>CM072886.1:48820478-49420478 GCA_037013685.1 Acridotheres tristis
GTTAGGATTAGGGTACGGATTAGGATTAGGGTTAGGGTTAGGGTTGGGGTTGGGGTTAGGGTTAGGGTTAGGTTACGGGTTAGGGTACTTGGGGTGTAGGGTTAGGGTACGGGTTAGTGTTAGGGTACGGGTTAGGGTTAGGGTTAGGGTTAGCGTACGGGTTAGGGTTAGGATTAGGTTTAGGGTAGGGTTAGGGGTTAGTGTTAGGGTTAGGATTAGTGTTAGGATTAGAATGACGGTTAGGGTTACACTTAGGATTAGCGTTTAGGGTTAGGATTACTGTTAGGTTTAGGCTTAGGGTTAGTGTTAGGCTTAGGGGTTAGGCTTCAGCGTTACGCTTAGGGTTAGGGTTAGGGTTCGGGTTAGGGACATGTAGGTTTAGGGTTATGGTTGGGGGGAGAGTTAGGGTAAGGGTTAGGGTTAGTGTTTGGGGGTTAGGGTAGGGTTAGGGTTAGGGTTGGGGTTAGGGTTAGGGTTAGGGTTAGGGTTAGGGTGAGGTTTAGGTTTAGGGTTAGGTTTAGGGTTAGGTTTAGGTTTAGTTTTAGGGTTAGGGTTAGGATTAGGATTAGGGTTAGGGTTAGGGTTAGGGTTAGGGTTGGGTTAGGGGGTTAGGTTTGGGGGAGGGTGGGGGTGGGGGTTAGGGTTAGGGTTAGTGTTAGGGTTAGGGTTAGGGTGAGGTTTAGGGTTAGGGGTTAGGGTTAGTGTTAGAGTTGGGGTAGACTTTAGGGTTAACTTTAGGGTTAGTGTTAGGGTTAGGGTTAGGGTTAGTGTTAGGGTTAGGATTAGTGTTAGGCAGGTCGAGGTTCGGTTTAGTCCCTTTAGCCTTAGGATTACAGTTAGGGTTATGCTACGGGTTGAAGGGTTAGAGTTAGGGTTAGGCTTAGGTTTGGGGTTAGGGTTGATTTAGGTTTACTGTTAGTGTTACGCAGGGTTAGGTTTAGGTTTCGTAATAGTGATTATAGTTGAGTTTGAGGTTAGCGTTGAGATTAGTGTTATGCTTAGGCTCACGCTTAGTGTTAGTGTTATATTGAGTTTAGGGTTAGGGTTAGGATTTAGGGTTGGTTTACCTTAGTGTTAATATTAGGGTTAGGTTTAGTGTTAGGGGCTAGTATTAGGGTTACCTTTAGTATTAACCACCTAATATAAATAATATAATAGGTAGCTAAAATTTAAACCTCAATATAAGATTTACACAAAGCGTGACCTAAGCATAAACGTAAACTAAAACTACTAAGATTTACAGCACTATTTATAACCCTCTTCTTGTGATTCGTAACATACAGTTACCTAATCGTAACACCCTAACCCTAAACATAAGCTAAACTTGTGTGAAACTAAGCATAAACCCCAACTGTAATTAAGGAAAGGATAACTGACCTCAAACTGAAAGTACATATCTTAACCTAACACTAACCGTGTCGTAAACCCAAAGTATAACCTAACCCAATTTAACCTAACCCTAACCCTAACCCTAACCCTAACCCTAACCCTACCAGAACTTAACTTACCCCCAACTACTTACTACAACACACACACAGCACACTTTTACCTAGCTGTCATCACTATAAGCCTGACTACTACATATCTACATACCTAACCCTAACCCTAACCCTCACATAACCTAACCCTAACCCTAACCCTAACCCCTAACCCTAACCCTAACTAATAAGCCTCGTGACAAACACTTCCTCACCCTAACATACCTAACCTGTGACCTGTGACCCTAGGCCTGACGCCCTGGCAAGCCATGGCCTGAGCCTCCTGACCTAGGCCCCTGGCCTGGCCTCGGCCTGGCCTGGCACTAAGGCCTGGCGAGAGAGGAGGAGGCTGGCCGGCGGCCTGGCCTGGCCTGGCCTGGCCTGGCCTGGCCTGGCCTGGCCCCTGGCCCTGGCCCTGGCCTGGCCCTGGCCTGGCCCTGGCCTGGCCCGTGGCCTGGCCTGGTGGCCCTGGCCTGGCCTGGCCTGCGCCTGGCCCTGGCCTGGCCTGGCCTGGCCCTGGCCTGGCCCTGGCCGCCTGCCCTGGCCTGGCCTGGCCTGGCCGGTGCCCTGGCCTGGCCTGGCCTGGCCCCTGGCCTGACGGTTGGCCTGCGCCTGCGCTAACCCCTGGCCTGAGGCCTGGCCTGCCCTGGCCTGGCCTGACCTGGCCATGGCCTGGCCCGGTCCCTGGCCTGGCCTGACCCTGGCCTGGCCCTGCCCTGGCCTGGGCGCGACCTGGCCTGGCCTGGTGCTGCAGCCTGCCTGGCCTGGCCTGGCCCGGCCTGGCCTGGCCCTGGCCCTGGCCTGGCCTGGCCTGGCCTGGCCTGGCCTGGCCTGGCCCTGGCCCTGGCCTGGCCCTGGCCTGCCCTGGCCTGGCCCTGGCCCTGGCCTGGCCTGGCCCTGGCCTGGCCCTGGCCTGGCCCTGAGCCTGGCCCTGGCCCTGGCCCACTGGCCTGGCCTGAGCCTGGGCCCTGGCCCTGGCCCTGGCCTGGCCTGGCCTGGCCCTGGCCCTGGCCCTGGCCTGGCCCCTGAGCCCTGGCCTGGCCCTGGCCCTGGCCTGGCCGACCTGGCCTGGCCCTGAGCCTGGCCTGGCCTGGCCCCCTGGCCCTGGCCTGGCCTGGCCCTGGCCTGGCCTGGCCCTGGCCTGGCCTGGCCCTGGCCCTGGCCCTGGCCTGGCCTGGCCCTGGCCCTGGCCTGGCCTGGCCTGGCCTGGCCTGGCCCTGGCCTGGCCTGGCCCTGGCCTGGCCTGGCCCTGGCCCTGGCCCTGCCTGGCCTTGGCCGGCCTGCCCTGGCCTGGCCTGGCCTGGCCTGGCCCTGGCCTGG
Organism: Acridotheres tristis; assembly: GCA_037013685.1. Taxonomy (NCBI): domain Eukaryota; kingdom Metazoa; phylum Chordata; class Aves; order Passeriformes; family Sturnidae; genus Acridotheres; species Acridotheres tristis. Next base: position 48,823,277 of record CM072886.1, read on the forward strand.
CCTGGCCCTGGCCCTGGCCCTGGCCTGGCCCCTGGCCCTGGCCCTGGCCTGGCCTGGCCTGGCCTGGCCTGGCCTGGCCCTGGCGCCTGGCCTGGCCTGGCCCTGGCCTGGCCTGGCCCTGGCCTGGCCCTGGCCCTGGCCTGGCCTGGCCCTGGCCCTGGCCGCTGGCCCTGGCCTGGCCTGGCCTGGGCCTGGCCTGGCCTGGCCCTGGCCCTGGCCCTGGCCTGGCCTGGCCCTGGCCTGGCCCTGGCCCTGGCCCTGGCCTGCGCCCTGGCCTGCGCCTGGCCTGGCCTGGCCCTGGCCTGGCCGTGGCCTGGCCTGGCCCTGGCCTGCCCTGGCCCCTGGCCTGGCCTGGCCGCTGGCCGCTGGCCTGGCCCTGGCCCTGGCCCTGGCCCTGGCCTGGCCTGGCCCTGGCCTGGCCTGGCCCTGGCCCTGCCCTGGCCCTGGCCTGGCCTGGCCCTGGCCCTGGCCTGGCCGCTGGCCCTGGCCTGGCCTGGCCCCCTGGGGCCTGACCCTGGCCTGGCCCTGGCCTGGCCTGGCCTGGCCCTGGCCCTGGCCCTGGCCCTGGCCTGGCCTGCCTGGCCTGGCCCTGGCCTGGCCCTGGCCTCTGGCCTGGCCCTGGCCTGGCCCTGGCCCTGGCCCTGAGCCTGTCGGCCTGGCCCTGGCCCTGGCCCTGGCCCTGGCCTGGCCTGGCACTGGCCTGGCCGCAGCCCTGGCCTGGCCTGGCCCTGGCCTGGCTGGCCCTGGCCTGCCCTGGCCTGGCCTGGCCTGGCCTGGCCCTGGCCTGGCCTGGCCTGGCCCTGGCACCAAACCTGGCCCTGGACCCTGGCACTGGCCACTGGGACTCGCCCTGTTAAAGAATAAAAGAGAGGAAAGAGGAGGGGGGGGGGGCGAGCCTCGCCCTGGCCTGGCCCTGGCCCTGGCCTAGCCTGGCCTGGCCCTGGCCCTGGCCCTGGCCTGGCCCTGGCCGGCCTGGCCTGGCCTGCGCCCTGGCCCTGGCCCTGGCCCTGAGCCCTGCCCCTGGCTGGCCCTGGCCCTGGCCTGGCCCTGGCCCTGGCCCGGACCTGGCCCTGGCCCCTGGCCTGGCCCTGGCCCTGGCCTGACGCTGGCCCTGGCCCTGGCCCTCGCCCTGGCCTAGCCCTGGCCTAGGAGAAGAAAGTATAATAGAGAGAAGGTGAGATAGTAAAATATGTGTAAATAGGAGACCCTAACCCTAGCCCCTACCCTACCTAGCCTCCCCTGGCCTGGCTGCCGACCTGGCCCCTGCGGCTGGCCTGGCCCTGATCTTGTCTGGGGTTGGCTGGCCCTCCCTGGCCCTGGCCCCTGGCCCGACCTAGCCCCTAACCCTAGCCCCTAACCCCCAACCCCTAACCCTAACCCTAACCCTAACCCTAACCCTAACCCTAACCCTAACCCTAACCCTAACCCTAACCCTACCCTACCCTCTAACCCTAAACCCTAACCCTAACCCTAACCCTAACCCACACCCCTAACCCTAACCCTAACCCTAACCCTAACCCTAACCCTAACCCTGCCTAGGCCCCAACCCTAACCCTAACCCTAGCCCTGTGCCCTAGCCCGCCGCAGCCCTGGCCTGGCCCTGGCCCTGGCCTGGCCCTAGGCCTGGCCCTGGCCCTGGCCTGGCCTGGCCTGGCCCTGGCCTGGCCTGGCCTGGCCTGGCCTGGCCCTGGCCTGGCCTGGCCCTGGCCTGGCCCTGGCCTGGCCCTGGCCTGGCCTGGCCTGGCCTGGCCTGGCCTGGCCTGGCCTGGCCTGGCCTGGCCTGGCCTGGCCTGGCCTGGCCCTGGCCTGGCCTGGCCTGGCCTGGCCCTGGCCCTGGCCTGGCCTGGCCTGGCCTGGCCCTGGCCTGGCCCTGGCCTGGCCTGGCCTGGCCTGGCCTGGCCCTGGCCTGGCCCTGGCCTGGCCCTGGCCTGGCCTGGCCCTGGCGCCTGGCCTGGCCTGGCCCTGGCCTGGCCCTGGCCTGGCCTGGCCTGGCTGGCCCTGGCCCTGGCCTGGCCTGGCCTGGCCTGGCCTGGCCCTGGCCTGGCCCTGGCCCTGGCCCTGGCCTGGCCTGGCCTGGCCCTGGCCTGGACCTGGCCCTGGCCCTGGCCTGGCCTAGCCCTAGGCCCTAGCCCTAGCCCTAAGCCTAGCCCTAGCCTAGCCTGGCCTAGCCTGGCCTGACCCTAACCCATAGGCCGGAACCCTTTTCCCCTTCCACTGCCCTCGGCCGGCCTCGGTCTCTGGCGCCCTATTGCAGGGTAGACCTGTTGCCCTCGGCCGGCCTCGGTCTCTGGCGCCCTATTGCAGGGTAGACCTGTTGCCCTCGGCCGGCCTCGGTCTCTAGCGGCCTATAGCTGGGTAGACCTGTTGCCCTCTGGTGGCCTATTGCAGGGTAGACCTGTTGCCCTCGGCCGGCCTCGGTCTCTGGCGCCCTATTGCAGGGTAGACCTGTTGCCCTCTGGTGGCCTATTGCAGGGTAGACCTGTTGCCCTCGGCCGGCCTCGGTCTCTGGCGCCCTATTGCAGGGTAGACCCTAACCCTAACCCTAACCCTAACCCTAACCCTAACCCTAACCCTAACCCTAACCCTAACCCTAACCCTAACCCTAACCCTAACCCTAACCCTAACCCTAACCCTAACCCTAACCCTAACCCTAACCCTAACCCTAACCCTAACCCTAACCCTAACCCTAACCCTAACCCTAACCCTAACCCTAACCCTAACCCTAACCCTAACCCTAACCCTAACCCTAACCCTAACCCTAACCCTAACCCTAACCCTAACCCTAACCCTAACCCTAACCTGTACCCTAACCCTAACCCTAACCCTAACCCTAACCCTAACCCTAACCCTAACCCTAACCCTAACTCTAACCCTAACCCTAACCCTAACCCTAACCCTAACCCTAACCCTAACCCTAACCCTAACCCTAACCCTAACCCTAACCCTAACCCTAACCCTAACCCTAACCCTAACCCTAACCCTAACCCTAACCCTAACCCTAACCCTAACCCTAACCCTAACCCTAACCCTAACCCTAACCCTAACCCTAACCCTAACCCTAACCCTAACCCTAACCCTAACCCTAACCCTAACCCTAACCCTAACCCTAACCCTAACCCTAACCCTAACCCTAACCCTAACCCTAACCCTAACCCTAACCCTAACCCTAACCCTAACCCTTACCCTAACCCTAACCCATTCCTAACCCTAACCCTAACCCTAACCCTAACCCTAACCCTAACCCTAACCCTAACCCTAACCCTAACCCTAACCCTAACCCTAACCCCAACTCTAAGGGGTAGACCTAAGCCTAACCCTAACCCTAACCCTAACCCTAACATTAACCCTAACCCTAACCCTAACCCTAACCCTAACCCTAACCCTAACCCTAACCCTAATCCTAACCCTAACCCTAACACTAACCCTAAGCCTAACCCTAAGTGTAAACATAAACCAAACCCTAAACCTATATCCTAATCCGAACCGTAACCCAAACCCTAACCCTAACCCTAAGCCTAACCCTCACCGTACCATGTAAACCAAAACCTAAGTGCAACCCTACCCATAATCCAAGGTGTAACCCTAATCGTAAGCTTATCCATAACACTAAACCTATCCCTAACCTAACACTAAACCTAATCCTAATCCTAACCCTACAACCTAACCGTAACCCTTACCATAAACCTAACCCTAACCCTAACCCTAACCCTAACCCTAACCCTAACCCTAATCCTAACCCTAACCCAAACCTAAGAGTAACCCTAACCCTAACCCTAAGCCTAACACTAACACTAAATCTAATCTTAATTTTAATCCAAACCCTAAAAATAAGTGTATATTTAACCATCATTCTAATCCTAACCCTAACCGTAACCCTAACCCTAACCCTAATCCTAACCCTAACCCTAACCCTAACCCTAACCCTAACCCTAACCCTAACCCTAACCCTAACCCTAACCCTAACACTAACCCTAACCCTAATCCTAACCCTAAACCTAACACTAACCCTGAGCATAACACTATGTGTAAACATAAACCAAAGCCTAAATCTATATCCTAATCCGAATCGTAACCCAAACCCTAACCCTAACCATAAGCCTAACCCTCACCGTACCATGTAAACCAAAACCTAAGTGCAACCCTACCCACAATCCAAGGTGTAACCCTAATCGTAAGCTTATCCATAACACTAAACCTAACCCTAACCTAACACTAACCCTAATACTAATCCTAACCCTAAACCTAACACTGACCCTAAGCATAAGAATAAGTGTAAACATAAACCAAAGCCTAAGCCGAATCTTAATCCGAAACCTAACCCAAACCCAAACCCTAACCCTAATCCTAACCCTAACCCTAACCCTAACCCTAACCCTAACAGTAACCCTAAGCCTAAATCTAACCCTAACCCTAACATTAAACCTAACCCTAACCCTAACCCTAACCCTAACCCTAAACCTAAACCTAACCCTAACCCTAACCCTAACACTAACCCTAACCCTAACCCTAACCCTAACCCTAACCCAAACCTAAGAGTAACCCTAAGCCTAACCCTAAGCCTAACCCTAAGCCTAACACTAACACTAAATCTAATCTTAACTTTAATCCAAACCCTAAATATAATCTTAAGTGTATATTTAACCGTCATTCTAATCCTAACCCTAACCCTAACCCTAACCCTAAACCTAACCCTAAACGTAACCGCAACCCTAACCCTAAACCTAACCCTAACCCTAACCCTAACCCTAACCCTAACCCAAACCCTAACCCTAACCATAACCCTAACCCTAACACTAACCCTAAGCCTAAATCTAACCCTAACCCTAAAATTAAACCTAACCCTAAACCTAACCGTATATTTAACTGTCATTCTAACCCTAACCCTAACCCAAACCCTACAACCTAACCGTAACCCTAACCATAAACCTAAACCTAACCCTAACCCTAACCCTAACCCTAACCCTAACCCTAACCCTAACCCTATATTTAACCATCATTCTAACCCTAACCCTAAACCTAACCCTAACCCTACAACCTAACCGTAACCCTAACCATAAACCTAAACCTAACCCTAAACCTAAATCTAACCCTAACCCTAACCCTAACCCTAACCCTAACCCTAACCCTAACCCTAACCCTAAACCTAAGAGTAACCCTAAGCCTAACCCTAACTCTAAGCGTAACCCTAACCATAACCCTAACCGTAACCCTAACCCTAGCCCAAACCCTAACCCTAACCCTAACCGTAACCCTAACCCTAACCCTAACCCTAACCCTAACCCTAACCCCAACCCTAACCCTAACACTAAACCTAACCCTACCCCTAACCCTAACCCTAACCCAAACCCTAACCCTAACCCTAACACTAACCCTGACCCTACCCCCTAACCGTAACCCTAACCATAAACCTAGCCCTAACCCTAACCTTAACCCTAACCTAACACTAACCCTAACCCTAATCCTAACCCTAAACCTAACACTAACCCTGAGCATAACACTATGAGTAAACATAAACAAAAGCCTAAATTTATATCCTAATCCGAAACGTAACCCAAACCCTAACCCTACCCATAAGCCTAACCCTCACCGTACCATGTAAACAAAAACCTAAGTGCAACCCTACCCACAATCCAAGGTGTGACCCTAATCGTAAGCTTATCCATAACACTAAACCTAACCCTAACCTAACACTAACCCTAATACTAATCCTAACCCGAAACCTAACACTGACCCTAAGCATAAGAATAAGTGTAAACATAAACCAAAGCCTAAGCCAAATCTTAATCCGAAACCTAACCCAAACCCAAACCCTAACCCTAATCCTAACCCTAACCCTAACCCTAACCCTAACCCTAACCCTAACAGTAACCCTAAGCCTAAATCTAACCCTAACCCTAACATTAAACCTAACCCTAACCCTATATTTAACCATCATTCTAACCCTAACCCTACCCCTAACCCTAACCCTAACATTAACCCTAACCCTAACCTAACCCTAAACCAACCCTAACTCTAACCCTAATCCTAACCGTAATCCTAACCCTAACCCTAAACGTAATCCTAACCCTAGCCCTAACCATAACCCTAACACTAACCCTAAACCTAACCCTAACCCTAACCCTAACCCTAACCCTAACCCTAACCCTAACCCTAACTGTAACCCGGTCCCTAACCCTAACCGAAAGCCAAACCCCAACCTTAACGGAATCCTTAACCGTAATACGTTATACTAAAACTAAGCCGATCCCTAACCATAAACCTAGGTGTAACCCAAGCGTAAATCGAAACGTAAGTGAAACTCTATACATAATACTAACTGTAAGCCTAACCGTGACCCTAACACTAACCCTAACCATAACCCTAACCGTAACCCTAACCCTAAACCTAAGCCTAACCCTAACCCTAACGCTAACGCTAACCCTAACCCTAAACCTAAACTTAAACCTAACCCTAACCCTAAACCTAACCGTAACCCTAACCCTGACCCTAACACTAATCGTAACCGCAACCCTAACCCTAACCCTAAGCATAACCATAACCCAAACCCTACCCGTGACACTAACACCTAAACCCTTACCATACCTCTCACCCTAGCAATAACCCTAACCGTGACATGTAATTCTAAAACTGAGCGCAACCCTAACCATAACCCTATGCATAACGCTGAAGCCTAACCCTAAGGCTAACACTAACCCTAAGCCTAAACTTAACAATAATCCAAACCCTAAACGTAATCTTAAGTGTAACCTTAACCGTCATTGTAATCCTAACCCTAACACTAACCCTAACCATAGCCCTAAACCTTGCCCTAACACTAACCCTAACGCTAACCGTAACCGCAACCCTAACCCTAACCCTAACAGTAACACTAACCCTCACCATAGCATGTAACCCTAAAGCTAAATGCAACCCTGACCACAACCCAAGTCGTAACCCTATGTGTAACCTTAACCCCAACCCTAACCCTAACCCTAGCCCTAACCTTAATCCCAACCCTAAACCTAACCCTAACCCTAACCCTGACCCTAACCCTAACCCGAACCGTAACCCTAAACTTAACCCTAACACTAAGCCTACGCCTACCCCTAAGCGTAAGCATAAACCAAAGCCTAAGCCTAAGTCTAAGCCGAACACTAACCCTAACCCTAACACTAAACCCATCCCTAACCCTAACCCTAACCCTAACCCTAACCCTAAACCTTACCCTAACCCTAAGCGTAACCCTAACCATAACCCTAGCCCTAAGCGTAATCCTAAATATAACCTATACCTAATCCTAACCGTAATCCAAAACCTAACCTTAACCCTAACCCTAACATTAACCCTAAACCTAACGATAAACATAACCATAACCCTAACCCTACCCCTAACACTAACACCTAAACCCTAACCGTAACTCTAACCCTAACAATAACCCTAACCGTAACATGTAATGCAGAAACTGAGAGCAACCCTAAGCATAACCCTAAGCGTAACCCAAAGCCTAACCCTAAGCCTAACATTAACGCTAAACCTAAACTTAACTGTAATCCAAACCCTAAACGTAATCTTAAGTGTAACATTATCCATAATTCTAACCCTAACCCTAACCCTAGCCCTAGAACTAACCCTAACCCTAAACCTCACCGTAGCATGTAACCCTAAACCTAAATGCAACCCTAACTGGAACCCAAGGAGTAACCCTAACGGTAACCTTAACCCTAAGCCTAACCCGCACCCTAAACCTAGCCCTAACCCTAGCCCTAACCTTAAACCGAACCCTAAACCTAACCCTAACCCTAACTCTAATCATAATCCAAACCGCAAACATAACATTAAGCGGAATCCTCACCATAAAGCTAAACCTAACCCTAACCCTAACCCTGACCCTAAACCTAACTCTAACCAGATCCCTAACCCTAACCTAAACCCTAACACCAGCCTTAACCGAATCCCTAACCGTGATATGTTACACTAAATCTTAACCGATACCTAACTATAAACCTAGGTGTAACTTAAGCGTAACCCTAACCCTAAGCCTAAGTCTATCCCTAACCCTAAACCTAAACCTAAACCTAACACTAAACCTAACCAAAACCCTAACACTAACCCTAAACCTAACCCTAACCCTAATCCTAACCCTAAATGTAACCCTAACCCTAACCCTAACCCTAACCCTTACCCTAAACCTTATCCTAAACCTACGGCAACACAAATCACAACCCTAACCCAATCCCCAAACGTAACATGTTACCCTAAAACTAAGCTCATCCGTAACCAGAAACCTAGGTGTAACCCTAAGCCTAACCTAAACCTAAGCGAAACTCTATCCGTAATCCTAACTACAATCCTACCCGTAACCCTAACCCTAACCCTAACCCTAACCCCAACCCTAACCCAATCGCTAACTGTAACATGTAACCCGAAAACTAAGCGCAATCCTAAATATAAACCTAGGTGTAACTCTAAGCGTAACCCTAACCCTAACCGTAACACTTCCCATAATCCTAACCGTAATCCTAACTGCAACCCTAATCTTAACCCTAACATTATCACTAACCATAAAGTGTACCCCAAAACTGAGAGCAACCCTAACCATAACGCTAGGCTTAACCCTAAACATAACCCTAACCCTGACACTGTCACTAACCATAACCCTAACCCTTACCCTAACCCTAAACCTAAATCTAACCCTAACACTAAACCTAACCCTAAGCCTAACCCTAAGCGTAAACCTAACCCTCATCCTAAACCTAACCGTAACCATAACCATAACCCTGACCCTAACCCGAACCCTAACCCTAACCGTAACCCTAACCCTAACCCTAACCCTAACCCTAACCCTAACCCTAACCCTAACCCTAACCCTAACCCTAAACCTAACCCTAACCCTAACCCTAACCCTAATCCTAACCCTAACCCTAACCCTAACCCTAACCCTAATCCTAACCCTAACCCTAATCCTAACCCTAACTCTAACCCTAACCCTAAACAAACCCTAACCTTAAGCATAACCCTAACCGTAGTCATAACCGTAACAGAAACCCTAAATCTAAACCTAAACGTACCTGTTACTGTAATCCTAACCCTATCACTAACCCTAAACCTAACACTAACCCTAACCCTAAACGTAACGCTAACCCTACCCTAACACTATCCCTCACAGTAACATGTAACCCTAAAACTAAGCGCAACCCTAACCACAACCCAAGTCGTAACCCTAAGCGTAACCTTAACCCTAACCCTAAACCCTAAACCTAACCCAACCCTAACCGTAACCGCAACCCTAACCACAAACCTAACCCAATCCCTAACCGTAATATGTAACCCTAAAACTAAGCTTAACCCTAACTGTAATCGTATCACTAATCCTAACTGTAATCCAAAGCCTAACCTTAACCCAAACCCTAACATTAACCCTAAACCTAACCCTAAGCATAACCATAACCCTAACACTATCCCTAACCATAACACCTAAACCCTAACCGTAACTCTAACCCTAACAATAACCCTAACCGTAACATGTAATTCTAAAACTGAGCGCAACCCTAACCATAACCCTAAGCGTAACCCAAAGCCTAACCCTAAGCCTAACACTAACCCTAGGCCTAAACATAACCGTAATCCAAACCCTAAACGTAATCTTAAGTGTAACCTTAACCGTAATTCTAACCGTAACTCTAACCCTAACCCTAACTCTAAACCTTACCCTAACCCTCACACAAACCCTAACCCTAACCCCAACCCTAACCCAATCCCTAACTGTAACATGTAACCCGAAAACTAAGCGCAATCCTAAATATAAACCTAGGTGTAACTCTAAGCGTAACCCTAACCCTAACCATAACACTTCCCATAATCCTAACCGTAATCCTAACTGCAACCCTAATCTTAACCCTAACATTATCACTAACCATAAAGTGCAACCCCAAAACTGAGAGCAACCCTAACCATAACGCTAGGCTTAACCCTAAACATAACCCTAACCCTGACACTATCACTAACCTTAACCATAACCCTAAGCCTAACCCAAACCCTAAACCTAACCCTAAGACTAACCCAAACCCAAACCCTAAACCTAGACCTAGCCCTAACCCTATCACTAACCCTAACCACTAAACACTAACCATAAGCATAACCCTAACCCTAATCCTAACTCTAACCCTAACCCTAACCCTTACCCTAACCCTTACCCTAACCCTAACCCTAACCCTAACCCTAACCCTAACCCTAATCCTAACCGTAACCCGAACCCTGATCCTAACCCTAAGCCTAACCCAAAATCTAACCCTAACCGTAACCCTAAGCCTAACCGTAACTCTAACCCTAACCCTAACCCTAACCCTAACCCTAACCCTAACCCTAACCCTAACCCTAACCCTAACCCTAACCCTAACCCTAACCCTAACCCTAACCCTAACCCTAACCCTAACCCTAACCCTAACCCAAACCTTACCGCAGTCCTAACTGTAATCCAAACCCTAAACTTAACATTAAGAGGAATCCTAACCGTAAAGCTAAACCTAACCCAACCCTAACCCTAACCCTGACCCTAACCCTAACGCTAACCAGATCCCTAACCCTAACCGTATGCCTAACCCCAACCTTAACCAAATCCCTAACCTTAATATGTTACACTAAATCTAAGCCAATCCCTAACCATATACCTAGGTGTAACCTAAGCGTAACCCTAACCCTAAGCATAACTCTATCTGTAATCCTAACCGTAACCCTAACCCTAACCCTAACCCTAACCCTAACCCTAACCCTAACCCTAACCCTAACCCTAACCCTAACCCTAACCCTAACCCTAACCCTAACCCTAACCCTAACCCTAACCCTAACCCTAACCCTAAACCTAGCCCAATTCTAACCCTAACCCTTATCCTAACCCTAACTGCAACCCTAACCACAACCCTAACCCAATCCCTAACTGTAACATGTTACCCTAAAACTAAGCTCATCCGTAACCATAAACCTAGGTGTAACCCTAAGCGTAACCTAACCCTAAGCGTAACTCTATCCGTAATCGTAACCGTAATCCTAACTGTAACCGTAACTCTAACCCTAACCCTAACCTTAAAGCTAACCCTAAGCGTTATCCTAACACTAAACTAACCGTAACCCTAACCCTAAACCTAACCCTAACCCTAAGCTTAACACTAAGCTTAACCCTAAGCCAAAGCCTAAGCCTAAGCGCTAAGCTGAACCCTAACCCTAACCCTAACATTAACCCTAACCCCAAAGCATAAACCCTAAGCATAACCATAATCCTAACCCTATCCCTAACCCTAACACCTAAACCTTAACCCTAAGCTTAACCCTGACACTAACCCTAACCCTTGCCATAATGCTAACCCTAACCCAAACCCTAAACCTAACCCTAGCCCAAACCCAAAATCTAACCCTAACCACAGCCCTAACCCAGAACCTACTGCTAACCATAACCCTAATCCTAACCCTAACCGAAACCCTAACCCTAACCCTAACCCTATCCCTAACCCTAAAAATGGCGGTCCCCATATCTGCACGTGGTTCCGGTCAAATATGTCGGCGCCCTTGCCGCCACGTGTTTCCCTTCCACGATGGCGACCTCGTCATCATCACGTGATTCAGGACAAAAATGGCGGGCCCCATGTGGTCACGTCGTACCAGACAAATATGGCGGATGGAAGGAAGTTCGTCCGTCCAACCTTATGACCTGTGTGGTTGTTCTGTCAAGGTCCTGCACGGCTTGAGCCGGCAGGCTTACGCAGCAGGGAATATCGGTGTGCTGACGTGAGGGGCGGACACCGCCGATGGCATGGTGCAGCGGCAGGGATCGTCAGTGTTGCGGACGGGTGACCTGGGGGTTCCGTCCAGTCCCGTGGGGGGGTGGGACGGTGGCCCAGGGTGGCGGGAGGGAGTGAGGCAGTGACGCGCCAATGTCAGGAGACAGGCCGGGGTTCCGAAGTCGGGGGCGGGCGCGATGAAGTTGGGGAGTGGGCTGACCCGATACCACGCAGGCCTGCCGATTCCGCGCAGGGCCGCTAGCCTGTGCGGAGCCCGGCCGGCTGGGGAGTGCCTGCCAATGGCACCGGGGCTTCTGCTTCGGGTTCTCTCCGTGTCGGCCGGGACTCCCCAGCCAGCAGTGTCGCCTCTCCCTCGGCGAGAAGGGCGTGGAACTCGGCATCGGGCGCTGCATCGCCGGGGACATCAGGGGGCCCACCAGTATGGACAGTGGCATGGGGCCCAGCGCTGCTCTCCTGCTCCGCCGCCAGGCAGAGCTGCACTGCTGTCCTGCTGGGGCTCCAGGCAAGCTCAGTTTCCTCAGGGCGCCCGGGATCGGCCAGGACGGGGGGACTGCCCTAGCGGACCCGGAGACCCAGGGCCCCGCCTGTCCCGCCGGTGCGGGGCGGGGGATTCTTTATGGGACTGCTCAGGCTGGCGGTGCCAGGTCTGGGGCGTTGGGGTGCGACTTGAGGGGCTGAGGCTGCGGGTGGACTCATTTCCTCTTCTGCATGGCCTTCTGTGTGAGCATCTGTCGTTGCAACTGCTCTTGGAGAGCCAAACCCCTCCTCCTAACTGGTCTCAGGAGCCTGGCAGGGTGAGTTTTGTTTCACAGGGAAAAGGGCCACTGGTCGTGTCCCGAGACCTGTGCACCCATCTAGGTTTCTGCCTGATAAAATTCCAAATGGATGGGGATTTCTCCCAGCCCCAAGCTGCACCCACCTGTAACTCTGGCTGCCTTTGGGGTGCCAAAGGCCTCCTCTGTGCAGATCTCAGGAACCTGGGAGGGGTGAATGATGTTGCACAGGGAAAAACCCCACAGTTTTTGTCTAGGGGACTGGGGCCAGGAGCAAGCATTTGCATGCTACAACTCCAAAAGGAGCACGGTGTCTCCCAGACCCAAGCCGCATCCAGCTGTGACCCAGCTGCTCTTGGAGTGCCAAAACCCTCCTCGTAGCTGATCTCAGGAACCCTGGAAGGGTGAGTTTGGTTTCACAGAGAAAAGGCCTCAGTTTGTGTCCAGAGATCAAATAAGGCACTCTGCTTCATGTGCATAGGTGTTCCTGGTTGTAAGGATCCCTAGTGCTCACAACTCCAGTACCAAACACCCTGCTAATCCCATGGATCACCACAGAGGTTAGAGGTAAAACAAACTTGTTTCCCCTGTAAAGGTCTTGAACACAAAGACAAATATGAAATACCTATATATCCAAGTGAATTATCCTCACGGATCAAATTTAATGGACTTCAAGACCAAATCTAATGAACTGTGCTGAACTGAAAGTTTATAATCTTTTCTCTTTCCATGCATATTTTAGTTCTAGAGCTGTGTTATTGATAACACAGTCGGTAAATATATAAATGCAATTCTAAGGCCATCATACTTATCTGGGAGACTTTTGCTAATGATTTTTTTAAACTATTCCTTCTCCTCTTCTACATATACAAAACCTCTATCATGTTGCCAGCAGTTATTTGATCCTTAAATCAGAGAGGTTCTATCTTTATTTCAATTATGGAAATAATTGTTGTAGGCTCTAAAATAGTAAACTGGTTAAAAGTAAGTGAAGGGTCTTTCAGATACTAGTTTCAGTGCTTTCCCCTTTAAAACAATACAATAGTGTTATACACGTTTCTACATTCAGTATTTGTATCTACTCAACAGGTCTATTTGTTTTACAGAGTAGCTATAAATCTTCCTTCACTTTCAACTTTGAACACGAAGATAAAATTAATTTTAAAATCTCATTGCACACAGTTTTCACCTATATTTCTTCAACGCTCTCAATTATGCCCAGTTAATACTTCATAAGCTTTCATTAATTAAAGCTCAGAAATTTGAAACCTTTGCATGTCTCCTCCTAATTTCACCACTTTGCCTGAAATTTTCAGCATCAGAAACACACAAAGAAGCAGTTACTTTAATTACATATGGCAGTAGTGAATTTTTCTCTTGTATGTAACTTGTGACAGCTGTTTATTTTTAATGTAAGTCAAGTGTGTATAGCACAATGCAGTCATCAGTACACCTAGAGTTTTAAACAACCCACTGTATGAAGTCAGAAAATTTTTCTTCTGCATCTCAAACTCACTTGTAATTTTCACATTAAAATATTAATACTGTATTCCAAAATACTTACAATATAAAACTTCTTCTCCAGCACCAGTGTCCTACCACATCGCTCAGCTTCAATTGTTTTATTTCCCTGTGTGATCCACATTAGACAGGAGTGGTGACAGCACCCTGATGGATTCAACACAATCCTAGAAAGTTGCTCCAAACAGAACATTTGCTCAGTCTTGGGCCCACTCCTGTTTAATATCTTGATCAGTGATCTGGACAAGGGGATAGAGTACATGCCCAGGAAGTTCACAAATGATGCAAAGTTGGCTGGTAGTGTTTTTTTCTTCTGGAGGACAGCAGGCTCTGCTTCTTCCTCCTGTTCTGAGGTCGCTGCTCCCTCTTCATCCCTCATTAAGTGTGCTGATTTTGTCACTTGGATGAGAAAACAAACAATTTTAGCAACAATACTAGTGGCAGGGTACAAGAAAGGAAGAGTTCACATGAATCCCCCCCCCCAACAACAGACAATACCTGATGGCTCCTCTGCCCAGCTTACTGACTACACCGGAACCCATTGTCCCCCAAAGATACTCCCTTCTCCCTGCCCCCAGCCATGATGTGAGATGGAATAGAATAACTAAGATTAAGATTCTCCCTATGTAACTCCATCATACTTCGATTCTGGGAAAAAAAATTTCTTGAAGTTCTATCATTTCAGATCATTTGAATTTGAATTTGCATACTAAAAAGTCTAGCCAGAAACTCATGACAATATTAATAGCCCATTCTAGAATGTCCGAGATGATAGACACTTCTTTCAAGAGAATGTGATACCTCACGTGACTTCTCCAGAATTTAAATGAACAGCAGGAGTAGTTTACAAGATTCTTGCTGCCATCTGGATTTCCTGGTATTTGGCTGGTCTATGTAAGCCAACCAGCTATTCAGCAGAGGGAATATTAGTGTGATACTTGATGGTATGTGAGATGGAACACAGTAATTTATGGCTTTTTGCATAGTGATGAAGCTGTAAAGAAAGCTCCATAATGCTCAGACAAGGAGGCTGCTGGACTTCAAGCAGCAAAGGCCCAAAATGAAATGGTGTCATTGACAAAAAAAAAAAAAAAAAAAAGACAGGTGGGGAGCAATTTACTGGGCAATTTACTGAAAGAGGAAATCTAGTGAAAAAAAAGTCCAAGAGTGAAGGAATAACAGGGAAAATGAAACTAAGGAAGGAAATCAATCTCAGCTAATCATTTCAGAAGCTAACAAGTTGTCATTGCAATGATGCATAAAGTGAGTAATAATAAATATGTCTGCGCCAAAATCTGAACTATGAACTTTATTGCATTCTGTCTTTCACTGAATCATACAACAGTCTGTGATTAAAGATCATCTAGTCCAACTTCCTTGCCAGGTAGATCTTACAGTAGATCAAATTGCTCAAGACTCGCCAAACTGATAAGGAGCACTCGCAATGATGGGGCATCCACAACTTCTCTGGAACACCCGTTTGAGTGTCTCACCAGCTTCATTGTAGAAAAGTTTTTCCTTTTAGCCAGTCTAAACCTAGTCTCAGTTTAAAAGCATGGCCCCTTGTCCTGTCTCTGCAAACCTTCCTAAAAAGTCTTTCTCCATTTGTCTTATACCCTCTTTACATATTCAAAGGCCACAATACTGTCTCTCCAGAAACCTCTCTTCTCCAGGCTAAAAGATCCTACTTTTCGCAAGAACCAGGTCATAAACTGAGATGGAAGACATCTCAGGAGATCAGATCATCCAACAGCTCAGCGTAAGAATAGCTCTGAAGTCAGATCAACTAGCTTAGGGCTGTGTCTGTTTGAATTTTGAAAATTAGCAGGACTTGAAATGCTTCAAGGAAGAGAACTCTGGGTGGCTCCAGAAACAGCCTGAGAAACTCGAGCAAACTCGAAACCTCAGAAACTACCACTGCTTTCTCTCCCTCAGCCCAAGCAGTCACAAAGAAGAAGTGTTCCCAGCAGGCTGGGATAGCACACATATACACTACATATACATGACAGGCATCGCCAGCAGCCACATCCTGCTCCTTTCTGTGGCTGGCAGGAGTGAGACTGGATGTTTACATGTGGGCAGCCTGGGTCCCTCCAGCAGCTCAGACACTCGGCCTGCCCAGTGACCCCACTGAATTCCAGTATTCGCAGTGTGCCAAGGCCACAGCACTACTCCGCTTGCTGGCACAGACCATCACACGCCTCCTAAATCAGTCAGGACTCCCCTGGTCCCACAGCCAGCACTCCACTTGCTCTCCCCCAGGCCACTGCCATTGTTCACCAACTTCTCCACTTTGATCTTTGCTGGTGCTCTCAACACTGGCACACTCAGCTGTTCTGCGGCTGTTGTCTCCTGGTGGAAAGGACTTGTAAAGCCATGTTTCCTAACAGGACTTCCACAACCTTTCAAAGCAACCTTTTCTGGGGTATGAACAATCTCATTCAAATGTCAACATTTCTTTTCCCATATGTGAAATCAGAATTTCCTTCTTCCGGGCATGCCCAAAACAAGGCACAAACTACATTGTGCCTTCTGTTTCACATGCTGACTCGTTTGTAAACAATGCTAGGAGAATACCTGTTTTGATCCAAGCTAATCTCTGGCCCTGATAGTGCTTTCGGTAGTTAGTTTTGCTTTGCTATTTACTTGATGTCCCATTGAATTGTTGAATCATAAACAGACTATCTGTCTGTATAGCAGCATAGCAGTGGGAATAAATGCAAGAGAAGGAGCAAGGTGATTGTTTGCTAGACTCTTCCTAGAAACTGAGAAATCTATTACTTAATGCTGACCACATCAGATGGAGGAAGCATCCTACATGATATCAAAGCAATGAAATATTACAGTTTCATGATTACAGCCAAGGCACTGCTTATGCCACCATAAGTGGAGTGCAGGGAATCTTAAAAGATGACACTATAACTGCTGTCCATGCTCACTGAGAAAATAATGCTTTTACAGCAGAGAAGGTCTCACCTCAGCTAAATCATGGCTTGAACGGTACACCGCCTTCAAAAAAGCCCACAAAAACACAAATGAAAGGATTTCGAACCCAAGGGAATCTCGGATTGTGACATCAGCTTGCTTTGGATTTTTTCCAAATTCTGAATTCCATTTCCTTCTGAGCCAATTATCCCACCTAACCTGAGATGTAATTTATCGTTTTCCCACATACCTTAGAATTAGATTGCCACTATGCAAAAAGACAGAAACAAGCAGTTAATTTCGGACTGAAACCAACAGTGTTTTGAACAGGAATACTTTATTTGCGACATGTTCCTCCAGGTCTTCGGTCCTTGCAAAGCTCTATGTACTGTGAGCACTGATAATTGGAGCTGAGAAGGACCGTGGAGCTAGCAGCGAATTTGGAGAGCGCTGAGCACGTAGTCAAGGAGCGAGAAGTGCCCCTGCAATGCGGTGCTAATAGCAGCTTCCTCGCGGCGGGGGCGAGCTCTGGCCACAAGACATTCTCGTCCTGGCAACAGATCTCTGTGAAGGGCGTAGGCGAAAAGCTTTCGTTTTCCATTCGAACTGCGAGAGAGGCAGACTGTTGCACGGAGCTCTGAGAACAAAGGTGCACGCCCGAGGCGGGCTTGGGCAGAAGCAGCATTCTCAAGCACTTGGCTGCCGGCACACTGCTGGCTGTGTGGCGCCGCTTCAGCGGCTTCTGGCCGCCGGGGAGTGAAAGCGGCACCAGGCGTGGGCGAGGGCGGTGAACGAAGCCGCACAAGTCCCGTGCTTGTGTGCACCACGTTACAGGCTACTAGGAGAGGAAGGTGGTTGACTCTCGCTTGCCTTCCTGAGTGCCCTTAGCAGTCGGAAGGAGCAAGCTGAAGCACTGCTGCTTGTGCTGCTCCTTGGTTCCCTTCCAGCCTTCTGTGGAAACATTGGCAGTCACTTCTAGGCTCCGAGTTGCACACAGCACCAAGCTAAGTGCCACGGAGAAGGGAAATACCAAGTGCAGCGAGGAGCTGGACATGGCTTATGTGCAATAAGTAGAAGGTGAACCTACGCACTGCCTCTTCAATCTGGCCGCCTCTGCTCTGGTAGCAACTTTTGCAAGTCGGCAAAGGGAGCTGCGAGTATGTAGAATGGAGGGCAGCCAGACGCCGTGTGTTATGCGCCCTTTCAGGGCTGCTGACAGGGCGCTACTTTAAGAACACCTTCTTCTTCCTCGTGTCCTTCTCGCTTCACTCTAGCTGCATGGAGTACAGCAGACCGAAGGTATGAGGAAGGGCATAGCCCCAGCTTTTGCCTTGGCGTGCAACTTTTCCAACTTGGTGTGCTACTTTTCCAACTTGGTGTGCTACTTTTCCAAGCAGCAAGAGTACTGAGAAGTGAAAGTGATTGTGAAGGAGCTCTTTGGTTGCTCGTGTGCTCTTCGCTGCACTGCGCTCGCAAGCCCGGTGCCCTGTGTCTTCATTCTTCACCTTCTTCCATCCGGACAGAGCTGAGGTCCAGAGAGGAGGTTCAGCTCTGGGGCACTTGCGTGCACGCCTTTGCCTCAGCTCTATGTACAAGCACGGCCTCTCGCTGCTTCTCGGAGTCCAAAGTCCCTAGCGAGCTCTCACTCAGCGTAATACGTCAGGAGAGATGCGCTTGCTCATCTTTCAAGGAACGATTTCCTCACAGTACGACAAGCTGTCCGACCAGAAGGGGGAATGAAGAACGTATCTCTGTCCTGGCACATGTTCGTGTGCGATATGTCTCTCCAGCTCTTTGGTCCTTGCTAGGCTGGATGTCCTTTGAGCGCTGCTACTTGCAGCTGAGAAGGACCCTCTTTTTTTCCCTGGTAGGAACTTCTTCGACCGAGCTGCGAGAATGAAAAACGGAGAGTAGTGAGATGCTCTGTGTTGTGCGCACCCTTAGGGCAGCTGACAGATTATGTGACATGTCCTTGTGACTTTCTCTGTTTGAGATGTCTCAGTGTCTGTTTGCAATACTTTATTTCATTATTCTTACTGTATGCAAAGTTTTCCTCGTGGCTCAGTCTTCCTTGCTGTAGTCAAGTCCCTCTCCTTTTAGTGATATTAGTGACAGCCACAGGCAACAGGGTATTCCTTCCTTTTCTGCAGGCTTTCATGGAAATAAAGACTGTTGAAGCTCTTCCTCACCTGTGCTCTATCAACCCTGTCATCCTTATTTCCATGCAGTTAATTCCATACATTTTCTTTTCTGATGATTCTTGCTGCTGTCTTATGATTTCTTGCTGTGTGGTTCGTATCTTCCTGGGAACAGTGCCCAAAGCTGATTGTCAGGCTTTCATTTGGTCTTGTCCAAAATGAACAGAACAACATCTATTCAAGGCCTTATTCCCAGTTACATGCTTGCCAAGGTGTTTGCTGTATTGCCCTGGTACGTCACTGGATCTGCTGATGGTGCACATTGATCCAACACTGTGCAGAGCTTTTGCTCCATCACACAACAGGGGAACTGCTCATTTCTACCTGAACTAACCACCTTGCACTTCTTCTTAAACTCAACTTCAACCTTAATCCTCATCCCTAGTGTTCTGTGCTGGAACTACAGCAGTGTCATTCCACTGGCTGAAGCATACCATCTACTTCATCACCCAAGCTGTTACCGAGAATATGTACTACTGGGCCTCCTCATTCATATCACAGTACAGTTGCTGGTAGAATTGTAGAATTGCATTGTAGAATAGGTTTAATCCTGTTTGTACATACAGGTAAAATCCCTGCATGTTCCTTCACACATCTTCTGCAGCTGGGAGTCATTCAGGCAGAAACTGTTCTCAGTTTTTTCCTGAATTGCCTTCAGGACAGAGGGTAAAATGATCCAGGATGCTACTTCCAATTAGCGTAAATTATGTTTCTGCAAAAGTTCATTCATTTATTAGGTGAGGAAGTGCTGCAGGAGAAGCCTGATGAAGCGTTCTCATCTTCACTGCTGGAAATCAGGACTACACTCTAATTAAGTTTCTATAATTAGGCAGACCAATTATGATCTATCATAGCTTGTATTTTTAAGGCATACCTGTTTATGTCAGTGCAAGTATTAGCACACCAGCCAATGCTTTTCAAATCCCTTTGCAGGCAACCCTTTCTAGAAAAAATGTAATTCTTGACTTTTGTACTGGACAAAAAGATCAAGCAAAGAATAATGGCCAGAGCACAAAAGCGAAACTTGGTGCATCTGGATAGCTCTTAAAAATCTTAATGGACTACTGTGTTAGTGGATAAAGTCCCATGGGAGTGGCTGTGAATACTGAAACTGAATTCAGTAAGGCATCAACAGAAGAGCCACAGAGCACAGTGAAGTGCTGAACCAAGCAAGGATGATGTGGATGAGACTTGCAAGAAGTTTTTCTTCTTTGCAGGTCTCTCTAGCATTTATCATTTTAGATTCCAGCTGATTTTAAAAATTTGAAGGTTTGAGCACTGAGAACTCTGAATGCTCTGGTCTTTTCCAGAGCACTCAGTATAAGCCTTATTTCCATTGCTCCATTGGATGTATGGTAACATTTTGTTGACTTAAGAATAAAGTTGTTTCAACATCATTAAACACCTGGAAAAGTTCTCAGGCCAGAAAACAGTCTAGAGGTACTAAGTAGGAATTTGTAACAGCGATTTCACGTTCTTTCTAATACTTTAGGGCAGGTGCCTGTGAGACTCCACCTCATCTCCTGTCCCTGCTCTAGCTCTCCTACCATCTACAATTGCTTCCAGACATCCGGCCAGGCTGATAAACTCAGGTTAGGCTTTTACATGCTGGTGTCACTCCAGGTGTCCTTGTCAGAAACTGGAAATAAATGGGCAACACTAAACAGCTTCTTGAAGTGGAGAGGAAAGTAATTTCCATAGATGGAGTCTGAGATGCATAGCCACTCAGATGTGTCAGATCAAAGTTTCTATATCACTTAGGTCAGCCAGATCAGAGTCAGTGTCATTCTGCTTGTTCCTAATCCCACCTTGCTGGCTCTTGGACACAGCTGGTGTTACAATCTCACACCCCACTGTACTTCTTTGACTCTTAAAATTCCACTGATTACATGACACTGAGTAATAATGGGAGAAAAAGTGTGAGAAAACTGGAGGTTTTGCTTGGTGGATGTTTGTCATTGAAAACTTTACTGCTGAGAGCTAAGTACTCCAGCCCCTGCTCCCTCCAAAGATCTTATTGGTAACATATTGTAGAGTCCGGTTTTGCAATATAGTATTTACGAGAATCACTGCCCATTAAATCCCAGACTTTGCATTTGATAAGTAATATTTTGTTTGTAAGTTACAAAATGTGTAACAGCAATTGCAACTTGGTAATTAACAATGGGTTGAATAACTAATACATATTGGTGGTGTGTAAATAAAGGTAAAAGAGGAAAAATATCAATAATTTCTTAAAAGCTTGGCAAAAATAGAAGGTGGGGAGAAGAGAGTAAAGGTGTTAAACATTGCTAATATTTGCTTGCTGATTACTGTAATTGCTTTTTTGAAATGAGAAATGTTTTGCATATAGTTTCTCATATATAATGCCATTCCCTATATCACATTAACTAAATGGGGATGCCTGATTTACTTGGAAATAGTCACAATAATCTTGGTAGATTAGACATCTAGTCATGCCACATGTGCTATGCTTGGAGCAAATACTCTCAGTCAGGTATTCTTTCCCAGAATCATGAACTCTTCTCTACCAGCTCCCCTCACTGACTATGAAGAGAGATGCACAGCCCTATAGGGCCCAGCTACTGCTGGGCTTTACCAGAAATTCAGATGCAAAGAGAATTTACATAGACTGTACCTTTGATTTTTCAGTGCAATACACTGTAGCATTGCCTGATTTTCTCCCAGGAGCTGCATCCATGTTTGGTTATGATCTCTAGATGGGCAGATTCCTAGAGCTAATACTAATGAATTTCATGTTGTTTGAACAGTGCTTTTGTCTTCAGGTTGGGCTCCATGTCTACCCTATGATGCATGCTTGAGTCAATTGTTCCAAATACACAAGAATTTATCCAAAACTTGCTCCCTCTTTTAAGTTCTGCTCTAAAATGGCCTTTCATAGGGATTCCTCTTGGCCAGAGTGGCACCTCCTGTCCTGCCTTCTGGACACCTGCTGTTGGCTCTCACTAGAAGCAGTGAAGCTTTCAGCATGACAGACTAGACCTCGTCTATTTAGTGGATTCTACATTTAAATGAAAAGTGAGAATCAGTTACAAAATGAATTTTCAGCAGTTTGCTGAACATTAGCTCTGTTCTCAGCCGTCCCTGTACAATTCTCCAGCTTCAAGAAGAGAAAATGAATTCTCTAATTTGTCTAACTTCGGAGTGAATTTAAAGGAAATGCGCAACTTCCTAAAGGACATTTTATCTCATTTCCCTTTTTTTTCCTGTTCTATTTAGTGAAAGAGTAAATTTTGTATTTTTAACATACCTATTTTGTACACATTATTTATTCCACTCCAGCCTAGCTCTGCAGGGGTGCTGCTCCTTGCAGCCCAGCATCCTCAGAAATTGTCAGATGCACCATAAAATTACAGCCTGCAGGAATTGCCCCACTCTCCAGAACCTACTGTTCTCCAGAAGGGACAGAAATGTGTTGGAATTTTGTTTACCCTTGGGACTGAGCACCTGGGCAATCTCTGCAGCTCTAGAGCCCACATGATGACGCTTGGTCAGTGATGACTGAACCTTTATCAGTGATGACACTGAGGAGTTCCTGGAACCATCCAGCCTTCTCCTGCCTGCTAGTGTACCTGCCTTGGCACACCTGGTGCTTGGTTTTTCCTCAAAGAGACCCACCCCTCCCACCTTGCCTTTGCTCTCTGAGTTTAACTGCAGAGCTAGAACACAAAGCAGCTTTTCCTAAGTACCTGGTTTTAAGGGAGGACCTTGAACAGTGAAGCAGTGCCAGTGTTATCACTAACAGCTTAACTGTGTTCTTTTTTTCATATTGCACATGACCTTGCTTCCAGACCCTTTCTGCTTTCTGCTAAGTTAAATAGAACTGCAATGTCTGGAATTGTCTCTCCATTTAAATGCTCCTTCCTGCGGTGAAGTGTAGCTTGCTGTGGTTGTATCATCACTCTCACATATCTTCAGCTCAGAGTCACTCTGTGCCTTGGTTTCGCATCCTCACTGCATGGGTTGGCCCCATCTTCAATTTCCATTTGCCTCATCTTCCCTTGACTGCCAAACCAGCACAGCATTTGATGCAGTAGTGTGGACAATCTACAGGGACAGCGGTGTGGATAAACTACTGGGGCCAGCAGCATGGATAAACCAAGGACAGCTGTGCCCTTCTTGGATAAACCAAGACAGCTGTGCCCTCCTTTGCGCTGTGCTGTTCTTGATTGCTCTTTAGCAACTTTTGACTGCAAGCATTCAACATAACACTGTGGCTTGCTCTAGCATGGTGCGCTGTCCTCACTCTGGTTGGTTGTTGTCCTGGGATGACTTTGTCATGTTAATTGTATCCCCATGTGGACACACACATTTAGAGAGCTAGGAAATTACAGCTTGGCAATTCCTTTCAGGCCTGGATTTCTCCTGTTTCTCAGGTCCATTCCCAGGCTGATAAGCTGACTACAGCTTCAGTTAAGGGAGGCAGTCTCCCAGAGTGATAACTTGGTGAAAAACAGAAAAGAAGTCATAACAAAGATTAACACCTGGTGTCTTTCCCACGGGACATCTGGACATGCTGTCCCAAGAGATGTTTGTCCCAATTGTCCAATGAACTCCTGTCCTGTCCTAGCTGCACGTAACACACTTTAAATACGGGATGTCCATACAATAAAGTTGGCCTTTTTTCCCCAAAAGAGGTCCGTGTGTGTTGCTGTCTTTTCTCTCTCTTTGCAGAGCAGTAACCACATCCCCATTCGTCTGTTTAGCCTCGAAATAAATTTTGTACCTTTAAGGTTGGATCTGAGAGTGAAGGGGGGGAAGGAGAAGCAGTGAAATGTCTGAGGCAGTTGTTTTCAAAACATAGAGATAGGAGTTTCATCACTTCGTCTACTGGATGGTGTCACTGTGGTAGACAGCGGAGAGAGCTCTCCTTTGCTTTTAGTTTGTTTTTGACTAACTGAAGCAGATAAGTTCCCTAGACAGTTTTTTCCTTTTTTTCCTGTAATTATTTAAACCTGCTCTAGACTGGGGACCCAGGGGGAAGCACCAGGAGCTTGCACCTGTGACCCACCGGGCCTGGCCTGGGCAGTGGCATTTTCCAGCACTGGAGGGACTGAGAACAGAATGAGCACAGCTACCACCCACAGGAGAGAGATTTTCTGAATTTGTCATCTCCAGAGTGGCAAGAGGTTTTGTTGTTTGGTATTGTTCATTTTTTGTGCTGGGAAATGCCTTGCCTGTTGAATAAACAGTTTTTTTCCACTTCTCTCTGAGGAAAATTCTTCCCAAACCATTTGCGGGAGGGGCCACTTAGGTTTGCTTCCTGGGGGTGTCCTTTGGGGGTTTTCTCCCAAATTTGCCCTAAACCAGGACAGTTGTGACATCACCTCTAAGTTATTTCAGGCACTTTAAAGTGAAAACAATACTCAAAGGCCATGGCCAAGAGTGCTAGGTTGAAGTCCAAGGAAAGATGGACCAAGTACAGTGGTGATGCAGCCAAAGCATCTGAGATTATTCCCGTCCTGTGAAGTGTGACAAACCTGGTGACAAACCAGGGTGACAAACCTGCCATGCCCTGCCGAGTGGGGCTGTCATGGGCCAGTGCGTCCTGCGCCGCACACTCAGCTGCACTGCCAACACAAGGACCAACACAGCCTGCAAGTGGCACACATGAGAGGCAATAATGCTATCTTATCTAGAGGTGATAACATCACCAGCATTAAGGAAACTTCTGTCTAACCGTCCAAGAGCCAGTCTGGCAGCCACACTTGCACCACCAAAATCACTTCGCGGCTACACCCCCAAACTCACAATCACACCTGGTTTTCTCACTGGCTGAACACAAAGTTTCCCGTGGCAGAGTCTCAGACGTCTTGAAGAGGCTGTCATCTACAAGAGTTCAACCTGCAGCTGGCACTGTAGCTGCACTCTGAGCTACTGGCACTAAATATATTCCTCGACACCCAGGTTGTGCCCAGTGCTCTTCATGCTCCAGAGACCATGTGCATCCTACCTGGGCAGCATGTCCCTCTGCTCTCAGGAAATATACTGGATGGCCACTTCCTACCCATGGGCTCTGGTGTTTCAGGATATGTAATGTCTGTGTGTTTGTGTTCTGCTTTCCTTAACAGGCAGTTATGCATATGACTTGGTACCTGACATAATTTAGTGACTGCTTGTCATTTAATATTATTCTTCTTCAGTATCTGTAATTGACACACACTTAATTTCTTTTTCTTTTTAACAGGAGAATAATTAACCTGTATTATTCTTCATTTGTTAAGTAAAAGGTGACTTCATTGAAATACTAAATTATTGGGAATATGTTCATTTTGTCTAGATGGTAACTCTTCCTGAGTACATGATAAATAATAATGTACTGACTTGGAGCATTATTGTAGAACACTGATTCTTTTCCTTTGGTGATCACATTAGAGGAAAACATAATTTATTTATAAAAATTAATTCAGTAACTAAGTATATGTGTGGTTTCAGTATGACTTTCTCCTAGTATTGGGTTGCTTATGTACTGGTATGTTGAAGATTTAGAATTAATTTGAAATCTAGACTAGTTCATTGGATTGCAAACACCATGTTTCACAGTCACCCCACAGTGACTGCAAGCTGGTGGAAGCAATAGGACAATTAATAGGCTTGTTCACATACAGATAGGTGAGGTGCAGCCACTTTAGTTCATATTGCTAGAATGTTGCAATAGAGAGAAAAAGCTGATATATGGGAAAGGCTTGATATCTGTTTTCTCAGTGACAACTGATATCAAGGTTGGATTTGGCTTTGGTTTTTAAGTAATATAGCCATTTAACAGTCTTTAATAGTGCTACTAAGTCTGTTTGGTGCTTTTAGTTTAGATTTTCTCTTGTGTGGGATATGCAATCAGCCTATTATTTCAGGTAAGAGATTTCTTAGGCCCTAAAAGTGAGAGTTCTGAAGTGAGCCATTACTGTCTCAGAGATTGAAAGGTATGGCAAAAGTATAGTAAAAAAAATGTTATGGTGAAAAAATATTCTCTAAGGAATTTCCTTAGAGCAACAAGATTAACTTCAGCATCTCTATTCACTAAAGAGAAATCGGGGAATATTTACAAGTGGAACCTTTATTTCTGGCCAAAGGAACAACAGCAACAAAATTTTACTATCAGACAGTGCTCAGCTAGAAAGTTCAATGCAATTCAAAGTGTGATGGAAGCAGCAGCAGGGATCAGCCTCCTACTCCCTTTGCACCTGCCAGCTGCAAGACAACCATTGTGGTGCTACTTCCCAAAGAGGTGCAGGCAACTGCTGAGCCATAACCTGAAATCTGTACCTGTTGGGAGAAATTACAAGAAACAATGTATTGTTTTACAAATAGTAAATATGGTGATTTGGGTAAGCATCCGTAAAGTTCTGAGTTTAGTAAAGGAAAATGCTAAAATACTTCTCCAATCTGTTAATTAATTAAGAAAAGCTGATAAGCATATGGAGTGAACGAAGCCCAACTGATACAATTACTTAGACTCTCAAGAGGTTTTGAGCAATCTGGAAAGTCCATGAGTAACATGGAGATGATATCTGATGATGAAACAAAGCTCTTCAGAGTATTAAAGGCAAGGACTGGCTGTGCAGAGTTGCAAAGAGCCTTAGTTAAAAAGTGGGAAAACGAATAAAATGCTCACAGATGCAACAACAGAGCAGATGGGGAAAAAAGGTAATATCACCACTTGAGGAATTTGGAATACCATTAATTGGGACTCCTCTGTGGAAATATCAGATTGGTGCTATGCAATGATTCAAAAAGCAAAGTGCTTCTCAGAAATCATTAGGAAATAAACTGAGAAAAAGACTCCCAGCATTATGCTGAAGTACAAATCCATGGTGTATCCCCATCAATAACTGTTTGTGGTTCTGGTCTCTGTCTCCAAAAAAAGTATCAGTGTTTGGAAAGCATCAGAAAATAGCAAAAGGGTTGCACTGAATATATGGACCACTGCCAGTCACCATTGGTGACTGGATTTGATGGACTTTGGTCACTTTTGAATATTTTTATGTTAAAAAAATTCTTATAAATTGAACCTTCAGTCAGTATCACTAAATGACCTTGAGGAAGGGATTTTCCCTTCCTAGAGAAAAAAATTATGAAATTAATAGTCTAGTGTGAAATATGAGATTTTTCTATATCTTCTTATTAGAGAAGTACACCTCAAAAGAAAAAGCATCTCTGAAAACGTTTGACTCACAGAAGGTGGTTGTATATAAAAATATCAAACAGAGCAAACTGAAAAGTGTTGCTTCTTATATTAGAATTTAGGAGCTTAAGTGAGTCTGTTTGACTTCAAAGTGCTAATGTTTTATGTAGAGTATATACTCCTCTTGCTCCACAGATTCCTAACCATGTGATTTCCCATTCTGTGTTGGATGGCATGAATTGATACCGGTGATGACTGAGAGAGGCACTTCTCCTCAGTGTTTGGGAGAAGGCTGGCTTGGTGATTATCTCCTTGGAGAAGTCTGATGTCCCTCCTCGTAGCCCTCATACCACACTTCAAAGCCATTCACAACCCACATTCAAGAAGGGTTGAGCTGTCAAAATATAAGTGACATTCTGGTGACATTCTACTCATGGGTGGAAGTGAATGAAAGGACTGATGGAAATCTCTCTTAGGATGTTTCCTTCAGGTTTGTGAAGACTTCAGGAAATCTAGTCCTGCAGAAGAAGAAACAGAATTAATTTCAGGAGTATTCCACAAGGCAAAATGGTTTCAGGTTACTTCTTGCCCATTTCGATGTTGAACTTTGCTCTGACTATGGAGCATAAAGCCCCCACATTTCTGATTGCTAACTCATTCTTGTGAATCTTAACATTTGAGAACATCCAGGACTGCCAGATCCTGCTCCAGTTTTGTTCTGTTGGAGCTCTGTAGCAGCCTGGTCCAACTCTTGGAATGCCCTGCAGATGTCAGGCCCAAAGAAAGCGGGTGTAGAATAGTTAAAAGCTGCAGCGTCACAGACCATTACCAAGATCCCATGCTACCTTGTCAGATGACTTGCAGACATTTTGGTCATCTGCTTCATGCCCAGACTGGCAGGGGAGCCACGAGTGTTTCCATGGCAAGCAATGGTCCTGCAGGAAGCAGGAGCAGCAGGTAAGGGGAAATGGAATCCTCCCTTTGGTGACTCCTACTTAACAGGCATTGGAGATCAAAGAGTGAGGATTTTTTCAGACCTGCCTGTGGTATACAGGGATAAAACCTGTGGAGTCACTTGCCCTTTATCCTGAAAATTCAGTAGCGTAAAAGAGCAAGGTGCAAAATCCCAGGGATGATGAAGCCCTTAGAGTGGATATTCCACAGTGAATGTTTTTGATTAATTATACCACTGCAAATTATTGTGCTCTTTCTTTGGAATTATTATGTTCTTTGGAATAACTGTACTATTTTGAAGGTGGCTGTGATTTTGAGCCACATATCTTACTCCACAGCTCTGAAGTGTGAGTGGAAAATACCTGTTTGAACAGGAAGTGAACTCAGTTTTGTAAAAACAAGGATCAGGAATTACAGCACTAAGGATTCCTGCTCTGGGCTCTCCCTGAATTGCATTGAGCTCAAAGAAAGTCGGCATAGTAGGTCTTATTATAATCACTATTTTATGTAGTGAAGAACCAGTTCCAAACTGCCTTAAGAATCATTTGCAAAGGACTTTGAGGACCTCAGACAGCCTATGCTTAGTGACATCTCTCATCTCCTATTTTTATGTAATGGTAAATGCTCTCTAATCGCTTAATATCTTTTTAATATTGCAGTGCCCAAAAGAGCCCCCAGGACTCGAGGTGAGTGCTCTGCACTCCCCAGTGCAGAGCGGAGCAGGACAATCCCCTCCCATGCCCACCTTGTTATGCTGTGCCCTCCCATTCAAATTTCCATCTACCAGGACCCCCCCAGGTCCCTTTCCACTGTGCTTCTCTCCAGCCTCTCATTCCCCAGTTTGTCTGAAAATCCGGGGTTGTCTCATGCCAGATGTGGAATCTGGCAGTTGTCTTTGTTAAACGTCATAAATTTTGTTTTTAAATATTTTCTTTTTAAATTTCTTTGTTTTGTTTTGTTTTGATTTGTTTTGATTTGGTGGGGGGAGTGCTGTGGTCTGGGACTCTGGTGGTGGTCTTCCTGGGGTGCCACCACCTTCCTAGAGAGGTGTCCAGCAGGGAACGTCCCAGGGGGCACAGGCATGTCCCTTAGTGGCGAGTAACTTTAGCTCTAGCGATTTCTAGCTCTCCTGTGAAGTCACTCTCAGGTGACATGGAGATAAAAACAGGAGCATCATATAGCGTTCCACAGAAAGCAAAACCTTTATTATAGGAGGCCATTCTGTGAGGGGTGCCAGGGACAAGAGCTCCCATGAACAGGGGAGAAACAAGGGATTATATGAGGAAGGCAGGAGGCAGGGTAGAGCCACTGAAGGCTCAAAACTAAAACAAGGGAAAGAGACCAACAGGGTACAGGCAATCAACATGAAGAAACAGAGCACGATGGGGATAGCTCTCTTCTCGTCACCAACTGTAGGGGGACTCGTTTGGGAGGTATATCTCTCGAGGGTCTTTTAAATCCTTTTGGCCCCCAGGCCTCATTCCTCCATGGGAGTGCAGGGTATTCCTGTGCTAAGGGCTTATTGTCCTCCACAGGCTAGAGTTTTGTTGTCTTTTTTATTTGTTTTTCACAGGAAAGAGGACCCGGTCTTCCAGATTTCTTAGCCTTTCAAGACTGACATGTGAAATAATAACAACTGTTAGCTACAACATTTCAAACACTTGCCTACATTTCAGTTCTGTCATTTACACTTTGCTTTCCCAAACAATCCCTACAGTTTAACTCAGGACTGCCAGAGAGCACCAATAAAGATTACTGGACAGTTCCTGTGACTGCAGCTCAGTGCCATGCAGAGTAAAACCCGTGTGTCATTTGTAAACTACCTGGGGATCCTTTGAGTTGAAAAGCAGGGTGTAAATTGAATTATTATTATTACTATTACTATTATTATTATTATTATTATTATTATTATTATTATTATTATTGCTGAAAACAGCCTGGACATGTATCCATTGTAACATTCACTCTGTCAACACCTAGACCAGCAGTTATTTTAATATTGTCCCTTTACTTTCCAATGTGTAGAAGACTGCATATTTTCAGGAAGCCTGTTTTTATCAAAGACTGCATCAAATTATACCAAATACCCACACAATCTGCCAATCTCCTACACACACACTAGAGGAAGTTGTGAAAAAACAGGCACCTGTAACAAACAGATGCGTTCTTGTTGTTTCAGTTCTTAACACAATTAAATTTTACAGGAGTAGCAATGAATTTAGACTTCAAGCACCTGTATGCTTTTGTAAAACCTGTCAATGAACAAAACTAGGATCTTGAATTCTTATCTTTTCAGAATTGTCTCAGGTGCTCTAAATCAGCTGACAAGCTGACTTGGCATCTTAAAAACAAAAATACAGCCCTACCATGTCAGACAAAAGGTTCACTGAAGTCTGTGTTCTATTTCAAGCTTTGTATCATACCTCTATCACTGCCCAAAACCAGATGCTAATAAAATGCTAAAGAGGCTGAAAATTATCAAGAAGGTGGGCAGTGCTGATATTAGAGGTCCAGTTAGTCACAGTATTAAATAGGCTGGTGTTTGCATATATATTTGGTCTGTGATACCAGATTTTGGTTTGAGAGCTGTCATTAAGACTCCAAATCCTGCTGCAGCCCACTAGACAGAGATGTAGGTGGAGACTCAGCTTGATGCTAGACCTAATTATCAACAAAGCAATGGCATCAATGATCAAAAGAGATCAAGCCCTCAAAGAGTGAAACTGAAGCTCATAGCCATTTCTTTTAAGGCTTAGCTGAATGTAACCCGAGGCTTGGCTGAGCGCTTGGCTTAAGTTTAGTCAATGGAGCAAACTAAAACGAGCAAGATAAGCAAAGAAAAAGCCCCAACAAAACCCAATAAAAGAAGCTGTGGAGTCAGAAACAGTCATGTAAATATTCCTGAGTGATGACAACCAAAAAAGAACCAAATTCCTCAGAGAAATGCAGAGGGTCAGAAGATGGACACTCGGTAAGATCAAGGATTGACCCACTCCAAGAGACAGTGGGCAGTACCTCATACCTGCACTGGGCTGGTGAGCACATTAATGATCAGCCCAGCAGCAGGTTACTCCCAGCCATCCACTCTATTCCTTAGTCAGCAAGAAGGATCATTGTCTTAAACATGGCCATAAACTGTGTATACTCCTGCTTTCCAGTGACTACATGTGGTTAAGGATAGACATTAAAAGGGACCTGAAGAGCAGAGCCTTCCTGCTCTCACGCCTTTTCCACCTTGCAAAACACACGCACAGCTCATTCCTGTTTATCTTACAAAACCCAGCTAACAGCCTCATTAAGTTTCTTGCTGATTACAAGTAACATTTCTTCTGCAATGACTTTAGTTAGCACCATGCAACAGATTTGAAACAGGGCACAAAGAGCTTGATTACTATTGTAAAAAAGCACTATTCTCAAACAAGCAAAGGATACTTCTTTTTTGTCCCCTTTTTTTGGGGGAGGGCGCGAAGGGGGTAGGAGGGGGTGTTTGTGGGAGGGTGAGTGGGTAGGGAATGTGACATTTCATTGCTGCAGGAAATAAAAAGTTGTAATATGTGAGACCCCCAACAGAGCCATTACTTAGATTCGCTTCCAGGACATAGGTTGCAGCCTTGGATACACTTCAGTCCAAACTCTTTACGTTATCAAAGCCGGACTTATGCCCTAGCTCCTTGTCCAGGCTTCTCTGCATTGAACTGATATCCCAGCTACAAGCACTGTCAACGAGGCATTCCGACTACCAAAGCTTTACCACCAGCCCGCACAGAGCTACTGCGGCCACCACCTCAGCATAACCCAGCGTACGGAATTCCTCATCATTCGCCTGCACGCGAAAGACTAAAAACTGTTTTCCGGAGGCTCCCCGTCCACCTCCTTCCCTCGAAGCTTCAGCACCGAAGACAGCGGCGGCCGGTGCGGGGGAGGTCCCGGCGAGGTCCTGGTGCCCCTCCGCCCCAGGGTGCGCCCCCGCCGGGCCAGGGCCAAGCCGGCGGAGCCTGTTAGCAAACTGTAGCCTGGTATCCCACCTCTCCTTTGTGTCTGAAAAGAATCCCTTCCTTTCCCAAGCAGTTCTGTTCCTCAGTGCTCACTGATTTGCTCTCCTTTTGTGCCCTTATAATGAGATCCAGACGCATTGCAAAGCTTACTTAAAAAGCTGTGAACGAGAATTTACCTCTGTAATTGTTCAATTCTTTGTTGATATTTCTGTGTCTCTACCTGTATTTTCTTTTTGATTTTTCTTGCAGGGAAGTCAGCTGCAGCACAAAGTAGCAAGTTAGGTTAAAAATGCCCCGCTCTCTAGTGATGTTGTTTGATCAGGAAGGACCTTCCATAAGCATGAGAAGGGACTGGAAATAAAAAGTATTAGCCTTTCTTGTAGAACAACCTTGTCTCCCCATTTTCATTAGTTCCCATGTGTAGAAAGTTCTATTTAAATATTCATTTGCAAGAAGAGGATACTTAAAATTGAAGGAGTAAAAGTATTAGTGATGTACAGCATTGCAGGACTGAAATAGAGACACAAAATTTTTAGAAATGCAAGGCAATTTGGTGACCCAACATGAAACTAAATTACACACAGGCACTATATTTGCATCTTTATCTGTATGACCCTCTGTGTTTTTCATTTCCTCATGGCATCACCAGCAGGCTCAAAATATGGGATTTCCACACAGTCTCTTCAGGCATCTATAGACGTCTCCTACAGAGGCCCTGCTCAAACAGCCAAAGAATAACATAAAATTTGTTCCCAAGCTGGACCATTTCAGACTTTAAGCAGGCACATGACAAATACTCAGTTTTGATGAATCAACAGTTAAAAGCTGCCTTACAATCACGAGGACAATGTAACAGCAGGTAATGCAATGCCAATACTATCACAGATGTTTGACTCTGCCTCCATTCCTGGCTCATCCACCAAAACAATGGCCTCCTCCCATAGATGCCAGGTGAGGTGAGGCTGGGGCTCCCTAACAGGAGGCAGGCAGGATTTTGAAGAAAGAACCGTTTTCAAAACAGTCAGAGAGTTGGAAGACCAAAAGAAAGGAGAAGATGTACTTCAGGACACTTCATTCTTGAAGTGTAAATGCCTAACACTTCCAAGCCTACATGTGACTGATTTTAGACATGGTCACCCACAATCCACCTGAGAATACTGACCACAAATGGGTAGCAGCTGCCACTCACAGAACGAGGTGAGAGAGCAATATACTTTCTTATGGAAATAAGCATAAAAATGGCTTTGCCACCTCTATTCACATACAGCCAAAGTGTGGCCGATGGTTGAATTACAGAGGGTCACTCTTACTATACTGCTCTGGTAAAAGGCTCTGAAAAGGGAGATGTGGAAACCACTGGAGCAACAGTCACATAAATACAGTGTACAGTTCTGCAGGCTTGCAGGGGAAAATTCAGACTTGCTTGTACTTCCAGTAGCTTTAAGCTGCATGGTGTTGAATCTGGATCAGGACAAACTGTAGAAGTCTTGTGAAGGCTTTCACACTGGCAGTTTCTTGATAGCTTTGCCACTGTTGGTACCCAAAGCAGTGAGCTTGGCTATGCCCATATGGGCTGGAACAGCAAATCTGGATAGCAGGGAGGGAATTCTTAAGGCAATAATGTGACTCCTACTTTGGCAAACTAGATGAGGTACATATATGAGGAAAATGGATGTAGGGTAGCCAATGTAATTATTTAAGAATTTAGGATTTCAAGATAGCTTATGCTTTGATTTTGTTTGAAAGCAGAAGACCAAGAAGTAGCATCTCTTGGTGCTTTTATTCCTAGAAAAAGCTAGAAGCAACAGAGGAATGATATGGCTTTTAAACATATATAATACACAACGAACTGCAAATCAAGCCTGTACTTGCGAACAGAAATAGGAGAAAAATACAGTAGGTTGAGCCTTTAAAGCATAAGAAAGAAAGAGCATCTTGGGAAAAATGCAATGCTAATTAGAAAACAAATATATCTCACAGTTCAAGGAGTCTAGTTCTGATTTGCTATAAATAGGATGAATTTTAGATCTATAGTAGAGTATGTTTTGTTACTCAGCTTTAGTCAGTGGGTGGAAGAGAGAGAATTAGGACTTCTACTCTTCCTTTGTAACCCTTTTGAAAGATGTTTCAGGAAGTACTGAGCATCTAACTGAATCTCAAGGAGACCATGTCCTAACTACAGTTCTGGAAAATGATGCTTCAATAGAAATCATGAGTTATCCTGATATGTTTTTCTTTCTGGAAAAAGCTGCTTCCTTAAGTTCCTGGAAATTCCAGGGAGGATGGACCAAAATCATGGCTTTAATTAAAGCATTAGAAGAGTGGGCTTCCCATGGCCCCACAACCTCCACTGCCCTTGACTCCCATGCAGCAGTCTGAGATGGAAAAGCTGTGCCATGCTGTGCCAGCTAAACACAGCAGTTTTTGTTAGGAAGTTTTTCCATTGAAGTAATCTGTAACAGACCATAGCAAGCCAGATCAGTCTTAAACCCCTTGTATCATGATCCTGGATAAAAAAAATGGGCTCTTTACAGGTGACAACTTGGAAGGCCTGTGCTTTCACATGTCAGCTGAAAGCTGTACACAAGATACAGATACATGCAAGATACTTACCTTTGCCTAGTGGAGTACTGTACCACACAGGATAGATGTCCAAAGGCAAACAGCCTCCCCCTCCAGCCAGAATCTGTTCCTGCTCCTAATCCTATCTGTTTCCCACTCTCACCTTGCCTCAAAAAGTTCTCAGCTTTCTGCTGGGTCTTATGCACAAACCTAATGTAAACCACCCTGTGGCTTTGACCCTTTGAGTCTTTACCCTTTCCTCTGGACTAGCTCAGATGTTAGGGTGAAGACTCCCAGGTCCGCCACATGAACGTGAATAAAAGATAACAAAAGAGGCTCTTTCCCCCTGGGGAGGTTGCAGGGCTTTATTTCTTGTGGTTCCCCAGGAGCAACAGGAGAGAAAAAAGGAGAGAAAAAGAGAGGGAAAGAGAGGGCGAAAGAGGGAGAGAAAGAGGGAAAGAGAGCGAGGTCAGGGGGCACAGGTCTTTTCTAGGGTCTGAAAGGGGGGCTGGAAGAAATTGGATCTCGGCCAGCCAGGTATGGCCAGGAGGGGAGAGGGAAGAGACCACAGGACATTGCAGGGGTCACGGAATCTACCATTTCCAATACCTCTAGGGAGATGCAACACCACCCTGTAAAGAGCTGGAAGGATTCCTGACCTGCACTATTGACCTCAAGCCCCAACAATACTGCAACAGTTTCCAGTGCCAGGGACCAACGCAGCAAATGTTCCCTGCAGCATTCCTAGAATGTGGAACTGGAAGATCTCAGCTTCCCAGGCCCTTCACTCCAACTTGCTCTTTGACACTGGCATCTTGTGATCAACTGTGCATATGACAACTCATTTACTCTGATGGAAATGGGACCCCCATTTCAAGGGGATGATCATTCCATGTTATATCCCCCTTTTTTTTTCCTATAGGATCACTGTATCTCTTCACAGGCCAAAGGATCAGAGTAAAGACAAATTAAGACCAGAGACAAATCCACTCAGGCATTGAAGTGTAAACAGAAAATGCTGAGAAATCTGTATTTCCATCTGTTTCCACTAACTCCCCAAAAAAACTCCAAAATGAAACCAGTGTCTCCAGTGCACAGCACCATTAGCACAACTGCTCCTCCACATGTCCCTCACCAGCACCTTTGCTGAGAAAAACACACTTCCTCTTCTTCTCTGCCACCTGCTTAAGATGCATCCTTCAATACTTGCCTCTCAGAGCCAGCAATGCACTGAACTTCATCATGTTTAATTGTCCTCTACAGGAGGCAGGACATTCTGTCACCTGTACAAAAAGTGAAAAACGATTTTTGAAAAAATAAGGAACCCTTGCAGTCACTACCAAGGTTCTGTTACATCCACCCTGTTACATGAAAGCTATCAGCAGCCTGTAGGGTTGACACTGGTAAGACTGGGTTTGCACACTAGAATGTGACTTTGCTGAAAATTCTAAAGTTTATTTCATGTTCGTTTACCAATAAACTCCATGAAAGTGTTCTATAGGTATATATTTAATCTGAAGAAAAGAAGAAGTAGATATAAACTACAGTTTAGGTATGAACTACACTTATAGAGCTGTATTGGATAGGTGGCCATCCAAATTCAGGATATAACTTCACAGACATCTGGAATAATCTCATTACCCATTGGTTCTTACAATGTAGAACTCTAAGAAAAATACAGTACAGGTCAGTATTCAGGCCACTTACCTCAGTGAGTACATACTTTCCTACATGTTCTCTGCTATTCTTGGTACCAACTTAAACATCACTGAACTGCCACACCTATACCAGTGTGATAGGTTGACTTGGGAGGAAGAAACTCAGAAGTTCTTCCTGGGAGAGTTTCCTCTGTGGGGGGTTTTTTTGGGATACTTGTAACAGCCAATCAGAGAAAGTCGGTTCGCTCCGTGCACACACATTTTAAAAAAGAGTAATCCCGGAAGACGCGCCTTTTGTCTTTCCGGCGGCTGAACAGGTAACACCAAGCCGAGTCGCTCTCCCTCTCCCCCATGCGGGGGAGGGGGGGGGAACGGCTCGGAGGCCGCTTGGGCCCCGTTTGCCAACGAGAGGGGACCCGATGGCTGAGGGGAGGAAAAGTTGTGTGATAAAAACTTCGCGGATTCTTCTTCCACCGGCCTGTGGCTCTGGCGTGGGGGGATGCTAACTCTTTATGCTGCCAGCCGGGACCGGGCCGGGCCGGGTGGCCATGGACCACGCGGGCTGCAGCCCGGCCCCGCAGGGGCTGAGTGGCGCTACCGCCGCCCCCCCCCCAGCACGGCCGAGCCTGGCTCAACTTTTGTAGTTGAGTTAAACTTTAACTCTTTAGTGTTCAGATAAGATTTGCAAAGCCTCCAGCCTTCCCTTTAAATATGAAAGGGAATAAGGAAAGTTCTGAAGTCAGTGATGCAAGAACTAAGTATTTTAAAACGGAAGGAGAGTGAGAAGATGCTGAAATGGCTGAAAATCTTTTTGGAAAATTGTAGGAATGAACTAATGTACTGAATATTCCTTTAAACCATGGAAAGAGACATGGGGGGATGGAAATGTTCCTTTTTAGGAGATAATTTGATTCAAGAACACCTGTGTTGGGAATTTGAATTTCTGCCTTGAGAAAAGAAGGGGATTGCAGTTTTTTCTGAAGATGAAGCCTGAGCAGAGAAAAGGGAGACAAAAAAAAATCGTTGCTGTTGGACATTTTCAATTCTTAAAAGTAATACCCCATGAAATAAACATGACCCATATCTACAACTTTGGGACGGCTGTAGATGTGGGAGGAGGGTCACGGTTGCAGCTTTCCCGGGCGGATGCACATCGTGAAAGGTAAAACTACAAGAGGACTTTTTTCTTCTTGTGGAACACATCTCCTACAACTTCGACAAGAAGAAACTTCTTTCTCCAAAAGTAAACAGAAAAAGACTAAATTAGGCACTGACTGAAGTATTTGTTGTATGTTTGTTTTGTTGTTGTGAAGACTGGGAGAGGGAGGGACGGAGTGATGTGAAAAATCTTATTCTGAAATTTCTTTTTTTTTTTCCTTTTTTTGTTTGTGTAGTTAATAAATTTTCTTCTATACCCTTTCAAAGTTTTAAGCCTGCCTTGCTCTTTGACTCCTGGTTCTGTCTCACAACAGAAAGAAATAAGTTTATTTAAATTGGCAACTCAAACCCTAGACATTAATTTGGTGCATTGGCCGGGAAAGTAAAAATTAAACCATACCTGTCTTTTCAAACAAAGACAACCAGTAAATTAGGCACATCAAGAATATTCCTAGGCACCGAGAGGAACCAATGTGGAGGTGTTTGGGCCTATGCTAATAAATTCTCTCATTCTCCAAGCAGACTGGCTGCACACAAACAGCTTCCAAGAATGCACCAGGTCCAGAAAGAATGTTCAGAAGTCCTTGGAAGCACTCTGTTTGGCACAGGCCAGCATTGTGCCAGCTGGCATCTCACTTTACTGAGAATAAGTAATCACATTCCTTTGCCTGGACCCTGGTTAACTTACTACCACAAATGCTGCCCAAATCCTCCCTGGTGGGAGTGTCCAAATACACTTGATATGCCATCCCAACGGATCCCCTTACTTTGCCGTGGTGGTTTCACCTGAAACACTGTGTCCAGCTCTGGAATTCTGCTCCTTTCTTGGAGCACAAGAAAGACACAGACCTGTCACAGCAACTAAAAGAAAAGGCAAAGCAAAAAAAGTAGTCATCCAGACACTCAAAATCATTGCAACAAAATGGGAGCAATACAAGAATCAACAGTGTTTATATTACTGTTACTTATAGCAACATAAATACTATTTCTGCTTCTCATCTTAAGATTATAGCTTAATTATATATATATAATTAATTATATATACAATATATACTTACAATAATTTAGTAGTATTGAAGTGGAACATTTTCACATCAAACTTTCTATCATATTTTTACAATGACAACTGAAAATTATTGAAAGGTATTTTAAAATAAGCATCATAATACATGAATCAACCACTGAGCAAAAAATGATGAGTTCAACAAGTGTCTCTCTTGTTCCAAATTGTTTTTAGATTTAGGTGAAATACAAATCAGGATGGATATTTTAAACATTGTTTTGAGCTTCACTGAAGCGATTTACATGAAGATTATGTGCAAGGTAACTCAGCATCATGCAAAAGTTTAGCTATTATGCAAGCAAGATAACTGAGGTTGACAATAAAACTACCAGAAAAATAATTCAAAACACTTGTGTGACATTGTGCCATTTTATATCTTACATTTCTACCTCAAATTCACTCTTTGAGTTCTTGCTGTGAGTTTGCAATTGTCCCAGCTGCCTGCCTGCGTTGACTCACAGCCTATGAAAGTCCAAGTAGGTCCACATTTACTTTTGAGATTTTAATATGCTTTAATAGCACAAGTTAGGCCTAGAGAGCTTAATCTGACACGCTTTCCGTTTTCATGATTTTTGTGGAAGAACACTGGCTTTTTTTTTTTTTTATTTACTACTGAATATGCCTCTTCTAAGACCAACAGCTGCACCCCCACAGAATGTGCAGAATAAGGTACAGGATTACTAGTGTCTAAACTACCTTTTGGAGGAGAAAAGTACAATGTAATACAAGGAGAGATTTCCAGCCCACCACTTAATGATGTTGGAGAACACAGGTGCAATCTGTGAAGACTTTAAGGTAGCCACTGGCAAGTTAAACCAACAGGAAAAACACTTACTGAATGTTCCTGAGGAGAAGCATATTTAAGAACTACAATTGTCTGCTTGATCCTGGGGATGCAGGTCTATCAACAGTGATGCTAACACCTTATCAGGACATGAAAGCACAGTATGCACAAAATGCAATCCACTTTCAAATTACCAGTGTACTAACACCTGCATTTTTCTGCAGCACAGCAGATGTTTTCACGAAGAAATGCATTTTACCCAGAAACTACACCATAGGTGCTCTGTGAGGCCTCATGCTTTCCAGGCCCTCCTGTATGTCTCCGGATGAGGGATTTGCATGGCAAATTTCTCATAATCAGACAAGCTGCAAGAGAACTGTACCATTCACTTTTCTATGCATCTAACCCATAGATGACCCTATACTATGCTATAGTACACCTGCCTTCTGCCGAGAGATCCTCCTGGCAAAGAAGAGAGTGTTCCTGTTATTAACTTACATAAGGAATGAGCGCTCAGCAAATGGCAGCAGCACTCTTACCAGTAGTGCTTAGCCCAGAGGATTTTCAGCTTCATATGGTCAGTCTCACAGGTAACAAACCCTTTAGAGAGCAGGAAGGAATCCTTTGGAAGTCCTGCACAGCTCGCACACTCTTCCAAGTGCCCAGTATATTTCACAATTGCATGGAGCTGGCATTCCTGCTGACCTGTGATGAATCACACATCTCCTTGGTATGCCATTTGCAGCTGTATATTCACTGTGACATCCTGCGCAATCCTAATCTAGGAAGACAGGCACAGCCCTGCTGGTTTGATGACAGACCAATCCATGGTCTTTTGCCAAGGCCCTGTTTGTCTACAGGGATGTGCCTAAGATCCACCCGGGCTACCAGTGCTGTAACTACCCACACAATGAATGGCCAATTCAGCAAATCTCTCAGTCAGGCTGTCCTTGGCTAAACAGGGATCACAAGGGTTCTGCCTTCCAGGCAGAATAAGTAATAATAAGCCCACCTCCCTTACATTTGTACTATTTGCACTTTCTTTTCACTGTCGGGCAGGATGTTAGTACTTGTCACCTTTGACTGTCTAGTAAATTTACTGATCTCCTTTTTCAGCTGGTTAACCTGGGTAGACAGAAACCACAATAACAATAAAACTCATCATGAAAGAAAAAGCATTTAATTGACTATTATTACTATATTGACACCACTTCCCCATTTTACATGCTCACTTTTTCTGCAAGCTCTTTTAACTAGTTTTGCAATAGCCTAGATAATGCCTGTCATGAAGTATTAGGCCTGACAATACTCAACTACCTTGACAGATCACTGTCAGTTGGAAAATCTCCAATATAAATAAAAATTTGTTAAAAAGGATTATCATAGCCACTATCTCTTTATAAACTCAGAGGAAAAATACAGTAAATATTTCACACATCAAGATTATATTCAAATCAAGGGTTGTGTTAAACAGTGAACAAGACTCTAAATAAAAACCTTCCATACTCTTAATTTTTCCCACTGAGAACATGGAGTGCCCAATCTTATTATGTGCTATCAAACTAATATTTATATCAATACCAAAACTAGGAAGGATCAGGATCACAATTTTGGCAGGATCCAGACAGCTTAAACTTGGTTCAGATCAGGTTGCACTCCATTCTAGTGATAAGCCAAATAAGTTTAAAAACTGCTCCTGTATCAGCTGCTGTATTTGTGTGTATATGTAACTTGTGTGGCAGCTGAGTTGAAGAAAGGCAGACTTCTAGGCTATAACTTAAGAATGTAGAACACAGCAGGCCACTTACAAATGCCAAATGGCAACTGATGCAACAGTAGCCTTTCAGAGCAAGGCAATATCTTAATCCTCTTGTGTAGTTTATATTTTAAGCTTGCACTTCCAAGACCTTGAAGATATTTGTTTATCGTAAGCTACCGCTACTCTTTCACAGTGTAACCGCCGCACACTGAATTTAGCAGTGCTTTATACGTACAACCTAACAATCCGAAAGTTTTGTAAAGACTAAAATAATTGTCCCATGAGCGTATGGGCAGCTATAATTTGCCCAAGCATGGAGACGGATTGGCAATTCTAGCACCAAAAGCCCAGGTTTTAGCGCCGTCTCGTTGCATCTTAGATCTTCACCAGATAAAGCATCTATAGACAAACACGAGCAGAAATTGTGCCGTGACACCTTCCCGTACAATCACGGCGCTACCGGTAGGCTACACCACACCCTCTCTGGCCCCTGCGAGAGTATCCAAGGACGACGCCTCCATCCCACCCTTCCGATCCGCAGCGACTTACCTAAATTCCACTCTCGCAGTATAAGAATTTAAGAAGCCCCAGCGCTGCCCTCAGGCCGCCCTCACCTCCTCCCGCCCGGTGGGGAAAGCCCCGCCCTGCCGTACGCGGCGCGCCCTCACAGGCTGCCGCGGGACGCTGGCCCCCCCACCCCAACGCTGGCCCGCCAATCCCGAAGGGCGGTGTGGCTGCAACGCGCTCGGGGCGGGACAGCACCATTCCTCCCACCTCTCGCCCCTGGAGCGGCTCCGCGCTCCACGCGTGGCGGCCTGCGGTTGGCGGTGCGGCAGCGGCCAATGGCGGGGCGGCACCTCAGAACAGCTGGGCGGTTCTGCGCCTGGTGGCACCGCCGCTTTTCCGCCGCCGCTCCAGCCGATGGCGCCCGTGTCCCGCTACGGCCCCTCGACCGCTGCCGCCGGGGGTCACCGGGGGCGCCACAGATTCCGTAAAACCCGCGCACCCCGCGCAGGCGGCCCTCGTGACGATTGTTGATTGGCGGCCGGGCCAAGCACGTGTTAGGGCGACAGCCAATCAGCGAGCGCGGCGTGCCACGAGGGGCGGGGCGGGCGGCGGGAGAGCAGCGTAGGGACCGGACGGGCCGGGCTGGGCCGGCGGGATGAGGATGCGCGGGCTATGGGTGTTGGTGCTGCTGCTAGGGCTGGCTCAGATCGCCCTCCTAGCGTGGGGTGCGGCGGCACGGGAGGAGGATGGTGATGGAGGTAGGCGCGGGCGCGGGCACGGGCCGGGCCGGCAGCACATGCTGGGTCCTCCCTGCGGCCCCGGCGCTGGGCGCTGCGGGGAGCCCGGGCTGGCCGGCGCCGCTGGGGCTGGGATGCTCCTCGCAGGCCTCTGTGCAGGGCGCTGAGCCTGCCCCGTGCAAGCGCTGAGGTCTGTGCGAGCCACTTGTCCCGGCGGCGCTCGTCTGTCCTGCGGCATGGGGCGGCTCTGCCTCGCCTCTCCCAAGCACGGAGCTAACAGCTAGCTAATAATTAGCCATGTTGTCAGTCCTCGGCTTTTAAATCGCCAGGGAATTTGCGATTTCTTTATTCCGACTCGTATCGGATAGATTGCGATTTCATTATCCGGAGAGGGACTCTTCATTAGGAACTGTTGTGATAAGACGTGGAGTAAATGGGTGCAGATTGTTAGAGGAGAAATTTAGGTTCGATATGAGGTTTACTCTGAGGGCGGTGAGATACTGGAACAGGCTGCCCAGAGAGGTTGTGGATACCCTAATCCCGGCAGTGTTCAAGACCACCAAGCAGTGGTCTAGTGGGAGGTGGCCCTTTTCATGGCTGGGGAATTAGGATTCTAAGATCTTTAAGGTCCCATTCAACCCTTAGCATTCTATGATTCTGTGACTGAGCACTCTTTTCCTTACTCCTTTGTTCAGGGACTCTATGCATTCTTCGTATTTCAAACTGATTTTTTTTTCTCCTAGAAGGGAAGCCTATTGTTACTATCTTCTTGGTGTTTCTTCCCACCGTCTTTGAGTTTCCCTGACTTTCCCTGATGTGTGTCTCTTCCTTTCCAAAATTAGCTGAAACAAAGCTGCTCAGGCTTATTGAGCTTGTATGTAGGAGGCAGACATTTGAAGGTGTTTCTTTTTTGGTTTTAAGTTTCTTTCATGTGGATTTTGGTAAATCATGCATCTTTCATATTTCCTACATGAACACTGCTGTATTTTAAGTATTTGAGGGCT
Organism: Acridotheres tristis; assembly: GCA_037013685.1. NCBI lineage: Eukaryota > Metazoa > Chordata > Aves > Passeriformes > Sturnidae > Acridotheres > Acridotheres tristis. The sequence goes on from CM072886.1 coordinate 48,866,789, forward strand.
TTTAGAGCAACTAGATTGTGGATGACCTTCTGAACTCATGTCCTGCAACTTTTTGCTTTCCTAACAGGCACTAAAACTTGCAGAAGTGTATCTACTAGTGTAACTAACTGTATTGTCTGTAGGATAACGGTAAAGAGATTTGTTTTAAATGATACGGCATCTGCCGTGAGAAGATGGAGCTACTGAATCTTCCCGTGGATCTCTTTTCTTTTTTCTCTGTTGTAAACTGGAATTATTGTGCCTCTTTCACTGCTTTTAGCTAGAATATGGTTATGGTTTCTTTGTAACATGTGACAAAGCCTAATACTGATTTCTCCTGCTACCTTCGAAGGGTGAAGTAACACCTGTGATATTAGTGTTACCTGTGGCTGGCAGCAGTGGCTCCGCTTCTTGTGGGCCAGGTTCTCATCAGTATTTCCCACGTTTGCCATTCTTCTCATTATAGGAGTTCTTGGGGTCGAAGATACTTCTATCACTGTGTATCTCCTGTATGGCGCTTAACACTAATCCACTGCTTAACTTGAATCGTTTCCCAGGTTCTATTGTGTATCTTGAATTTGTATATAGATCATGAACTGGGCTTTACAAAGCCTTTGCCTTAAAAGTGCAATGGTTGGTGATTTACATTTTTGCCCATGGAATACCGACTTGAGTGAAGTGGAATAAATTTAATTTGCAGCAAGGAAGCAATCTTATGTACGTTGATTATTGGGGAGATTAAAAGTTCTGAGCAAACCCAGCATGATTTGGGAAGTGAGTTTTGAGCAGGGTAGGGAGGCAAATATGCTGGAAGTGAGGTTAGCCTGGATCGTGACCGCTCCACCCTTAGCATCCTGGTGATGGGAAAGGAGGGATCATGTAGAGGATCCACCACAGAAAAGATTGAGGGGGGCTGATATTTGAAAAATTTTTGAATGCCCTAGCAACACATGATGAGTCCTGAGTTCTGGGTTTCTGAAAACTCAGCTCATTCAATTAGGGGAACAGTGTGCTCTTCAAAAGGAAACTTTCAGGCAGAATCCCAAAGTCATTGGTGTCTGGATGCAGCTTTTTTATACAGGATTTGCTTTATTTAAGAAAATGTTACTAGGCCATATTTCTGATAAATTCTGAGTGTTCAGTGAAGCTACTGTAAGAATTAATTTCAGAGTAGCTGTCATCATTACAATGGCCTGCCAGCCAGCATCGTGAACTTCAAGTCTTTAAAAAAGTACCTTCTTGATCACATTTTTTTACTTGTGTGGTATAGTAATGTGTTGAAATTTGTGGAAACTTTTGTTTGTTTGTTTTCTGTAAAACAGTGTTATCCATATTTTACCATAGGACAGTTTTTAGCCACAGCTGTCACAGCTGTTGGTTTGTTATTAGTTACTTCTGCCACTTCAGATGTCACAGTTAGACTCATTCTCTTCTCTCTAAATTGCAACTTTTTAATGCAGAGGAAAGTTTCTTGCTCTTAATGGGAAATAAAAGTCCTGCTTGCTTCTCCTGCGATTGGGTCCCTGAAACAGGTCTTTCAGTCCCAACAGTTAAGGGATAGCAGAGGTAGCTATGATAGCCGTAGGTGTTGGTGAAGCTGGAAGCTACAGAAACTAAATTTGCACTCTTAAGGACCGATATCTAAGTGTGGCGAACTTTTTTTTTATGCACGTCCTCCTTAAGCCGCTTGGGAAAAGGTGGAGTCCTGCTGTTCCAGTGCTATTGTCCTGCCTCCGCCTCCAGGGAGGAGGAAGTGAGTGTGTATAATGCCCATGACATTGTGTTACTGTCTGGAAAGGTTTACGTTTGCAGGCTGTAGAGCCATTTGCTGGGAAAGATGCAAAATTATTTCAGTGAGGTGCATTTTCCACCAGAGCTGTATGTTTTTGCAGGTGATACCTTGTTCTTGGTTTTCTATAAAACAGGTACCACTGTAGCTGCTGTGGTCTTTGTCTCTCTTGGAGGTGGGTAGTGAGCAGAGTAAGCCAGAACGAGGGTCGCAACCTGGTGGATATTTTGAAGTGCAGGAGCAGAACTGGCTGGCTGGTTTTGCTTGCATTCCTTTGTGTAAGGAAAAATCATATCTGAAGCAATTTGCCAGGAATGCAGTGGCTGAGAATTCAGGCATAGGCCAGCCAGGAACAGCCTGTGGTGAAACATAGCCCTCAGAACTGCTGGGCACCCATGTAAGGCACAAGTTTTGCCTGCTGTAGCCCCCTGAAATCCAGCTGTTTCACCAGGGTGGTCCTGCAGTTATGTGAGGTATAGATTCACGCAAGAGTGAGCAAGTGCTGCAACACAGTAGGCATTGTTTGCTCGAAAATAGTGCTTTTAGCTGCCTCAAAGATCAGGTGAAACACTAGCACTTGTTAAAGAAACCTAATCCAGTTGACTGCTGTTGTGTGATAAATGATCTCCTGTGGTCTCTCCCCTCAACAGAAGCTTTAATATTTTCGTGGCATATAAAGCTGACCTCTAATTAAAATCAATCTATTTTCTCCAAGGGCCCATACTGTTTCCTGAGAGCATATAGGCTTGTTTTTGTATACTTTGTTCTAAAATAAAAATAGCTGTTGCAGTTTAATGGCATAATTTTATCCATGGTAAGGTTGTTCCTAATGTCTGCTGTTGGTTTGAGAAAAGTGGGGTTTGTTTTGTTCACTTTTTCATACCTGGATAACATGTATTTATCATTCTTAGCTTTCAGGTTCCTGATGAAATCAGAGTATTTTCAGAATACTGCTGAAGTAACTCCTCTCAGTTTAGTCAAAAGCCAGTTAAATAGAAAATAAAATTGAACAAGGAACTTTAATTCTTCTTTCCTTTCTTCAATTTTTTTCCCCCATCCTGCTCCTGGGACTCCCACTGGTCGAAAGGGACTTAAGCTTCATTGTTTTACAGTTTTCACTTGAGATGACATATTTTCATTACTTGTTCTGTAACTGAAATTCTTTTAAAGTCCTTTAGGAAGGTCTGGTTTCCTTGAAAGATAGTTTAAAAAAAATGATGTTTAAAGGAACATGTGAAAGGTCAGATATTGAAAAAAATGTCTCAAATTCCAAGCCAACAAAGAATGAACCTGTAGAAATATCCTGCCTTCAGCTTTCACATGCTAATTTTGCTTTGGTAATTTAACAAATCTGCTTTCTCCTTTAAAGGCCTGTTCTGGACCAGTGATTTTGGTCTTAAGTCAAAGGCCTCCCCAAAAGCTCTTTGGAATAAGAAGCTTTCACTCCTTTTTTTTTTTTTCTTAGAAGAGTACCTGGCATCTGCCAGGTACGTAGGAGTGGGTTTTCATGGGACTCCTCCAGTCAGTTACTTTATTTTATACTCATTGCAGCCTGATGCTGATCCAGAGCAGTGAGTGATGCTCCTGTGAGTGAAAGACTGCTCAATGAATACCAGACCTGAAACATCGCTGTAACTTAAAGCAAGACTGGCAGAGGTGGATGGAGCAGTCAGGAAAGAAGCACGGTTTTGAAGTGCTACCTCCAAAACACCTTGATAGTAGCGAAATTGTAACATTTGGGTTTATAGCAAGTGGGTCTGTTTATTAGACTTTCAATCAGGCAGCATATAGCTATTGTGGTGTTACTGGTCTCCTGAGTAGGAGTACAAGGGAAGCATTGGGAACAAATAACACCTGCTTTATTGCTGTAAGACACTACTTTTTCCAACCTCAAGTTGGCTACACTTAAAGGACAGCTGTTTTGTTGTGTGATGAAGGGGTTCTGTTTGAAGTTGAAGTGTCGTCTGTGTGTCCTTCTTGTCCAGCAAAACATGTCTCACTGCCCACATTTCAACAAGATGTCCACCAAACCTTGGTGGAAACTGTTATATAGATTTGTGTGCTTTAATTCTTCTTGTGTTCATTTTGCTAGTTCACCCTGAAATGTGAAATGCCTGTTGACACCTCACTGAAATACTAATATTGGTAGCTGGTGTAGTGTGGACAAAATTGAAATGGTCAAACATCTGAGTCCAAGCTCTTTACAAACCGAGAGCTGTCACTGTATGTGGAGCAGGAACTAATTCATATGGGTACTTTTCTTAACCACAGGAGATATCTAATCCATCTTTAATCTGGTAATGTCACATCGTTGTTAAACTTGACACAATCTAATCTGTGTCATATTCTTGCCTTTCCAGAATCTGTTAGAAAAGAAACTGGCGATGATATTGATGATGATGAAGGTGATGACGATGATGACGATTCTGTAGTTAAAGAAGAAAATGGTGTATTAGTCTTGAATGATGCCAACTTTGACACCTTCACTGCAGACAAGGATACCGTATTGCTGGAGTTCTATGCACCATGGTGGGTTCACACCAGCACCTCTTTGAGTGCAGTGGCAGAGAACTTCTCTGCCAGGACAAGCTCTTAAAAAGTGAGCTTGAGTTGCCATTTTAAAGATAAATGAAAATTAAGAAAAAAAAGTTTTGATGTGAATAAACAGTACATTAGCTACAGTTGCTTTCTCTTCATGATCTGAACATGTAGCAAGACAAACATTTCTGTACTGCTGATGATATCTGTCAGAAGGCATCCTGGAAATGCAGAGCAGTAGAGCACCTCTGTGTGTCTGTCATGCATTTATGTACCTACTTGTTTCTTCCTCTGACAGGTGCGGGCACTGCAAACAGTTTGCTCCTGAGTATGAAAAGATAGCCAAGACTCTGAAGGAAAATGACCCTCCTATTCCTGTAGCCAAAATAGATGCTACTGCAGCCACTTCACTGTCAAGTCGTTTTGGTGTCAGTGGCTACCCAACCATCAAAATCCTGAAAAAAGGCCAAGCTGTTGACTATGATGGGTCTCGGACAGAAGATGGTAAGCGCCAGTCCTTTGCAGCACCCTGTAAGAAAGCAAGTAGCACATGATCTTGCTTCTTAATATGTGGCTGTTTTGAAGGACTCTGATCTCAAGTTGTTTATCTTAAACAGAGTAATGTTATTACTGATTTTTCCCTGTTTTCTCAACAGGCTGCATGCTAGAGGACAATTTTGCAGGTTGTGAGTAGTGCTGTTAGTGACAGAAAGTTTCTAGAAATATGACTTGACTAAAAGGAGGAAGTCTCGTGTTTGCTGAAGGATCAGCCAATAAGCATTTGATCTATATATTGACTGTATAGAAACCCACTCATATTTTGCTTAATTAATATGCCCAGCTCCAGTCATAGGTGGAAAAACTACCTTTTCTGTCTGTTTTGAGATGGAATTCAGTGCTGTAAAGTACAGAAATGTGCTCTGCTCTATGGGGTGAAAAGAAGACCTTCTTGGCAATGCCAACAAGGAAATAAGGGATTAAGGAGCTTGATAAAGAAAGTGTTCTCATGTAAGCTTGGTGTGTAAGCATTGGTCCCAACACCATGCTTGCCACTCTGATTTCAAATTCTTGCCTTTGACATGCTACTGGTATGATAAAATGCATGCTTGCTAATTGGGTTATTGAACTGTATTGCAGCTATTGTGGCCAAAGTCAAGGAGGTTTCTGACCCCAGCTGGACCCCTCCACCCGAAGCTACTCTGGTATTGACCCAGGATAATTTTGACAAAGTTGTGAATGATGCTGACATTATCCTGGTGGAGTTCTATGCTCCATGGTAAGCAAGAAGGCAGTCACCTGTATTTGTCTAGCACAGATGGTCTTGAATATACCTGTCTTCCGTTGTTATGCCTCTTTACACATCTTTGCCTCATGCAAAGCTCTGGTGTACCTCACTTCTAATCTGCATCTAGGATCACAGTCTTTCTGTGGATCTGTGTCTTAGCAACGGGTGGTGTCCAAACCTTCACAGGAGGTTCACAACATTTACTAATTTGAGAACACACTTAGATACTGAAAACCAAGGAGTTTAAAAATGACCTCTAAAAGTGAAGCTACCTATAGTAATGTGAGGCCAGGCACAGAGGCCAGCTTCAGGTTGCAGAGACATGTCTTCCTAGGCTGAAGTGTTCTCTGTAGATTCAGTGATCCCATTTCTGCATTCTGGAAGACTTAACTCTTCCACTTCAGAGGTAGAAGGCACCTGGCAGGCTTAATGGCTTTGATAAAAGTGCCCTGTGCTCTCTCTCCCTAGGTGTGGACACTGTAAGAGGCTTGCTCCAGAATATGAGAAGGCTGCCCAGGAGCTCAGCAAGCGCACACCTCCTATCCCCCTGGCTAAAGTTGATGCCACAACTGAAACTGAGCTTGCAAAGAAGTTTGATGTTACTGGCTATCCAACTCTCAAAATCTTCCGCAAGGGCAAACCTTATGACTACAGTGGTCCACGGGAAAAATACGGTACTGCAATTTAGGCTTTTTCTTGTTTTCTGAGGGCTTGACCACAAATATTTTGACACATCTATAGGACTTGCAGACTTGTTAATATCATAGTAGTTGGGCAAAATTGAAAAATTCTGCTCTCATACCTACATAGGCTATTTGAATTTATCTCTAGTCTTCATAACATCTTTTTGTGGGCGTATCAGCTCCTTTCAATATCAAATAAGTTAAATACACACAGTGAAGTAGTGGCAGTATGAATAAATGGGCAGGTTTTAATTGTACTGGAATGTGCCTTGAGGGCTGGCACAATACTGAATGTTAAGTTTTAATACGAGGGAGGACTTAAAACTATTCAAGTAGCACTTGGGCTCATAACAGGTTCAGGACACAATGAATGGTCTGGAATTTCACAAAGGAGCATTACTTGCAAGGTCAACTAATATCCATGGACTGTGTGCTTGGTCACTTGTTCTGAAACCAACCTGAATGGGAATATCTAGGACTGTAGATTTAAAAACTTGGACTTGCTGATTTGATCTTTAGGTTATTGTGGGAGGGCTGCACAGGTCTCAATGGGAAATACGGTATTAAAAAATGTAATAGATGGAATGCCCAAATCTTTCAGTTCAATAAATGTTCTAAGAACTTTTTGGGGCCGGGTTTGTCTCACAGGTATTGTCGACTACATGATTGAACAGGCTGATCCTCCATCCAAACAGATTCAGGCTACCAAGCAGGTACAGGAATTTCTGAGAGATGGGGATGATGTCATCATCATTAGTGTCTTTAGTGGAGAGAATGACAAAACCTATCAGCTCTATCAGGAAGCAGGTAAGGAATGTTTTAAAATATTAATGAAATATATGTTTTGCTGGGATTCTGCTTAGTACTTTGGGCATGGAGAGATTATTTATTTTGGCTCTTAGTTCAGAAGGGAAGGCTGGAGAGAAGAAGCAAGAGGAAGGGTGATCTTCTACTTGTACTCAAAAAATAAGCTTACACCAGATTTTAAGTCTGTAACTAAGGTGTCAGCCAGTCACAGAATATACCTCTGCTGGGTAACTGTGTCCCTAAAGACATGTGGACTAGAGAGGGAAAATTCCTTCCTGTGAAACAAACCACAATTTCTTGGCTTAAAGCCTAGATACGTTTACTGTCTATTACTCTTGTTTCATATCTGGCAGTCCAAAGTCAGTCTTTACCAAACTCTTTTGGATGAGAGGCCTGGAGAATGAATCTCACCCACGTCTGGGTCAGTATAGCTAGACTGGAAACTTGTCTGTGTCTGATTCTGGAGCTGCTGTCATAGTTGGATTGGGAGCTAATTTGTTTGCCTCAGCATGGCAAGATACAGAACTGTTTCCCGGACTGCCCCATATCAAATAGTTTGGCTAGCTGACCTATTTGGGGGGAAGAGGTAGGAGATTGATAAAAGAATAACTATGTCTCTCTATATGTTTTGGAAACTGTTCAAGGTATTTGAGTGCGTAGAATAACTCATCAAGTGGATGGCTTGTTGAACAGCATTCAAATAGTGCCACTGGAATTGTATGTATTTTCACATGCTTCTCACCCTTCAATGAGAGATGTTGTCTAAGACTGGGTTGTTCTGTGTCACTTTGAGAACAGGATGAGAGTTTCCTTGCAGTTACTGTCTCAAGATCTCAGTTACAGACTATCAGTTCATTTCTAAAAATTAATTTTCCTTCACCATAACTTTAATTTTTCAGCTAACAGTTTGAGAGAAGACTATAAATTCTATCACACCTTCAGCAATGAGATTGCAAAACTATTGAAAGCATCTCCAGGAAAACTGATGGTCATGCAGCCAGAAAAATTTCAGTCGAAGTATGAGCCCAAGATGCATGTTCTGAATCTTAAAGTGAGTAGATGATCCAGAGCTAAAAAGTTTGTGTGTGAGATTGAAGGTTCTCTTTCTCTGTAATTATGATCAGTTGGCATCTTCCTGTTGGAAGTACTCCCACTAGATATTTAAGTAAACGTGTCTGTCCACTGAAACTGCATTGGTTTGTACAAGATGACTTTATGAAATCAGTCCAGATGTTATGTTTTCAAACAATAATTTGTCCTTACAATATTCAGTACCCAAAGGTTTGAAGAATGTGGTGATAGCCTTGTTTTTATAACATGTCCTTCCCTCTTTCCCATTCATGTGTGTACCAATATTGGTTTTTTAGTAGCGTGTAGCAGAAATGCTGCTTAAATCTGTTTGCCTGAACTTTTTTCATGATTTCTTTACAGGACTCTACAGATGGATCTGAGATTAAAGAGCACGTGCTGAAACATGCTTTGCCTCTAGTTGGTCATCGCAAGCTTTCCAACGATGCCAAGAGATACTCCAAGCGTCCTCTAGTGGTTGTCTACTATTCTGTGGACTTCAGTTTCGACTACCGTGTTGGTAGGTTTGCTACAATTACCCTTCCTCCACTTTGAGAGGGAACAGCCTCTAAATAACTAGAAATTACCAATGTTGTCCTGTTTTGGTTTTCAGCTACCCAGTACTGGAGAAGCAAAGTCCTGGAAGTGGCTAAAGACTTCCCTGAATACGTGTTTGCTGTTTCTGATGAGGAAGATTATTCTTCCGAAATAAAAGACTTGGGCCTGCTTGAGAGTGGAGAGGATGTCAATGCTGCCATTCTGGATGAAGGTGGCAAGAAGTATGCCATGGAGCCAGAAGAATTTGACTCTGATGTACTCAGGGAGTTTGTGCTGGCATTCAAAAAAGGTACAGTTTCTAAAATAGGGCTCTCTAAGCTATTTTGTTAACCCTTTCAAGAGTTTTCTTGAAGTGATGGCTCCCGTAAACAGAGTCTGTTTGACAAACCTAAAAAGTTCCTTTAGCTTTAAAATGTGGGCTGATCATTCATATTTGGGACTACTATATTAAATCATGGTTTAGTACTTTGTAGATATACAGCCATAAAAAGAGGAGAAGAGTTCTAATGAATTGCAAAACAAACTGTTGCCCGTATTTCACAAGGTTATTGGGCCAAAAGATGGTTAACTAGCCTGTGTTTCATGCTGAGGCAAGTTCATTTGCTGGTGTAGTGATTTTTCCCTGGCAAGGGGATGTACTTCTGCCCTTTCTTGAGGGAGATTGTAAAGGCTGCTCTTACCACATTCTAATGGTGTTGTGTGTTTTGCTTCCTTCTAGGAAAACTGAAGCCAATTGTGAAGTCCCAGCCAGTGCCAAAAAATAACAAAGGGCCTGTGAAAGTGATAGTGGGTAAAACTTTTGATACCATAGTGATGGATCCAAAGAATGATGTTCTCATAGAGTTCTATGCCCCGTGGTGTGGACACTGCAAGAAACTAGAACCAGTGTATAATGAGCTAGGTAAAAAATACAAGAACGAGAAAAATCTGATTATAGCCAAGATGGATGCTACTGCCAACGATGTGACAAATGACCACTACAAAGTGGAGGGATTCCCCACCATCTACTTTGCTCCGAAGGACAAGAAGAACAACCCTATTAAATTTGAAGGCGGGGACAGAGATTTAGAACATTTGAGCAAATTTATAGAGGAGCATGCAACAAAACTCTCCAGAACAAAAGAAGAGCTTTAGATAAGATGAGGGTGGAGAAGAAAAATTGTTTGTACAATGTAGTTAAAATCAAGTTACTGACAAAACGGTGAGAGAAGAATTAAGCAGTTTTGAGCAAAGAGATTTTTGAGCAGTAAAGCAATTGCAGTATCTTTTTTTTTTTTTTTTATATGGCAGATGAGTTTTTTCTCTGGATACTGAACTTAATACTCTAATATGAATGTTTTATGTTAATTACTGTTTTGGTCTTTGGAGAAAAATACATCCTTTATTTTTTGTGACTATCTTGAGCTTTATTCTTTTGACTCCAATGCAGCTGTTTTTAAGTTTAAAGATACTACCAAAAAGAGATGAGTAGATCCCTCAGACAAACGAATTACTCTTATTTGTTGTTATGGTTACTGAGGGGAGCAGTCTTTTCAGCTAGTCTTTTCTTCATGTTTCTGTGTACTTATTTATGTGACTCTATCACTGTATTCATAGCTGAGGATAAGAATGGAGGTTTTCTAAAGTGTAGATGAATTATTTGGTCTTACTGAGATAAGACACAGGGACTTGCTGACTAAATATGCTCTAGACCTGTTTTAGCTTTGTGTCTCTGTAGAGAGGGTGATGCTAAAATAGCAAGTTTTTCTAATGTACTCTCTTTACTAGTCCTTATTGACCCATTTACATCTTAGTCTTCCTAAATATGTTTTGGAGTATGGCAGAAAAAGAGCATCTAGTGCATGGAAATGCTGGGATTCTGGTGTCAGATCTATGTGTTACTGTCTCCTTTCCTTTTGCAGAGAGGAAAGTTTGATAGTGATTCCTCTTCGAGCAAGCAGACTGAGACCTTCTAATGGCCTTTATTACTCTAGCTCGTATTGCAGGTACAAGGAATAATCACATCTCCTCTGTGCTCCCCTTCGGAGCATATACATTTAAAAGCGGGTTTTAATCTTGAATGGTCCAGTTTAGATATGTCCATAAATTTATGTGCCATGTTGAGGTTGCAGACTTGTTTGCTCTAGAAACACTATTTGCCTCTTCTCAGAGCCATGATGCTGCGGTGTGTGTGACTTGAGTGTCTCTGAGGCAGTTTTGATTCGCATTTTGTTTTACAGTTAGTTTTTCTTCTAGGAACGCTGTTTTCTGTCTTGCAAAATATCACCAGTCTTCCTTCAGTAATTCCTTGTTGCATTGGTTTTTAGATTTTTGGAGGGTGTGCAACTCTAAAACCACTACCCAATTTATTTTTTTTTTTCTTTTCTGAGGAGATGCATTCTTCTGTGTAGTAAGGATGATAAACCCATGTCCAGGGAGTGGCTGTTCAGTTGAGTCTAAGGACCCAAAAGGGGATGCAAGGGGGTACGTAGTCCTTATACTTTCCTACTGCACTTGGCATCCCTATTGAAAGGATGTGCTTCCCTTCTGCCTTAATGGGGGACTGTGCCCCACTGTTAACAATCCAACACAGCAAACTATACCTATCAAATTATTCTTGCCCAGGTGTATGGGACTGCATGAAGGCTTTCCCTTAATTAATGGTTTAGCCAAGGATAGTGAACAAAGCTCACCAGCAGATTATGAATGAGAGGGACAGTATCAAATCCCCTGGGAGTGCTGGGGTGTGCCTGAATGCTAATCAGTTCCTGTTGTTTATTAGCAAAAGCTGGGAAATGCTAAGCAACTTAAGTGTTAAAACAGTGTCATCATTTGCCCCAGGCCCTGGCATTGTCCATCTCCTCTTTTCACATTAGAGGGCTTTTTTTTTTCTACTGTCCTTAAGTGGACAGATGCCTGTTAAGCTTAGGTGGTACTTCATCTGTAAGACTCTTACCAGGTAAAGTGCATCTGTTTGCAGCTCTTCTGCAGATCTTTCAAAAGCTATAAGCTATTCTAAATGTGTTGTGCAGGCAACAGGAGTGAGATCAGACTTAGCACCAGAGGTGATTTTTTTTCAGCTTTAGAAAATATACACACAAGCCAAGTAACAAGTTCTGTCCTAAATGCCAGTGTTACCAACTCAGTTCTTCAAAGAAGTAGGCACAGACTCTTAAAATCAGTTCTTAAAATATAGTTCAGGTTCTATGCCTAAGCAAATACCTCACAACACTGTGGGGAACTAAATTGCTCCTCGTTAGTTGGTTGCAGACTTAAAGGATTTTATTCCAAAACAGCTGCTGTCTAGCTAACAGGGGGATATGGATGAATACAGAACATGGAGAAGGAAGGGTGAAGAGTCCCTTGTTGGTGGTGAAGGACTACAGTAAGGGCTGAAGCATCATTCTCCTTGGGACAGTAAGGATTAAAGTTGAGCATGAGCATTTCTCAACTCACTTCTGACAGGTGCTAAATTATTAACATTGTCATTGCCAATGCTGTACTGTTCCTTTAAATTGCTTCCTCCTAGCAGGAGCCAACACCTCTCTGGGTCAAAACTTCTACAGCCTCCAGGGAGCCCCTATGGCAATAAAAGACAGAAGGCCCAAGGAGTGTTCTAGATGTGCTTCCTCAGTGCTCCTGCCACCTCCCTCTCTCTCTCTCTTTCTTCCTTGCCTCCACAGGTGGAGGCAGCCTGTTACATAAACAGTTACTTCAGTAGGGTGCTGAAACTCCTGACTCTTGTTGAGGAGCAGTAGTGCATAAGTCAGAGCAGAATGAGGTATAGGAATACAGTAGCTGTAGTACTGCTTACAGTTTCTTGACAACAGTGAGCTGCAAGAGCAGGCAGTGTTACCCCAAGCAGGTTATGGTTTTAGATTATGAGCAGTAGAGGGAATGAGGATTTGTACCATCCTTACATTGGTGCCACCTGGCCACATTTCCTGTTAGTCCTTGGCTGTGCCACTCACCTTGGTATCTGCATGTCATAATAAATGCATTTATAACTTCCCAGCAAGATGAGGGTACTGTTGCCTCTAAGCTTTGGGCAGAGTCATAGTGGAAAGCAAATTGCTTTCCTTAGTTCAAGTATCCTATCCTTTGCAGTGTGCAATATCAGCATCACATCAACGCTCTGTGAAACTCCCTGGGATGGATACGTCAGGTCTGCTATCTCTGTACAGAAAGTGATATTAATGTGATTGATGCATTCTAAGGAGAACAGGTCATACTATCTTTTGGATAAATGCATTATGCATACCTGCTTTTCTCTTCCTGAGGCATTAGGATGCTTTCTTGAACATCCTAAATTTTTTTATTAAAGTTGCCTAAATGCTGCTGATTAGCCTTGGTGTTCCCTTTTTACAGAAGAAAATAGAAAAATGCACAGTGTGGGAGGATAAGGGAGCTCACTTGCTCTTAGCCACAGCTGCATGAGCATATAGCATCATTTCTGATTATGGTTCCAGGTGGAAGAGATCCTGCAGTTTATGCTTCATCACGGGATTTGTGTAATATTAACAGTCCCTGGAGCTTGGCCTGGTGTGTCTCCCACACATGCATCTTCTCAGAAACAAATTTATTTCTGTAAACTGTAGTGCATCTTAAAATAGTGAGACTGGAGACTTATTCAGGATCAGCTCCTCTCGCTGAAGGGTTAAGGACAAAGGTATGCAGCAACTGTAGCACAGCTGGTGCTTTTGAGGATTTCGTCTGTACTGTGTCTGGACAGTAAATACTTGCCTGGTATCTTGATACTGCATTAAGTGCTAGTTTTTTTGGTAGTGGAAGAGGTTTATTAACAGTAGAGGATTTGTAATCAAGGTTGTTACCTGGTTTCTACTCTCAGCAATTTTGTATGTCCATACTGCTAATAATGGTAGTACCTGGGTATGGCCCAGGATTTGGCTGGTGGGAAGCAAGCAAGGTGTTGCAGAGCTGGTGCCACAAAGTTTTATCTGCCCTCTTGTACATGAGGCTATGTGCTGAGGGAACAGGCTTCTGGAAAGTGGAATAGGCTTCTGAAAAGTAGAGCATGAGTAAATGATACAGGTTAAAGACTTATCACAAAGTAGCATTTACTGGAGGGATCAGACATTGCTTTCTTTTTTGGTAGGCAAGAGAAGCCACTGCAGACTGTTAGTGTTCCAAAAGGCCTTTTCCTTACAGTCTGCATTGGTAATGGACACTGGTCAGAGGGCTGAGTGTTGCAGTCTGCATGCTCAGCCCTTAATATGGGTAGTGAGTAAGTCAAACCCTGTGCAAACTGTGTAATCTGCTTAGTCACACTGGTATAGACCCTTGTATTTGTTATGCAATTTGGCTTTGGTTTGCTTTGCTTGAGTTGCAAAACTTCCTTTGTCAGTGCAGATCAGGGATCTATGAGCAACCCTAGACAAATTCAATGTGGTGGTAGCATCTTGGATCAGTTGCCAAGTGTTTCTAAGACTTCAGCACTTCTTGAAGTGTCACAGGAGTCACTGCGCATCTCTGCAGTGCATTTGCCAGGGGAGGGCTCTCAGTTGCTGACTACAAAGGGCTCCCCTTCTTTTCCTGCCTGGACTCATGGTAGGTTGTGTGAAGCATGCAACCATGGACAGAAGAAATGTTCTTCCACCATGCATGACTTGTCTTCATATCTGCCCAGAATGCCACTCACAAGTCAATTGTTTTCATTCAACATCCTTAGAGGTTGCTCTGCACTTGAAGCCAGTTCCTTTAGACAGAGCTCTGCCTACTCTCAGGCTACAGACTGATGTCATGTTAATGTTAGTGCTGGATTTTCTGTGTCAGGAGCAGCTGGTTTTATGTGAAGCCTTTGTGCTGTAATCTGTCTGAACAAGCTCTATATGTACCATGAAAACTAAATTACCATGTCTTTGTAGAGGCTCGATGAGGCTGCTTGGATCTGGAAGGACATGACCACTCTCCAGTGTCATTTTTGCATCCAGAGAGAAAGGGATCTAATCTATGAACTGCTCCAAATCCTTACATTAGAAAGGTGGGAGTTTCAGAAATGCTATTCACATCTCAAGCTGTAACTTGGTTAACAGAAACATAAAGGAGATAAGCTATATTTAATCCAACCATGCAAATAAAACTCTTATTGCAATCAGTAACCTAATCCTCTGAACGATTTCCACAGGCTGGGGTTTTGAACAGCTAGTTGTTTCTTCATAGTGAAATCTGACACTTAGCCTGGCCTGCATTAATAGCCTTCTACTTGCCTTTGTCTCAGTTACTAGGTTTCAGGAAGGCCACTATATGTTTTGCCTTACAATAGGAGAGAATTGTTCTGCAATATAGCCTGCTAAAATGCTGCTCAGAATGATAAAAGCAGAGTAAAAGAAAAATACAGCAGATGGATCTCAGGGGAGGAGAAAAAGGTAAATTATAAGTTTCCCTAAAGTTAGAGAAATCAAGGCTAGACAGGGCCATTTACTCTGCTAATCTTGTTGGTTTACATATCAGACCACAAGTTCTCAGCTGTTGCTTTCCATAGTCAGCCTAATAACTTGCATTTAACCTATGGACCTGTTCGAAACAAAGTGCAATACAAACAAAGCTCCACAGCTCTGCTGAATGCTACTTCTGCACTAATACTGATTTCTGAACGACAGAATGCATTCAGGAAATGGGATGTGCCATTAGAACTTGGTACTACTGCTTTGAGTAAGGAAGGCAGTTTTGCATTCACTCACCATGTGAAATATTTCATACGTAACTTTTGCTGAGGCCTTTGGACAGTGGACTTAATGATGTATTTTCATGGCTCTTCTTTTGTAGTTTTGAGTTGGATTTGGTAATTTCAGTCTCAAGATAACTACCTAAAGATAGCAAGTAAAACTCCATTAGTTTACTTAACATGTAGCTTTTCCCAGCCAGCAGATTTTCACAGAGGGCCTAGTGACAAGAGGGTTGAGCTTCATTTAAGCTCCTTTCCCTGAGCCGGAAGGAGCAGTAATAGAGCACCTGACTTCAGCAGATGCAAATCAAGAGAGCTGCTTACTGGTGTACTAATGAGTCCATGGAAATGTAAGTGATCTTACTGTAATCTGCCTGCCTCTTTATTTTTCTCAGAGATCACCCTTAATGTTCAATTTGGACAAACCAGCCAATATTTAAATAGAAAAATCACATTTTAAATAAAAAAAGAAAGGGTCACAGTGGGCTTTGTTTTTTTTCATTCTTTCACCCTCAAAGTGCACCATAAAGGTTAATCATCTCCGTGAAGCATGCTGTTTGCCATAGCTACACAGTGGGTGTAAGGGTAGTACTTGCTCATACAGGAAAATGTCCAGAAGAACTGGTAAGGATCAAATAGTCCTTTGGTCATAGTGCTGTTGGTAACAGCTTCACTGGTAGGATAAAATCAGTGTTGTTTGGAGTTATTTTCCTAACAATGCAGCTTGTTTTGCTGACAATTATAGGAATGGTCAAACTTCATTGTCACAAAACATCCAGTACTTGAACGCTTCAGCCTGAAGAGGAGCTATGGATATATAAGGATCATCCTCTTATGCATGAAGCACTGCACTTTGAAAAGGCCAGACCAAAGTCACTGATGGAAAACATACTGCTTGGAAAGAGGAAATTAGGACAATGTGTGAAGATTACTACACATATGTAAGTGAATCACAGGCAGTACCAGGCAATACAGCCAATTATGCGTATTTGCCACTAGTAAATACAGATCAATAACTATAGAGAGCAAAAAAACCCCAAAAATTTAGCCTGTGACATGTATCAGCTCAGACATACAATAAGTAGAACTGTACAAAAAAAATGTTCTATTGAGAATTGTAGATCTTGGGATACTGTTTGGAAGGGAAAAAACAACATTGCCACAAAAGTGTTTTGGTTTGAAACATTCCTTCCCTTCATCTGGTGACTGGCTGAAATCAATAACTGTAGGTGTAGAAGAAGAGATTACAGGTGACCTTGCCCCTGATAAGTCAGTTGTACTAATTACAAGAGAATAGCCTGGCCCCTAATGGGTTGCAGCTGTGACTAATAAAGATAAATGTGATAAAAGTGGTGGGTTGGCTGGCTAGGAGGCTCTTAGAGGCAGAGGGCCAGGAGAAAGAGAGCCTTGAGGAAGCAGAGGAGCCCTGAAGAAAAAGGAGCAAACCAGAGAGATACAAAGAACGAAACAAGGAAGAGAGTTGCTGCTGGAAAAGATCTGCTCTGAGGTCAGTCTGGGCCTGATGGAGTTAGAGCCTGCAGTCACAGTTGAGCTGGGTGAAAGCCTGCGTTCAGAGTCTGCAAACCAATACTTGCAGTCATAGTAGAGTAGGGAATAGCCAGCAGTCAGAGTCTGCTGTTGGACCCTACAGTGGGAGCTTGCTGTAGTCAGAGTCAGGATGGCTAACCTGTAAAACAGAATAAATCAGTACCCTTTGCATGTTGTTAAATGAGAGTCTGTGTCTTGGCTCATTTCTACCCCTAAAGAGAGGTCTGCTGCAACAAATAACCAATTTAAACCATGCACTTTAACAATGATAAAATAATGAATAATATTTTCTGACTCAACAAAATCTAATGACAAAATTTAGTTTCTTCAGACACTTTGACTTCAGAGAATCTATCAAATGCGTTCATAAGTATCCTGCTGTACTAATTTTTTTGCCACAAGAAAGGTGTGGTTATTATGTGGTTCTCTCCTGTCTATGACATTTTCTTTTTCCTAGGTCAATTTTTCTTCCTTCTACTGAATTGAATCCAGTGTTAATCTTTCACAATAAGCTAGGTCTATCCAGCTCTATAGATGCAACAAAGTTTTCCTCATCCCAAGCCATGATTTATAAATTCTAGTAAAAGATTCAGTATCAAAAAATTAGGTGCCTGGCACATGCACTGGAATGTAAAGCCTAAGGTTTGGTATTTGGGATGCACCTATGGGGTAAAAATCTGCTTGGAGGGAGAGAATCAGACAAGATCCAAAACAAACAGGGTGGTGAGTAAAGCCCAATACTTAAATACATTTCTTGAGGTCAGAGAAATGTGACCAGCAGCTTGCAGTCTGTTGTGATCATCAGCATAAAACTTCCTCTTGGAAAACAGGTGCCTGATTTGCTCTATCAAAGAATTTGTCTTTGAGCAGCAGGTGTGACCGTCTATGCTTTTACAATAGTCGTTAAACCTTCTGCCCAAGGCCGAGGAGACGCCTCTCTCTTCCTAAAATGCTCAGATGTGCGTCTTTTCAGGCAATGCTTTAGTTCTCTACCCATCAGAGATAGCTAGGCTGTCCCTCCTGCCATCTCTGTTCTGCTGTGCCTGTCTGGCCAGGTGTAGTTTGAAAAATACTTAGCAACACTTTTAATGGTATGTATTTATAAATGCACGTAGCCAGCCCTATCTCTATGGGACACCTCTACTCAGGGCACCCTGCTGTGCTTTTGGCATATCACCAAATTAATCTAAATTGGCCAGGTTATGTTCAGTGCTTTGAAGGCTGCAGGCAGCACCTGGCAAGTTGAACCACCAAGAATTTGGCTGGAAGTGTGGATATTGCAAAAGCAGGCATTGTTATAAATATTTATAAGAGAGGTTTTGGTTTTTTTGTGAGGGGGAGTATAATTTTCCTTGCATTAAAGCTGAGAGCCTGGTCGCGGTGATGAACACATGCTGCGGGAGGGTCTGCTTAGGGTGCAAAAGACTAGTCAAGTGCAGTAGTGGGAAGGGGGAAAGAGAGAACAAGGAGATCAATCTGTAACTGACTGTGAACAATCAATTGAGATACCCCACTACCTTCGGACCAGCCGAGTATTTCGTTGTACCTCAGTGGTATTTATAGCTCCCTTAAAAACATCCCTTTGTAGTCATGACTACTTGGCATCTCTCGTTTTCTACTACCTAGGTATTCGCGTCTCTATTCCCCACAGGGCGATGAAAGCCACGGTTGCAAAGACACGCCTTTAAGCACAGGAAAAATCCTTTCTTTCCCGCTGGGAGACCTCGCCGCATTCTGGGAGAGCAATATGGAAATAACTAGTCCCGCCCCTACTCCAGCACCACCCCCCCACCGCCCTTCCCTGGGAACGGCGCTGCCTCGGAGAGTTCCTCCGTGAGTCTCCGAAGAGCAGGATTCCCCCCCCCCCACACCCCCCCATATCTTTACTGTGTTTCCCGAAGAAAATTGAGCTTCCAGTGTATACATACAATTACTGCTCGTTTGCATCTCCCTCCGTCGGATTGCTTTAATCGGCAGAATAGCAAAACTAATTCCATTTCCAGTAGCTGAGGGAGGAAGGAAGGAAGGGAGCGAGCTCCTAGACACCCCGGTGGAGAGGAGCTCTGCAGTTTCCAAGAATGGCCTGTAGACAAGCTTCAACGTGTTCAATGTGTTCGTGCTTCCGGCCAATGCTGAAAATTTTTATCAGCTCACTGAGAAACTTGATGAGCGCTAGAAGCAGCCCAAGGGGAGCATATGCAGCGCATGTTCAGGATAAGTTAGGAAATGAGAGCATCCTTACCTGCCAGAAGCAAGCTCAGCTGAAGAAAGGAGCTTCATTTCTGAGAGCTTCCCTTCAGCTTATTTTTCAACTTCTTCTGCATGCAGTGAATGCAGACATCAATAAGCACTAATTAATCTCATTTATTTTCCTTTGGACTTCTCTCTCTTTCCTCGAGAGGGCTGCTTTTGTTATGGAATTCATGGTCTTTTCTGCCTTGTGGAACCCTGACCCAGGCTCAACAGCATTCTCTCCTTAAGTAATAAGCAGAAGGAACTGGTAGTTATTCTCTCTGATTGCTACCTATTTCCTTCCCCAAGGGCTTGACATTACTGAAGGAAGCTAGATTTTCCTGTACTTTGAAGAATTCTTGGGTTTTCTCTCAAGGCCTGTGGGTACTTGTCTCCATGGCTGTCGTTGTAGTTCTTCAATGAAGTGTTTCCATAACTGACTTCGAGGAATGTTTTGCAGCTCAGTCTCTCTTCAAACTCTTGAAAGTTTCCTCAGTGCCAGCATACGTGCTGGGGAATATCTGTCCTGGTTAAATAATTAGCGGGAGAACACAAAGTTTTATCTCCATAGTCCTTCTCTGGTGAATATATAGCAAAATGTAACATGACCTGTGTGGGATTTTAATGCTCACTGCAGAAAAGACACAAGTATTTGGTTCTTGAGTTTCCAATACATATGTAGGAGGAGACAATCTCTCACCCACTGCTATTTCCATCATGTGACCCCCTTAACCCTTCCCAGAGACATGGCATCAAGTGCTCTTTTCCTTCTGTGCCTTGCAAACTGCCACTAAAAATGCTGCAGCGAGACCCAAGGGGAGGAGCCCCAGTAAGAGTGGTGAAATAGGTTGTGAAGAAAACTGATGGCTCCCTCGGATCTGGAGTGACATGTGATTATGAAACCTGAGATAGGTAAAACTGACTGTAACAGGAAGGAAACTCATTATCACAAAGACAACTTTCAGAATGGTTCTGTGTCACATAAAGAAATCAGCTAGATGAACTATCTCAGCAGCAATAAAACCTGAAATACAGAATATATAAAAGCAGAGAGAAATCCTCTAAGGGCTGCACTTGTTATGTTTTGCACAGAATCATATGATGGTCCCTGCATTTTCTCCTGAATGTTCATTTCTTGTAATGCTGAAAACGCCCATCTGTAAAGAGGAGAATAGTGATAGGGTGGGGATTAACAAAGGATAGATGTTTAAATGTTTGGGTGGATTGCTGGTAGCAATGGGGGCTTTTTGTTTGTTTGTTTTGTGTTTTGTTTTGTTTTTGTTTTTTGTTGTTTTTAGAAAGCAGGAACAGTAACATTATTAGTTATCCAAACCTAAAACCTTTCTATCTGATCTTTACCTTGTATTTTTGGAGCATGGGTAACAATTGAATATGGTCACAGATGATCACTGAGATGTTACATTCCTGCACTTTGATATCAATTTATTCTTTCTTATTTCTATTATTTAGTCTTTCTATTTTTTAATTAGAAGATCATGGACTCAGATTTTTATCTGACCATTTTTCTCTTTTGGAACTAATTAGAGAAACAAATCAGATCAGACTTGTGGCCTAGTCCTCCTGCTTAGGATCAGAATTCTAGAACAGCAGAAAGTATTGAAAATTATTTGGAGGCCATGGTGCCATTCATTGTCGCTATAGAAATTTCCAAGAAAAAAGAATTGTTTGCAAAATGGTTTATTTTATCCATAGTTTGGCTTCTCTGAAACTTGGGGATTTTTTTTCAGGGGGATGTTCTACTGTACTGTAGTTGTTCTAGTCTAGCTAATATGTATGATAAGTTTCCATTTAGCTTTATTTTTATGCTTGCTGATAATTAGGTCCATGACAGCAGTAAGTGTAGAAGAGTATTGCTTTATTAATATCAATTACTGTTAGCTCTTACTGACATTGAAAGAGCCCCCACATGTCTCAACAAAACCAGCTCCCTCTCTGACAGATGACAGTACCAACAGCAGGCAAGAGACGTTTCCCTGCAAGCTCCTTAAGGCATAGAATTAATGCATTCTGATTTACAGCAGCTATAGTCCTTGGAGTATTCACAGGGCTAGGATAGTGACAGGGAATGATACACGCTTATTGCACCACATTCTGAAAGCACATCTCCTTTAGATGTGTAACCTGATGTTATTTTAAATTGGTGGGGAACAATTTCTTAAGTTATAGATCTGTGTTTTCAAGAGAACTGAGAAAATTATGTAATGTTACGCTGCTAATGTGACCCTTCAGCAGCACTTCCTTCTGAGGCCATGAGACATAGTTTTCCCCTTCTCAGGGTATCAGTCCTAAGAGAGATAACCTGTATCACCATGAAAATGTTTTGTGTTTTCTGGGGTGAAAAAAAACCTGAAGTATCTGACATTACACACCATGTCTCTTTTTTTCTTGCAGAGCCTCCATACAATTTAGAGATTGGGAAGACTCTCTCCCCCTTGGGAATTAATTAAAATTACTTTATTTAATCTCTGCAGACTATAGGTATTTGTATATCCAGTCCTCTAACATCTCTCCCTAGGAAAGTTTGCTAAAGAGACAGCTCAGTTTTTTCAGGAGAGGTAACAATGTTGCATATTTGCAATTATTATATCTTACACTAAGCATCTAAGTTAATACTTTCAGAATTCAGTTTAAACAACAAAACAAACTTCTAGTGAAAGGATAACTTTGCCTAAAGAGAAGTTACTTTCTCTAACTGTACTTTGAGCTGTGTTCTCTTTAAAATGTTTTGCTTTAATGAGAGAATGATGTAATCTGTTAAGCTTATGGTACTTTTGTAAAACTCAGCAAAAAAAAATAGAGCACATTTAACAAGAAACTTGGTAACATTGCAAGGAAGATTATTTTTATGTATTTTTGTTTATCACGTTTGACTCCTGCAGATTTTTGGTTTAGATGTGGCCAAAATTATGGTGTTTGGTGTCTAAAGACTGATGTGGGAGCTGGGAAGGCAACAGTTTTCCTTTTGCAACAACTCTCTCCCCTCCTGCATGGATGTAAACAAACTTTTAGCAGAAACATAGCACTGTTTCTGTTACAGACTGTCCAGCAGAAGGTAAAGGTACTGTGTCAGGTGCAGCAGTTGCCACACCTTTATAGGAGGACAGGGATGCATGGAAAGCGTTAGCTGTATGTCTGAGGAGCCTGTCACCCTACACCAGGGCTTCCCCAGTGAGTTACTGTCCCAGCAGGCAGAGTGGCTCTGCCTCAGAGTGGTGAGACTCCCTGGTGCTACAGGAGGCAGGATACTTCCTCCAGAGGGAAGGAGCTCTCTGTCTTATACCACTGGGACTAATTGCAGATGACTGGATTTTGTCTTCCTAGTGAAAATTTCATTGGTCTTAATTAAGTTACCTTAACCTTTCTTTCTTGGTTTGCTGAACTCTGTGAACCTAAGACGTAGAAAAATAGTGGCTCCATAAGTAAGCTGCTCTGATCATAAAAAGAACTATGAGCCTGGGAGAAGTGATTTAAAATTCCTAATGAAAATTCCACTTGGGTGATCAAACTTAGAGCAGATGATTGTTATGACTATCACTGACCCTTCTTTCACATTCATTTGTGTGAGACTTGGCTGTTGAAGTTTATATCACTAGAACTCGCTTTGTATCCAGCACCTGGATAAACTCTGTAGGTTCAAAGTGGTATGAAGACAAGGAATTTTCTAGAGAAAAAAAGACATCACAAAAGACACTTGGTGTTATTTTTACTTCCTCGCATAAGGTACAGTGTTTTTAAAACATTTCTTGAGATGAGAGTTGTGTTTAGTAGGAATTTATCAACTATGATCTAATGACTGCAGAGCCAACCAGATGTGTAATAAGCAGAGCTGGCTGACACATTCTTATTGGACTCCCAAATACTTCAAGTCAGAAAGACTGCTGCATCTTGCTTATTTAAAAGGTTTCTTTAAAACTGACTGTGCTTGCTTGCCTTAGAGGATGCAGCAAGTGACAGGAAGAGCAGGTTAGAAAACAGAATCAAGACTGGGTTTCCAAAGTGGAAAAAACAGGAACACTCCTCATGAAAACAGAACAGACTAGGATCATATACTGTGAAATAATAGAAAAATCTAAATGCATCTGGATGCAGTGATGAGTAATGGAGGTGCCTTTTCTGCAGGACTATGGGGAGGCAGGCAGCACCCCAGCTTGAGACTGGCTCCAGCCAGGGCCAAATAGGTGGCTGTCTTGGTTTAATTTTGACTTTCCCGGCCAGCGCACCAAATTAATGTCTTCGGTTTGAGTTGCCAATTTAAATAAACTTATTTCTTTCTGTTGTGAGACAGAACCAGGAGAAAAAGAGCAAGGCAGGCTTAAAACTTGAAAGGGTATAGAAGAAAATTTATTAACTACACAAACAAAAAAGGGGGGGAAAAGGGAAAAAAAAAAAAAACCAATTCAGAATAAGATTTTCCAGATCACTCCTGCCCTCCCTCTCCCAATCTTCATAACAACAAAACAAACATATAACAAATACTTCGGTCAGTGCCCAATTTAGTCTTTCTCTGTTCACTTCTGGAGAGAGAAGCCTCTTCTTGTTGAAGTTGTAGGGATTTTTCCCACAAGAAGGAAAAAGAAGTTCTCTTGTGGTTTTTATCTTTCACGATTTGCATCCACCCGGGAATCTGCAACTGTGACGCTCCTCCCAATTCTACAGCCGTCCCAAAGTTGTAGATGTAGGTCATGTCTGTTCCATGGGGTATTTTAAGAATGAAATGTTCGACAGCAACGATTCTCTCTGTCTCCTTTCTCTCTGCTCAGGCTTCATCTTCAGAAAACTGAAATCCCCTTCTTTTCTCAGGGCAGAAATTCTCAACACAGGTGTTTTTTAGTCAAATCATCTAATAAATGGAACATTTCCATCCCCCCATGTCTCTTTCCATGGTTTATAGGAATATTCAGTACATCAGTTCATTCCTACAATTTCCCAAAAAGATTTTCAGCCATTTTAGCATCTTCTCATTCTCCTTCCATCTTAAAAAACTTAGCTCTTACATCACTGACTTCAGAAATCTTCTTATTCCCTTTCATATTCAAAGGAAAGGCTGGAGGCTTTGCAAATCTTATCTGAACACTAAAGAGTTAAAGTTTAAAACAACTACAAAAGTTGGGCCAGGCTCAGCCCGCGCTGGAGGGGGGCAGCTGAGGTGTTAATCAGCCTTTGTGGGGCTGGGCTGCAGCCCCACACTGCTCATGGCCACCCGGGCAGGCCCGGCCCATCCGGCAGCATAAAGAGTCAGCCTTCCCCCCATGCCAGAGCCGCAGGCCAGTGGAGGAAGAAGCCGTGAAGGTCTTATTACACAACTTTTCCTCCCCCCGGCCATCGGGTCCCCCTCGTTGGCAAACGGGGCCCACGCGGCCTCGCGAGCCTCCCCCCCCCCCCCGCATGGGGGAGAGGGAAGCTCGGGCTGATGTTACCTGCTCAGCCGCCGGAAAGACAAAGAGACCCAGTTCTGGATTACCTCCTTCAAAATGTGTGTGCACGGAGCGAACTGACTTTCTCTAATTGGCTGTTGCAGGTATCCCAACCCCCACAGAGGAAATTCCCTTAGGAAGAACCTCTTCTGAGTTTCTTCCTCCCAAGTCAACCTATCACAGTGGCTGAAAGCTGGGAATGAGGCAGGGGAGAGAAAATGGCATCAAGGCCTGGCTGCTCAACAGCAATGGGGGCTGTCAGCAGGACAGGTGGTCAGGTGACACAAGCAGGGAGGAAGCATGATGGCTAAAAAGAGATGGATGCTTCCTGCACCTCACAGAGAGGCCCCTCAGCTCTCGGCTGCACACACATGGGCTTCGCCATTGGGCCATGGCAGCCAGCAGCGCCAGCTAAAGGAGCAGGGCCTGGTATGAGGGCAAGGAGGGGCTTTCCCTGGCATTTGCAATCCTTCCTCCCCAAAATTGTGCTATATTGATTTTGGAACCAGCATCATAACTTGTGGCAAAACACCTTCCAGGACACCTGTTAGGCAAAGGATTCTCTGCTGGGATCCCAGTGGGAATTTGTGATGTATGGCTTGGCAGAGGGATGCCTCACATATTAATTCTCAGAATTTAGCCTGGGTCTCAGCATCATCCCTGGTGTCCATATCTCTTGAGATTTGGAAGGGCTGTGTCCCTGTGGTAGGGGTGGGAGGGCTCATTCTGTGATTCAGACAGAACAGTGTTTGCAACTACCACACCCACTGAAAGGAAAGGGAGGACAATTATTACCGCAGTGATTAACAGCATTAAGTTAAATATTAATATGTGACAAAGGAGTGTTATTGGAAGGTTATCTTTAGCCCTCACTAGGAAAAAGCTTCTACACCCTTGGAGAAGGATTGTAGTAGCATACTTGTAACAGGAAAACTTGGAACTGCTAAAGAAAATCCTGAAGGTGGGAAATAAAGTTTAAAAAAATTAAAATAGGATTGAAATCTATGGTGCAGTCACAACATGTGAGCACAAGGGACCTGTCACTGCCTTTGCATGTTCAGCCTGTGGACATGGTTGGAGGCAGGTTGTGGAGCTAGTGATAGGAGTACACGGTACAACTTTTCCTCTGCAGCTCAGTCCACAAAAGGAGCCTTTTGTTTGCAGGCTATGCATTTGTGGGGCTGTAAGGCACTTATGGGGTAACTGTAGCTGAAAGGAAGGCAGTGGAAAAACCTGACGGGGAATTGAAGGGGAAGGTCAACGGGAACAATAGCATTTTAGCCAGAAGGATTTCATAATTAAACAATAAATACAGATTTCAAATCGATGATAAATTCTGATTAAAGAACCTACAGGAAACTGAATCTGTGGTGGCTGAAGATATATTCCTCCCAGCAATTAATGTCTCACAGCTGACTTTAAAATATCCCCCACGTTTCCCCCAGTCTAGAAAGTGGGGCTTAAGATGGGTCAAGGAAATGAGCTGTGAGTCACCACCTGTAGGAGTGATCATTACAGAAATATTTCAGGCTCACAACAACCAAAAATTAAGTAACTTTCTGCACAAAACAAGTACCTCCACCTTATTCAGTTGTTGTATTCTCTGGTAATCAAATGGCATGATGGTCTGAAGCACCTAGAGCAGAAATTCCTGTGTTTTATAGGTGAAAGGTTTAGGGAGTCATCATGTATTTCTGCTCTTTATCCCTTTGACTATTTCATTAATCTGTGAAAAGCATACTGTGTATTAAAAATGAAAACCATATAATTAGAGCAGAATCTCAGCTTAGTGAGACACTCTTTCCTCCTCTGCTCCCAACAGTGAGTAACACTTTCAACTGCTGTTGCACAAATGCCTTTGAAGCACAGTGCCTGTGCTGGGAATAATGGCAAAAATCAAGTAAATAGTAGGTACTGGCTGTTCCATGAGGGATTAAGATTTAAACACATATGCTTGACTTGATCCTCATTCATTCCGTAAAATTAGAGACTATCAGCTGGCTGACTGTTAACAAATGAGACTGTCAGCTGGCAAATTAAAGGGAATTTCAAACAAATGTGGACCTTCAGCAAGAAAAGACCAGTCAAGTGCAGCAGTGGGTGTGGAGAAAGAACAAAGAAATCTGTAACTGACTGTGATCAATTATAAATACCACTGCCATCGGACCAGTCAAAAAAAGAGCTCAGCAGGACAGATATTTATAGCTCTGAGAAAGGTGCACCGTTGTTGTTACGATGGCTGTGCTAATATTCTGATTTGTCAAAACCACAGGATTGTGGGTTTCTCTTTCGAAAACAACAGGCTACGTCTCTTCTGAAGTCCCATACGTGTTAGATTTCGTGTGGGAACTCTCCTGGAAGCATCTCCGGGCACCGCTGCCTGCTGGGTAAGTGCTATGCAGATGAGCCATGGAAATACATGGAGGCTGCGGGGGGAGGCGGTTGTGCAGCGGCGTCTTCCTCCCGGCGTCGCAGGCGATCTTTGATGCGAGCAAAAAGGCTGCTCACAGATAATCTTTAACCAGCGAAGCGTGCAGTGTTTACTATGTGAGTTTACTGAGTCGGCAGAGACAAACAAGAAGTCTCGCAGATATATCTGAAGATATATTCTTTCAGTTGCGTCTGCTGTAGCTCGTAACAAACAGCACACACCGTTCTCTACTCAAGAGGGGATGCCGAAGCCTTGGCTCTTCTCCACACCACATCAGCACTGCAAATGAGGAGATGGAGAGGCCAGGAGCAAATAGGCATGGATGGAATCCGGATCTCAACAGTTACTAAGAAACTGTTGTTGCAAAATAGAACTTTTATAGGGGGAAAGTGAACACATTATTTAAAAAAAAAAAAAAAAAAAAAGTGCTGCTTTTGTTTTGGTTGGTTGGGTTTAGTTGATTGGTTTGTTTGTTTTCTTTTTTGGCAATATTAGAGCCAAAGGGCATCAGTGAAAAAGCAAACTCAAAAGGTAGAGTTTCGGTGAAATACTTTCCTTGCAAACAAAATCACCTGAAGAAGACTCTTCCTCCTGCCCCAGGCATTCCCACATCCACCTGCCCCTCAGCAACTACTTCTAAATAAACCCATACACCCTGGGAGAAAGCGGTCTCAGTTTTGCATACCAAAACCCCCATGTAATATGTGGAGGGTCCTGGTTAGTGCAGACCAGCTCAGCCACACAATTTAAAGTCTAAAAGGGCACAACTGGGAGGGCAATGCACCGCAGCACTGGGTGTAAAGATTTTGATTGTGATAGGGGTGATTTCCTTCCTTCCTAGCAGCTGGTACAATGCTATATTTTGGATTTAGTATGAGAATAACACTGATAATACACTGATGTTTTAGTTGTGGCTGTCCAGTGCTTACCCTAAGTCAAGGACTTTTCAGCTTCCCATGCTCTGCCAGGGAGCAGGTGCACAAGACTGGGAGGGAGCATGGACAGGATAGCTGACCTGAACTGGCCAAAGGGATATTCCATAGGAGAGAACGTCATGCCCAGTACATAAACTGGGGGGAGTTGACAGGGAGCCACTGACCACTGCTGGGGGGTGGGCTGGACATCAGTCAGTGGTGGATGAGCAATAATGTGAATGACTTCTTTCTCTTGGGCTTTTTTACTCTTTCTCTCTTATCTTCCTTATCATTAACGTTATTTCAATTATTAAGTGTTTTTTTATCTCAACCTGTGTGATATATTTTTCCCATTCTCCCCATCCCAGGGGAGGGGTGGAAGCGTGGAGAGTGAGCAAACAGCTGTGAGGTACTTATTTGGCATCTGGGGTTAAACCACAGCACTGGGACAGAAGTTTTTCCACCTTCCAAAATCAGCATTTCACTCACTGCTGTTTCATGGTGCTGCAGTTCTTTTCACTGTTCCCTTTCTGCTCACCTCAAAAAGAAGACCTTTTGAGCAGCTCTGCAGTCTCTTTTGCTGACCTACCTCTAAGGCCCTGGGGTCACACCCTTTGCTCCTGATTTCCCACCTGCAGACCCACCATCTCCCTTGTATTGACACAGCTAATCTTGGAAAGCGATACAGTGGCAAACAGCAGTTCAAATGTTACCTTTTCAGCCCAAGAGTGTACAGCAGCTACTAGGAAAGGCAGAACTGCCCTGGAAAACCTACAGGAGCCTGATTTTAGATTGTCTTCAAATTGCACAGTAGCTCACTGTCTCATCTCAGGAGTAGGTTTAATAATCCTAAAGAGAGTAAACATCACTCCTAGGGACTTCAAAGAGAGTGGCTTCAAATATTCCAGAAACTCAATTCAGCTTGATGTCTGTGATCTCTCAGGCTTCTTTGGACTATAAAAAGCGAAAATACAGTCATTCCTTGCTTCAAAAGGAGAATAGAAAATTGAGTTATTTTCAAAAATTTAGAATAATGTCTGAATTTCAAAATTTGAGCTATTCTGCCTCTCTATTTATAGCATTTGTTTGGAACCAGAATAAAAAGTTTTAGGCTGGTTTGTTGTTGGTGGTGTTGTTGTAGAATGCTGGTATCCTGATGGCACCATGATTTATGTATTTATTCACAACAGTGCTGCAATTTCATTCCAACACCTATTGAATGCCAGAATTTTTATATTCTGAAACCAGGTAAGCCAGGAAGTGAAGAGTCAAAGCTTCATCCAATTTGTTCTTTTTAGAGGCATAACATTCTGTTGTGCTTGAGACCAAGCAGGTTCAGCCTAGGTCTGAGAAAGCATAAAATAAAACAAGTTAGGAGCACCAAAACAGTGTCTCTTTCATGGAAATGTAGTTTTCAGCCAGCAACAACAGCCAGATCTTCTCTTTGGTTCTTCTTCCTTAAACTGAAGACATTATTACCTTTCCTGATTTATACAAAAATCAGAAGTGGTGGGGTTTTGGTTGTGGTGGGGTTTTTTGTGTGTTTATGTGGGTTTTGTTTGTTTCTTTGTGTTTTTAAGTCTTGCCTAGTTCTTTTTGGCTGCATAAACATACTGAGCAAAAAGGTAGGCAGGTAAAAAACCAGAAAATTATTTAAAATGCAATGGAAGGGATGTACGTGCAATTTGGAATGATTCCTGAGATTATTTGCTACCTCTCACTTTTGTCAAATACTTTGGTAATACTGCAAATATGTTTGGTTAGGGATTTGTTTATGCAACTCAGTCTGTTTGCACATGTTTTACATCAGTAATATAGTATCTAGGCTTCTTCAAACAAGTTCCTAATCTGACAAATTTTTTGGACTTTGTCACAGTTGGAATCCGTTTCACTTGCTACTACTTCAAAATCTGTGTAGGATTTTTGTGGAATTTATTGTCTTCAAAAAGTTGGCAAAATTGGGCCACTCTCAGCTGTCTTTCAATGCTTTTGTGCCATTGTTGCAAATGGGTCCAGCCAGCGAATATAATTGGAAGCTCTTTCTTTTCCCCCTTAAGAGAGATTGTGTATTTTCCTTGAATCTTCTTACCCCTTTTTCGTGTGTATTGTTTTAAAACAAGGCCCTACTTACCTTCACAGACACATCTTTTACCTATTGCAGAGATTCCCAAGGAATTAAATCCTTGAATCTATTAATCCCTTATCATGGAAAAAACCCAAAATATTTGTAAACCCCACAGCATTGTTCTGAGGGCTTCATCTTTGTCCTCCTTCCAGCCACATTCCCCCAGGCCTCAAATTTGGGACTATTTATTGCACTAATTAGATACCTAGCACTATGAGCTGGGCTTCAGGGCTAAATTTTGGGGTGTGTCATTTTCTCTACCACCTTTTTAAATGTACATTTGCAAATACAAGCTGGAGACTTGTTACATGTTCCAGAAGAGCTCATCTAGCATGAAGACCCACTCTGAATGTAATAATATAGGGTTTTTTGATAAGAACTCAAGAGGATTTCTTTATGTGGCTTGTATTAATTTGCTTGCTGCAAAAAAACTGCACTTCTGACTAGCCCTGCTTAATGCTGACTTCTTCTCTCTTGTGACCCACTCTCTCTCTGTTTAGCTGTGTCTTTAGAGACTTAACACACAATCAAAATATTTGACATTTTAAATTAGAGGGTAAATGTTGCTGCAGGAACCTTTAGGAATACTTCTGTAAGGTTACTTTTAAATAATTATTACAGATGGAAAAGAAGGTGACAAAGATTCTAGAATGTGCTTCAAATACAGTGTGCTACATAGCACTTAAAAATCTAATGTTAGTGATGGGGGTACAAGCATTCACTAAAATGACCTCATTTGACACTTCAACACGCACTGTTAGCAACATGCCCAGGAGTGTTTGAGGAAAGCAAGAAGACACATGATTGGATGAGCTTCTTCATATCATCTTTACACCTGGCAATACAAAGAATGAGAGGCGTCTCCTTCCACTGTGTAGGAAGGAAAAATAACTTATATTAGTCAAAGCATTTTCCTCAATAAAAGTAGGTGCTTGAGAAGAAATGCTTGATGAATAGTGCTGATTTTAGCAAACAATAGTATAGCTGGTATCTCAGAAAGGAATTTTGTTAATCAGGATACTCATTCAAACACTGAGGAGTAAAGCTTCCTTGATTTCCATAGAACTCTAATCTATCTCAAGAAAATAAAGGAGTCAAATTACCCTGCTGAGGGATTTATTCAGGATTTTTCCTAGTGAAATAATGTGGCAATAGGGTAGCATTGGGTGGAAATAAGGTCCCAAAATCACCTATTTTATCCTTTACTTTATAATTACTAAGAGAAACATGGTTTGGTTTGTGGGCGGAGTTTTTTTGATTGGTTGGTTTTTGTTTGTTTTACTTTCCTGAATGTCCCTGGATTAATAAAGTTTTTAAAAGCATCGTAAGTGTAGCCAAGAAGCAGTAATAGAACAAGTGTTTAGCAATGCAAATTTCCCACTGATAGCTGGGCTTCCTGGTCAAAATCAGCTAAATATTACAGTATGGCACTAATTTTCTTTGAAATACCTTCTTTTTGTTCTCTGTAATACAGGCTCTCTAATTCACTTCAGACTTGCAAGTGTCCGCTGAAGAAAAAAGATTCATTGAAAAACTTAATTTTTGCTAGCATATACTGCTTCTGTCTCCTTCCCAGGAGTTTTAGTAAGACCATAACACTACAGAATCATCAGAAGCCATATATAGCAGCAGAACAACTGCTCTGCTGTTCTGCTTTTGCTTTGTGTCTATAAATGCAGTAGTAAATGGCAGGATAATTCAGAGATTGAAGGAGTGATCAGACAGGGAAGTGGTCTGGGGCAGGGAGTCTTTGTTGTTTCACCTAAGGGAAAAGCCTATTAATTGGCACTTAAGTAATTAGAAATTTGAATACTACTTTTCAAGCTTTTTCAGACATGGGGGAAAATTATTTTCTAATTTCTCTCTTTCTATGTTAAAGGTACAGCATAATTTAGTAAGGCTAGTAAACAAAACGTTGCAATTTATTAAGTGCATTAAATGGAGCAACAAGTTTTTCCACCTCTACAGGCAAGAAATCACAAGCAAAATATTTAAATGCTTGTGATGTTCATGATTATTAGCGACTTGAAAATTATTTTCTCAATGATTGATCCTAATCTTATTTGCTTCTGTCCAGAAAACTTTAGGAAATGTCACCCGGAAATTGATTTCTATCAATTGCAAATAGGAAAATGATTTTGCTTTTTATTTTCTTCTGACAGCCCTGGCCAAAACTACTAAGAAATTTTTTTTTGCAGTTTAAACTGCCTACCAAGAAGTCTCCTGATAGTCTCTGTACATCATCTTTCTAGTTCAACTTGTTCTTCCAAAGGTAAGTTGATATTGCAGTTTCCTAATTTATGATGTCATGTCATCTTACTCAGGAACTGACAGGTGCTGAAATCTTAATGCAGTAGTAATGTTATGCCCTGTATAAACTGGTACATCAATTATATTTGCCAATTGGAACATCTCAGCTGAATTGGTTTGGTGGACCTAATCAGGGAATAAGACTGTTTTGGTGAGAATAGGAATTTAAATACAAAAAATTAAATGATTGGCAGGGATGCTAATAAAATCATGTTTCAAAATATTTCTGTTTCAGCTAATAAAGGTTTAGGGCTGTCCTTGAGAAGTGCTTAGTATATAATGGTCTTAATGTTTCAAACAATTTTCGCTATCAGTATTTGGCACTCAGCCGGCTTTCAAGTATAAAAAAAGGATGCTCCTTTGCATATTTTATTTATTTATTTATTTATTTACTGTTTTATTTACAGTATATGTTCTTATTAAACTTATTATGCCACCCTTTACTGTACAGACAGTTTATGACCATATGCAAACAGTTCAATGGTTTATACATAATAAGTGCTCATTTAGCAACAGTGTCAACTGAAGTCAGCAAAATATTTAAATATTGGCAGTACTGTAAGAGTGCAGATATTCCTTTCAGTTTTGAAAATATTGTGCATGAGCTTAATCCTGAATCAAGTCTTGATAATATTTCCTCTGTGCTGGTTGTCTAGACTCTGTTACAGATGTTTTCCTGTAAAGGCTTTGGCATATTGCATGTTTGTGCTACAAGTGGAAACCAGTCCTCCTCTTGCTGTTTTCACAGCATCCCTCCCCAGAACCTTGTGTGTTAGAAGAGGCTGAGGCTTAGAGACACAAGAAAATGAGGATAATTCAGTCCTTAGGAGGCAGATGTGGAATCCCTCCTAAATTTCGTGTACCTTAATGTCTCTGCAAAAGTGAGTCCCAATGATTTCCCGAGTGGCTGTAATGTAAACAAAACAAAAATAACGATTATTTCTCCTTTCCTCTTATCTCACCTTACAGCTTAAGTTTAATGTTGACATAAAAAATAAGACATCTGGTATTCTAGAAACCTAAGTAACCTAGCTACTTTCTATGCTTCAAGAATGCACTATAGAATATGAAAGCAGGTTATATTAACAGACTACAGTGCACCAGCAAGAAGAGATTCAAATGTTTGAAAGATACTAATGTGTTTTTGTATCAGGGGAAAAATAATAATCCGTATGTTACCCTTAAAATAACAGCTTAATTTAAAAAGTTTTTATTCTAAGGAGTCAGTCCAGGCTAGTGAGGAAATTTAACATTTGTTGAAGGTCCCTGAGAAAGATAAAGTTATGTAATCCTCGAGAATGTATTTTAATAAAGCATTGAATGGCATTGGGCAAGCACATACACACACATTACTGCATATATTTAAGCACAAGTAACGTTTATGTTACTGCAACACTCAGGAATGACCTAAGGGGGCCTCATTTGGATTAAGTTTACTTTTAGAGTAATGTAGACTGTTATCCAAGTTTGAGCCAGAGATTATTATTCTCCAGGTTTTCCTTCAAGACTTTCTTTCCTTGTATTGTAAATACTATTTTTTTCCAGATCTGTTACATTAAATAGAATGAGAAATCGAAGTTTCTTCTGAGTTTCAGGATTGTGATTTCAGGATTTCTGCTGTCTTGCACCACTGCTGCAAGGGAAAAAAAAAAAAAGCCCCCAAAATTTTGAGATATTGGATATGTTTTAGACTACTAACCACAAATAATTTTCCTTTATGTGTTTGTATTTCATTTCCCCACCTACCTAGCAAATGCTACCTGGCACTTAACAGCTCTGAGGACAACCAGGTTAATGAAATAAATACACTCAACTCATTCAACTGACAGTTGGAAGTTTTCAATAATTTCACATAGTGGTCCCTAAATCTTCCCAACTTCTGGAGAACAATGTCAGAAATTCTTACATTCTTACAGTCTGAGGAATTTTTAAGCTAAAAATCACTGCAAAAAAAATCAAAATGTGTCTGAGAAAACAAAGGCATTGAGAAATAAGCAAAGTTTTTCTCAGAGATCTGCAGAGAACATTTATCTGGTATGATAACCCAGGCAAGTAATTTAGAGACCAGTTCCTACAGAAGCAGGTAAGAATTTCTAATTTAAAAAAAAGCTTTTTCCAATCCTCAGCTTTTTTGTTGTTGTATAAAAAAATTATCTTCTGTGCAAGATAATTACTTACATAAATGCCAGTATTGTACACCTGATTCTACTTTGGTCACAAAGCTAGATTTATCATCTCTATTTTTAGGTAGTCTCCTTTATTGACTATTATGACTCAAGTACCTAGAATAATGGAGTATTTATTTCTGCCAAAAAACCCACAGAAACTTAAAAATTCAATGCTTCTTACACCATATGTAGAACTGTTATTCATTTCTGTAGCAGAGACAAGTGTAGTACCACATAGTGAATTTTTGCATTCTGTATATATTACAGTAGATAGTGAGAATTTACATTGGAAGCACAGAATTTACCTAAGAAGCTACAATCTCAGTATAACTACAGATTGATAAATGTGACTAGCAGCTCTCAACTTGTCAGGAAGAGGTGGCGTCTGGAAGGCTTTGAAAAGACCAGTCAAAATTAGCAGTGGGGTGGAATATAGAAAGGTTAGTTTAACTTAGAGCAATAATTTCTGTGTACCCACTACCATTGGACCGGCCAGTGCCAAAGCTGCACTGGTGTTTATGTAACTCTCTCAAATCATTGTTCCTCTCTAATTAGGATGATCTATGCAACTTACTACAAGCAAAGATGATGACTAACAGAGAGTATATACTTTGTGTCCTGAGCACTGGTAAACCATATTCCTGTCCCCTCTCCACATGGCTTTCGCAGTGCAGAGAGCAGAACTAGTTCTTGGGTTGCAACAAATTTGCATGATGGGAAATATAAGCAAATGACTGAGTTGTAAACTCTCCTGTCTGTGCTGCAAAAACACCGTTTTCATTGGGCGAGGATTGAGAGAGAGGTTTAGTTATCGAATTATAAAGAATACAGGTTGCTTTGAAACTGCTGTGGAGGCATGGTTTTTGAGGGGCTCGTTCTACTTTCGGAGCTCTTCTGCATATGATTAAGAAAAAAACCCCACTCCATGATCCTGTTGATGAAATGCAGCAGATGGCAGCAATGTACAAAGGAAACATGGCCCTCAGCTTATCTCAGGATTACTCTGAGCGCACAGACTTCACCCTTCCTCACACCGACTTCCTGGCCCTAGAGCTACTAAATGTCTCCATTTTACTGGTCTGGATTTCAGCTTGCTCTAGTCTATTTATCAGCAAGTATTTTAAATCAAGAATCAGACAGGAAGAGTCAAAGCTGAATGCCTTTACAAGTTGAAAACAACATTGCTGAGAAGTTGTCATTATAAATAAATAACCTGAAAAGAAAGAGCTGCTGATATTAAGACACGCCTACTCAGAAAAAGAATGTCATCTTGACTTAATTTTAGTAATATTTTAAAGCACGTGGGCCAGCAATTAAATGGGTGAAGCAGATAAATTCAATTTTATGCCTTCTAAAAAGCAGTATGTGATGGATTCATGCCTACTTGGGAAAGACCAGCTCTCTTTAACACTGTAAGTTACAGAATTTCATCACATATTTCCTGAAAAAAAGTATAATAATTTTCAGCAAAATAGGGCAAGTCTTACAGAGAAACACTAAGTATTATTGCCATGCGTTGGGGAGATTATGACATAATTTTTAGAAATATTTGACTAAAAATGAAGGAAGAAAAAGAAATTCTCCTTTTGATGCCACTCCGAAGACCTTCAGCAGGGAGATGTGTGAAGTCATTCTCACTCCCAGTTTCCATGCTGTCCCTCCTCATTCTGTATTCTGTCAGATTAACAAAATAACTCTGGACTCCACCTTGCAGCTTGCAGTGGAGCAGTACAAGACCCAGCTTTATGCTACAGACAGATTTAGAAGAACTAGCTGAATGGTGCTGAATGTGATTTTCAGCCACTGCTGAAATATATATTGAACTTGGGATCAGTGATGCTCTGCATTTAAATGTTGGGCTATGACCTCTGACAAGGGGGTTGTGGCCATCCTGATGATTTGGCTGCGGAGAGAGCCAGCATTGCCAGAGGTGATGAGCTGCAGGGTGGCTTGGACATGAGCTGTCAGGAATTATGAATTATGTGCTTATGTGTGCTCAGATTTCAGCCACTCTGTAGCTGCCTTTTCAACTGCCCATGACTTACACCCTGGCAAATCTCACAGCACCACTATGATCTCATTGCTCAGGGAGGCATTTGTCTTTAGCACAGCAGTGCCCAAAATTCCACAAAGAGGGGTCCCTGTGGCCAGTCCCAGAAATACAACCATCACCAATCTGTCTCCGAAAAAAGCACAAGCATGACTTTGAAATTAGGAGTTAGGAAGGAAATGGGTTAATTGTACATATTGCAGTTCTCTGACTTCTTTGGTGCCATGATTTTATCTGTGTTAAGGATGGAAACAAACTGTTGTGAGTTGGCAAAGCCCAGGCAGCACCTCATGCAGAGTACTGAAGTTCCCTTGCTTCTCCCCCATGAATCTGCCCTCGATTTTAACCAAAAGGTCAAGAAATGAGCTTCAAAAAAATAGGCAGATGAGATTCCCTATTAATCGCAACTCTCATTAAAAAGCACCCACAAGGAGTTAATTTTCTCTCCCTGCCTCTCTTCGGTGTTCGGTGTTCGTGTTGCCCAGCTGCAGGATTTGCTTAGACTTTCCTCTCTTGGGAATGCCATTAGTTACCAGTGTTTGAGTGCCCTAATACTTGGAACTGAAACTAGTTTTGGTTACTGTCTTTCTTGAGAAGATTTTTTTCTTTAAGAAACAGTGATTCATCTTTCTTTTTTACCTGTGGTCAGGAAAGTAAATTAATAGAAAACAAATGAGCAGTAAATAAATACTTAGTTTCTTTTTCTTTTTAAAATGACATTCAGAAATTTTTGCCTCAGCCAGCCAACTCCAACTGCAAAATAGATGAACTAATTAAAACCACTAGACAATCTCCTGCAACCCAGTGGTGACTAAGAGATGCTAACAGAAATTATTCTGCAGGTAAAACTTATCAGTATAGAGCGCATTTTCATTGGGTCTATCAAAGCTAGTGGATGCAATACTTATGATTAAGCAAAACCATTTCGATGAAGAGAAGCTGATGCAGGAATAGTCTCGGAGAATTCAATGCCTTTCAGAAGGGAGCCAAGCAGAGCCCAGTCCCAGAAACTCCAACACAAAAAACCGTGTGTCTTTTGTGTCTGTCTGGCATCAGCTCAACTCACTGACAGTTCAGCTCATTGTGGAATGTGGAACTCTCCTTTTCACAATGAAATAAACAAAGTATTCTTAAAATGAGTCTTACTTTTCATATATCTACATATTGGTTGCAACTCATCAGCAAAGCAATTTCTGGAGCAAGCTAGTCAATTAAAATGAAAGTAATTATTTCATTACTCTAACAATAACCTGGAGGCCAGCCTGTTGGCATCCCTTCTAATTACTTAATATAATAACTTTTATTCTTCGGTGGTTATTTGCTTAAAAATTTCACTGTAATGTTATTCACACTTAGAGAGAAGCAAAATTCTAATCTTTTCCACTGTTGTGATGGGTGTAAAGCAATACTACTGGCTGTGAAATAAATTAATTGAAATTATGTATAACCCTGTCTTGTTTGGAGCTTTTTTTTTATTCAGAATGAATATCTAAACATTTATGTAAAATCACCTATGGCTTCACAGTTACTAGAACAGCAGCTCTTTAGCCTTTACAAGAAAGATACTACTGTACCATGTGTATCAAAAAAACACAGAGAAGATATGAAAATTACTCACATAACCTCAGCTATCTTGGATATGTCCTTAACATAAAATTTAATCTTCTCATTTTTCCTAGCCAGCGAGGCATATAGACCATGACCTGCTGCTGCTGGGCAGAATGCTGAGATACATCTGTGATAAAGGCAAATGCTCTTCCCTTATTTTGGGGATCTTAATTTCAAGTTATGCCTGTCACTTAACTTTAGTGCCCTTTTATGGCCTACTTTTTTATTTCTGTGAGGGGTATTACATAATGTTTTCTCAAAACCCCAAACCAATTATATTCAAAGAGATATCCAAGACACATTCATAGTCTAAATGCTTTCAATTTGTTTTTTAATAAAAATTTTTTAATTTAAGATTTCGTTGGAATATGGTAAAGCAGAAATGATCTGCCAGTGATAAGCCATACTGCAGAGTAGGTTCTCTGGTCATTCAGTGTGTAAAAAATAAGGCAGTGCTCAACTTCTTCTTCAGATGGATGCAGAGATATTAGAAAGGATAATTACAAGAAATGGTGACTCAAAGAGGGAGAATATATTCTCTCAAATACTGCAAAATACCAAAAAGACAATAAAAACCCCGGATCCCAAAGTATATATATTCTTCTTGTATTTAAAATTGTTTATTCCTTCTCTGAAGGAAGCAGGGAAAGATATAAAAAAAAAAGGAAATGCATTTTAGCTTACAAGAGTTTGTTCTGTGGGTATAAAAGGTAAGCATCATATGGACATTTTACCTGCTTATTTTATTATTGTTTTAACTATCTTACTTTAAATCATGGCATGCATAATTTATACAGGCTTAAACAGAATATTAATTAGAAGTGACGGTTAAACCTGAATATAAATCAAGATGTTAAATGAGGAGTCTCAGTGGACATTTATAAGTAGCATTTGCATGTATAAGTAGATATTTATTGCAAGTGAGGAACTGTAGAAAAAGCTATAGTTTTGAGTATGAAAGCGATTGGATTTTACATGACTGCGTTCTCCCATGCAACACACGGGGATAAACATGGATTCTCTCAGCTCTCAGTTCCCCGAACCCACAGCGAGCAGATTTTCTTCATGTTCTTCAAGACAACGACTGGGGCTTTCTCCCGGTCAAAAAAGAATCTGGCTGGGATTCCCTCGACCCCAGGATGCTGGATGGCCTCTTTATAAACCCTGCTCTGAGCGCAGCTGTGCCTGAGCCAAGTGGCATTGGAGCGGCACGTTCCAATAGCGCCTGGCTGGCGGCGCCCCGAGCGTCCCTGTCACCGCACGGCCTCGCCCGGGCCGCGAGGCCTGACAGCGATCCCGGCACTCCCACTGCCTCACCTAGTGCCGCTGCTAGGGAAGGAGTGGGAATTCAAATGGCCATTTCATTAGGGATTCCTAAGTCTCAGTAAAGCCCTGCTGACTCTCCATCAGTTCTGCAGCTCTTTAAGTGCTAACAAGTAGTTAAGGGTACAGTTTTGTCAACAGTACAAGCATCCAAAATTCAGGGAAAGATGAGATACCTCATGTAATAAAGTAACATTTTTTTCAAAATGTTGAAAACAAATGCTTAAAATCCTTTATATTGTCTAAATATCTATATTACAAATACAGTATTCTGAAACTAATATTTTAGTTATAAATACAAACATTTTAGATGTATTTTTTGAAAGTATTTTTCTAAGTACAAATCTGTTTCCCAATCAATTTTTGAAAAATATGTTTTTGTCTGCACTAAGAGAACTCAAACCAGAAAAATAACACTATTATTAATTTATTCCCTCGTCATTATTCCTACTGCATAACTTGCAGTAATTCACTGTATATGTTAAAAATTCTACTTAGTACAGAAGGAATAGATTGTACAATTCTGCTTCATTTTCCTGCATAAACCAGTAACCAAAATTTATATGAAACCAGTCTGAGTGTTTGCATTCTGACATATATATAAATTCTAGTTTCATTTTTAAAAAAGATAAAAACAACAATAAGAAAAAAAATTAAGTGAAATGAGCTGTGAATTTTCATCATCATCATGGCTACTACTACCACCACTACTACTACTACTACTACTACTTCTACTACTACTATCTTTGTAGGGAATATTTGGTATTTAAAAATCATGTTGGGAAATTAAAATAATTTTTTAGCTAATCGTTTAGTTAATTTTTAAGCTAATTGTATTTCTGATGTTCTGCCAGCCAAGATTTATGAGGTGTTTTATAAAAGTTTGCATTATATCAGTATTCTCTGGTAAAAAAAATAAAGAGGTGTTAAAACTGTGAATTGCTCCAAAAGCCAAATATGTCTGGGAACGTGAAGAACAAAGCCAAAGCCTCTTGACTTGCATCCATCTCCTTTGTTGTGTCAGCAATAAACAGCACCAGTGAGAGACGAAAAAGATATGTAGGCTTTACATTTCTATGAGTGAATTTGAACAAGAGGTAATAGTACACTTATTTTGCTGGAACTTATATTCTTTATGCTTGGTAGATAAGCTGGCAGTTTTCCTAAAGCCCATCAGCACAGACATATTACCAGCTAGAGAAAATGAGACCAAATACAAAAAGAAAAAAATCAAGGAGTGTTATACCCTACAAAGTAATCACTCAAGACTGAAGTGCTACTGAGATGCTGTATTTAGGATAGAAGTCTTCTAGGTATTTTCTAGCTCATCCGGTCTAACAGTGGCTACCACAAGCACTACATCCTGTAACTGATATTTAAACTCTAGCTGACTCCATAACTCTTTCTCCTTTTGCCTATTTACAGGCTACATTATATCTCAACGCCTTCCCCTCCCCGTTTTGTGCAAACCCCCTCAGGTTTTCACTGATTTACACTCAGATATTTGTATTTCTTTCTTCTTTTCCACACTTACTTCCTGAGATGGAAAATTCCTCCCTTCCTCCTGCTGCTTACTCCTCCCTTTTTGCCCTTACCCCACCAGGGCAGCTCCATTTCAGGGAAAGCTTTGCATAACATATAACACTTCAATGTATTTGAGGAACACCAGAGTCACTTAAAAATGCTGAAACAAACTGTCCTGGGGTACAATGCAAAAATGTGTATTCTATCACCATCTGTTGAAATGTGGGAGAGGTGGTGATCCTTATCTCTGTGGGAGATATCCTCTGCTGATGTGCCATCTGAAAAAATCAGGGGAATAATCATCGTTATCTATTCACAACCCATCCTTCCTCCAGAAGATATATTCCGTTAATGGGCCATTAAGTCCTATTGTGTGACTGATAAGATTACATCATCCCATTGGGAGATGCCCCAGCCAGGGGCAGGAGCCAAGCCTTTCCTACCTAGATAAAAAACTGGGGTTTGGGACACGAGGGCAGACCTTTCCACTGGATCCCAGAGGAAAGTCGGATCATTTCCACATCATCGCTGGATCTTCGGAGGAAAACTGCACCTTCTACAGGAGCACTGCTTCAACGGAACCACATCTGTCATCCAGGAGGACTGCAGCCACCATTTATACGGACTGCTACCAACACCCTGACTGACAGGGTGTCAGGTTGTATTTCTGACTGTGTCGGTGGTTGTTTCTTTTATATTATTGCATGTATTTTATTTTTTCTCTTTTCTCCTATTAAATTGTATTACTGACTTGGAGGCTCGCACTGGTTTTATTTTCAAACCAACACACAAACTGAAACCCTGGAAATCCCCAGCTACCTAATTAACTCTTAAATGTGTATTTCTGCTAGGCAAAACTCATTTCAGGTGGCTTTCCTTGCACACCTTGCAGCTGAGGTGACATTTCTGCTATCCATGGGCTCACCAAATTAGGGATTACTTCGCATTTACCTCAGAATAGAGTCTTATGATTTATTAAAGAAATAAATTTACTGCTAAGTAAAGTTTTATTCCATCAGTTAAAGACAAACTTTATTTAGAATTTATTTGCATTCATACTAAATTAGAAACTGGACTGCTACTTTATCTACTAACTATAAAAATAGGGCCTATAATAAATGCCATTTTCTGTTTATATCTTCACTGATATATATACTGGTACACAAAAGCATGGCTTCTGCTAAAAATAACTTTTCTCTGACATTAAGACCCAAGTTTTGCTATTGTTCCCTGATCCCCTACCAGTATGCAACTTTTCTGTCCTCTCCTGATCAGTTTGGGACTGGTAGAGATCTGGGCAGCTCTCAGCAAAGCCAAAGTCTGGAGCATGTGAGTAAGGAACTGACTGGCTCCTCCAAAAAAAGGGGTGAAGGCAAACAACCTTGATTCTGTCACTTAGAAAGCAAGTAAAATGGTAAATACCTCTTTTATTTTCCAACAAAATCTGACAGTCTACAACCGTTTTAAATCTGCTGCACAACAAATGTGTGTTTTATACCACATACATTTTTAGAATTTATACACTTTGTAAAACATCAAAGTTGACCAACTGTACCACAAACATCTTCAGCCTTTTCTGGTCTATTATACATTTTATTGCATATTTTGAATGTGTATGCAATATGCTTGGTTAAGCTTAAGTAAAACATATCAGAAAAAATCGGGGAGAAGTAACTGGAAACTAATGATTAGAAAGGACAATAATTCAATAAAATAAGGAGTCAGTCAGAAGCATTTAGTATTCCTAAAACTGTATCTCTCATCCTCTTTTAACTGTAGAATTAAATACTTCATGAGAGCATCATAGACAAAGTCATGGCTTTCAAAGTTTCAGACCAGACTGGTTTTGTGAATTTTATTTTTAATGATAAATGCTGTTTCTCTTGACTCTTCCTCTGGTACAAAATAGTGTGTGTGTGATTTGCATAGGTGTAATAAGCCTGCCAGGAAATAGGTCTAACAGTGAAAAAGCACTTGAAGAGATTAGTATATAAAACATTAGTATATAAAACAAAATTGTCAAATGGTAAATCCTACTAAAATACTTTTATTCATAACTTGGAAGATATTATTGCTTGCTATCCAAAAATTTTAAATTAGTTGATACTTATAAAACAGGTGTAGCTATTAGCACAAACCACTTTGTCAATAAACCCACAAAGCACTTGGATGAAGTGAAGTATCATATTTTTACAATATAAAAATTTCTGTAACATATCAAGGAAGACAAATATTTTATATTGGACATAGTATGCCTGTAATTTTGCAAATTTTGACATTTCAGCTGGTTGATCTTCAAAAACTGAGGCATTTGGAAACAAATCAGAAAATTATTAGGATTGTTCAATTTACACAACACTACGGCTTAATTGAAGCAAGGCAGATACCAATAATTAAATTAAATTTTGAAAGATGCTGAACTAAACTGCTGCATCTACTACTGTTCTCCAGTAATGAGGAGGTGCACAGTCCTTTCCAGAGTTTGTCTAGGTATCTTTGACCAACAAATATATTGCTTTCTTTTTTTTTTTTTTAATAGGTCCTGTAATTAGAAATAAGCTGCCCATTTTATTACAAGATATGCATGCTTCCAAAAATTGTTATTGACCCTAAGGATAGAAAAGAAGCACTATTTTTGGTTATTCCCAGTATTAACATTTTGGTCTAATTGATTTTAGATCTCTGGCAGACATTATTTCCTAAATTAGGACACCAGCTGCTTATGAGGTAGGATCACATCTCAGTGCCACATGCAACGCTAAATGAATTTAAAATCAGACTATGCTCTTGACAGCATAAGCTTGAATTTAATACTTAGACCAGCTTTGCATGAGAACCACAATGGCCATTGCAGTTTGAAACCCAGTATAAACTCTCTCAATGTTTCAAGTGTGTTGATGGCCTTGCATGAAGCACTTTGCAGAGGAAGAATTTTGTGCCAGAGCAGGGCATCTAAACATCACAGCACAGTGAACTGATGACAAAGTAATGGCTGAGGAACCACTGCTTCACCAGAAAATATGCTCAGTTCAACTGCTGCTTTTCTGAAAATAACAATCTTAAGTGTTTGCAAGCCTTTCTGCAGCCTCTGTCAAAAGATTGCAGCACTAGGAAAAAAAATTGCTTATGCTTTTTTTACATATAGAGGGGCAAAAATATAAGGCCAACCAAACACAATTTGTCTTGAGTTAAATTTTGCAGGCCAGATGTTCTCTGTCCTCTCTGTTTTTTACTCATGACAAACAGCTTTTTAATATAACTGAAAAATGGAAAAATATCCTGTAAAACTACAGACTACTTTCTGCAGGTCTATACAATCTCTATATTGCATGTATTACATATATCAAATGTGGCAGTTGGTTCATAAAGAAGTCACAACAGGGCCCTCTACAATTTTTCAATTACACCCAACTATCCACTTTTATGCTCATATTTGATATTGTATATATATTATTTTTTTTTTATAGTACTGGGACTAAGTCTAAGCATTTTTCAACCCACCAAAGCAGCCTCTACTGATGATGTGATCTAAATTTTGGCTACTCGCTAACTGGGACTAAATCCTCTTCTGATCCCTCCTTCTCCTACTCTGTGAATAGCAAGAGTATTTTCTTTCAATAAATGTGAATTCTACATGTTCTTCCTCAGGGAAGATAAGATTAAAAAGATTAGATTTCTGAAATGAAACAGAAAATAAATTGTTGGTAAATTGGTGTATTCTATAGCTTATATGCATTATAGAAAGGAACTGGCTCCTTTACACACACATCT
Organism: Acridotheres tristis; assembly: GCA_037013685.1. Classification (NCBI taxonomy): domain Eukaryota; kingdom Metazoa; phylum Chordata; class Aves; order Passeriformes; family Sturnidae; genus Acridotheres; species Acridotheres tristis. The sequence goes on from CM072886.1 coordinate 48,911,599, forward strand.
TGTTTTGAAACATGCAGGTAATTATAACTTTAGAAACTATAGTATGACGCATAAATGGAAGATAAAGTGCTCTTGTACAAATTCTGACGTTACTAATACTATGGGAAATTATTTGGGTTCATAAACATTTTTACTGCCATTGGTTATGGGCAATGAATACTGAATGGCCGACTAACAGCTATTCAAGGTCTCCACTTGCTTCTGCAAGCTGCATTTTTCTTTACTTAGCACTCACAGCAGACTTACACAAGAAGCTTCAGACTAGCTGTTAATTTGAAATATTCACATTTTCAAGGTAGGCTTATTTGCAAGTTAGGTTGTAAATCCAGTTCTAACATACGACATTTTCTTCTAAACAGATCAAAATTATGTGATTCTTGGCAGACTTGATTTCATCTAAAAGACAGGACTGCAAGTAGGTTTGGGGATCAGCAGAGCAGTGTTTATCCTAATATAATTGGGGATCTTTTGTGCATGCTATTTCTATTGGTCTTTTCAGTCAAATGAAATGTCCACGATCTAAATCAAAATAACAGTAAATAGTAAAGGTTCAGTTGTTTTCTCCCTTAAAAAAATTAAACCAATCCAGGGACAACACTCCCCCCAGGGGGCACTCTCTCCTCCAATAACTTCTTATAAATATACAACATACAGTGGACTAAACCAGTTGAAATTGCTTGTATATTTAGCATTGTAAAATATTGGTCAGCAATCATATTATAAATATGCTTCAGAAAGATTGTTAACCAGTTAACTCAGGTCTCAAACATTTATTTATACATTATTGTGTTTGAAAAGTTGTTCAGATAATAAATTGCCAAATTCCATACATTTTAAAATTAAGAACATGTTAATTAGTACAGATATTTCAGCAGTCCTTAGAAGAATATATATTTTGAAGCTCCTTCAGCAGAGATGTGCTGGAATTCCTCTCTTAGTAACTTGCTGTTCACTTTGGGCTAATGAGTAGAAGATGATTTAAAAACTCAAATCTGACAGCACAGAATTGTTCTCTAATTCACGAATGCAGGATGTTAGCAACCACAAAATGCAAATATCAAGCTTCTGCAACAATATTACTTTGGTCACAATGTACATATGGTTTATTTTACGCATACATTAAGCAGCAGAAGTCTTGAAATTAATGTATTCAGTTAATTTTATTAGAGTTTTATTAAGCAAAGGCTTAATCACATTTTTCCAAACAGGTGTGGGCAGCCTACCTTTTTCTCAAAAACTGTGAAGTTTCTGCAGTTTGAGAGGGGCCACAATCTTGAATAAATATAACAAGGAAAACAAGAGGAGAAAATTGTCTCCATTCAGTGCAGCAGTGCTGACATAAGAATATTAACTTTTGCATTTCCTGACTTGTTACATTTTAACTAGGTAACTGCATGTGCATATGAATGCAGGGCTTAATTTATTTATTTTTACATGCAATTTCCGCAAATAAAAACACAAAGCCTTCTGTTTATGCAGTCTAATGAAGCTGATCAGGTGCTTTTGATGTCGTATTCTCTGTGTGCTGGGTAAGGCACACAGGGATAAGTGTTTCTCAACTGTGCAGTTTAGAAAAGCCTTCTGAACTGCCAGTGTCCTTTGGATACAGCTTGAATCCCAGGATTAATGAAGTTTCTCTTTACCTGCCTTCATTCAGTTTCTCAGGAAAACACTGTACATACTATAAATAATTGAGCTGCAGCTCTAAGAACAGGCAAAAAAGCATGAATCTGAAGCTGCTCGCACTGGACATTCCTGCAGAATTGTACAAACGGGTTTTAATGATGCAGCTTCTGTAGCAGTTTTCTTGTCCCTTGAGTCTATACACAGAGAATGGCAGCAAAAGCCGGTGAAATAAATTTGGATACTCGTAATATGCTAAATGAGCAGCTGTCAAATGACAGCAGTTCATTATTATTGATCCTCTCTATCTTCACAGTGATGTGAACTTCTTGACCTGTGAGAGGTACTTTGTGAGAGACTGTGAGAGAGTATGTGATATGCAAAGCCTACGCATTCAACTTCCACGCTCTGAGGAAGCATGAGAAGAATTCTGAAAAGGCTGCATGAAGTATGGGCTAAGACGGTGGAAAAGTGCAGCACTTCCAGATGGTAGTCCATAATCTTTAGTGGCCTCATGCACAAAAGTATTCATGAGGTTCTCTTTTTGTGCAGGCAGTACTATAAGGCCAAATATAAAATACAGAATTAATCACTCCAATTTTAATTTATTTTTGTCTATTAGTCTAGTTTAAGAAACAGAGTGCAATCTGATATCTTGTCACCAGAGGAGAAAGTAACATGCTGACGAGGCCCCACTGCATAATAAATTATCAGAAAGAGAGACGCCAAATGCCCTGTTTACTGATGGGTTTTGTCACATTGAAGGGAAGCATCAGAGACAAAAAACGATTGAAGGGATTTCCCTACAAGTCACAGAAGCTGCTGAAGGAGAAGGTTTGAAGATGTGAAAGCTATCCAGCTGGCTTTAGACATTGCTGAATGGGAGAAATGGCCAGCATTTTATCTCTACACTGACTCATGGATATTGGCAAATACCCTGTGGGAGTGGTTGCAGTGGTGGAAGCAGAATAACTGGCAGCACTGCCATTGTCGCATTGACACTGCTGTGGCAAGATACTGATGCCTGGGTGGAGACTCTGGGTTTGAAAATACACCATGTAGATGCTCAAGTATCCAAGAGTTAGGTCATTGAAGAAAATCAGAATAACCATGAGATGGATCAGGCTGCTAAGATTAAAGTATCTCAGGTGGATCTGGATTGGCAGCATAAGTGTGAACAATTTTTAGCTCAGTGGGCCCATGACACCTGGAGCCATAAAGGAAAGGATATAACCCACAGATGGGTTCCTGACCGAGGGGTGGAACTTATCCATGGACACACTCGCAAAGGTTATCCATTAATGTGAAACATGAGCTGCAATTAAGCAGGACAAGCTTGTGTGGAGGATGGTGTCTGCAGTATAAACGTGGGAGAGCCTGGTAGATTGGCTATAACACACTCCCACCAACCCGCCAAGGCAAGGGCCATGTGCTTACAGTGGTGGAAGCAGCCAGTGGATGGCTAGATACAGATTCTGTGTCCCAAGCCACTGCCCAGAACACCGTCCTGGGCCTTGAAAAGCAAGGTTTATGGTGGCATGATACTCCAGAAAAAAAAGCGAGACAATGGGACTAATTTCTGAAAGAACTTAAAAGACACCTGGGCTAAAGAACATGGCATGGAGTAGCTTTATCACATCCCCTATAATGCACCGGCGACCAGGAAAATCTACTGACACACTGGACTATTAGAGAGGTAACACAGCAATTGGTGGTGGAGCCTTCAAACACTGGGAGCCACTGATCACTGATCACTGCTGGGAGATGTGCTGGGCATCAGTCAAGAGGAAGTTAGCAAATATGTTGTGCATGATTTGTTTCTCTTGGGTTTTATTCCCCACACTCTCTCCTTTTCATTGCTATATTATTATTACTATCATCATCATCATCATCATCATCATTATTTCAATTCTTTATTTCAATTCTTTAAATGTTATTAACCCATAGGGGTTCTTTTTTTTTTTTTCCAATTCTCCTCCCCATCCCACCAGAGAGGCAGGGGGGAGTAAGCAAGCAGCTGTGTGGTATTTAGCTGCTGGCTGAGGTTAAACCACGACATAACTTAATGAAGCAAATGCTCTTCAGTTAACCCCCATGATCTGGGGTAGATGTTAAGCCACAGCCCAAATGCAATCTTTTGAAGATCTGCAAGAATTACATGAAGACAAGCATCTGCTTGCTCTGTGGTGTAACATTGCCCTTTCTTATCTGAAAAGTTGATCCAGCTGTGAGCAAGGTTTCTGTCTCCATGTATTTGGCCACCCCAAATAAATATGTCATGTGTTGGGGGTTGAATTTTTCCCTTTTCTTTCTGTGGAATTTTTCCCATTGTTATGCTAAGTATTTGTGGTTACACCTTAGCTAATAACAGTTTCTCTCTCAGGGGGTGGGGACAGGGGGAACACCGGTAAAGGAAAGGTGGGATAGGGGCCTGTTGTCTCGGGCTCCGTCTCTCTCGCTCGTCTGGCTCAGAGAAGGACAGTCGCTAGAAACTCGGCTCTGCCACGCTGACGCCGGGAGCTGCCTTCCTTGGCTGCGGGATCCCGCAACCTCCCTGCTCGGACGCTCTCTCCTGCATCTCCTGCCATCTTCAGACATCCTTTTGGAGCATCGGGACCGACACTGCTCCGGGATCCGTGAGCAGCGTCTCCCCTCCGCCCTTCCCACGTGGGACACAGGCGCCGTTCACCGCACGCCCCTCCAGCCCCGTGGCATCCCCGCATCTCCTCCCTGCTCACCGGGGGCTGGCAGGCAGCGCCAGAACGGAGACTGCACCGCAGGGAAAGGTGTCCACAGCCGAGAGAACTGTGCACTGCCTTTTCTGCTCTCTTGCTGTTGATCTCGCAGTTATTGTTGTGTTTTGTTTGCCTTGTTACATATATATACATATGTCAGTAAAGAACTGTTATTCCTACCCCCATATCTTCGCCTGAGGGCCCTTAATTTCAAAATCACAGTAGACAGAAGGGAGGGGGAGGATTATACTCTCCTTTTCAAAAAAAGAGACCCTTGTTTCTTTTGGCAGATACCTGTCTTTCAAACCAAGACAGCATGATTTAACTCCTACTTATCTTCCAATACTGTATTTCAATATTGGATTCAAATAATCCAATATGGAATGTACCTTGAAAATAATTTAAATGTTTCGCAAGTAAGTTTCCACTCTAACAATCATATCCTGAGATCTGAAGCCTCCGTTTCTCTTGATATGGAAAGCACTTTATAAACATCCATTAATCTCATCCTTACTTTGAAAATGTGAGAATTAGCACATCGAAATGTATTTGCAAAAAACCACAAAGTAAACTAAAGGAAGAGTAAATCATATCTGTTCCCTGGACCACGTACTCCTCACGCCTCAAGTTCCCAGCAGTTAATCATAAACTGAAGAGCTAGACTGAAATAACCTATAAACCCTATTCTTAGAAATACAGTACATTTCATAGAAAGGTTGTTCAGTCTTCTCTATTCAGTAGTACTGTTTGGAATTGGTAGAAGGAGACTCAGAGTCTCAGAAGAACATCAGGCAATTTTCAGTTCTTAAAAAAGTGGCTGCTAATAGTAGCCTTAGATAGGAATACATGTTTTGATTGAAGAAGAATTTTAAAATATTTTAACCATCCGTTTAAAACATAGACTGACAATTTGCTGTTTTCTAGAAAACAGTTTTGCCATTTAAAACTTTTTCAATAATTTTAAGCTTTGTTTGCTCCTGAGTTTGATCACTTTTGTCATGAGACCTGAATGAAATTCTACCCTAGTTTTACCACTGCCTGTATAACTAGGACACACTTATGTAACTTCCATCAGAGCATAAGTCACACATTTTTACCTCTGGCATTGGGCTTGAACACACATCAGTGACAATTTTGCCTGTAAAGTCAGATATGTCTTTTGGCTAGGAAAACTCACCAGAATTCTAAAACTGTTACTCTCTGTAAAGCTAGCCACATAGTCTAAGGCATTCATATCAAGACCAAATACAGTTGGAAAAGATGGCAGCATATGCAGAACATCAGCATTTTGCTAAAATAATTTTGTTTGCCAAATCATGTCCTACTCTCGAGGACTGCCATCCAAACCTGGAGGACGCAAAAAGCAGAGGTTTCATGCTTTTTAAAGAATGGAAAAATGTTGTCAGATCATAAGATATATGAAAAAATACTGCCAGCTGCTCAATTTACTGAAACATTCAGAGAGAGTGTAGTTGTAGTGCAGATGAGAGGGCAGAAGTTGGCTTAGGATCAGGAAATATATTGTACTGGAATAATCAACCATCATGCAAGAAAGAGCCTGAAAATAAGAGCCTGTAGGATAAATTATTTAATGTACATATGTTTCCCATAAACTTGACTTTCAAATTCAGAATAATTTCCAATAATTAAACACATTCTCCAACTCAGGTCAAGACATCAGAGTTGTTGAAATGCTGGTAATGTCTAGTGCTTGATATATTTTCTTTGACCTTTTCTACTACTGGAATTTACATTTTTTCTTTTTAAAAAATTTTAATTTTTTTTTTAGAAGAATTGAAAGATAAACAAATCTTCAGGAAGAAAAGAAAGGCATAGGGGAAATACCTCCAAGTTTTTCAAAATTCTTGACTATTTCTTTATATCCCCACATCCCACTTATGATTTGATTGAATTTTAGCATAGTGTTGACTCCTGTTCTAATTGCATGCAGCATGAAAAGTGACAACAGAACATGATTTATATATGACATAATAGAGCAAGGTTTTATTCTGCTTCTGTTTGTCCTATTTGAAGGAATAAGCTTTTAGGGTACCAAAATTATTGCTAGCCTTGTTAACTACTTTGGAAGCAAAATAGTTGACATAAGGATAGCCAAATTTATCCTTTTATGAAAGTTTAATAAGACAGAAAATAATTTCATTGTCAGATAATGCTTCAGTTTATATGACACAATTAGATTTGCAATAAACTACAAACTGATTTGATAATGTCACTTACAACAATAATCCTGGAAGAAGCAATAGTGTAGCATTCACTGACGCTGATGGGCTGGAAGCAACCTGCCACGGAGCAGCTGATTACCCAATCCAGAGTTACATATGTGAAACCGAAAACAGACTTTGACAAGCTATGGATTGTATTTTTAAAATTTGTCTCACAACTACATAACAAGTTTAGTCTACATGCATTAATATTCCAAACACTTGGCTCATTAGTCTAATCCAGGGATGGGAAGACCACACAAATATATGGATTGTTCAGCAACCTTGACCCCACTCATTCACGCACATGTAATAGCCCTGCCATTCACTCATGCATAGAAATGATCACAAAAGCAAACAATGTCGTGCTCATTCATTCACTTAATTAGTTAGTCACTGTTTCACTCACTTGGTTGACTCAGTCCTTCATACTTACAGCCTTAGAATCTCATCTCACTTTCCCAGTGAGTAATGCCAATTAAAATTCACTTAAGGCCCACATAGATTGAGAAAATCAGAATTACGCCCTCAGTCTGACAGTTACTAAACTTCATGAAGCAATCCTTCAATGTGATTTGGAGTATTTTAAGATCTTAAGTAGAAATATAGTGCAGCACAGGCCTTGCCTAGCCTTTTTCTCCTCTTTAACTCTCTTGCTTTGAAAGCAAAAGATGGGTTCCTTCCCTCAGTATTTTTTAAGAACTATTGAGAGCAAAATCTGACTTTTAAAATGTAAATTATAGACAAGGTTTCAACACTTATGTAGTTGTCAGCCTATCAATCCATCAAAAAACATTTCCCAGCATCAGTCTGCGTATACACTCAATTATGGAATAATTTTCTTGGTTAAGGTCCAGTTCCCTTAATTTCTCTTAGTTCTATGTTTCATACCCATCATGAAGTGTGAAGGCTTCAGAGAGGAAAGTGATATGTAACATTTAAAAATTGTTAAACCAATGACCTTTTTTTATTCTATGATGCAAGTTGGATACAAAATCAAATTGGTCATTGTTTCCATTAGACATCTGACCAGTATATTCCAGTGACACCTAAAATGTAATGCTGTCTGTCAGTCTCATGACCAAGTCTTTCATCACTGCAAGACAGAGTTCAATGTACAGATCTGCCTGTATTCGTACATACACATAAATCACTGCAATGGTGAGCCTTTTATAGAGCATGGTCATAAAGCATAAAATGCTTATCTTCTTCTGATTTTAGAAATAGGTTATTTTCCCAACAACAGCTTTCTCAGACCAGCAGCAGCAGAGTGTTTTTTTTAGCATTTTTGATCTTCAGAGATGTGATGTGTATATTTCAAAGAACTGCATATTTGGTAAAAAAATAATTAGAAAAAACTGGAAATCCTTGTACCTAGGAAGTAAACTCACTGACACAATGTCACAATAGTGAATGGTCTGGGTAATCCCTTTTCTAAATTTGCATTGATTTGTAGATGTTTTTATCAAGAGCTAAACTCGGAAAGAAAAAGTCTGGGATGCAAATGTATGTTTCACGTGGCTGTTGGAAGAAGTACCTTCTACAGCCAAACATGACGACTTGATTCTAGTCAATGAACTCTGTCCATCTGCTAGGGTAATTTAGCCACTGCCTCTGGAGAACTTCGACATATCAGAAACACAATATTCAAATAGACTTCAGGCTTTTAATCTCATATTTGGCCTGATGGGAGACTATCATCCATCAACACTTATTTAATACTCACCTGAACCTTTAAATTTGCAGCAAAATTCACCCCTGTGAGTAGCACACTCAGCAGTATCATACAGCTACACTGCTAAAACCACCTGGAAATGGGGCCAAGGCGTTGCAATTTAAGTTCTCAGGCATATGTCCTTGTGGCAATTTTGTGATACTATATCATTTAGACCATTAAGTGGTTTGAATGTAAGAGTAAATGAAGGTCAGGAAAGGAATAAAAAGAAAATGAAAACACAAAGAGAAAAGGAAGAGAAAGTATTTTTCTCACACAACTTAAGCAGTTTCTGTGACCACAAAATAATCAAAGGTCGACTATTTGAGGTGAAAGAATTTCTTATAGTCTTAAAAACAAGTTCATTTCCAGTTGAAGGCAGCGGAAGTAAATTAATCCCTTTCACAAATTCAAATGAATGATCACATGCAATAAACTTCATCTCTGCATGTTAAAAGAAAGTTAACAGGAAATCACTTCTGCAGCTTAAGTTGTATAAAAACAACACTGGAGTTTTCCTTTCAGCAACATTTCTCTTTAGCCAAAAGGATACTGTCCTGCATTTAATATAGAACCATAGTTTGCGTCAGTTGTTTGCATCATTCTTGGTCCCACCTTTATTTGTCTTGCATCCCCTCTAAAACCTCCTTAAACACAGTATGACAGAGCTGAGGTGGCCTAGCATATTGAAAGCACTTATGCCCAGTATAAAATATATTACATACCTTTATCATGACACATGAGGCAAACACTCAGTAAAAGGTCAGGTAGCTTTCTGTTACCTGGGGATGTGTGTGAGGTGTGTGTGTGCATGACTGATGCATTTGCAGAGCTAGGAACCAGCTGCATGTGTTACCATTCACAGCATCAGATGCAGGCAGCCCATAAACGGCACAGAAATCTGCACATTTTCCTGTAACAGTACTGCATCAAGTCCTGGCTGTTTAGCAACGTACTCCCTGTTACACCTTTTTACCATGCATACAGTCTATTTAATTGTCATTGTTAGACAATATGCCCACACTTGCCACTGAACATGTTTGGTACCTAGACTGAGAACATCTCCTTTGGCTGGGTGAGTTTCCAGGTACGAGCTCTTGTGACAAATGCATCAAGTGAATTGGCAGCCACTCCTTTAGTTGCACAGCAGGCAAAGAGTCCACAGCAGGAGTAACTTCTGCTATCAGGGACCCTTAGAGCATGGTATGGTGCATGCCTTTGGTAGTTGGTCTGTGGTGCTGTCCTTTCCAGGCCCCAGGCTCTGTGCCTTCAGGCCACAGCACCCTATTTTCAAGTGTGAGGGAAGCAAGGAAGGACAGTGCAGGACCCTCAAGCATCATTCCTGAGACACAGCAGGTCTGATAGACCCTGTTGTATATGCTACATCTTGCAATGACTCATCTCCTCCTCATTTAGCCTAATAAGCACCATAACCAAAGATACATTGGCCTATTTTCTGATTATTAAATTCAATTCTGCAGAGAAGCATATGGCAAATGGAGGGAAAAAAGAGATCAGAAAGGATGTGCAAAACAGTTAATAAGGTTGCATTTCTTTCAGGGAAATTGGTCCATAAGTATCAGTAAGATATTAATGTAAAACATTTTAAAACATATCCAATCTCAAAGTGGCTAGGTAAAAAGCATACTCATTAATCGCTTGTTAAAAGTTAATACAAACTCCCTGCTTTTTTATAATGTTACAAGAGGCCAATAATTAAAAGTGGGTAGGGTATGTGCTGATTTCCGTGTAATCATTGCTGTGCATAAGAGATAAATATTATTACAGATTTAGACTGTACTTACTTTAGATTTTAGATTGTACTTACATTTCCATGTATGTAAACATGTAGGAAAATCTCATCAAATTCTCATGGACCAAAATGCAGAATTTCAGAAACACAAGAAGCTGGAGTCGCAGGAAAAGTACAGGGTTAGGAAATGAATGATTAATGTATGGATGGCACTTCTTGAATAAAAAAATATATATTAAAAAACCTCAAAACACAAAGAAACAAAGATCATTCTCCTAAACATTCTGCTGCATGAAATACTACTTGCAGTGCTACTGGCTTTGATTGTAGGAGTAGGTGCAACTAGAACAAGGTGTGCATCCCCTTTCCCTTCCCTCCACCGACCAAGGGAGCTCAAACATAAGCAGGCTGAACCTCTTGAGGCTGTGTGACTGATCCGTGGAGCCCACCAACCCGCGCCACGGAGGAGACCCAGCCCAAAGCTGCACGCAGCTTTGTTACGCTGCCATTCCGGAGCACAAAGGAAAGCGACGCTACCATCATCAAGTCACTAGCTTATTTACAAGAATTACTGATGCAGGTACCGGCATGGCTGCACCGGGCTGCGGGTGCTGGGGGCAGCATTTCTGTGCCTTTCCTGAACGAAGCCGGGTGGGCAAGGGGAAAACTGGCCAACATCTCTCCTTATTCCAGGGCAAGGTAGCTCCCAGCTAGGTCTTGCTTGGTTCCCCTAGCCAGATGGAAAAAAATACCATAAAATTCTGATTACAAGGATATATTAAAATAATAGTGCATAAACTATTCTTAGGAAATACCACCTTATTTGAGATGTTTAAAATATCTACAAAAAACCACTCAACTGTCAATTTTGCTTTGCAGCAAAATTCTGTTAGTAACTTCTTTCTACCGGACTCAAATTCCACTATTCAAAGGGTGAAAAGAGGCACATAAGTATCCCCCCATAGAAGCAATCATAGTTAGGAGCATCCTCTGATGCTGTCAAACGATTATTTTTATGTCTAATTGATGCTGGTGATCTAGCACTGACAAATCCTTATTCTACTATTTTAGTCATTCATACAATATGAACGTACACATTACATTAATGTGTTGGGAACATGGAAAAAGCTGCAGTGTGTTAGCTATAAAAAAAGGGCAAATGCTTTCAACAGTTCCAGAAGGTGCTAAAACTGATATTTTTTCTTGAGCCTGATTTTATTTCATTGTCATGTAACACATGTATATTTCTTCAATGTTAGCCATTTTTCTCAAAAGTTCCATGCTGCCACCTTACTCCTTCGAGAAAGGCTCCTCAAAATACCAGTTTTTGTAATTATTTCAAAAACTGTTGCACTGTTTTTTGCCTAAAGATCCAATCTGAGTGTCTCTGCATAACACAGATCCTTGTTCAAACAGTTGTTCTTTAATCACAGAAATACAGCAGAAGCAGAAAACCACTTGGGTGGTTTATTCTGAGAGAACAGCAAGGCTGTATGGGGCTTGTTGCAACAAACCCCTGCACAGAAAATCAAACAGTTACTAAAATTCTCCGGGATGTTTGAGGCAGCCTGAAATATGGAAAATCAGGAAATCAGCACCTCATGGACTTTCTTGACAGGAGCTCATCACTTTAACTGCCTAGAGTGGAGCCTTGGTGGATAGGTTGTTTTGTACAGAGCAAAGGAGAAGGAGTAACTCAGTTCAAAACATGTAAAGTTTTCTAGTAAGCATCAGTTTCAGGTATAGCAGATGAATAATCTTCTGTGCAAGAGAGGAAAAGGATATCACCAGTGCTGAGGTCTAGTTCACAGGGTAGGTTCTACAATGCAGATCTTTCCACCTTGTGGCTGAGCGTACCTGTTACGTTAAGTTACCTCACCCTTATCTAGCAATTGTTATTTTTCTTTTTGACCAAAATCAGATCTCATGAAGTGCAATTTGAAGGATCAACATAAACTACAAAACCTAAACTTGAAGGGACTGGGTAGCCATTTTGGTGGTGGCAGCCATCTTGGGGCAGAATAGATTCAAAATAGCTGAATTTCCAGAAATTACTAATATCTTTCAAACGTAATACTTTTAAGATAATCTTCCCAATTGTCAGCCACTCCACTAGAATTAGAGGAAGGTTATAGCTATCTACCACGGTATGACATGTAACTGTAACAGGAAATAATTTCTGCTGCATGTTTTTTGCTTCTAACTCATGAAATCTCAGAAACTTATTTAAAAAATGAGCTACTATTAGAAACCCCTTTTCAAGGCCACGAGGTAAATCAAGAACATACAGTGTAGGAATGCCCACACCTGAGACCTCACTCCAAATTTAATACACAATGAAGTCTGGAAATTTTAAGTACTTACACATAGAAAGAGACTTTAAAAACACACAAGCACATAGCCTTTAAGTAGAAGAACACCGAGCATCACTTGACACATAAGCCAGCTGCATTATTTGGGAAAGAAGGTGCATTTGTTATTTATTTGCTCTGCAAGAGATTTTATCACTCAAGACCTCATTACAGTGGTTCCTGTTCATTTTTTGAGCATTGACCCTGAGGAAGCACTAAGGTATTCACAAGGAAGACGGGAGCTGATATTTGGTAAGGATGATGGAAGCAAGGATGTGTCGATTGCTCCAGTGCACATAGGAAGTGGCATTCGATGTGGATCCATGGGAAAGGGATCTAGTCACAAGGGAGGTGCAGAGTACCATTATAAAACTTAGCTTGGCAATTTTATTTTTCCCTGCTGAAGAAAAGACTGGAGCGACCAGAGAGCAGTACGACAGCAGAGTAAAGGTGCATGAATCCTCAAGGTTTAAATACAACCTCGGCAAACAAGATTAATGAGCACGGCTCGTGGATTAGAAATGAGGGGAAACGATGGCAACTTTTGAGGCTGGAGACAGCATGTTGTGAGCAACAGGATGCGAGCCTGATGCAGAGCGAGCACTTTGCTGCTGCGATTTATGACATCCCTCCACGACACAGGGAAACAACCGCGCTGGATGCGAAGGGAGATGAAGCCGCCGGTGCGATGCACAAAAGGAGGGCTGGTGGCGGTAAAGACTGGGCAAGCAAAGGTCGAACACGCGGACACGAGCCAGCAGCGCTGCAAAGTGACTCAGCCGGCCGAGAAATCGGCCAGGGAGCGGCGGGGCTGCCCCGCGGGGATGGGCTATCCCCAGCCTCCAAGGCTGATACATCCTCGTTTTCCCTACGTGACAGAGCTGTGAGCCACGCTCGCAGATCTGACATGTAAGCCGACGGCATAATTTGGTAATGAGGGCGCGTTTGTGATTTATTTCCTCCGCAAGAGACTTTTACCAGTAAGGACCCCCTTACAGTGGCGGCTGTTCATTTCTGTCCCTGAAGATGCTCTGAGATAGCCACAAGGAAGAGAGGAGGAGACATTTGGTAAAGAAGGATGATGGGACTTGTGGAAGCAAGGATACGGCGACCGCTTCAGTGCATCTCAGAAGTAGCACTCGACGCGAGACGCATAGGAAAGGGATGCGGTCAGAAGGGAAGGGCTAGGAAAAACTTATCTTGGCAATTTTTTTTCCCTGCTGAAGATGGAGAAAGGCTGGAATGACCTCCAGCGGCTGAAGCTCCCGCGCCTGGGTAGCAACAGGAGGAGCGGCAGCGAGGACGAAGGGGCCGCTCCGGGCATTCCCGCCCCCGAGACCGTTACGGCCGTTACGCCTCTCCCGCTCTCGGACCGATTCAAACTCAGCAGCGGCGCCGAGCGGGAGCGGCAGTGCGGCCCCTCCCGGTGCCCGCCAATCCTCTCGCCTGCCTCCCTCCCATTTCCCCTCCCTCTCCCCCCTTCTCCACGTGAGGCGGCAGGAGAGTTTCAAGCCTCCCCGGCGCGGCGCAGCCCGGAGCCTGGCCCCGCCGCGCGGTGTGAGGGGGCGCGGGAGCGCGGGGGGCGGTGGGAGCCGGGGGAGCACGAGCCCCCCGGCCCCCGGCGCGGGCAGCGCGAGAACAAAGAGTTCTCCCCACCCCTCCCTGCCCCCCCGCACGTGGGGAGGCAGGCCGCTCCCCTCGGCCCGCCCCTCGCCGCGACCGATTGGTCCGGCGGGGCCCCGGCCGCGTCCGTCCGGCCAATGGGGGCGGCGCTCGGCGCTCGCCAATGAGCGCGATGGCGATTGGGCCGGCGTGTTTGGCGCTCTGTCCGGCCGGGTGAATCCGGCAGCCGGAGGCGGAGGGAGGCAGAGTGGGAGCGCCGAGCGGAGCTGGCGGCGGCACCGGCGGGAGCGGCGGCGGCAGCGCGGAGCTGAGGCGGCGGGGGGGGCGGGTGAGTGAGCGGGCGAGCGAGCGAGCGAGCGACACCTCGCGGGCTTGAGGCGGCGGCGGCGCCGGGAGCGGATATTTATACCCGGGTCCTTTGTCATGGGGGAGGGGAGGGGGCGGCAGGGAGGAAGGGAGGGGAGGATGGGGGCGGCGGCGGCGGCGACGACGACGACGACGACGACGACGACGACGACGACGACGACGACGACGACGGCGGCGGCGGCGGCGGCAGCTCCCGAGGAGCAGCCGCCCTCCACGTCCCCTTCCCGCCGGGCGCCGGCGGGCAGACACGCGCGCTCCGGACCGGTGACAGCTGGAGGAGGGAGACGTGGAGTCTGGAGTGCCCTTTGTCTAAGTTGGCTCCGTCCAGCCCGGCCGGTGGCTCCGATCTCCGCCCGGCGAGGCGCAGAGCCGGGCGGGTGGCGAGAGGGAGAAACAGACCCGGCGATTCCTTTCCCCTCCTCTCCGCTCCAGCTGGCGGCACGCGGCGGCGGCTCCGGCGTGGGCAGAGGGAGGTGTGTGTGTGTCCGCGAACCCGGCGCACGCCGGGCAGGGGGAAATCCGTGTGCCTGCCTTGGGCAGCGCGGCACAGAGCTCGTCCCTCTCCTCCCGGGAAGCTGAGACAGGTCCGCCCGGGCTCCCGGAAGCCGGGGCGAACCGGGCGGGGAGGCTGAGAGCGCCCTCGGCCGCCTGCCCGCACCCCCGGAACGGCGGGGCTAGGCTGGGGGTTCTCACCCCGGCTTTGGGGCGCTCCACGCTCAGAGAGGGAGCTCAGGAGGGGCCTGGGGGGAACTCAGTTTGGCGGCCGCTCCGGCGAACTTGCTAATAGTGGAGGACACTGTGTGATCCCGATCTTCCAGAGCGCCGCAAGAAAGTTCATAAATGGCTGAAAATTCTAGGGTTTTGGGTCTTTTATCGCCAAGCACGTCGATACGGAGGACTGTTTAAAGCTGGTGTCTGGGGAGGTGCGAAGGAGAGTACTGAGCTGAGCCGTCCGTGAGCAAAAAATGTGTGGTTGGATAAAGAAATCGGTGTGTTATGGCATCATGCACATGTATTTAACATTACCATGTCTTCGTGGTGATTCCAAAATTGTTATTCATACATGAAAGAAAAGCAGTTCGTGCACAGATGTGTGGCAGGAATGGTATACCAAATTTGTACATTTCTCGAGATACTTATTTCTGGCTTACAAAGAACCACACTGATTTTATTGGAGCAAGAGAAAAGGGTTTTTTTGCATTTTTTTTAAGCTGGAAGTTCAGATTTTTGATCTCTCTGATGAGAAGCATTTAAGATTTGGAGAAGGTAATTTAATTCTAGCAGGATAGGTTTGTCTTTGCTTAAGTCTAGCAGCTCTAGTTTCAGCTATTGTGAGTTTAGTTCTTACTAATACAGATTTCAGTGAAGAGTTTTTACCGGTACATTTAGTGTAATCTTCACATCTAAGTGGGGATTTTTCTCATAGATAGATCAATATTTTTTTCAGGGGTTGGCACATTCAGGTTCTTTATGCAGTTTATAAAAATTTAAAGGTCATTCTTTCTTTGTCCCCAGTGTCTATATTAAATTGAGAGTCCAGGGAATGCTTATTTGTGGTAACAATAAAGCATCTGCAGAAGGGAGAGTATTACATAGTGTACTATAACTAGTCTCACTAGTGATTATTAAAATGTGAATATTTGAAAGCTACAAAATCTTTCAGGAAACATGCTTCCAGTATTTTAGGAGATGTGACTCAGATTTTTTCTGTGATGTGTTGGTTGTTTTTAAGAGCTAGCATTTTACAAAATGCTGGATTCAAAACATTGCATTTCTTGTTCTGGAGTTTCCTTTACAAGAGAAAAAAAAAAAAGAAAAAGGAAAATTTTTTTCTCCTTCCTCTGCCTTCATGAGAAATTAAAATAACAAAGTTAACCTTTGGAGAAATCTGTGACAGTATAATGTTCCATGAAATACCAACTGCTATTTTCATCTATTACTTTAGAAGGACTTAATACTTTAAATTAGGAGAAAAATTGGGAAAAACTTTCAGGTTCTTTCATAGATTTTGTTAATCAGTAATTTAACCTTGGAAAGTGGCAGACACTGAAAATCTGCACCTTAAAAAAAGTCATAAAATGTCACCGCTCAGTTTAAAATGAGCTAAAGTGGTGGTGTGTAAACTTAGGCCAGAAACTTGAAATTCAAGCTCCACTTTGTTCCCCCTCGATGTGTTTTTCTTTTCCTTTCTTGCTAAAATTGCCAACAAACTGAATTATGGTGATTTCTTTGAAGACATGCTTTCAAACTGGTTTTTGTTTGTTCTGTAACAGTGCAACCTTCATAGGTGAAATGTAAATATTCCTGCACTAGTTCTTACCCACAAAGAAACTTTGGCTTAGGGAGAAGGGAATTTTTGTAGTACATTATTGAATGCATGAGCTGTACTAGATATAGAGAGAATGCAAGCCCCTTTCTGTAAAGCAGCTTATGTCAGAATAAGCTACATCTAGAATCCAGTGCAGGCCAACAGTGCTCCCAGTAAAGATGGTGCACTCTAAAATTCCTCTTGTAATTTGTCAAAATAAGTGTTCTGTCACCATTCATGAGACAGTTCAGCTTCCTTAGCTGTGTAGATCATGGATGCGTTTTAATAAGTTCACAGCTGTAGTGATAAAACTGAAGAACAATTTTAGATTATGGTTCTATATTCATGTGATTGAACAGTGAGAGGTTTTTTTTTTTTTTAATGGGTGCAATATTGACAGAAGGCACATTTAATAAATGTCTGCTTTACATCGTGTTTGAGCAGAAGTGCTGTGGAAAAACTTTACTGTTGGCTGTAATCTGTAAGTTCTGTAATTCTTCTACTGTTAGTACTTACAGATGGATCTTAGCTGACTTGGGGAAAATATCAGTGAAGCCTTAGGGAGAATAACATTTTCCCCAGCAGGGATGCTGAAAATCTCAAGAACAGAGCCTGGCCTTTGCTAAGCAAGGAAGTTCACTGAGTCGATAAAGTAATTTTGGCAGTATTACTTATCCAAGTAAAATTCACTTTACCAGATTTTTTAAAGAGTGAAGGAAATGAGCTGCGTACTGTAAATACAATACTTAATGATTTGATGGAGGTGTTTGTGTAACACATTAACAAACAACATCACTGTTAACAGAAGCTGTAGGACAGTAACAGGAGGTTCATTTTAATGATGAAGCTGCTTCTAACCTTCTGTTCCTTCCATCAGCGAGGTCTATGGAGAGCTGTGCTGGGCTCGTTGAAGTGGTGTCTGATTGAAGACAGCATCTGTAAATGTATCTATCTATAAATGTATCTACACATTTAACACCTAAGTGTATGACTTGGACAACTGTTCTGGAGTGGTTAGGTCAGTCTTTAAATGGATGACTTACTCCTGCACTGACATAGTTTAAGGAATAATTTTAATTAAAATTAAGCTATGTGTGCGAGGAGAACAGTAAGGCAGACTAAAATCTTGTATAAAATGTACCCAAACCAGCGAAATCTTATATGAATTGTGTGCGGAAGAGAGAGGAGTGCTTCACAGGGGAATGATGACAACACTTGTTACAAGTTAGTCAAATTCTCAGGTTTGTTTTTTTAGCTCTGAGTATATGCCCAAGGGTTTTGTTGAACTAAAGATTAAAAGGAAAACAATGTACAGAATTACGAAGTAGGTATCCTGTCTGTTCTCACAGAGATCTGTTAAAGACTTTGAGATGATGCTGTGTAGGTCTATTTATAGATGAGGTGAAACTGTAAATATAATTTATTGAGAGATGGTTCTGTTGAGCTCCAAACAGGAAACAGGGACGTTTTCTAAAACATACTGCTTTCTGTAACTGATAGTAGTAGGCAGTTTGATTGTACACCTGGATTTCCACTGAGGTGGGTCAGACTGTGGACTTGTTTCTGAATTAAGAGGTAAAGTAACACTAGTAAACTTGAGTAGAGACAACTGTTAAGAAGAGTAGTAGAAGGTATAATTGACAAGAAGGTATAAAATTGACAAGTTAAGCTTCTCTTAAAAATGCTAAAAAAGGAAGGAATTTTAAAATATATAATGAAATTTTTAGCCACCGGTTTGTAAATTGACTGTAATTTAAAAATATTGGGAGACAAGAGGATGTCTATTAATGTCCCTGCTGTGTCCAGAAAAAATATAAATAAACAATGCTCCTCCCCAAATGAGTGTGGATCACACTCATGTAAGAGAGCTTTGGCTGCCTGGCTAAAGCTTGGACATAGGAAGCAGAGAATGCATTATAAATCATTCCAAGTCAACAGCAGTTTTCACAATAAGTGAAAAATCCTATCTAGTGGTAAAATCAGTAGTACTCTTAAGGTAAGAAAGCCATTTGGACATTTAGATAGATCCTATGTGTGATTTGAATGCTGTGGATAAAAATAGTCTAATGATGTGAGTAGATCAGCACAGTGTTGTCATTTGCCTGAAAATGTGATGTAGTACTTCCAAAGCTTCTAATTGGGATATATGTATGATTTCATTAGCAAATGAGGTAAAACTGGTGTTTTAGCGTGTGCAGAATACTCCGGAATTTGCTATTAGTTTTCTTTTTTTTTGTATATACATATGGTGCCTGCTTGAATAACATTGTATGTGTAATTATGCAAGCAAAGTAGTACAAATTGCAGTTCACATCCTAGGCTCTTTTATATATGAATTGAAAAGAAATCTTTACAGGAGAGTATGGTTTCTTTATATTTTTAAGTTGTTTTTTGATCTAGAACCAGACCTATTTCCCTTGTCAGTTTTTTGTTGTATCTGGCTGTTTTCCATTTTGCCTTTTACATGGTTAATTCAGTTTTTCCTGCCATGCATTCTCTTTTCACAGCCTGCATGTTCGGTTTAAATCCCAAAGCCTTCAGATGTAATTTAAAGAAACAAAGTATTTGAAAGGAAGGAAATTCAAATCTTATAACTTACATATAATTTTAATTTTTTTTAGCATGTGCTGGTTTCCTTTCTATGTTTCTTAGCGTGAGTGGATCTGGCAAGCTTTATATTTTTGGTGTGTAGTCTGATTTTGTTTTTACTAAGAAGATAAAAATTTCTAGAGCTGGAATTAATTTTGCTGCTTCTGTAGGAAGTTGTATGGATGCGTGTTATAGATAGTTGATTTACCCATGGAACTATACCATGGCAAATGGATTAAAGTTGTTGTTATAATATCTTTTTTTGTGTTACCGTATATAACCAGGACAGCGTAAATTCTGTCCTTTTTGATGACTTTTTCCTGTTGTATGTCCACTAGGTTGTGCCGTGTTTCTAGTGAGTATTTATTGCCAATGTGTTTAGTGCAAAGCTAAATCCAGTAATTATTGGAAGAAGAGATTGACATATGTTGTTTTATTCTTAATTTAGTTTAACCATTCCTGGTATTCAGTATACATAGCGGCTTTGAGACTGGGATACATAAGGTCACAAGACCTTATTTAGTATTTGCAGTTCTCTTCCATGGAGATATTTTCTTTTTCACTGAAGGGTGGTGAAGTTTTTTGGGGTTCCGTGTTGGGTTTTTTTTAATGTTTTGGCTTTTTCTTTGGTTTTCTTTTTTCAAGATAAACTGTTTCTAATTAGTTTTCTCTATTAAGTTAAGCTTCTGGAAAAGTATCTGTGGATTTTTTTCCTTTTTAAGCAACAGCTGATATAATGTGCGGGTGGATTTATCGCTGTATACTTTACAGAATAAAGATGCCATACATTAGACCCAGTTATTTTATGAAATTTAAAATAAGAGTTTTTTAAATAACTGTTATGGTTACTTTAATCATTTGAAGCTAATTTGGAATTATTCAGGCAAATGGCAAATGCCAGTTCAGCTTCAAATTTGCTAGACTGCTCTACAGTAAGTTCTTCATATGTGGAAGGGTAATGTCTTTCAAAATTTAGGCTATTTGCCTAAGGGAAAGAAGATGGAATAGCTATTGAACCTGAATTGTTGTGCATCAGGGTTTTTCTTGTGTGGAGTTTGTGTTGCTTTTGCAAGTATAGGTTGAACAGAACTTGTGGCTATTTTAGTTTTTATAGTACAAAAGGTGTGTCCCCAAAACAAATTCAGGTGGAATAGTCTGTGCTCTTAAGATTCACATCATAAATTATTTTGCCTGTTGAGACATGTAAGTGTTCCCAGCAAGTGTTACTTTTTCTGCCAGATTTATCTAGGATATCAAAAAGCCAAAATTTTAAGAGATAAAGGTGTTAGGCAACAGAGGTTAATTGGAATGTTTGTGGGAGTCATCTAACTCCTCTGGGTGTGAATGAGTGTGAAGAGAGAAATTCTGGAGGTATGCACTTGAGCAACTCAAAGGTGAAGCTCAAGTTTTATGCATAAAACTCTGCTTTCTCCTGACGAATAGCCAGACTTGGTTTGCTCTGAGGAATGTGGGATGGTTTTAATTGTGACTTGTAAAATATATGATCAAATTTGGGCTTGAAACTTTTTGTTGCTGTGGTACTGCTGGGAGTGTTAAAATGTTTTATATGTTTTTTGAGCCAAATAATCTTACTCATCCATGCAAATGTTAGAAGTATTTATAGATGCAGATATTCAAGTGAAAAGCAAGTAGTTGCATTACCTACTGCATGCAGTTCTCTTCCACGGAGATGTTTTCTTTTTCACTGAAGGGTGGTGGAGTTTTTTGAGGTTGTATGTTGGGCTTTTTAATGTTTTGGCTTTTTCCTTGTTTTTTTTCAAGATAAACTGCTCATGTTGCCCAAAGTGAAGTGAGATGTCAGTCATTTTCAGTTACTGCCAATTTTGTTCAGTCTTTAATATAAAATATTTGGTTATGATCTCTCTGTTCTCTCTTTCCCCTCCCCCCTCCAAATGGACAAGTACTTTAACTTCTTATTTTTATTTCCAAACTGGTATTTTTCTAAAAGTATCAAATGTTGAAATGTGCTGAAAAAAAGTGGAACTGTAGGGAATTCAGAAGTTTTTTTCTTTTAAATGGGTTACTCTTACTCCTTCAGTGGTATTCGGTAATGATTTCATGTCTGTTTCTATTTAGAGGAAGTGGGGACACACAAAGATTTTTTTATTTTTTTAAGGGAAGAACAGCTTTGAAAGTTGCAGGCTTGCTTATACAGATAAATCCGTACTGGAGTGTTCTATCTTCTTTTTTTAAGGACTGTCTGAAAACAAATTATGTTGTGCTACTTTTTGTATTCTACTGTAGTATTTGTTTAAGGAAATGTATTGAAAAACTAATTATTTATATTGAAATCTTGTTTTCTTATAAACAGACATAACATTTTTGTTTCCCTCTACTGAAGAGAATGAAACTGAGAAGCATCCATACCAGTGCTTCTTAATGAGTAAACGTTCTAAATTAAGAACTCCCACAAAATGAGATAATGCCAAAATAAATCCGAAAGTGGTGTGCTATTAGGAATCAAGAAGTCATCAAACCGTTGCCCTCCTTCTTTGTCTCAGAAAATCTGAAATAAACTTGATTTCTAGAACAGTGCTGTTGTGGAATCTTGCTCAGGTACTTAATGTTTAATCAACCTATAATTAGTTACAAAAAGTTTTAAAATGATTGGGAAGTTTTGTCATGACCAGATGAGTTCTTGTGGGTTTTCTTAATGGTTATTTAAATTTCTGAAGCAGACTGTTTAAAATTATATTAGATGTTAAGGAGCACAAATTTGAATATTTTCTGAAATGCTTCTGGAAGATCAAGAGCTACTTACAAACTCAGAGCTGCAAAGTTTTGACATGCTAGCAGATATAGTAAGGAATGTTGAATACTGGCAGTTGCTTTGCTTTGCTAGTTTTCTCATACAGGAAAATAGAAGATGAGCAAGAAGATAAATTAAGATTTCTCATGTTTTTCCAGGAGGCAAAAGGGAGTGAAGCAGCATTTCTTTCTACTTAATATCCAAGAGCTTCTTGACTCCTTATTCTTTCCTTTCTTTCTTCCTTGTCCGTGGGAGTTCTTAATACCTGCCTGGTCAGTATATAATAGTGGTAGAAACTCCTGAGAAGGATTTTAATGCAACATGGTATTGAACTATGTATGTGAACGAACTATTAGGGGAGAAAACAAGAAATAAAATGCCGTAGGAGGGAAACTAATATTTATAATAAAAAAAAATCAGATAGGGAGCATGATTGAAGAAAACGTGAGTTTTGTGAGCCCTCGAGCCGACATGTTTCCCTCCTGTCTTGTCTGAACTCCTCTGACTTACTAAGTGAGGAGAGCATTTCAAAAAATTAGTGGTATGAACTGAGCTCTGAAACTCAGAAGTAAGCATTTAGTACTGTCACAAGGAGCTGAAAATTGGAATGCCTGAGGCCATGGGTCAGTGTCTTTAGGTGGGGCCAGAACAACTGGATGCTCACTTTCTTCAGTCAAATGCAGCAAGATATTTTCAGCCAGCGAACTTCCTTGCTTCTGTCAATGGCTGCAACAATGCTCCTGCTGTCAGGAGGGAAATGATAGCACGGGTGCAAATAAAAGGGCTTCTTTTTGTAGCAACGCCAGCATAAAGTAGGAGTGATGCTTGAAAGTCAATGCTGGCGGTTTTTGTCTGATATGTTTGGGCAGTAATTACTTCAACTGTTAAAAACAGACTGGAAACAGTAATTGATGAAGGAAAGTATGTGTTGTGATCAAGGCAAGCCTAAGTCAGGAGTTAAATATGTGGAGGGGAAACAGGTGATCCTACCAGCTCCTCTCAAATCAGAGCCGAAGGTTAGAATTCCTAATATCTAAGATAGGAGCATTCCCTAGCAACGTCTAGGTGTTCAGTGCAGAACTGTAGCTGCTATAAAATTATGTAATTATGTTACATACTGGAGCAGTATGTAACAGGGGGCAGTGATAGTGAGTCTTTGGAATGGTGGTTGGCTGCAGTGGCATTGCTTGGGTGGGGGGGCTGCTCTCTGTTGATGCATCAGTGTCTGCAGCTCTAGGTGGTGTTTCTCCTTAGTAATTTTGTTTTTAATGACTTCCCCAATCTCTTAAGTTTTTATTTTTTTATAGAATATATGTTCATGCTGAAGCTTTTCATAATGCTGGAGCACTTGTAGTCCTTCATGAAACTCTTGTAGAACATATATATAACTTAATGGACAGTAAGCCATGTCACATTTGGCTTGTTTGCCGTTTGCATCAGAAGTTCCTGTAGAGTATGTATACAGAAGGGTTGATCAGCCTTGCTATCACAGGAAGGGTAAAAATCAGCCATTTAGAGGAAATTCTGACACATTGCTTATCTCAGATTTGAGGTATTGCCTGTGTTATAATATTTTAATAACCTCCCCAGTGGTAACTAGTTTTGGTTTGGGAAATAATCCTGCAAATAAAAAGTTAGTTATTATAGTTAATAAATTAGTTTCATAGTAGTACTGCTACAAATAAGCAGTTTAACTGGATTAAATATGTAATGAAACTACTCTTAGTTCACTGAGATACAGATATGTATGAGTGGCTAATAGAAAAGACTGTGCATAGTCATTTTGTATATGATAGATCAAGGTAGCACGTCATGACCAGGTGTTAAATTGCCATGAAATGGGGAAGCAAATCATAGAATAGTTTATTTGTGAATGTGTGTACCAGTTGACTCACTCAGTGATTTCTTCTAGAGTATGTTTAAGTTTAAAAATTAAAAAAAAAGGTGGAAAAAAGCCAAAACAAACCCCAAACCAAAAGACAACCAACCACTTAATATATCAGGGTAGAGATGGGCTTTCTGATCTTAAGTGTGCCAAGTGCAAGCTAAGGCTGTATTCACTTAAATGGCAGAAAGTAAAAGGTATGAAAAGAGTGACACTTCAAAGACAAAAAGGTTGGGCTATAAGAGAGCAGAATCCCATTAGGATCAGAAGACAACTAATTTGAAAATAACAGCCCTTATATGTGGTCTTTTATTTATTTTAAACATATTGTTCAGTTTAAGCATTTTAGTTAGACTGCTTTCTTAATTAGTGAAGAGCTTTCCAATCTGTCTTTTTAAATTACAGTTTCTAAGAGGTAGAGCTGAAAGTTCCGGCTGTACTGTTAACAAGACAAACCAATTTTCAGATGAATCAACACGTGGAATAGTAGTGGGAAAGAGTGTGTCAGTGAGTGAGTGTGTGAACTAGCTAGCTGATGGAGTTATTAAAGGAGACTAATGTTTCTACTGATTATAAGACAATGATTGCACACCAAACTCAATAGTTTAGTCTGATTAAGCTCCTAAGCAGTTTAATTCACAGATTATTGTTCCTTTAATGGTAGTGTTTTTCACATTGTATTTGTAGCAGATTGAAATACTAAGAGTGTTAGTGCTGATTGTTTTTATCTTTTGAATATTAACTGAAATTTAATAGGCAAACTCCCTGGCATGAACTTCAGAAATAGTGTGGTCCTTGTTTTGAGATGGTGGGCCCAGCTGAGAGATATGTTGACTTGTAGAATAGTTTTAGATCTGGAAGTCATCTAATCCAGTCTCCCACTTGGCTTAGGCCAACACTGAAATCATATTTTCTAGACCACTTGTAAAATGTTTTCAAGAGAAGAGATTCTGACACCTCTGTTTTATATATTCCTATGCTGGACCACACTCACTGGAAGAATTTTCTTAATTTTCTTCCTATATTGAAATGAAATCCTTTACTGAGTCTTGTCAGTTGCCTCTTGTATTTTCATTTTAGCATAGATTAGCATGTTTGAGTAGAAGAGCCAGAACAATCCTCAAATTCTGTGATTGTCTGCGTTTAGCTCTAATTTGTGTAGGAAAGCAAGCTATCCAGGGAGTTAATTCTGTTATGTAGTGGTTGAAATTCTCTGAGTGAATTGTCCAATTTTGATGAGGCCTAGAAACAGACAGAAGTATGACACATTCTTAAGAGTGTGTTCAGGAGTTTGGGGAGCTTACATGTGGTATTCTACAAGAATATTTGTAAGAATAAATAGAACATGCCTTGAAGGCTTTGACTTGTGCTAATACTCGTTGAGTGGCTGTAATGGAATGTGGGATGTATTGAGGCAGAACGCAATTAAAGGAGCCTATGCTAGCTTTTAATTTGTCTTGCACTGGCAAGTGATGTAGACAAGTTTGCTGCTATTGTTTGCCACTGACTACATCTTTTCAGAGCAATCTTTAGTTGATCAAGAGATAGCAGGAAACAGCTTCTTAAAAGCTACTCCTGCAGAAGTAGTTAATGCATTAACTGCATTGATTGTGCAAAGTGCTGTAAAGAACAAAAAAACTTAGTGTAAACTGTATGTTTTACATGGTGTGGAAGATAAATGTTGTAGTGGAAGACAAGTGAACGATATGCTGGAATGGTTTGCTTGCACTGAAGAGGAGACTTTTTTTTCTGCTTTCCCTTGGCTCTGGCTTCATGATTCCTCTTCTTCCTCGTCAGTTTGGATATTTATGATGCCAGCATGAGCAACTTTGGTCTGGTTAGAAAACAGTGCTTCTTTTGAGTGCAGAAAAGATATAATTTGAAGTAACTGATTAGCACAATTAAACTTACCATATTTGCTATGTAAAGTCTGTCTCAGATGCTGGAGTAGTGTAGACAAGACAATGAAGAGAGGAAATGAATGCCATTTTAAGATCCCACTTCCTTTCCCGGTTCTAGCTGAGAAGTACACTAGGATTTATTTGTCATCAGCTTCCAGAAGCAAACAGGTAAGTGAATGTGTTGCGTAGTTTTGATTGAAATGTTGTTCTTCAAAGCAAAATTCTGTTAGGTAATTGCTAATAACATTAGCTGGTAACATTATTTATATCAGGAAGGAGAAAGTGCACTGGCCTTGGATTTAACAGCAGTTCCAGTGTAGGTAAAATCTTCAGGTTGTTGGTACATAACAACCCCACAATACTGTAGTGATAGGGTAGTGTAAAAGGGATTCCACTAATTGAAATGTATTTTATGTTGCAAGTAGTAATTGCAAATAAATAGCTGTCACAATAATAGGAGCTTACTTGTAATGAGACTGGTCATAATAAAAGCATGTCTATTTATAGAAGCAGACCACCTGCTTTTGGAGCTTCCCTATTACCTGGAAAGCCTATAGCCACCATCAGTCTGTGTTGGTGACACTAAACTGTCTTGCATGTGATTGTAAACCACACTGCAGAACAGATTTTTTATTCTACTTGCAAGCCAGGGATTTTCTGCTAACTTGAGGAGAAAAAAGAGGAAACATTCTGAATTTTCGCATACAGTCATTGCTCCTCAGTTTGGGATTGGCATTGGTACATCTGAGGCTGTTGATGGTTCTCTGCCTTATGTCAGATTAGTTAAAGTTAATAGTTGTGTATTTGATAATAGCCTGTAGAAGTTTCCATCTCAAGAACATTCTTGCCGAACATGTAATCTTGTCAGAGCTAATAATGAGTCTTTTGTTAACCTACATCATCCACAACCCCTAATGCCTGTCAGAGTGAGGAAGAACAGGTGAAATGTTTGGAGTTACCTGCTTACATCACTTAATCAACTGATCCTTTTCTTTTAGATACTCCTGAAGAGAGCTTGGTACTGGTTAAGCCTTTGTAGGCAAATACAAGCTGCTGGCCTTTATCTGCCCACAAGAGTGGCATAGCTGGCATGGATGGCTTAATAAATGTTTCTTGTTTCTGTTTTTTAGGAATAATTTTTCTGTACCAGTAAAACTGAGTGTCAGAGGGACAGCATGGTTTGACAAATGCTTGTGTTGAAGCCTGAGCTGTTGCCCTCTCCAATTTTAGTTCTTTGCCTCTTGTTTCTGCCTCAATGTTGCCCCTCTGTCCCTTGTGTGAATTCAAGAATTCATGGCTTGAACAAATCCGTGGCTGCTGAAGAAACCGACATGTGAACGAGCCGGATTTTGCTGAAAAAATGTATTTAAAAACAAAGTATGTTCATTTTCTGGGCTGTTCAGACAGATTTTTTTTTTTTCCCTCCTGACCTAGTTTGATTACAGAATCATAAGCACTTAAGCACTCATAGCAGAGAAGGCTGTGTAGAAGTAGAAATGAGTGGACAGATGATGTCTTTTCCAGGTCAAACTGACACCAAATAACATTTGAGGAAGGTAGTTGAACTGATGGTAGCATTTGATTTAAGTTTTTCTTGAAATTTAAACTGACTTTAATGATAACAGCATGATAAAAATAACAGCATGATAAAAATTTTAAAGCATATATAAGTATTTTTAGGTATTTCTTATTTAAAAATAGGTTGAACTCTACTACAAACTTAAAATAACACATTTCTGGGAGATGAAATAGTAAAAACACACTACAGTTTGTTCCCATCTATTTGTCTGATTATTTCTGTAAAAGATTAAATGTGCTGTAGTTGTTTTTGTAGTAAAATATTATTAATAAACTATATTATTCTTTCCTATGTTGTATTTCAGAGATAGAGATTTTTGTTAGTTGGTCTAGTTTGGGCTCTGAAATACCCAAGTTGACAGTGGCCTTGGGAATATTTTTCTTCCTATGGAAATGAAAACGTGGTATTTTATATAGATAAGTTTGAGAGAAAACCATGTTTTGTTTTGCTTTAGAAAATCCAGAAAGCAGAGTGGCAACTGTAAAACTTCTAGTCATATCTTTTTGTGTGTTTGCTGTAATAGCACAGGTAAAAAGCCTTTTGAGGTTCTATGAATATCATTTCCGCCCCCTCCCTCCCCCCCAGCTTGCATAACTTAGTGTGGAAAGACTTAGCAGCTCTGAAATCACAACTGGACAATTTTTCTTACTTAATCCAAAAGAAGAATATTGGGTTTTGAACATTTTCTGTAAATCTCTTTGTGCTATTAAAGAAGTTTGATATAAATGTAGAGGACAGATCTGGTGGATTAGAGCATTAGTTTATAATTAATTTTCAAATTATGTTTTTTGAAGTTTGGCTATATGTATGTATTTTATTGGTTTGGTTCTTGGTCTTTTCTTTTCTTTTTTTTTTTTTTTTTTTCCCCAGGTACTTGATAGTTGTAGTAAGAATGCTGGAAACTGCTTACTCTGGAAAGGTTTAGGATTGGTTCATGGACTCTATTATCTTGTTTTGCGTTTAGGGTGCAAAATACTAATACTATACTAATACAGAATACTAAAAGGAATTTTCTAAGAGTATCTAATCAGTAGAGTTTAGTTTAACATGTCTGAAAAATAGCTGCAGTTCAACAATCATTTTATTGTATTGTGGTGTGTAAAATCCTGTAACAAAAAGATTAGATGAGTTCTTTTCGAGGTAGTTTGGTAAAGTTAATAACTTCAGGTCGCAGCTTAATTCATTGAGTTTTGATACATGAAATGCATTCTTTATGGGGATATTTGTTTTTTTCCTGTTTTCTAGCAAGTACTGAATTTTTTTGCAAGCTTGTGGAAAAATGTTGTTAATCTCTTCTGTTGCTAAAATTCTGCAGTTTTGGATTGAATGTGAAAGCTGTCCTAAATTCTGCTGCCCAAGTAAAAATTGGTTTTGGTTTGTGAAAAAACACAGAAGGGTGTGGTGGGGTGTGGTTGGTTTTCTTTAGTTTGTTTTTTTTTCCTCTAAGTTCTGTAGATGCTTGAAGGAGTTCCGTGTTGACTTCAGGTAGGGTTTATTATATAACAATTTGTCCATTAGTAAGATTGCATAAGCTCAGGCTGAAGGACTTGTAGGCTGTCTGGATCTGATAATGGCTTACAGCTAAAGAGCATGCCTGCCACTCCAGAGCAAACTGATGTCTGAAACCAGTGCCCATTTGTGGTTTCACTGCCTGCACTAGTTTTTCTCTAGTGTTGGCCTGATTTTCTGTAAAATTCTTCCTGCTTTATATTTGTGCAGAGGACGCCACAGCTGTGGATGGGATTGTGAAACTCGTCTGTATTTTGCGAAAACAATTGCAATCGTGAGTTTTTATTTATCATTAGTCAGTTGAATCTAGTTAATGAACTGTGGGTGAAAATAGTTGGGAATGGTGGGATAATGGTAAGATGCCATTGCTGCTGAGGAAGTTACTTTGGTGAATACCTTCATGATGTAGTGTTGACACTAAATTAGTAAGGGTATAGTATTTGAAATGACAGGTTCTGAAGCCAGCGCAGGTGCAGGCTGTGAGCTTTCCAGTTGGTAACACTGTAGACAGGGCTTTGGGCATGCCGAAGGTGAGCTGGAAGGGAGATCAAGGAGCACTGTGGTGTCGTCCATTGAGCAGGGTCCTGCAGTTAAATACATTCCTTTGGATCTCCAGCTTCTGAGAAGCACGTGTGAAAGCATTTGGCTTTGTGGGAGGTAGAAGCAGTAATTCTCCCCTGCCTGCCTATGTTCCATCTGAAAATTTTATACCTTCATTACTCCCCACTTTTCTAGGCATCAAAAAACCCCATGATTACTTATTTCATTATTGTATTTGCATCAGAATGCAAATGCAGTTTCTCCACTGGGTTTTATATTCTCGTCCAATCTCATGGTCCCCCACCCTCTGTACTGAAACTGGTGGTTAAGAGTGCTCTGAAGTGCTGTATTATGTTAGCATATATTTAAAGTATGTGAATAATCTTATGAGTGTAAATTGATTCACAAAATGAACTTGTAAATTATACTATATTAACTATTATAAAATATGTTTTGATTCATAAATATGTCCAAATAAAAATCCTGAGTAGCGGGAAGATAATGTAATATTTCTACAGTTCAGAATACTGTGCAGAATATTAAGCACAATTACAAACTTATAATGTTCCTTTAAAATGGCAGGCCCCCTCATTTTTTCTCCCATGCTTCTCAGTTGAAAATTTTCAGTAATTTCTCTTTTTTTCTGAAATTTGTCATGGTAGCCAGAGGAGCTTAAATACAGATTTTGACAGCCATATGGCTGTTTGAATAGGCTGCCTAAATTAGAGAATTATCTGTGTGTTTGTCTGTCACTGATGGATATTGCCAAAATGATCAAAGGAAAACAGGAGATTGTCTTTAAATAAGGATATTTCTATGTTCTGAAGGCAAAAGAGGAGCAATTTGAGCTGAAATTGTTCTACACTTCTTTGTCTCATTGTGAATCCTAGATGTATTTGTACATAATTGTCTGCTGAAAGTAAAGGTTGCCTGATTTAAGCTTATAGGCATGAATTTTCTTAAAATTTCACTATAAAAATGTGGGTACAGAATTATGAAATGCTCAGCAGGGTTTCTTTAAAAAACAAATGTATATGCTTTAGGGCACTGCCATTTTTTGTTTTTCATTTCCGCACGTATGAGTAGAAACTGAAAAGAACATCCCTGTCTTTGTTTCTATTTTCTTGTAGGTTTTTCTTTTAAATTGTTGTTTAGGTGGCTTTAGTATGTCTCGTTCCTAATACCCCTTTGTTGTTCTCCTTAAGAGGGGTTAGGGTTTTTTTGTTTGTTTGTTTTGTTGGGGGTTTTTTGTTTGTTTGGTTTGTTGGTTTGTTGTTTTGTTGTTTTTTGGTTTTGTTTTGTTTTTTTTTTGTAGTTGGGGGAGGTCTGGATTAACACTGGTCCTCTTGTTAGTATAATTATCTCCTTTTTTGTCATGGCATTGGAGTGATTGCTCAGTGTGGAATGAGACAGTCCACAGCATTCCCTCTTCTGCAAAGAGCGTGCGGGGAGTTACAGCAAGGTTTCCGTCCTTACTGTGGTACCAGGTGAGATCTGTCCGGGTTAGCTGGGGTTTTGCATGGAAATCATAGTGCACACTGGGAGAAGAGCTTTCTCTAGAAACAGTATTACTGCTTTGGAGTTATGCTTGCTTTCTTTGTATCTCTTTTGGAGAGGCAATACTCTGCCCATAAATAACTGAGTTGGCTGCTACATAGTTTTATCTTTTTTTTTTTTTTTTTTGACAGAACTTCTCAGGACTTGGGTCTTAAAGGGCAGTGAGATGGTTTCTCTCGACCATTTTAATTGACAGGATTAAAAAAATGGGAAAGTATAATACTTTAAAACAACACAAGCAACTGGTGGGATTCAGAGGGGGAAATAGGGATGGAGAAGAGGGACAAGGCCTAGAGGCTCTTGGAATCAGACCATTGTGTGAAGATAATCAGTATCATGTTTTACTTATAAAATGGAAACTATTTCAAGCTGTGCTGACTTAAGACAGGCTTAACTGTTCTCAGACAGATAGGATTTAGTTTGTGCTGCTTTGGCTACTCTAGTGAATATTCTGAAACTTTATATCAAAAATTGACTGGTTCTGACAAATTGATCTTAACATTCACTAGCTTCTCTGCTCTGCAGTCCTAGCTGTGACTCCCATACAATGTAGTTTAAGGAAACTATGCAGATTTTTTGTCTTACCTAGCAAAGTGGGAACTGTGTAGTCTGTTACAGTTCAGAGTACTTTCAACAGTTCTATTGTTTATGTGCACAAGAAAGTGATTTAGGAGTTTTGTCTTTCACATAGGTAGTAAGCAAGTAGACCACTAGTAGACTTGAGACCGCATCAATAACCCTGAACTTGCCCCAGAGATTATGTTGATGTTTCCCTGAAGTCTTTAATTCTCCAAATTACTTCTGCTTTCAGGGATGGGAAATTGAGTACAGCACCCTACTTTCATTGTTCTTGTTTGTGCTCCCCAGCACTGGCTGTCCTTGCCTATGAAACTTCTTATCCCAGTTTCTCAGGTCTAGCTTCTTAAGTTTAAAGTTTTGGCAACAACCTTTTGAGCTGACATGAGAAATCATCAGTGGCATTTGTCTGTAGTCCTAATGTGAAGATGATAGATCAATTGCAGTATGAGAATTAACCCTCTGAATATGTTCTTCCTGCCCTGCCTCCCACCTTGGTTTGTATTTATTCGGTACTTTGTTCTGAGATTTGGGACACAAAACCAGTTGTCTCCTACCACTGTACATATGTTAGTAACACAGTAATTCTATTTTGTTACATTGGACTGCAGAAAAAACATACAAACATGGTTCACTTGGCTCTGCTGCTCAGAGACCAGTAATATATTAACTTTGACAATCTATGAAATTTTTTTACAAACGTGCATCCAGTTTTTTTTCCTTAGATATAATTTCTCTACTCTCTGTGCATATGCTTCCTTTCCACTAAGTGCTTTTTCTCCTAATATGGACTTGCCATTTAAGATATAGTTTCTAATTTGTTTATACATATTAGACTTAATGTATGATGTATATCCCACTGACTGTTGCACATTAACATTACAGCTTTAAGTAGGAGAACATTTTCTTTCCGTAACTTGACATAAGCAACAGTGGGTTTATTTTCATTTTCTATCATGTGTTATTTGGTGCCTTGACCATTAAGTTGTTGGTGCTGTACCCCAGATAGCAACTTGAAACTAGTGCAAGATGAGAGTGTTCTTGTAAGTCATGTCTTATGAAGTATTATTTTGTTACCATCTTAATACAACAATAACAATGATGTTAATTTCTGAAAAACTGAATAGATTGGATTTTTTTTTTTTTTTTAATGGGGATGTATTTCTCTCAGCTCTTAAATCCTTGTTTGTGGGGTCTTCTTGGGGCTGTACTTAAGTTGTGTGAAAGAAAGATGGAAATTCTGTTGGGTTTGTCTGTTATTTTTAATCCAATTATATGTGATTTCTGTATAGATCTGCTGATGATGAGCAGGGCTTATCTGGAAATTTAATTTCAGTTAAGAAAGCTTATTTTAAGATGGAGTAATTTGTTATTATCCAGGAAACTAGAATAAGAAGGGCTCTGGTTGGGACAGTATTAGAGTAAGTAAATGTAATTTGTTTCCGTTTTATGGGCTATGTTACTTCAGTATTGTCAGCTGAGCTCTCATTTGTCTTTTGAGTTGATTGACGTTTTTCCATGTCTTCTGGCTGAATCATAACTGAAGCAATTTTGATGTTCTGTACTGCTTACAAATTGAGATTGTCTGTTATTTAATGGTACTTATTCTATGTCTAATTTATTTCCAGTTAATGGGTTGTTTTCCAATATTTTTACTTTGCTTGGTTCAGCATATGATACAGTGTGTTTTCTATACTTCATAATGCTTTTATGTTGCTCTTTAATCAATATCATAGAGCACTTTAAATCTCTGATTGTCTTGTCTTTGTTCTAATGTGAATGGTCTACGATTATTTTTTAAAGTATCATTTATTTTGTATCTTTTGTAACCACTAGGGTTGTGGTAAATGAGATACAGGTGGATTTTACTTGCTGTCTTGCGCATGGCATTTGGGTAATGGTGTTTGATGCTTTGTTCTAGATTTATCTCCCCATGGTGGTTCTCTGTCCTTACGCTCTATCTTGTCAGGTGCATTATGTAGTTATTTGTATCCTGTGCCTTTTTTCTTTGAAGGCTACTTCTCATGTTTTGGGTTCAGACAAATTCTGCTTTTTGTTTGTGGATTATTTTTTCATCCTAAATCTAAAGCCCCAACATTTTTTTCTTGGAAAATATTATTATTAAATATGATTAAGTCTTGCATAAAAATGGGATCAGGCTTTTGTAGACTTACTACCTTTTTCTTCACTGTAAATATATTTTACATTTTTTACGTATATGTCTTGAGAATAAACAGGTCATTTCTCCCTGTCATCCTCACCATAAAGTCTGATAGAACTCAAATCTGACCTCTACAGAACTGCTGAAAATAGAGCAGTAAGCTTCCAGTAACTTGGATAAAGCTATACTTATGACTGTTAGGGTAGCTGTTGTGTGGGACAGTGAAGGTAGCACTGGGCATTGGATTCAAGCCCAGAGATGACAACTCTGTTCATGTTGACTTGCCTTGATAATAAGAAGGCTGTTTCTGCTCAAACTGATTGTGCTTGTTTGACAATGTATTAACCCTGGGCAACTGGATGTTTCAGCCTTTCAGTCTATGTGAATGATACTTTGAGCTATTCAGTGAAATACTGGAGATTTTACAATGCAGCCCTTGAGAAGAAGCTAGTCTTTGATGTAGTGGTTTAGTTTCAGGATGCTGTCAAAATAGTCATTGCCAGCATAGCTGTAGCATACGGTCCTTGATTTTGAAAAATACAGAGCAGATTGACATATTCTAGCAAGGCATTTGGATTATAATATAAAAATACCACTTCACTGCCAATAGTCCTGTAACGTTAAAATGAATGACGTGACACTAGGAAGGTGATCAGTAAAGTGGAATCAGTGGGCAGTTTGTGGTCTTATAGAATACTTAAGAAAAGAGCAAAGTCTCTTATTCTGACTGTTTCAAAACTCGTTGTCTGAATTTCTACAATTTTTTCACGCTTGAGTGGCTGAGTGGGAGGACTGAGTACTCCCTGGGGCACCTCTTTGACTTGAGGTCAATTCCAGAAGTCTGTTGTAGGAGTTGGTGTCTTAGTGAAGAGGACCTTTCCTGCAAGGAGGAAAAGGTTTGTCTGCCATGAATATAGTTCTCCAGCAGTTAATTTGTAAGGCTATTTGCAAGGATTCCAGTGTGTATGATTTTTTTCCTCTTCACTCCTTTAAATCCATCAGATATCTTTTTGTATAGAGGCATTAGAAGTGCAAATGTGAAGGGTCCACCAATTTTCTATTAAAATTACTGTTTCCTGGTGCCTATCATTTAATATGTTTTCCTTTTTTTCTGTCAGATTGGGATGGTATTACAAGTGTGTGATTTAAAAGAATTAAGGGAATTGGATGGGAAAGATATTAAAGGAATGTTGCTTTCCCATCTAACTTCTTCTGTAAGCAGTGGTGTCAGATTTGGTAATATGAACATGACATTGTCTGTTGTAGGATAATCATGGGTCAAACCGGGAAAAAATCTGAGAAGGGACCAATTTGTTGGAGAAAACGTGTAAAATCAGAATATATGAGACTGAGGCAGCTCAAGAGGTTCCGACGTGCTGATGAAGTAAAGGTACTTTATCTTTTGGTTCTGTTGCTTATAAAATTTTACAAGTATTGCATATTTTCTGAAGTATGTGTCCTACAGTTAACATTTGCTACAACGATTTCATTGAATACTTTGTCAGCCTACTGAGAACTCGTCTTAACTCTGTGCTCTTATAAACAGGTATACATTTATATGTGATTGGGTCAAGAATGTTAAGTAGCAAAAGAAGTTGTGGCGAGCTAATATGGCAACTTCTTTAGCGGCATGCTCTTCCAAATTCCATTTAGAATTTAGTACCATTCTAAATGTGTGACTCTAAATGTAAGAACGTGGTAGGAATTGAAGAAAGGGATGATGAACTGTATTGAACCTCAGTGATGTGTAAACGAAATTGATATGTTTTGAGTTTTTAGCACTTTTTTTTTTGTTACAATGTGTCTGGTTAAGTGTTAGAATGCCATAAGATGCTAAGAGATGAATGTAGAGTCTTTATTTATAATGTTGTGATTAATTTTTAGAGTATGTTTAATTCTAATCGTCAGAAGATACTGGAAAGAACTGAAATATTAAATCAAGAATGGAAACAACGTAGGATACAGCCTGTTCACATCATGACTTCTGTGAGCTCATTGCGCGGGACCAGGGAGGTTGGTTAACATGTGTTGTGGTAATTCCACTTACAAGGTTGTTAGCATGTTTTCTTTTTATTACTGGAAAGTTGGCTGTTTATTTTTTTTCCAGCATGATATGACTTGGAAGCTCAATGTGTTTGTATGAGTGTCTTGAAGAATTTATTTATTGTATACTTTGATCATATGACTTCTGCAAAGCAATGAGTATGTAGCAGGCTATGTGGCTTTTAATGACACACAAAAGTGAAACTTCTTTATTTCT
This sequence comes from Acridotheres tristis, assembly GCA_037013685.1. Taxonomy (NCBI): domain Eukaryota; kingdom Metazoa; phylum Chordata; class Aves; order Passeriformes; family Sturnidae; genus Acridotheres; species Acridotheres tristis. Next base: position 48,947,621 of record CM072886.1, read on the forward strand.
GATAATGATTGGATCATACCTCAGCATCCTTTAATCAAATGGTTCTGTCTCTGTGGTACTGGGAGTTTACTCTTGCTTCTGTTGGAGTTAGTTTAATGAATCCTTGTGTTTAATGAATCTGCTTGTGTTGCACAAGCAGACTGGATGCTAAATTTGTGGAAAATACTTCCATAGTTGTGGCATAATTTGAACACCTAAGCTGGCTTCCACAGAATTGGTAACGTTGGAAGGGGGCACTGGATGTTATCTAGTGCGGCTTTCCTGCTTAAGCAGGGTCATCCTAGAGTGTGTTACTCAGGATTGTGTCCTGTGTCATGGTAGCTTCAACAGTGATTTAAGCCCATTCCAACCTTCTATATTCATCCCATCTTAATTTACCATATTTCTAAGTTGCTCTTTAGGCACTTCTTCAAACTTAACAAGTTTGAAGATGTTATATCTGTAATAATCTGAAAAGCAAACTCTTTTCAGTAGGATGGTAATGAAAAGACTTTACTGTGAATAGATTAAAAAAAGCAAACCAAAGTACTTAATCTGCAAAGAAAGTTGCAGAGTTTCTATTCCTAAAATTTTAGGGGTGCATTTGTGTGCATGCATGTTCAAATGTAAGGAGATGAGGACCTTCAAGTGTTCTTTTTTAAATATTCTTGAATATGCAATTACTTATGTACAGCTCTATGATATCGTGTGGGATCAGAACTGATAATGATTGACACAGGTACATATCCAATTTTCCCTTTTTTTTGTCAGTAGAATATTGTTCCTCTTTCTTTTTTCTTTTCTTTCTAGTGTAGTGTTCACTATTCTTTATGTTAATTTCCTGCCTGTACTGATAGAGCACACTAATTATTGCATTCAAGCCAGTCTGTTTCATGAATCAGAACTCTAATGCTTGATTTAAGGTTGCTGTAATTTACAGTGAGAGAAGTGAGATGAATAAATGGTGGAGACTTTAAAAGATTACTTTAAAATCTTTTCTCAATATGCTGAATTTCTTCAGAGTTGCATAAGACGTTGGCTAGAACTAGAAAGGTTGTGTGAGAGCCTTCCTGTGTTTGTTGAAAAGTGCAGGGCATTGCTGGTGACAGTCAGCATCAAGTGGAGACCATAACATGCCCTGTACAGGCCTATCAGACATTAACCTGAGTTCCATACCAGAACAACAGAGTAGCATCACTGAGGCTTAGTACCAAATACTGAATCACTTTGACATAACCCATTTGTCAGCCTGAGACTTCTAGTTCCAAAGAGAAAAGTAATTAATTCTTATACTTTTGTATTTTGCTTTAAAAATACATGAAAAATATGCTAGGTGGCTGTTAGCTAGAAAATTAAACAATAACCTGAAATGAGAATGAAATTGTAGTATAGAACGGTGTCTAGAATATTAATATACACAGCAGAAATCTAATTTCACTTGCTGCAGATTAAAAAGAAAATAAATAAATCTGGTTTGTGTCATTCTGCCAGGGTACTGTCTCTGTATATTGTTTGTTACATTACTTTGTGTATTTCTTTAGAAATGTGAAGTTCTGTTCATCTTTCCCTTCTGGAAAGGAGAAAGATCTTTTGTCTCTACTTCCTTTTTTCCTTTCAGGTAGCTATGGTAGCTGTTTTAAACTTTGTTTTACCTACTTCCAAATCTTCTCTGTTGTACTTCCCCTAGCTTTGTGTATTCCTGTCTGCTTTTGCTTGTAACCTTTTTCCCAGCGTTCTTCATACTGCAGTCCAAGTATTTGAGAAAAGTTGATCTATGTTTGTTAACCGTCGATTACTAGGTGCAAAAATAACCTAGTTGTCTGTATTTCTATGGATTGTTTATCCTTTGGAGGCTACGTAAATCTCTGAATATCCAAAACAGAAGTCCTGTAGCTGAAAGATTCATTGATATATCCAGAGTTACATATTAAGAATTAATTTTCATTTTTCCTTTGCAAGCAGTGAGCATAAGAATAGGCTTGAGGATAGGATAAACAGACAATAATTGGGAAACAAGGCAGGAATTAAAAAGGCATATGGAGTTTTTATTTTTATAACGTGTTGCTGGTGTCAAAGTAAAATTTTATTTAGTTTTATAACATAAATAGTGTATGATTTCTGCAGTGTATTGATCTCAAGCCAGGGGAATTCACTTGCCTCTCTGATAATCTGCGTAAATACTCTAACATCAGTGTAGCAGCACTCAAATCTGTTTTGGGATACCAAACCTAATTTGTATTGTAGGTTGAATAGTCTGAGTAAAATACTATCACAGCCACTTAATAGTAAGTGGAAAAACCCCATCATCATCTATTAGCAAAGGTATTGACATAGAAATAATTCTTGAGGTCCTTTTCTCTTGCTAAAACTATTTTTCCTGTTATACCTTAAACTGATGCATTTTTCAAAGCTTGATGTAGCTAATTTTGAGAAACTCTGTGAATTTTGTACATTGTAGAGTGTTTTGTGATTTTTGTTTGGTTTTTTTCCCTGATGTTGCTATGTACGTGTAATTTCAACTTCTTATTTCAGTGCTCTGTTACCAGTGACATTGATTTTCCAAAACAAGTCATCCCACTGAAGACTCTCAATGCTGTTGCTTCTGTGCCTATAATGTATTCTTGGTCTCCCCTTCAACAGAATTTTATGGTAAGTTTAAACACATGTACGGAGTGGAAAGGTATGGACAAAAGGGAGGTGTTAATTTTAGAAGTATGCCAGCAAAAACCGATTGCCGATTACCTTCCGTACTTAAGGTGTTGGTAATACGGTAGTAATAATCAGAAATAAGCTTCTCCAGATAAAATAAATAAAAAGGCAACTTTGAATCTCTGTCCTCAATGTACCTAAGTATCTCCGAAATCTTGCTGTAAAGTTTATTTAATTCAGGTAACCTATTGTTTTTTGTGGCTGTTAACAAATGTAGTTTTATTTGAAAGTATCTAGTTAGTGTAGTGAGAAATGTTTTCTGAGGGATATGAATGCTTTAAAGTAAGGCAATCAACCAACAGATCTGTAACAGAGCAGTAATTCTTGTGGAATAAAGGGAACTAAATCCTGAAATACTCTCCCCACGTAATGATCATTCTCATATCTGAGCACGCCCTTTTTTTTCAGATTAGCTTCACTGTGTGCAGAAGTCACATCATTTTGTATAAGACCACTTTTGCTGACTAGTTATTTTGATAATAATTCTTATGAAGTGGTATAAACAACAATTTTTTTTATCAGTATACATACAGAGTTTTTCCACACATTTTTCTCCTTGCTTTCAATTTGACAGTGTTTGGATATTTTGGATTGCTACAGAATCATGATCAGCAGTAAAGTTTATTTTCTTAACAATAGAAGGTTATTTTGTAGTATTGGAAGATGCAGCTGAGTATCAAGGTCCCTAAATTCTATTGATAAAACATGGGAGTATTAATGCATTTAGTCTATCTTCAGTCAAAAAAAAGGGACAGTGGAGTTCAGATTAAATTGTCAGGCATGTTTCTCTGTTTGCTCTTTAGACAACCTTAATTTAGAGTCTTTTTGTAACATATTTTCTTATCTCTGGCCAAACAATGAAAGAATGGTTCCCATTGTGGTTTCCTACATTACTGTGAGAGAGAACCCAGGGGGGATGAATGAATTACCAAATGCAAGCCTCCCAAAGCCAGGTAACTTAATGAGTTTCCGTATTAGAGACTTTGTAGAAACACTCTGCTAACCTTAAGATTAGGAGCTAGTGTTAGTATTTTGAGCTAGCCACCAAGAATGCAAAAACTTGTTGAGGGTTTTGTTTTGTTTTTCTCGTTAATGGTAAATGTGATAAAGCAGTGAAGCTAACTAATTTACTCTTACAGTATCCTGTAGAAAGTGAAAAACAATGCAGAAATGGTCGCTTGACAACACAATTTAAAGTTGTTTGAGTATCACTGTTGTTCCTAGGTAGAGGATGAAACTGTTTTACATAACATTCCATATATGGGAGATGAAGTGCTTGACCAGGATGGTACCTTTATTGAAGAACTGATCAAGAACTATGATGGGAAAGTGCATGGAGACAGAGGTGAGCCCAAACACTCAGGTATACTAATAATTTCTTCCTATATAAATTATTGCTGTAGTGTTGCTTAAGGCCTGATGTGTGATTCTTACAGTAGTATCTCTACAACCTCTATATTGTCTAACAGGCTTTCTTGTTTAAATGTGTTGTTCTGCATTTTCATTAGGCTGCAAAGTTTTAAGTAGTAGTGTGTAGAAATTAAGCACATTAACTTTTTTCTTGTACCATACAGTGATTCGAGGTATTTAATTTTGTGCTCAGAGCTTTGGAATATGATATTGTAATGTGTGTATGTCCTGCCTGGCAGAAAGTGGCAGGAGGATTATGCAAAGCTCTGATAATGACATCATTTGCAAATGTGGTTCAACGGAAGAACCTCTTGTAGGTTTGTGGGGTTTTTTTTCCTCCCTTTCTTTTAAGAACTTGCTAGCTGTTTAAAAACCGTCTCTGTAAATTGGCTTATAGAGCAAAGTTGTATCCTTCTCTTGGTACAAAAGTATTATATATATTTATTCTAAGGTGTAGTTTACCTGTTCTCTTGTGTGGGAGCTGGGCTACTTGCAGTGTAATTGATCTCTCACTTTGCTAAAGTCTCTGTGAAGTGGCGACCTTTCACTTGCTCTATGTTCCCTCCCTTCATCCTCAGAACTGGCTTATGCAAGCTTCAACTTCACAGTTGCAGAGGTTTCTTTTGACTACTGTGATTCCTTCTTCACAGAAATATTACCTACATGCTCCACCCCTTCACTCAGTGAATAGCTTCTTAAAATTAATCATATTCCTGTTAATGCTGAAGTGTCTGAGAAAGAGAACCACATTTTTTGAGTTTACCATGTACCATTCATGAAGGCTAAGCCTGTGATTCCATAATAAATGCCACTCAGCCCTACACTAGATTTCTTAATATCCTCAATATAGGTGGTGCCTTTGTATTTCATAAGAAACATGGAATGTTTCGTGGGCTTTGACCTTTTGGATATTTTTTACACATTTACTGATTGTTGATTTCCCTGTCAGAAAACTGGTTATGTCAAAATGATGACATTACTACTGAATGTCTTCTATTATTGATTTCATTTAGTATTGAAGGAATTTAGCTTTAAAATTAATCCTGTTTGAGCATCTAGAGATGCAAATTTATGATGGCAATTACTATTATTATGGGTTCTCCATAATATATAAAATATATTAGAAGTAGAAAGACTTTTAAAGTCTCCCAACAACTAGTATTGTGTGACTAATTAAATATAAACACGGTGGGAATCTGTAATCCAGAGGTATTCCCATGTAAGAGTCAGAATTCTAAACTAGCTCTATAATTGCACTTTTGGGAGATAATTTGTACTAACCTGTGTGTGTATATTAAGAGTCTGTTTGAAACATGTGAGTGGTATTTTCATTGTCTGCATAGTAATAAAACTATTATTTTCTGTCAAGTTTTTTTGACATCCAAACCCAGTCTGGGTTCAAAAGGATGGAAATAAGCACTACAGTTCCCACACAGTTCATGTTTTTTTGGTTTTTTTTTGAAAAATAGTGTCTGTCAGCACTAACTATGATTTTTCCTTTATGCAGAAATGCCTTATTGTTTAATCTATTCTGCCATCTGAATGCCATAGCAGAATAGAATCTAATAAATAGGTATATGCAGCATTGTATCTTTCAGTATTCTCTTGATTTTTTTTTTTTTTGTATATAACTGTATTTTTTTTTTATCACCCGGCCAGTGAGGTCTATTCTGTGAAGTGGATGCTAAGGAACTGCCAACCAAAAATCTGTTTGGAAATTTATGGATTAGTTTATAGACTGTTATCATGCATTTCCAGACTGGCTTAACCCAACCATGTTGGAACTGGGATTCTGACATAAAACCTCTAAAACAATGTAGTTGTTATTGTACTTTTTATCTTACAAGAAGAGAGATTTATATACATATGTAGCACAGGGAGTTAGAGAAAATTGTTGGAATTTTTCTTCTTCCCTTCCCAGTTGTCAGTCTAAGAAATGAATAATGAGCATTTTTAACTTGTCTTGGTTCATACCCTGCGATTTAAGAGGGAAAAACTACAGAATTGCCTTTCATAAATTACAGCATTTGCTGTAATTCAATTAAAGTGTAGGGAGGATTAAAAATACCTCATATATTCCATATGCTTTTTTGTTCACTCCTAATTTTGCTGGATTTCAGAATGTGGATTTATCAATGATGAAATATTTGTTGAGTTGGTCAATGCCCTTGGTCAATATAGTGATGATGAAGATGATGATGATGGAGATGACAATCCAGATGAAAGAGATGACAAGCAAAAAGATCGGGAAGGTAACAGGATGGGTATGTCTATCTGCAGACTCTAAAAATTAAACCCAAAACATTTTGTTTAGCCACTCAATAAATTTGTTCAAACCCATCTTCCTATGTGATAGTTTTCAGGTCTAAAGTAGCACAATTTTCATAATTTCCTTTATCATTTAATTCAAGATTTGTATTGAGAACACTATGAAAGGCACTTTTGCCAGTTTGTGTTCATTGGCATACCGAGGCAGTCAAATGCACCAAAAATCAGTCAGGTATCTGTCTAATAAATGCTTTGGTACTCCTCAGAAAATGATGTCCTTATTCTAAAGCAGGCAGAGTTCTGAATTTCCATCTCCATCTGCTGGTGATATAATGGTTTCTCTGAATTTTACTAGTAGATTTTTCTTACCATGAAAGATTACTTAATATGGTTAAAATTGGAAGCAATTTAGAAATTAAAATCTTTTTTACATTAGAATTTTGGTGAACTCCTTCTTTCTCTGAACACGTTGAGGTAGCAAAGGAGCAGAAATAGATTTTTTTTTTTTCAAATTTTTTGCTTCCTTGGCAGAGAAAGAAACCCACCCACCTCGGAGATTTCCTTCTGACAAGATATTTGAAGCCATTTCCTCAATGTTTCCAGACAAGGGTACAGCAGAAGAATTGAAAGAGAAGTAAGAACGTATATCTTGGATTATATTGCTGTGTTGCTTTATGAAACAAAGATTCCTCTATGAAATACATGCTTTATTAAATATTTGCTCATTAGAAATGGTTCCCCTTCCATCTAGTTCTCTGGCATTTGTGTAACTTCTGCAAGTGACACTGAAAGGGATTTGGCTCTTTCCCCCAAGACAAACAATACAGAAGTGTTTATTAAATATGAGTAGTGAGGTCGTGATGGTCTTGAAAACAAGTGTCTTATTTCCTAGTCAATTTGTATTAATGAGTATGGAATTAATCATTTGTCCTGTCACTAACAGATTGGCCTTTTTAGCTGGCACATATTTCTTAGGGTGTTTTTTTAAAGTTGTCATTGAAAATGGAGAGTGGTACTGGAATAGAAATGCTTTTATAAAAAAAATTATACTTAATAAATAACTTCTGTTATTTTTCTTTAAAGATACAAAGAACTCACTGAGCAGCAGCTTCCTGGAGCTCTTCCTCCTGAGTGCACACCAAACATAGATGGACCAAATGCTAAATCTGTTCAGAGGGAGCAAAGCCTGCACTCTTTTCACACACTCTTCTGTAGACGCTGTTTTAAATATGATTGCTTCTTACATCGTAAGTGCAATTAAAGTGTGCTTGTGTATATATATTTTTTGTAAGTCACGTGACTTAAAAGTACCATGAGACCCAATGCAAAAGGAAGGAAAAATAAGAAAAAATAAAAGCAGGAATATCTCTAAAGTTTATGGAAACAGCTGTACATGTTGACATTATTTTGCAGTGAGAACTGTACCACAGAAAAAAGAATGCACCTGTGTGGGTAGCTTGTTACCTTTTTTGCATTTAGGACTTTGTACAGAATTCCTGACTTGGGCCGATCTGTAACGTCACTTCTCTTTTTATATAGTCTGCAAGAAAACTGCATTATTTTCTACTTTTTTTTCTGTGTTACACTTTCTTGGTCTGTGCCTGGAGAATGGGATGTATTTTTCCATTAAAAATCCTGGTTATTCATCAGACTTGCTTCATTTTCCAGTAGGGAGAATGAACTCGTGAACTCTCTTATTCTGCCATGTTACTTTCTAGACACATTAGTTTTACTTGGTTTTTCGAAGAATTTTTTCAGAGAGATGAGTTTTAGAAATTGTGATGTCCTTTCCCCTGAACTGCTTTCATGTTGCCCCATTGTTTTGGGCCAACAAGCTGACAAGAGCTTAGCAGTGATGTTGGCTTTCACTTGCAAAGTGTGAAGAGATTCTGACGTGCTACTTGAGACAATTATTCTGGACAGAGAGTTAAATGTAAAGGAGAAGCTAACAGTCAAATATGAAGTGTTTTCAACTTGTAGCAGCATACTGTGATGCCCTCTATAGCAAATTAATTTTCACTTTTGACTTAGCTGTTCATTTGTATGTTCCACTGTGAGTGCGCATGCATGTTCATTTGGGAATCCTTGTGCTTTGTCAGCAGCTCCTCATCCAGCACATATGCAATCTGCCTATATTTGTACTCCACACTGAAGGCTTTGCACTGAAAGCTGCTGCTTTTCCATATCCTTTGGTTGCCTTTCAGTTTGAGGAGGAATTTGACTTGTTCTCAGATGGTGAGGAGGGGGGACCCTTTTAATGTTCCTAGTTCCTTTAGTACTTGAGCATTTTGGAGTTGGGTCTGTTAGTTCTGCTTTCTCCTTATATTCTGTTGATAGGCCTTGCTAGAAAATACAAAATAAAAAATAAAAGGGAGCTGTTACTTCTGCATAACGTTTAAGAGCAGTAATTTTCTTCAGTAGGCTACTGCTTTGACCAGCCAACTTCAGCACAGTGTGTTCTATGAAGCTGTGGGTCTTGTGGTGTGCCTGGACACTCATTCCAAGTAGTGCTGTGTGCAGCCTTAGTCTGTAGGACAAGGAAGTGAAGCTGTATGCTGATTCTTGGCAAGCCATTTGTCTTGCAGGAGTTTTAGGAGTTCTTGAAGCTCTCAATAGTCTAGCAGAGAGATTTGGTGCCAGTTTTGATTCTTAAGTCAAGAAAAAAATTGTCTGGACATAGTGAGAGCAGGCTTATTCTAGTGGCATCTCTGAAAACTTCAGATATTTCTGCTGCAGTGATTTTAGGCATTTTTCTCAATAATTTAGTGGAGATGGTGGCTCCTCTAAAACACACATATATTTCACTACTCTATTTTATTAGCCTATGTATATTTTTGCCTTTCATAGTCATTTTTGCAGACTGATCGAAGTAGAACTGAAAAGTTTCGCTGACTACGTTGGGTACCTGCTACTTTACCAGACCATAGTTTTGAGGCACGGGTTCTGAGAGGCTTTTATTTATGTGCTGTGAAGAATGGGTTCACAGTCTTGGACTTTTTGTCATGTTCTTGGGTGCCAGGTTCAGCCAGTGAGAATTCCAGAGCCATGCCACTGCTTGAAAGACCTCAGTTCTTACACCAGCAGCATCCTTTAAGCCAAAAGTACCATGTCTCTTTTCTCTTTGTTCATAATCTTGAGATGGAAGACAAAGTGTTTATACTAAAAGATTGCCTAAGTTCTTGTTGCTAGTGATTTTTGATATGTCCCTTAAGAAAGTCGGTGTTCTTTCCAAAGTGCTGTATGTCCAAGGCTTTGTTTAATCTGTTCCTCATACTTAAAAGTGCCCAAACTTTACATCATCCCTTCAGGATTTCAGGGCCATGACAGAAAGAGGAGTGCATAGCACTTTCACTGTGGAGGCATTCAAGATGTACCTTTGTGTCAGATGGAGGGTGAAATTACCAGTTATGACAGTGCTCTTTGTGACAGCCTATGCAGCACATTCATTGTCACCAATAATAATGTATTTGATATGTAATCACTGCAAATAGATCTCTTGATGTTCGCTGTGTGGGCTCAACACTGGACTCTGAATGTAGTGAACTGATGCTTCAGTTGCCATTCCCTGAAAACACCCAAATTCCACTGCAACAATGACTGCTCACTGCTTTGGATGCATTGCTTCCTTTTGCTTTTGTCTGTAGTTACACCAAGGAAAGAGAATGTTTTCTTTCTGTGTGTCCGTCTGTCTGTGTGTCTGTCTAGAGCACAGATTTTTTTTTTTGTTAAAAACCAAGAGAGTCGGTTGTTTGGCCTCTTTGTTTTCTGTGAAATCTAGACTGTTGGTCAAAATTTGCCAGGCTCATTGCTGGGAATAAGTAATTCATCAAAAAAGAAAAACAAACCAATAAACTGCTTTGGTTATTGGAAGGCTGAAATAGCAATTTTCAGTGTCCCTGCAACAATTTAACAATTTAACTTTTATTACATTTCTGCAGTTGCCTCTGTGTTCTGTTTCATGCACTTGCCAAGTGCTGTGGGATGATGTCCTCGCTTCTGCAGATGACATTTTTGATGAATTACTTTGGTAATGTGGTGGACTACAGTGATCAGATTTGTATTTTGAAAGGTGTAAATCTCTTGAGAAAGCATAGAGAATTAAAAAAACACAGGAATTCTATTAGGTCTGTTTTTGCTTTTTGTATTTCCCCCTCTCAGATTCTGTTTTTGTTAAGATTAGCCTTATTTTGTGGAGTTTCCAATCTTTGTTCTAGAACATTTGAGTTAAATATAGGAAAAGTTATCATTAGATTTTTAACGTGTCAAGTCCCCTTGACGACCTGGCAATCCCTTTATGTGCAGGTGATGACATAACTTGAAAAACTTGTACCGACTTCATTTGCTGACAGCAAGGAATTATGCCTAAATGTCTGGACTAACAAAGAATTTAGAAGAAGGAAAAATATCAGGTAGGGAGAATTTCCCGAATAGCTTGACTGTGAAGCAAATGTACATTTCAGGCTGAACTGTTGCCTGTGTACTTTCACATTATTGAAAATGAGAGTTGAGCCCATTGGGGATGAGACAGATAATAAATCTCAAAGACAGAAACCATGCTCAGTGATGGCATTTTAGAATGATTTCTCTTAAGGAAATCATCAAAGAAATACAGACTTTAGGTGTTTAGGAAATTCTACAGTTTTTGGTGATTTTTTTTTTTTTTTTTTTTTTTGAAAATGTCACTACTGATATTTTAAAAATTCGTACGACAGCAATACAAAGAGTTTAATTCTTGTCCTGGGTGGTTTCTTTATAACAAGCCTTCCCAAAAGAAACCTCACAATAGAGGTGGCAGAGTTTGACTGTAGTTGTCTTTACTGTACTATTGTGTTTTTTAAATAGTTGAAGACAATATACGATTCTAATTTTAAGTACCAGGTGTGGTCTCTTTTTGAGGTCTCACAGATTTAAAAGAAACAAAGGTTGGTTTGTTTCATTATATTAAAAGTTAAGCATTTCTTCATTTTCTAAAGGAAAACAGTTTAAGAAAAAAATACTCATTTTAGGGCCCTGCACAAATGAATTTGTGAGAGAAATGATTGCATCTGCAAGTGACATGTAAAAAGAATAACTGATTTCTGTACATTGCAGCAGTCTGGTATAAATAATGGCTTGCAAATGTTTTACTGTTCTTTTGCATTGCTGAAAAATTATTTTCCTTGTGTTATGAAGAGAAGGCAAAACAGTTAAGTGGAAAAAAAACCTGAATAAAATGGTCTGCTGTACAAATTTAAACATGCAGTGCTGGGAAACATGCGAGTTTCCTCCCCCGCTTTTGAGTAAAGGGCTCCCATCATTTAATTGTTTCTTAAAAGATGGAAAAAGGTGGAATAACTTGGCATTAAATTGTATGATTTCTTTGTTATTGTAACAAAGTGTATCATATTTTACCTACAGAATATATGAGCACTTGAAGGATACGTGAAACATGAGAAGTGGTGTAGCAATGAAAGCTTTTAACTGGAATCTGGGGAAAGAAAGAGCACTAATGGCAACAATATGCATAAATTACATTCCTATACTTGCCTGTGAATAATTTTTACGTATCTATGTGCCAATATATAGCAAATTAGATGCTTTTTTATATTTCCAGATTTATAAAATATATTTGTCTGGAGAAAGGGATGTAATGTTTACTTAGTGTTACTTTTTTATTGTTTATACCATTTTGAGAAAGCCTTGGAAGAGTACATTGCTTTCCTGGGGGGTTCTCTTGTGCTGCTATCATTAATACGGGGACAGTATTATAGAATTTATTATTTGATATTTCAAGTCACCCTCCGTTATGGGAGGGAAACCTGAAGTGATAGTTCTAAGATGGAACTGGTCACCCTCTCCACAGGTGTGAAAACAGGTGTTTGCAGAGCTATGCTGCAAACCATGCATTTCTGAAATGAAATTTGCTTTTAAAAGCCTTGTCTGGAAAGATGTGGGCTCTGCCCGCATGGTTTAACGGAAGAACTGCATGTAAAAAGTTGAGTCTTTAAAGCATAGTGGACATAGAGGAGCCTCGAGCATGATCTGGAAGTAAGATTAATAGGAAATGTCTTAATGAAGATGTCTGAGGTGAGCCCTTTTAGATTAATATGGGTAAGACAGGAGGGATTTCTTCTCTAATTTTGAACTTTTAGCACCTCTTATTCACTGAATTTTTATAACCTTCACTGTAAGTTACAGTTGCCCAACTGCAGCTGTGGTAAAACTGCAGCATAAGTGTTTCTGCATAGCTTGGAAATTGCACATTTTAAGTTGAGCATCTTCTCTGGGCCTTCATGGAGCATTAGCAAACAGACAGGTAGCACTGAGTAGTCGCTTCTTTTTTAAATTTCAGTCCATTCTTCATTTTTGTTCCTTGCAGTTCTGTATGCCACTGTTAACACAATTTGAGAGAAAAAGTATTTATTGATATCTATATAAAAAACAAAGTAATTTTTCCTTGAGCACAGATGAGGTTTTTTTTAAAAAAAAGACAGTTGCAGAAAACTAATGATAGTATCTCAAAAAGTCCCTAGTATAATGTGGAAGCATCAATGAATGAGTTTTGGTTAGAGTCTAGTGGCTGGTTTTCCAGGCTTCAGAAGAGCTCTGTAAGGGATACAGAGGAGTTCCCAAGACTTCCAGCAAAACCGCGAAAAATCAGTCTCCCTGAAAACACCCTGCAGGGAGACAGGGATTGCCTAGGAGGAGAGCTGGCTCTGGCAAAGAGAATGGGTAGGAAACTCTGCCCTCTTATTATCAAGGTTCTTTTGCATGTGTAACGTACCCAATTCTGCTCCTTTCTGAGTCACCTTTCTGCAGCTTTTACGGAGCTATGCAGAGTCTGTCAGATACAGGACCAGACACTTCTCTGCAAGGTGCAGACTTGGCTCACTTACCCAGAGTGACTGTGCAATGCTAACTTATTTTTACCCTGCAGCTGGGATATAGGAGAGATGAATTATTATATGCTGTCAGCTTAGCTGGAGTGCTGATAAACTAATAGAGTGAAAATGCTTATGTGTCCTTCTCACTGATGAAAATGTAAAGTGGGTCCTATTACCTTTCCAAAGCGTGCATGGATGTTTTGACAAGATAGAAATTTAACAACTGAATCTTACACATTGAAGAGAGATCACTAATAGGAGAAGCCTTGAGCAATTCTGTTCAACATGACAACAAAGTAAAGTCTCTCCTTTTGTTGGAAGGGGTGATACACCAAATCTTCCTTGATACTTGAAACAAATGTGATGATTGTCTTTGCTGATGTAAATGAGCATAATGGCTTTCTACTGGACATTTTTCACTGTGAGGGAAGTGATACACTGGAACTGGTTGCCCAGAGAAGCTGTGGCTGCCTCATCTCTGACAGTGTTCAAGGCCAGGCTAGATGGGGTTTAATCAGCCTGGTCTAGTGGAAGGTGTCCCTGCCTATGGCAGAGAGGGGTTGGATCTAGATGATTTTTAAGGGCCCTTTCAACCCAGACTGTTCTGTGATATGTGAAACTTACCTATGTGCTGTCTTTGTGTATTTAAGTGGTAAGGCATATGTCACTACATGGGATTTATTTTATGTTTGTGGTGGTTTTTTTTTTTCCCCCATTTGTTAGTATTTTTATTCTGGTTTTAATAAAGTCTTGGTAACCTTGTGTTTTGGATACAGTTTGAGGTTACATATTTAATATATTTGTATATGAAAACTTAAAAATATGTTTTGATTCAACAGCATTCCATGCAACTCCCAATACTTACAAACGAAAGAATACAGAAACAGCATTAGATAATAAGCCTTGTGGACCTCACTGTTATCAACATTTGGTAAGATAATTTTATATGTCACAATTCACTGAGTGATAATGCTGGCTGCAGTCTAGTGGGGTACTTAATCTAACAACGTGTTTGATCTAGGATAGTGCATCTGCTTGTGGGTTATTTGCAGTCAGATGTGTTACTTTCAGCTGCTGTGAGAGAAAAAAATTAACTTCCCATCATCTTAAGTAGGAATCCTTGTAGATCTAGCCTGACATATTTGTAGGGAAGAAATATTACTATCCCCTAATAATGGTGTTGCTGCTGTTATGTCCAGTCTAGTCAAGGAACTTCAAACTTCACTCTCTTGTAAATTATATCACAACTAAAAATTACTAAGGTTTTTTTTTAGTTTGCCAAAGGCTGATTCCATCTGGGACTTGTGCTCTTAAGAAGCAATAGGATGGAAATTAATAAAGTGAAATCTTTAGTAATATAATTTCAAGTCTCTCTCATAATTCCCCTAATTTTTTTGGTATGAGAAACTATGTAATTTTCCTATCTGAAAATTTGCTACACTGTCATACCCCTTTCCTCTTGAAAATAAGTTACCACTGCTTGCATTTTAAAAAATGCAGAACACATACTGTTTAAGTGCCATGTACAAGAAGAGTTCTTGTATTTTTATGGGTGTTTTCTGTGGGAAATTCTAATTTGTTTTTTTGTAATCTCGGAAAATAGAAATTTACTATTGAATAATTTTTCACTGGGCAGCAAAAGTAAAAGGTGAACTGAAATACTGACACAAGTACTTTGTTGTAAATGTAGATTTTTTTTATGGTAGCATCAAAAGTACTTGTGTTCATGGTTGGAGTGCCTTTAACTGGAATTTTGGTGCACATGATTATTTTGTAGAAAAATGGGAAGTTACTCAGCATGCTAGTAGAAGGTGTTCTCCCATAGGCCCTGATCACAAGTGAAAACACTTCTTGATTCTTTTGATGTAAATTGTGATGTTTTGTGTTCAGGAAGGTGCAAAGGAGTTTGCAGCTGCCCTGACCGCAGAGCGCATAAAGACTCCGCCAAAGCGCCCCGGCGGCCGCCGGAGGGGACGGCTCCCAAACAACACCAGCAGGCCCAGCACGCCCACCATAAACGTTCTGGAGTCAAAGGACACGGACAGCGATCGAGAGGCTGGCACTGAAACCGGCGGGGAAAACAACGACAAAGAGGAAGAAGAAAAGAAAGATGAAACATCCAGTTCCTCTGGTAAGGCTGGTCAGTGCTGCTTTATTCAATGAGCTGCACTGCTTGAGATGAAACAAAACCAAAACTACAAAAAAACCAATGCAATAAAAACAACAAAAACCCAAAACAAGTCGAACCATGTAATCCTAGAAAATATATGTTTGGAATGTATGGAACTGAGTGAAGACAAAATAATGATATGAGTTTAATCAAACTGTAAGAGAATGTCCTTATTGTCTCAATTTGTGTGAAGGTCATGTAATTTGAGTTGCTATTGTTAGCTTCTGTAAGGCATGTGAAAAGTACTTGTTTCTTCTGGCACTTAGGAAACAACAACAAAAAGCCTGGGATATTTTTTACCTGCAGTTAATGATTTGACATTGTGAAGGGCAATATAAATTTTGAAACATAGCCTTACTCTTGAATTTTATTACAGAAGCAAATTCTAGGTGTCAAACACCAATAAAGATGAAGCCAAATATTGAGCCTCCAGAGAATGTGGAATGGAGTGGTGCAGAAGCTTCAATGTTTAGAGTTCTTATTGGCACCTACTATGACAACTTCTGTGCAATTGCCAGACTGATTGGGACCAAAACGTGCAGACAGGTAAGAAGCTACTTGCTAAGAGTCGTAGTGATTTACTTTTAATGCTAAAGTATTGATTACTAAAAGGGAAAAGTAATTAATTTTCTTGGTTTTTCCAAGAATGCTATGGTCCATAATTCATACCACAAATACATAAAAGTTAGTTTTAAAACTATTTTAAAATTAAATTTACAGGAGGTTTAAATTAGAGTATCAGTTCTTAAATGACAAAAATAATCAACTTTAAATGTATTGAAAAGAGACTTTGACTGGATGTAATCTGTAAGTTGTTGGTTGGAGGAAATCATACTAACTTAGAATATGAGCAACTTTGTAAGTGAGAGATTTATCGTGGATGTGTTATGGTATCTCTTGTTAGGTGTATGAGTTTAGAGTAAAGGAATCTAGTATTATTGCACCAGTCCCTGCTGAAGATGTTGATACTCCTCCCAGAAAGAAGAAAAGGAAACACAGGTAAATCTGTTACTAAATACCCTTAGCATAACAGTAATTTGCAATACAGGGGATCAGAACAGAAAGTGTTTTGGAGGAAAAGTTGTGCAACTCTTCTTTTGCTTCCAAAACCAAAAGTTGCAGCAATAAAACAAAAGGGTGTTTTAGTTTCAGACAAAAGTTCTACTGCAGTGGCAAGTATAACCTTCCTCTTTTCCTTTCCTTTCTTTATAAACTCTTTAACAGCCAGGTTCTTGTAGGTGTATTGATGCAAGTAGTCGAAACTCTTTTTAGATTAGAAATCACCTATGCAGCTTTTTGCAACATTCAAGATAGTGTGGTATAATGATTTTCTTACAGCAGTAAACATTAAATTTAGAAACATTTCAAGAGGATTGAGTAGTGATTATATGGTATTTTAAAATTAAAACTTTTTTTTTTATGATGAAGTGTATTCTAGCAAGCTTCAGATATCAAGCTAGTAGGATTGTCTTCTTTTTCTTTAGGAGAGACTATTCCTTTGTAACCTCTGAGTTTCATTAGCACCTAGAACAACAACTAAAGCCAGGCTAACAAGTTATTATTTGAAGTGAAGCTCCAACGAAGAACAGAGTTCCGCTTTTCTGGAGCCAGAAACCTCATTTGACACAACTTCTGTTGAAATTGCAAACCTTGGTGGCTACTGTCTATCAATGAAATGCATTTTTGAGAATTCTGAGGCTTGGAAAATGCAGCTCTGCATTGATTATTTATATTCTGAGAGATAAGAACATAGGAGGTAAAAAGCTAACTGAAAATTAGCAAAAACATTTCTTTTATCAGGCAATAAGTACACTTTTTTTTCCATGTAATTTCCTATTTCTCCCTTTAACTTTCCTTATTTTCCCTTAAGTTTGTCCTTCGAGTTCTTCTCCCATTAATTCTTCTTGCTTCTGTCTTAGCTTGTCTACTAATTATTTCCAGGCCTAGTGAAATTCCTGAACTGGTTCAAAGATCCTGTTTATGTGGAGCAGAATATTTCTACTTTTTAGCATAGAGGCAGGCAACGTGAGCTGGGTAAAGACTGAGTGAGCATCTGCAAAAGATTTTGTTCTCAGCAAAAGCTATTGATTTTAATGCTCTTGGCACAGTTTTCAAGTGTTCGAGCACTTGGTGGGTTTGGTTGTTTAAATTTAGGTTATTAGCCATGGTGCAAGTTTGGAATATGCAGCTGAGAATTAGCTTGCTGTCAGGTTCACACAAGTTGCTGTAAAAATGGTGCCACTACATCTATTTAAAAAAGAGCAGCTAAAAGGCTCAAACATATGTTTGCAGCTGAAATGGATTGTATGATTACCGGCTGACATTGTTTTGGAGGAGTTCTCAGCCTTTTTTTAGTTTAGGAGTTCTTTTCCCAAGTAAATGAAAGCATACTCCATTGCATGGGGTTTCTTGACTTTAGTTTCTTTTTTATTACTTGCCAATATAAAAACTTTTATGGTAGCAATTTAGTTTTGAAATGGCCTTGAATTCTTTAAACTCTCATTGGAGGACGGAGATAATTTTACAGATTTCATGTCCCAGAGTATGTGGCAATCAAGCTGTCTCCATTTTTCTATGGCAGTAGCCTTTTTAAAAAGGAAAGCGGTTTAGCCTGCCTACATCCTGCTGTAATCTGAACACTGAACATGTCCCACAACCAGCAAATGGGACAACGATCTAGAAATCTTTCTTTGTTTCTTACCTTTCCTTTAGTTGAGTTTACTCACTATTAAGGTAAATCCAGTCCTAGAGCCGGGAAGGCCCTTCCTTTCCTTTTGCCCTTTTCCATTGCAGAGCTCTTACCTGTCTGCATGTTTTCCACATGTGCATGTGGCTTTGAGATAAAGCAGCAGCAAAAGGCTGCTTTTGCTGGCCTCTCATAACTGATCTGAGAGCAGATAAAGTCTTTTCTTGCAAGACTTTGCTTATTTCTGGTGTCATCCTGCTGTCAAATGAGCATACTGAGCAACTAGCTGGCAAGACTGCCCCCCTCTTGGATAATGAAATGTCTTGTTTTCCTCCTCTCTGTGTCATTTTTGTTAAAATAGCTGTAATAAGGCTGATCAGTGGGAGAAGAAGACTTCTAATATAGTTGCTTTTTGGAGAAGTAGTAAATGTTAGAGCCGGGCCTATGTATCAGACTAACCTCTTATTTGGAGAAAACTCTGCCTTGATGAGAAATTAGTACTTTGCATAGAAGCCAGTAAAAAGCCTGAATGAAAAAAGAATTCTGAAAAGCATGGGTGTATGCTGAAGGGAGAGTGTATTTTAGTTCTGTTCATTCTTTCATGTGTATATTTTTCTTCCATTGCTGGGAGCCGAGTTGAATTTGCTGTAAACTAATCAACACTCCTTCCTTTATTTTTGTACAGATTTTTAAGGCCATATAAAGCTGCTTCTTTATTATTTTGGTTTTCCTCTTCTCCCTCATCCCCTATTCAGAGGCCACTTGGTAATTTTTTTTGAAATTTCTTTTTCTCCACTTTCTCATTTTCTTCCTCTTACTTACCTTCTGGTGGACTGATGTTCACTGCATGGGTTTGAATAGTTCTGCCAAGAGTTCAGGATGCCTTTTTGTAGGGATTTAAAGTCTCACTGTTATCAGGCAAAAAGTGAAGCTGAGACATTGGCATCAATATTCTTATGTGCTACCTGGTTGGAAGGCTGAGTCTTGGAGTGGTGGGGAGGCAGTGGATAAGATGATCCGGGGGACTGAAGTCTTTGAGCGATGTCAGAAAATCAAACACTGCAAAGACTCAACTATATATTTGACATAACCAGCATGTATTTTGAATTTTTGGGGCTCTTTCTGGTAGTAGAGTATCCTTGTGCAAAGCAAGAAATGATGGAGCAGCTTCTTCCAAAGAGTGTTTATACTGCCGGGTTAGCTGACACTGCTGCTGCCTAAAACCACTGGCAAAGTCTAGTAGGTTGTTAGGAGAGAAGCTGTCATGATGCTTCTGGAAACACTTGTTCTCTAAGCTGGCTCTGCTGCAGATGCCATTAACCAGATGTACAAATCCACTGGCTTGCTTGGAAACCTGCCACAGAGTTTCCAGTTAGCTTTTTTAAATGAAACTTCAAGTTGTGAGTACTTTCTCAACTTTGTGTTTTCCTTGCCTTTGCTTCCTGCTGCATGGGACCAGGTCCTGCCTTTTGTTTCTGTTTGAGATGGCAGATACGAAAATGATACTCTGCCCTTAGCATGGTGCTTGCTCAGGCTCCAGCTTTGTGCACTAACTGGGGGAACTTGCAGGGCTTTGTGGCAGTTTGGAAATTACAAGGCAGTGAATGCACTATTGCATTGTGCCAGTCAAAACTCCTGTCGAGTTGGTCAGTGTTGTCAGCCTGCTTCCTTGTATTGTATCATTCCCCACAGCTCATGCTGCCACTGTGTCTCCAGTCCCCCTCTCCCTCCTGTGACACCTGTCCCTCCCGAATAGGGACAGAGCAGATGGATGCTTTTCCCGTTGTGACTGCCACCTGTAGCTTTTTTTCTGCTCTGACTTGTTACTATTAATGCTTTGTTTATGTGTATGCACATTTGTGTACATTTAAAAAGTATTAGGTTAGTGCTTGCCTTTTGAGAAAAAGTGAAGCTGCTAATTGCTAATGAAAGAGTACTTTAAGAAGTTTGGCCACAGAATGCCTTTAAAGGTTTGCTGTACTAGTAGGTTCTTATTATTTTGGGGTGACAGACAAGTTTCTCTGAAAGACTTGTTCAAAAATATGGTATGTTACATTTTCCAGATACGAGGTAGCCAAGAAAGAAAGTAGTATGGTGTGCATTAGAGTAATTTAAGTCAAAATTGCAATTTCAAGTATATGGGAAGTGTCTTCTTGCAGAGTCAATGTCTCATAATTCATAAATAGATGTTGGCAGCCTTTTCTTCTAGAGTGAATCACTCTTAATAGGAATATCATCTATTTATTACAGTACTCTGTGATGCTAGGCTTCCTTCCCCTCAGCCATAGTTACTTGGACAAATCTGTCTTTGTGGGTTTCTAACTCCTATGGGCTCCTTCAGTGCTTGTAAGAAAGTTGGTTATTGAGCTAAATCACATAGTAATGCTTTAGAATCGCAATTTTATAGAGAATCTTACTTAGCTGAAGCTGTTGGAGGGTACTGCACACCATTTGGTTGAAGTAAAAGCTGCTATGCTTTTTTGAAAGATGTAGCAGTTAAAAAGTCCTATTTAAGTAGTTACTGTGGGAGATACTCTTTCAGAGTGCAAACTTCTGAGGAGTGTTGCACTCACTGAAAGGCTTTTGTTGGTGTTCTGTGCTGGGGATCTTTCAATACCTGTGTTCATGAGTCTTTTGGGCAGCTCAGTAAATCTACAGAGTTAGTGAGTTGCTCGATGCAGTTGGCAGTGTATTAATTGGCCAAGAAATGAGGCTTCTCCCCTATTGTCTTTATGTTGTTACATGATATACTAAGGAAGCAAAAGAAGTATAAACTTTGAAAATCCTTAATCTAATTTCTTTGTTATGTGTGTTCACTGAAATACAAGTGGTAACTAAAATGCATAGAATTGAAGAAAATAAATAACTGATTTCTCCTTTAATTTTAAGGTTACTGAAATGAAAAGTCTGGTTTTTCTTTTGGTACTAAAGGTCCAGACAGGTGTTTTTGCTTGATTGTATCTGACACACCGTTTACGGAATAGCTGACATTCCCTGGCCAAAGAGCTTGCGATCTGAAATGGATAAAAAATAAAGGGATAAATGTAACTTGCAAGAACTTCCAAGTATATTGAGTTATGTTATGCTAACCAAAAGCATGCTATTTGTAAAAAAAACCACAGCAAAGCAACAAACACAAACAATAAAATCCACCAGACAACAAAAACACCACTTTTGGCAAAGGGTGAGCTTGGCTGAGCTACCTGAGAAAGGGGACACTGAAGGAAAACTGTAAGGAAATAAGAAAACGGAGTGTAGACTTTGAAGTAGGAGGAGAAAGGCTCAGTGCAGCACCACCAACCAGGACAACTGGGGAAAAGTGTCCAGCCAGAAGGAGTACTGAGGTCCCATCACTGTGGCTGTGCCAGGCAGACAGTGTCTCCTGTCAAGTACTTGGAGCTTCTCAGGTGAAGGGTAGGTAGGACCTGGCTGTGATCTGTAGGTGACAACCAGAGTAGTGCTGGGGTCAAGTTCTGTGAAGCAAACAGCTGTCCTATTTCTACCCCCCTATTCGGGCATGACCCTCCAGATCTGCAACTTCATATCCTTCCTTTGCTGCTGCTCCTGCCTGCCAGAAGCAGTTCCAACAGCCTGCTCTTAGCAGGGTTTCCTTCAAGGCCATCTGAATTTAAGCATCTCTAGGCTGGGCTGGGTGGGGACTGCTCATCTGTACAATCCTGGGACTAGAGGAGTGGTGTGGGGAGCAGGGGGAGCAGCCTGCAGAGTTCTGATCTTATCAAGCCCGAGAGACTGGGACTGGGTGGTTCTGCTGCAGCCCCTCTGACTTGTGTGCAGTTAGCAGGTGTTCATGTCTCCAGAAAATTTTCCATCTTAAGTCAAGTGTGGGTGCAAGATGCAGCTGCCTTTCTCAGCCCACTGCAGGAGGAGTTCCTGTCAACCTTCTTGTTTGTTTTGTGTTTTTGCAGGTTGTGGGCTGCTCATTGCAGAAAGATACAGCTGAAAAAGGGTTAGCATCTTTCCATTCAATTTATGTCCTGAACTTTTAAGATTCTACTATTGCTTTTTTCCATTTTGGTTGTTTGTGGGGGGGCCTGGTTGTTTATTTTTTTAATGTTAGGCCATTATATATGTTCCATGGGGAGCTAGAAATTTTAGGAAAATGAAAATTAAAAACATAAACTCTCATTACACATATTGTAGGGACAAAAGGTACTCTTTGGTTTAAATAGCTGGAGGAGCTCTGTGTAATTCTGTAAAAAGGAAAGGAGGCTGACTTTACAGTCTTTCCTCATTGAAGTGCAGGTAAAAATAGTATTAAGGATAGGAGCTGCAGTAAAAAGTGACTTTTTCTTTTCTTTTGTAAGCCACCTTAATTTAGAAATAGTTCTCTGAAAAGTTCTTGAGAATGATTGAGACTTCTAGCAACATAAATAATTGATCAGTTTGTCTCTCTTCTTTTTTGTTGCTGATTGCCAACTTGAGCATTTTTACAAATTTACAAATTCATGCAAACTCTAAACAAGCTCAGGAGTATTAATAGAAAATATAATTTGTATAGCACCAAATTCTCCTAGCCACTCTATAGGTAAAGAGTTGTCCCTGGTAGTTCCTTTCTTTCCTAGAAGACTTCAGCATTGTCTGTACTGGAAAATTGACTTGGGAAAGCACAGTGGTATAATAATAGTAATAATAATAATAATAAAGGGATTAGATTGCCAGTGTTACCTGTTTAAAAGTTGACTGTTGTTCCACATTAAAAATTGCTTTGGGCATTTAAGCAAATTTACTCTGTTGAATAATATCAGTGCTATTCCAAAACATGTTCAGACAGGAAATTATGCCATTTTAGTTTCGTTTCTCAGTTTTCCACATGAACAGCTTTCAGCTCTGAATACTCAAAGCAGCTGAGCAATGGCAGAACGAGGTGCACTAGGAAGGCAGGTAATGGTGTAAAACAGCTCACTAATGTTACAGTTTGGTTTTGTGTCTTTGGGGTTTTTAATCCAACTCATTGTGGGTTTGGGTTTTTTGTTCATGTCTGGGGTTTCTTAGTTAAATGACTAAAAGGGAATTTCTGCCTTAGAGTAAGGGGAACTGTGTATTGTTTGTTTGCAACTTTCAGCTTTACAAAATGTTGCTATTTTTCTTCAGATGGGTCATCCAATCACGTTTACAACTATCAGCCATGTGATCACCCACGTCAGCCTTGTGACAGCTCATGCCCATGTGTAATTGCTCAAAACTTCTGTGAGAAGTTTTGTCAGTGCAGCTCAGAATGTAAGTAAAACATTTAAAAGTTATCTATAAATTTCTCTCTCTGTCTCATCATCGAGCTCTGTACTGCAGACAGTGTTACAGGAGCAGCAAGTTGTGTCAGATAGTGAGAGCACGTTCAGTTTAATTTGGCCCTTGTAATTGACTACTGCATGGAGTCAGAAGCAGTCTTCAGACCTAAAATTGAGGAATAGTAATTAAAATCAGGGAAGGAAAGAATTTGTAGCACTTTGGAGTGTCCTATGCAGATATCAATGGCTGTGTTACCAATATTCTCATATGCTATAATCTGCAGAGGCTTAATTTTATGCTGTATTTTTTCATACTTGCTTGTTTTTTCCCCCACACATTCCTTTGTAGGCCAAAATCGTTTTCCTGGGTGTCGTTGCAAAGCACAATGCAACACCAAGCAGTGCCCCTGTTACCTGGCTGTCCGTGAGTGTGATCCTGACCTCTGTCTGACTTGTGGAGCAGCTGACCACTGGGACAGCAAAAATGTTTCTTGCAAGAACTGCAGCATTCAGAGAGGATCCAAAAAAGTACGTCCAAAGTTATATAACTGCATGTCTGTTGCCTGGGTTTTGAGGTGTTCTTGTATTTTCAAGCCAGAGAATGGAATTTCTTTTCCTGTTTGACAGCATGAAGGCAAAGAAAACAAAAAAAACCAAACCAAATAGAAATAAAGGGAGTTGTCATTTGTTAGCTTGCTCATGTGCTGCTGTTAAGCACTATCTATCTACACTATTTTATCATGTACCAATTAGTGTTTCTGTGCAGCACTGCAGCAGAATATCTCCTTTTCCCCATTCAGACTTTGCTTCTTAATTGCAAATAGGCTGCTGTTTTAAAGTGATACCTCAGCAGTCTTTTCCAGATCAGCATGAAGTTTATCCCAGAGTCTAGAGCAGTTTCTTTCTTCAGTTGTTGATTCTAAGGCATAAACTTGTATATACAGTCTACTAAGTCTTGAAAGCCCATTCAGTTCTGGCAAATAAATCAATAAGCCAAAGTTTATTTCTACTCTGAAACGTCTTCTCACAAAACAGTTAATTAGGGAGCTGATCAGCTGTGGGCTCCTGTCTACAGACCTTTTGAGGTTGAAGTCTCCCCTTCATTTCATGGTGTCTTGGGGCGGTTAAACTAAAATTTTTAGTAGTTTTCAAATACTTGGTCATTTTTCTTTTACATACATCTTCTGATCCACAAGCTGTAACTTCAGTGTGTGTTTGATCATTAGAAGACTCTGGATTTGTCTGCTCCCTGGAGCCCCAGCATATATATTTCACTAAGTGATACAACTAAGTGATACAATACAAAATGGAAAAAAACTCAAACTAAACTCAAATCTAAGCCAGGCATATCTAAACCTTTTGGTTTTTCTATTCTGCAGCACTTACTATTGGCACCTTCCGATGTGGCAGGCTGGGGGATTTTTATCAAAGATCCTGTACAAAAGAATGAATTCATCTCTGAATACTGTGGTGAGGTAAGGATGGAGAACACTGGATATGAGCTTAATTGATGAAGTTATGCATTGACAGGGACTGACCATGGGATACCATTGTCTGTAACCTGGTATCACGTTCAGACAGAGCCATGTGGCTGACTAAGTGTCACAGGCTGTAACTGCTGTCTCACAGGCTCAGACTCCAGGAACTACACAATTGAAATGTCACAAAAAATTTGAAACAGGTTCTTGTTGGAGAGGAGAGGCTAGAATGTCCTTTTTATCTTAGATGGAATTTCAGTTCAGACATGCTTAGAATTTGGTGGCAAATCATTTAGCATAGTACTGAAAGTCAGTAGGAGCTTTCACTAAGCTATATTCTGTAGCAATAAAACACTGAGTCAGGTATGCAGTCCTGATTTTGAGAGGAGAAGCAATTCTTACTTTTCTTCTGCTCTGAAAGAGTTTATTTATGCTAAGAGCAAAGCACGGATGTTTGGTAAGTGCAGAATGCTTGCTGAAAACAATACTTTGTTTGGGAATACTTTGAATCCACGAGAATAAAAAAACCTCCCACCTTTCAGAAGGTTGGTGGGGGGGGGTTGACATTAAGCTGCTATGGTTACACAACGGAAAAGTGCTTCTCTTTTTTACAAATAGTGTTTATTTCAGATTATTTCTCAGGATGAGGCAGACAGAAGAGGAAAAGTGTATGACAAATACATGTGCAGCTTTCTGTTTAACTTGAATAATGGTACGTATGCATTAGTTGCAACCCTTGGCAGAGTAAGTAAAGCATTCATGCTCAGCATTTTCTTCAGCCCTGTTCTTCGGCAGACAGCAGGCAACAATGAGAGTTTTTTTAAACACATCTTTCCCTATCAGTGTATGCGTTCATCCTGTTTTGATAGTCTTTAGGGTGACTAAAGAATGTAAAAGGCTTGCCAGATGTTGTCTGAAGTAATTTTACTGAATTAAATTAGCAGTAAGTTATGATGGTAATTGTGTTGGGGGAGAAAAAAGCCACGGATATGTGGTATGTGGCTGCTGCCACTAGAAGAGAAAAATATAGACTGCACTGTGTCAAGCATCAAAATACTAGAAAATACTGGAAATGAGGAAAAAAACCTGCTGCTTTAAGTCAGTGTTGACTTAGCATATTTATGGAGCTTGTCCTTGTGGAATAAAGGTAGAGAAGCTTCAATGAAAAGCTCAGGTGGTGCCACTGTGGCAGGAGGTAAAGGAAAAGCACAGTGTGGAACAGAGTTCAGTTGTTGTAGGGTGGTGAGCCAGCTCTTCCATGGGGGAAGCTGAGCCGTTATCTTCTCTAGCTGCTAAGATCCAAGCATACTAGGTATTAAAAGTAAAAAATCAGTCGTGGGTTTTGTTGTTTTTTCTGCTCCCTGCAGATTTTGTGGTTGATGCAACACGCAAGGGCAACAAAATTAGATTTGCAAACCATTCAGTAAATCCCAACTGCTATGCAAAAGGTAAGTTTCACACACACTTGTTTTTCATCAACGTATGAAATACTGTGAGGTATTTCTTTAGCATGCATTTTATCAGTATTTGTACTAACATATCTAATTTCTTTTAAAACAGTTATGATGGTTAATGGTGATCACAGAATAGGAATATTTGCTAAAAGAGCCATTCAGACTGGTGAAGAACTGTTCTTTGACTACAGGTGGGTAGATGGATTTCAGATGGGATTAGCTTTCACTATCTGAGCAGCTCAAGAGTTAACTCCTGTGTCTGCCTGGTCCCTGCAACCTAATGTCTCAGTAGCTGAGAAGCAGCATTCCCCACACTGGTTTTGTTAAGCCAGATGCCACAGCAAGACTGACTTGTGTAAAGCAGCTGGTGAAGACCCTGCAAACTTGGAACATATAGAGCTCATATAGAGCAAAATATAGTGACAAATGGGAACAAGACTTTCTCTGGTTGGGTTCCGTAGGTACAAGTTAACTCCCTCATCATTCAGAAATAGGCAAGAATTTCAGAGAATTAATTACTACAGACAAATGCTTGCTAAGAACGTGTCCTTACTTTCCTCTACAATCATCTCACTTGACTTACTTGAAAAAGTAAGCTGTCCAGTGGCAATGTGTAGGTCAACCTTGAGAAATGCAGTTGCTTTCCAGTACTGAAAATGAACTTCAGAACTGTAAGATTCAAGGTGAAAAAGTAAGGAATTTTAGTGATTTGTCTCCTCTTGATCAAACACCTCTGAAAGCAGACTTCCCATCGTTTCCTCACCAGCTAGTTCAGCTGGTGAATTTGCAGGTTCATAACACTGCTGACAGGCTGAAGAAACTAAGTATGAGAGTATTCCAGGCTGTGGTGCCATTCTGTCAGAATGATGAAGCTGAAACATTCCATGATACTGGGGTTTTTTTTGTGATTCTGCTTTTTTTTTTAAATTTCAGATATAGCCAAGCTGATGCCCTTAAGTATGTGGGCATTGAAAGAGAAATGGAAATCCCTTGACACCAGCTACCTCTTCTTTTAAACAAACAGCTGCCTTATCTTCAGGAATTTCTAGTACTGTGGGCAATTTTAGAAAAATTAAAATGATGCAATTTGAAATTCTGTATTTGCAAAGTACTGTAACAGTAATTTATAGTAACAAATTTTTAAAAAACCAACTTTTTATTGCCTTCTCACCAGCTGCAAAGTGTTTTGTACCTATGAACTTTTGCAATAATGTGGTGTGGTACATTTTTCAAGAATTTTCCTTGAATAAAGGATACTTGAACTTCTTCATTTTTACTGGAATTGAGTTGAAATTTTGTCTCACCCCCTTGAGAAAGCAATGTGAATCTAACGTGTAACTTCTGTCCAAAAGCAGCTCCATACTTGTCTCCTGTTACTGTTACTTTGGGTCACATTTAAGATCAGCCTGAAGTTGTAAACAGTGTAGATGTCTGTCAGGTGATTGTGGTGCTGCAGTGCCTATGTGAGGACAGGTGTGGTCTTGCAGCTTCTCAGCTCCCTTGGCATGCAGTTACATCTGTATTCTCTGGAGTAATGGCTGCAACCCAGAAACGCCTGCAATTGCTAGAATAGCTGTGATTTCTGTGACAAACACGACTTTCAAGACAAAGCTGTGGTACAAGGTGCCCTCACTGTGGCTCTTCTGAAGTACCCAACTGAATGATGAATACAACAGTAATTACACATATATTAAAAAAATAAATTTCTATTCTGCCTCTCTTACAGTTTTCATCCAGAATCATTTAGATTGCAGCTCATGTCTATACAGGGCTACCACATTTATTTCTTACCTGCTAGTAGATTGTGAACTCAGCAGCTTCCTCTGAAGTAGAACACCGCTCTGGTCAAACCAGCTGAGGTGGGAGGGCAGGCACAGGGTACTAGTGCCAAACTGAGCCCATGAAGTCTTGTCCATGGTGACCATTTATTTACCTGCTGCACTGAGTGGGCTCCAAGCCTAGGGCAGAGTTTTCAGCTCTTCCTGCAGGCAGCTGTCACGTGCCCTCCACCTTGGTGGTGGCCCAAGTAAGAACTTAAAAGAACAGTCCAAAAGTAAAAACCTGGTTTTCTCCCTCCTCGGGTAGAGCACAGCTCCTGGTCTGAAGCTGGATGCACAGTACACAAAGCAGTGCTTTAACCAGCCCAGAGCTTTGAAAGGCAGCTCAGAGCAGATGATTTTGACCTTCCAACTAAGAAAGGAATTCAGGCTGCTTCTCTGTCAACACAGCACATGCATCCTACTAAAAACTCTATGAGCCCTGAACTTTCTGCAAGGAAGGTTTACAAAAACAAAACAGCATCTCAGAAAAAGATTAAAAATTTAAGAGGCATCAACCAGCTCCACTCTAAATTTCCAAAAGTAACTTCAAAACTGAGCAGCAAGATGCTTCTATTGCCCCTAATGGCAGTCTGTCAGAACAGAAATAGCAAGCATACACAATCTCAAGTGCAGATGACACCCCTCCCTTTTTCCAAATCAGTTTGGATCACATCTAGTACAGCTCCATAATATTTTTTTAAACCCAGAGTTCAACTGTAACCATTAGCTTCCATTAAGAGAGAAACATTAGCAACACAAAACCTAGCTCCTTTCCTGCAAGAAGAAACACTGAACAAATCACAATTTCCATTAAGGGTAAAATAGCTACAGGACTTAAGTACTTTTCATGATCAAGATTAGAAAATATATAGATTACCAAAAATGAGACCTGTGAGGATGGCAACATTTTGCTTGTAGCATGTAAAAAGCCAAGACTCATTTCATAAAATGTTGTGAGAAGAACAGAATGAGGCCTGGTCAATTAAGGTATGTGTAGTAAGACTTCAGAGTATTTTAATTCCCACCACAAGTTTAATTTAATGGGAACTGTTCTTCAGGAACGCACTCCTCCAGTCAAAGAAATGGGGAGCCTAAACGTCCTTTATTCTAGGCAGCATTTATGCAGGTGTGATGGACATTATAGCACAGTAAACAATATTAAAACCAGCTCCAATTTCAGATGACCAAACATTGCCAATATATTCTGAGTGTCTTCTGTTCTGCATATCTTGTGAAATCATCACAAATTTATTTTCAAAGCGCAGACAATTCCTCTTCAAAAAGAAATAACATGCACAGATAATGATAGATGACAATATCTTCAGAGCACAAAATGTTCTTAAAGCACTAGAAAATGGGGAGGAAAAGCAAAATGAATTTCTAGTAGCTTTCGTAACCATTATACCTTTTAATTACATTTAGAAAGATAAGTCATGAAACTTAATAAAACCAAATGCAACTTGTACAGAAATCTTTTAATTTTTCTTTATTATTTATCACACATTAAAAAATGAAACACACTATACAAATGCTTTTTCATAGCAGATTACACGAGTCCATTCAGACTTGCTCTCCAAGTGCTGCCAACATGTGTAAGTGCTGCCTGTGATGGCAGCTGTTCATCATATAGCCAATGTATTGATTTAAATGCAGTAGCATGCAACCCTTAAATGAGAAGGGTCTGATTCCTTTCTGTTCTTAAATTAGGTTAAATGGCATTGGTGTCCATATTTACATACTTGAAATGTATCAATCCTGAGCAGTTCTGATGTAAATCTGAGACTGGTTGATGGAGTCCTGGCCCCAGTCATTAAAAAGAGAGGTCCAAATGGCAGCAGGGTGGCTGCTATGAAGTTCTGTCACTTTCATTCTTTCCATCACACACCTACTTGCCGAGTGTCACACAGTCAGGTAATTGCTAATAAAAATGTTAAGCCAAGTAACTGTAGGTGTCCTTCTCACCATCTACACGTTCCAAGTACTCCTTCTCAATGAGGATGTCAATGCATTTCTGTGGGAGGAACAGAATAGAGGTAAGCAGTGGGACACAGGCGTAAAAGCCCTCTCTGGGGTTGCTCCAAACTTTGATTTTGACCCCTGAGGGGCTTCTCTGCCAAGCAGAGGACAGGAGTAGGTAAAGGACACAAACCACAGCAGTTCACTCTCCTCTTTCTGACCACATTAAAGCAGAAGGCTTTGCTTATCCACTAAACTGAATTACACTTACTGGATGCCATTCCAGGGGTGTGACTAGGAGATCTTCACAGCTGAGCAACTTCATAGTAAGACAGCAAATACAGGATTACAGCAAGATGCAGAGAGCATATTTAAGGCCATGAAAGACAGCAGCAGTGAGGAGCTGCCTGTATCACTGCCCTGCACCAGTGCCAGTTTATGCAACTGGTCTTGTCCTTTGCCCCACCTACCCCTTGGTTGTGGATGTAAAAACTGCTGGTGAGCTCACTTAAACAAACTGATGAATATATTAATATGCATAAATTAATAATTAATATAATCAATATAATTATGAGTAAATACTTAAATACAATGCCCCCCATCGCAACATTTTTACTGTAAAGGAAAGCAGGAAATTTTTATCAAGCCAACCCCAAGGATGACTGTCATCCCACAACTGGGAGAGCAGGAACAAAAGGTAAGCCTGGACCAAGGGCTGTGGTAAGTTGACACTGATGTGAAAAGATGCAATCCAGCTACTCTTTTACACCACTGCCAACAATGTGAAACATAGATGTTACTGTAAGAGAAATGCAGTATTTCTGGTTAAAATATTTCCTACCCACAACTCAAAAAAATCTATCCTTGCCTATCACATCTCCTTAGCTTTCCTTTTTAATTCAGAAGCATGTGTTTTGCCTGTGTATATATCCTCCTCACCTCCTGGAATCCAGGTTCAGGAGATGTAGGTCTCACGTACCTTAATTACAGGAACTCGTGGCTTGAATCTTGAGGACAGCTGTGTTAGCACTTCTCCAAGCAGTTGCTGGTGTTTTAGAACCTTCCTCATTTTCATGATTCTCACAATAGCAGCCTGCACAGTAAAGTTGGGAAGACGTGTTTAGGAGCCAAGTACTTGTCCCTCTGTGTAAAGCCATTTAACTGTGCTAGATCATGTCTGCCCATGCAGAAGCACCACCACAACCACAACTCGAGCATCAGACGGGGAGAAGCTTGCCCACGAGTGTCAGCTACTCACACAGACTTCGAGTCTCCACAGCACAAAAAGTGCTGTCATCAAAAAGTGGTTTTGAGACATAAATTTTTAGAACTGTCAGTCAGTCATAATAACAGCACCAACTGGTAACAAGAGCCACACAAAACTACTTGTGTAGGAAAAAGTCTTCTTTATATATTTAACCTAACTGACACTCTCGTACTGGTCCATTTGTATTTCCTTCCTCTGCATCTGAAGTGGATTCAAAATGAACTGATTATAAAACCACTGTTAATTTCATACTACCTGGATATTACTATTTTTTTTATTATTCAGTTTTTCACTCAGGACAAGGTCTGGTGAACACATGCATCCAAGAAACCCAAACACTCATCAACATGTTAGAACCAATGTGAAGAACACATCCTGCCTGTAGACATGCCTTCCAGTTTCTACTACAGACTCCAATCACCTTTAAGAACATTTTAAACACATTTTTTGAACTCCAACATAGTGCACTGGAATGTCATGTTGTCTTCTAAGAAAATTAGGAAAACCCCACAGTAAGCTGTAAGTAAGTAAATGATTACAAAATTGTGATTCTGAGGTCATGACAGCAGTCTGCAATAAAACTCACCTGAATCAGTAGTTTTCTATCTTCCTCTATATTTTTGTGTGTAGTTTCTTGCTCCTGCTTCTGTTCAGTCTTCATTGGCACATTGATGTTTACCCTTAATTTTTTGCTGTAAAGCAGAAGTTCATGAACAATTAGACTGTTTAAATACCAAAGAAATACAGAAAAAACTCCAAACAAAACCCAACTCAAAAATAAAAGCCACACCACCATAATTAAGTTACAAGGATAGAGAACTTTGGCTCTTGTGAAAACTTTAGACACTCTTACTCAAGTTTTAAAAAATTCAAATAAAAATAAAGCATGCCCACTACCAACCAACAAAACAAAATATCTTTCTGGTGGGTATCTGTGTATTTCACAGCTTACTGAATCCATCCTAGTGATCTGTGAGGTCTAACTAGCACTGTACAGTTACACTGTATTCAAAACCTTTCTGTGCTTAGTAAGAAGCTTGGAGTTAGTGAAGGGGACAAAGAAAGTCACTGGAAATGGAATCACCTTTCTGATTTAAAGACTGGATTCTGACTATAAGGTGGAGGAATCTTCTGTAGAACTGAGCTTTGCCTTTCTTTCCCACGCTCCCTTGGAACTGATGGCTGTGCTGAGGTGAGCCCACTACCACATGTAGCCACTCTCAAGACAAGGTCCTGTGCCACAAGTGTGGAGCAAACCTCAGCATCAGAGTACCAGGGAGCACAGGGCTCTGCTCAGCCTGTTAGCTGCACTGGGGAGAGGATCTGTTATTTATTTAGCACAGTGCTCTCCATCATAAATTGGGAACCAGCAGCTGCACAATGCAGCAACTGCACTGTTTCCATCACTGCATTAATGCAACAGACCATGAATTCTCAGACCTTTAATTATTGCTAAAGGGGGATAGAAAGCAGATAAAAGGTGAGGTACAAGGAAAGGTTTTAGAATATTTCTTTCACTTGAGATCTTATCTTCGGGAAGTACTGAACTCCTCACTGAATTTATGTGTGTTTCTATCTATGCTCTGGTAAGCATGATAGGAAGTACCACAGTGCTGTAAACAGCTTAAAATACACAACTGTTTAAAGTAAGTAATAAAACCTACTGAAAATTGTGTTTATTAAGTCTTCAAATTGTATCCAAATTGGATTCAACTGTATCCTCTGTGGTTGTAAAATGAGCCTGATCTTCTCGTGTTAGCAGTAGTGGATGAACATTTATGCCTCTGACTTTTGCTGGTCACTGGACACTATTGTAACCTTATAAAACAGAATAGATTTTCCTGAGTGCATGCAAGTAATGCACCTTGGCAAAACGGCAGCACTTGAATCAATTATTCAAGAATTAGACAAGAATCAAGGAACAAAAAGGACATGAAAATATGTCAGGCCTTGACAGACTTTATGACAAAGAGTCAAGGAGCTGAAGTTGCACCCATACCCCACAACTCGCCAGCCCTCTCCCTGAATGCTGGTACACATTGGATCTACATTTGAATTGACACTTGAACCCTGAAGCTTTCATCCCAAGTATATTAGATTTTGAAAGCAGAGGAAGATGCTACCCATTAAATCTAAGTGGTGTGTGCTGCTTACTTTTTGTAACCAAGATACAGTTTTATTAAAGTATCTGGTTTTAACTCCACTTCATCAACGTTTGCATTTTCATCTTCCAAAACCTGCAAGAAATGAACAAACATATAAATATATAAATAGTTTTTAACATATTTCACCATATGCTAAGCAGGTCATAAGAAAGCAAGAGTACTTACAAGCAGTTTTGATTTCAACAGGATCTGTAGAACTTGTGTCAAGATATCCTACAAAATTATACAAAATATTATCAGTGCAGAGAGACAGCACCTTTGTCTAAGTAAAAACTTGACCAAGAACTAATGAATGCAGAACACTGCAAAATGAGGGGGCAAAAAAAAGCAGTAAAAACATAGTTCGCAGAAAAAAAAAAAAAAGTTCTTTTTGGGTGTTATGACATAATCCCCTTGTGGTTAGTCAAATAAAATTCTTCAGAAATTCTAATTCCAAATGAGATCTTTCCAGTTGCTGCTTTAGGAACTATTTGCAAACAGATCTATATCTAAGAAATAATTTTTCCCAAACCATGCAAATATATATACACATGGAAAGCTTAAACTTCAGAAAGCAAGCACACTCTGCTTTTTGATTAACATCTTTTTGTTTTAACAGGAATCCATTCTGTTTGCTGTTGCTAGCTGGTCACCCAGAAGGCTACTGGCAATATTCTGTAGAAGCCTGCAAAGATGCTATTTTTTCACAGTCTGTAATAAATGGCAACCCCCTAAGACTTCTGTGTTTGCTATAATCCATCAGAACCAATAACTTTCTAGATATGCATTCCTAGAAGTAAAGATTCTACTCAATAGGAATACCTAACTTTCCAGAAGTCAGAGCAGACTTGATTCAAACCTACTGCTAAAGGTCAAATAAATGCCAAATTGTGCGCCATAAAGCCTGCTTGAAAAGAAAAGGAGGGAACCTTTTCCACAGAGGAAAGTTAGCCCATGAACTGCAGATTTACAATGTTCATGTAAAAAAGCCTTGAGATATAAAATAATTACAGATGCACATATCAATCATTTAGGGGAAATGCTGTTTTTGCTAGAATGTTGTCTTTTAACATTAAAATGTATGCATTGAAACACTGAAAACTTCCAACCAGAGCTCAGCAGGAAGCAAGACAATTCACTCAAGTCATGAACAGGAATGTACATGCACTAAAATCCATCAGAAGACTAGGCAGTTATGATTACAGGAAAGTAAACTAGGAAAGTGAAGTGGCCAAAAATAGAGCACATCTGTCTCCTTTGGGACAGAAACTGATTCTGGCTCCAAGTATGTGTAATCCAAGTTTCTTATGATAGCAGGAAGAGCCCTGAAGACCAAAACACTTGCTCACAAGAGTGTGGTAAAATGTGAAAAGTCACTACCATTTTTATTTGAGTACTGTCTGTCAGCTGCTGCATGGTGTAGGCATCTTCTGTGTTGTACTGCAGTAAAATCGCCATCTGGAATGTGGATGCCTGACATGTTCAAAAACAGAGAACAGAGGGGAGATGGGGGAAATCAGAAAATGAGAATTATAAACACTTTCTGAATTTGAACAACCTGAAATTCACCAGTTAAACACATACACTGGAATATTTGGACAACAGAGAATACCCAAGTGGTGCTAATTAAAAAAAAATTTAAAAAAATCTCATGTTGCTTTTACAACCAGAACTCCCCTTTCCATCATTTCCTATAAGACTAGGATCATTTAGCTTGCTTCAGACACGTCATTAAATCTTCTATTATGGTATCAAATCATTATCCTTCTACTTGCTAATATAGTTTTAATTGTTTTCCTCTGTCACTCCAACTCTTACCCATTTAATCTTCATTAAACCCAACACAGACTACTGAACTCAACCTCCCAACTCCAGGAGAATAATGAAACCAAATGTATACACCAAGCAGCTAGCACTGGCTTATCCATGTCTATCACCACAGGGTTAATGTATGCTGATGACAAGGTCAAAGTCTGACATTATCTTGTTTCTTCTCACTGTTGTGAATTCCCCATCCCATCTATTTTTTGAGAGAAAGCAGGCAGGAAAATACACACAGCATGAGATCCTAAACAAAGAGGTTGTGTTTGTCTCACAAAATGCATTTCAACACCTGTTTAAACCACAGGCAATATGTTCCCTTTCCTAAGTCAATTTTCTTTTAAACACAGATCTTTAGTATCAGTATAGTAATTAAACGTGTAATAAAGGTTCTACTGGCTGCATCCAGTCCTCTGAATACAACCATCTCCAAGTGTTTCTATTGGCATTAATTGTCCTTACCTGTAACGTGTATCTGTTTTTGAAACAGTTGGTAACCAATTCCCCTTTGGACAGCTGATACAACCATGTTAATTTTCTTCCACTGTGACGACTGGCATAAAATGCAGTAAATCTCTGATAGCTCCGTTCTAACTGTAAATAAATAATAAATAAATAATACTTGCCTTCATTTACCGTTACTAGAACATGTTATGGAAGTAACAGGGGATCATCAAATCTGATCACCCTCAAACACTATTTTGTCTAAAAAACACAAACAGAAACTCAAAGTATTCAAATTCGGCAGACTGGATGAAAAACTTCCCTCTGCTACGAGTTTCCCCTTTAAAGTATCAGTAAAGTTAACAGTACAAATATAAACAGGCATTTAGGGTTCATTCTTCCTTTTAAGATACATTAAGCATGGCTAGGAAAGCGATTTGTTTTAACCACCTTCATCCTCCAGATAACAGCATTAAACTTATTTCTCATGTTAAATATTCATGTCTTTTCTTTTCTGGATAAGCACTCAGCAGAAAACTAATGATTATAATTGCTTAAGATTTTACTGGGCAAAGCTGAAGCAATGGTATGAAAAAGTTTCTTAAATTAAGTATACCCAGAAAAATGCACTAAGATTTGCTTTAGTTGCTGTTGAATATTTTGAAGAAAGATTCATTAACCAGGGAGTTTTCATGGGAAAGATACGAAAACATGGATTTCACATAGCTCCCTCCTACTACCTTACTTAATTATCTTGTTCCAAATAGGCAAATACCAGAAAACTTATAATCGTCTCTGATACACAACAGAATAGAAGGAGACACCAGCCTTGTAAAATAAATCTCTCTCATGATCACTCCATATTCAGATGAACTAAGTGCAAGTTCCTCACCTCAGATGGCAGAGCAAATGTGCAGGACTGCTGGAACGGCCACGATCCAGAACTCAGCACTTGGATGCTGAAATCCACTGAAAGAGAGGTGAAGAGGAACTGCATTATCTCACTTTCCCCTAACCCCCTCTTCAAACACAGTCCCAGTTCTGAAACAGAAATAGTTCTGGCCTTGTGATCAAACTAACACAGTAAAAAATCATTAAGCACTATTTTATTTTTGTCAGAGCATAACCAAAGCTATTCATAAGAGATGTCACTGCTTTAGATTTACTGTTTTGGATACTCAATCTTCTCTAATTTGGAGAAGTTACTACTCTGTTTCTATCCCTACAATGGGTTTCTCTTTCAACACAGAAGTGTGAAAATTCTTAAGTGTTCATCATCACTCCACAGTATACAAGTGCAAGAACAGATCTTTCACACCTATTCTTGTAAGGCATTTTGGTCAAGTCAAGTACAAATAATACAAAAACTAAGTAAAATTTGAGCCTGACAATACACAATTCTAATAGTAATCCAAGAAATACTTGTCAATTCTTGACAGAATTTGGTTCAACGTGCTTCAATTAAAAAAAAAAGTAGAGAAAAGTGACAGGAGCACCTAACAACACAATATACTTTTATCCTTAATACTTTTACCTAAGTCTAAGTATTAAACAGTTAAAAATCAAAACTGTTTAAATAAAAGCATCTCTTCAATCAAACAAAAAAGAAGAAAAAAAGAAAAAAAGACAAGACAGTATTCAACTTAATTTAGTTGTGTACCTAAATATGAGCTGCAAAATCAGGAGGAGGCTACTCACAAAACATATAAAGAGCTACTAGATGACAAAGAACAGACATAGAAGACTAATTTAAACATCCCAGCTATCTTGGTCAGAAGAACACTAATTTGTGGCAGTATGAGAAAGTCAAATATCACCCCCACACACTTAAGTTTGGCAGAAGTAAGAGGAAGCTATACTATACAACAGTAAATTAGGTAAAGGTATTACTTACAATCTAATGGTTCTGAATTGGTCAGGTGCTTTTTAAATTGCTCATTCAAATCCTTGCTTACACCAATATCTTGGAACATCCGCTGCAGCTTGGAGGTATACTCGAAACCACAAGCTTGCTGTATTTTAAAAGCACAGATATATCAGGAAGACACATTTTTGACATTGGATAATGAGAAGAACAAAGTGTTGGAACTTATTTCCTAAACAGAAGATGTACAAAGTTCTGTATTTCCCTTACTCAAAGTGCCAATCCCCCCTGGAATATGAGCTTTAACTGCCATTGAAAATTAAAGAATTTTGTTTAAAAATTAAGCAAAACACAATGAAACAGACTACTCGAAGGGTAGCTGATTATATTTTGCTTAACTCTACATAAATACAGGTTAACAAAATTAAGCAACTTTTCAGTACTCATTCCCTTTAATAATTAAATCTGTATCATTCATTTTGTTAAGAATAACTAAGCTTAGCTCCATCAGACAGACATGCACCAGAAGTTCCTATAATTAAAAAAAAACCAAACCAAAACAACAGAAAAAAACCCCTAGGTTGTGTATTTTTTGTGCATAAAATAAACAAATGCAAGGATGTACATCAGTGCTTTCCAAAAGAGTGCAAAGACCAGCAAGGCAGTAGATCATGGGACAGTAATGGAATACTCACTTTTAATTTGGAGATCATGCTTGCCTCAGCATCATCACTAGCACTGTTTTGATGCACAAGTCTCTTTGCCAGCATTTTAGCATAGAATTTTTGAAACACATCTTTATCCTCAATGTACTTGAAGACAACCATCTGGAAAAGCCAAGAAAATCAGTAAGGAAAAAATATTTAAACATTTGTCTTGAAAAAGCTGTAGCAGGAGCTACTTAATTTGCACTTAAATTTTAAAGATTGGGGGTTTTGTTTGGCTTTTTTGGGGGAGGGTGGAGGGACTGGTGGTGTGTGTTTGCTTTAAATATGGATATTATTCTTAAAAAAGAACTGTATATTCCACATGTAGAGTACATTATATATATGGGAATATATAATGCTATAAAAAGATGTAATGGAAATTATGTATTTTATAGGTATTATTTATAGGTATACAGATTAAGTAAAAGCACAGCTTCAATATAGCCACTTTAAATCTGCTGTAAAGGGGCTTTTAATAAAAAAATAAAATATTTTTTATATTTTATACATATTTATAGATATCTTACCACTTGATTGAGTGTATCTTCCAATTCTGCTTCTTCTGGATTCTTTGAGCTGCAATTAAAGATGTACATTTTTAATGAGTCTCAAACCAGCAGAATTAAACCAACATATGGATGCATATGGAAGCTTCAGAAATAAAAGAATGCAAATTTAAGTAGTTCTGAGATCAAAGGCTCTTTAAAGAGGAAACAATGTAATGAGGTGAACACTTCAGTGCTCCACCTGTCAGCAATTCTGAAGTTCCCAAATGTCAGAGACTGAAGTCCTGGACCATGACTTGCTTGGGACTTCCTGGTAGCCTGGTACTTGTAGGATTCATGAGCTTAAACATGGACTTCTCTCTTCCTGCTGCTAAATGCTATTTTTATTTCTTATCTTAGATAGTACAGTGAGAAGAAACCAGCTCACAGAGCTAGGACTTGACCGGATGAAAGCTCAGGTGGCACACTGTCTTCCTCCATCTCATGCTTGTCTACCCGGCAAACCTCATACCTACCCTGCACACAGTTACAGTATTTGTAAAAGAGAAAATAAACCCTTTACTGAATGAAGGAGGGGATGGGAAAAAGAAAAGTGAGCCAGTTCTCCCATCTTTGGGTTGTTTGGTGGTATCTATTTTTCCTCTGCCAAAACAACTAGAAATGTTGCCAAGGACAAAACTGACACCAATCCAGTATGAATTGAACTGATACTAAGTCAGCATATAAACTGCTGAATTATTTAAAGCCAAATACCTTGAATTAAAATAGGAACTATGAGAGGTTAGAAAGCAGTTTTTGTCCTCCTCAATGTCTGCCCAGATGGAAGAAGGAATAGAAAAAAACAGCAGGAGGAAAGCAAGAGTTTTAATGGAAAAAGGGAATATTTATCTCTTTACAACATATGGCCCAATTTAAGTTTTCCAGTGTAAAAAACCCTACCTAAAACCCCACCTTCAGTTTTACAGAAAAACAAAAACATAAGATTCCTGTAAGGCAAGAAAGGTTTGCTTATTGCCTCCACTTTTACTTAAAAAGAAAAGTAAACAACACAACTTTCAGGAATGGTCCCACTGAAATTTTGTATCCAGAATTTGATACAATTAGTTTCTTGCAAAGTGAAGTTCTGTTTCTAAAAACAGTATAAAACTTCATAGGCTGAAACCTTTTAAAATAAAAGCTAATATGAAATAAAATAATTTTTCTTTGAGGACATACCTTTTCTTTAGTAAAGAGTCACAGTATCGTGCCAGTAGCTCTGGGGATTTACTGGATGATTGAGCCATTTTTGTCACTGCATTATTATTTATAAATCGACCACAAGCCTATAAATCATAAAAGACAGTGAAATTTTGGGAGACAATTTTTTTTTTTTTTTTGCACGGAAATAAAAAGTCCAGCATCTGCCACTACATGCACTTACTTTGTCTAGTGCTGCCACGAAGCCAGCATCATTGTTGAATGCAGACATGACTAAAGCGTTGTATTTCTTATGGACATCCAACACTGTCTGAACATACATTTTTGGATCCTGCAATAAGGAGAGACTGGATTTTGCAAACGGTTGACTTTCTGATTTCTACTTCCTTCAAAATGGAGCTCTTCACGGGCCCAACAAAATTTGCGTGGGGAATATTTTAAAGGTAAACTAGTACCCAGACTGATTCAGGTCCTGTGTCCAGGACTGACTGATGATACTGCAAGCTTTCATTTACAGTAACCAAAGTGCAGAGTGTACCACATTACACAAAAGAAAACAAAGTCTCAACCACTGCAAACATTTTCAAAGACTTATTTCAAGTCACACCTGAGAGATCTGGACAATCATAAAATGGCAGCTACTGTAAAGGAAAATCTCTGTAGTAAGAATGTGACTGGTGTATATCCAGGAGGTACAACTCAGTACAGACACCTCAGTCATTGGTAGTTCTTAAAATTTACCTGCTCAATACTCAGTGGCAGCCAAATACCAATAAACATCAAGTTTATTGTACTCAGACTGAGTTCTATATGCAGTTACTGATCTTGCTTCTCAATAAAGATGGAATGGAGTCAAGGAGTAGAACAATGATGGGCAAGTAAATCATCAGGCATACAGGATAGCTACTCCACAACTGACTAAAAAAAGCTGGAAGTCTTTAATTTGGAGAACAGAAGGCCTTGTTGGCAAGAAGCAACAGAATATGGGCAGGGTTGCATGAGGATCCTGAAAAACACCTCCTGTTACCACTGAAAAGAGACACAGGCTACCATGGACCACCAGTCTAATGCCATGCTTGAGATAAAGAACTGAGATTATTTAGAACTTCTGAGATAAGGAATGCAAGTGGACATTCAGAAAAGTATTGATTACAAGAACCAAAAAAACCCAAAACAAACCAAAGGCACAAAAAGCAGCAAATCTTCTGATTGAAAAGCAGTCTTGTTAATACTGTTAACAGAGACTAGAGAACAACTCCTTCTGCAGTAAAAATCTAAAATAGGTGAAATGAGTCAGGCTAGTATGACTACTCTGCACTGACTACAGAGAAGCTGAGAAGCATTTGTTCAGCTGATTATCTGTTTCGACACAGTACAGGTAAATGAAGCTGGGAAGAATCAATCCTACCTAATTGTGATAGAGGACTAACAAGACAATACAGGGGTGTAAGGGATACGGACAGAAAAGGCAAGATGGTTCCCAAGGGAAACAGCCAGACATACTGCTAAGAAATTAAGAACAAATGTGTGGAATAAGGAACAAAAGAGAAAGATGAGGAAACAAGATAAAGTGTCAGAGGCAGGAAGAGTTTTGTAAACTACTGGAGTCAACTAATATATACAAATCTTGGACCTCCCCTCTCAAAGATGAAATAATTCATGAAATGAAAGAGCTTTCATTTTTTTCTGGCCTAATTCTTTAAGGCCTAAATTGAAAAAAAAGCAAGAGTGATGACCACTAGGGGGATGTGGAGTAGATATGATTTCAAAATTTACGGAGACATCTACAAATGAAATTGAAGATTCCTGAACTTGCTTCATGATTACTTTATGATTCATAAAAGATCAACACTGCTAAAAAGCTATGCACTTAAAGCTACAGAAGTGAACAACAGATACTACACCCTCCAATACAGATTACTGCTTTAGTATGAAGCTATTTCACGAATTTCTCAAGACAGTAACAGGTTAAAACGAACTTCGTAAAAAATCAAAGTTAATCATAGAATCATAGAGTAGCCTGAGTTGGAAAGGACCCACAAGGATTATCAAAGTTCAGCCCATAACCCTGCAAATCATGCTGATGATGTTAATGGTGACAGTGCATGAGAGCATTGTCCAAGTGCTTCTTGAATTCTACTTAAATAAAATTTACCAGAATCTATATTCTACCCTGATCTTGCTTTGTGCAGTGCTTCATTCTTTTTTTTCCCCCCAGAAAACATCGTATTGTCTATACAGAAGAAGGTCGGCAAAGGATTTAAACAACTTCATGTTGCCAAGATGCAACCCTAATCAACACAAAACTAAGTTTGAAATCACAATTATGGGATAAAAATTGAAAAAGCAGCCTTTCCAAAGACCCAATCTCCTCCTTATATTGTGACCTTTTCAAACATTTCAGTTGCTTTTTCTTCTATTTCTCATGCTTTTCCAAACAGAATAAAGACATTATCAAAAAACTCAAACCAACAAACTCTCTAGTCCCATCCAAGTCAGAATTCCTTAGGATGATGAAATAAAATAGTCAACTGGACATAATGTTTGAAACAGTGGACTGTCAGGTGTATTTGAAAGGGTTGATTGCACAGCCAGCTTTCCAAGCAACGTAACATTCTGACAGAGAGCAAAATCTCAACTCTCCCTCCCCCTCAAAATCAAACCAAACCAAAAACATGCAAAACCTCCCCCAAACCAAATGAAAACAAAAAAAACAACCCCAAAGATTCCCAAAACTCAAAGAGTAGAAAGAGAGTGATGTAAGTTTTGTTTTAAGTCTACTACCAACATTTGAGAATTGCCAAGTCCTTACAAATTAAATTAGTGAGAGGGAAAAGAAGCAAACTGGAAGTTTTATGAGGAAGCATTCACTGTCCTCTAATGTAAAAGTGGCAGCAACCACACACAGACTTGTTTTGATGGGATACTTGCATTTAGTGCAGCTTCTCCACATTTCTCAATTGCAGCTAGACCCTGATTATGAATGTGGGTTTCCAAAAGTTTTTTCAGCTCTCCAAGGCCATCCTGGATTCGAGATACAAGGTTATACATGCGACCCAAGTCTGTAAAAGACCAAAAAAAAAGAAAGATAACATCTCCCATCTGTACTGGCTATTAGTTCAATTTCTCATTTACAAGTTGTCAATAGGAGCTATACACCCATTGTCAACAAAAACACACATGCGATTGCTCTGTAAAAAAGCCAGAAAAAACAGTAAACAACTATACAGTACAGCACAACTTTGCACTCACCTGGAAAGCTAACACTAGTTAAAGAGAAAACAATCTTTATATTAGGATCTATTTTTTACCTTCACAATGCAACAAATCTCAAGAATAAAAACCCACCATTTGAATGGTAGAAAATTTACTTCTGATTTTTACTTTACACAGGTTTAAAGCAGTGATTTAAAAATGGTGTTAAACGTCTCTTATGTAGCTAACATTTTGAGGTGCTGTCATGAATTTGAGACTGTTATTAATGTTGTTGCTGGCTTTACTACAAGTACTACATTTTCCAGGTGACCACAGTCCTTTAAATCTTATTCTGAACAGGAGAGTTCTCAGAGATCTAACATCACTTGTAGCTCT
Organism: Acridotheres tristis; assembly: GCA_037013685.1. Classification (NCBI taxonomy): domain Eukaryota; kingdom Metazoa; phylum Chordata; class Aves; order Passeriformes; family Sturnidae; genus Acridotheres; species Acridotheres tristis. The sequence goes on from CM072886.1 coordinate 48,991,201, forward strand.
TTGTATATCAACACTTCTACTTTGGGCAGCATCAGTGGTAACAGCTGGAAATTGAAGGCAAAATGTTATGTGTTGATATAACGTTGGCAGATAAATTGAAACATCATAAATCTAATTTCCTTAAATAAAGCACTGTCAGTAACTATCTGAAAAAGAGGTTCTGAAAAGCATTACAATAGAACTATTGAAGGCAAAAATAAACTGCATGTCATTTCACATATGTTAAGGCTTCATATTAAAATATCACCAGTTTTCAGCCAAGACTTTCCAAATCAATTAGCAATTTTTGGAAGTCTAATACTGAAGAGGGTTTTGGTTTCTATTATTTAGTTTCAATAGGATAGATGCTTTGTATTTTCTGAGAGCAGAACTTTAAAAAAAAACCAGCAAACTTTGAATTGGCCTTAAACCATATTCACAAACCTACCAGTCACCTCTTGCAATCTCACCCTCACTGAACAGGCATTCCAGCAAAAGAGTAAACAATCAGATTATTCACTGTAAACTAAGGAGGATATTTCACCTTGTGGAACCTATCTAAAGGTTAACAGCTGCATCTAGCTCTTCTAAAGTGCAAGGACTTCTCTGAAGGGCTTGTAAGCAATTAATTACCACCAGAGGACTATCAGATTTTAAAAAAACAGCGCAATCAATGAGCTAGTGCTCTACCTAACTCTGAAATACAACATAGAGTTTGATGCCTTCTAATATTGAAGGGATGACATTTCAGTTCAGTCAGGTTTCTGTATAACACTTTCCTTAAAACTTTGTCAAGCTTTCAACTTGCAGATTTCAAAACAAAACTTCTATTTCTCTCTATGAAAACCACAACTACAACCCGTTGTTAAACATAAGAATACCCTGCAGAACTTTAAAAAAACAGTAGGAAAATAACGCCATGCATAGATACAATAAGCTGCTGCTCAATCTACCCACAAACAAGTGTTCACAGGTTGGTTTACCAGGATGTCTGTGTTAGGTGAAATAAGGAAGCGATGCCACAAAAATCTCATGGAAGATTTGCATGGTAACTCCGCCTACATCATTACTGCCTTCTCCCAATAAACTAAATTGTTTCCCATAGGCACCATGCTGAGGTGAGTATGTAACACATGAGGAATGTGTCCCATAACCTTTATAACCAGTTTATGCACTAGTTACACAATGGATTAAAAAGTTACAGAACACCAACAGGAGTGGCATGTAATATGAAATTCTCAAACATAGTTTGCATGGGAGGACCTCAAAACCAGTGTACTTTCAAGAGCAAAGCAATAAATATTTTAATCAAGAGCAACCTTTTATTGTAGACCTTTAGGATAGTCTACCAAAGGCTATATTAGTATATCACAAATTGGAGAATGAACTGATTACTGTGATTAGAGTCAATTATCAGACTATTACTGAAAATAAATTTTCTAATCTTGAAACTTAGTGAATCTTAAAAACGCAAAGGGAGCTGCTACGATTTCCATAAGGGAAGCCTGATAACAGAAGATAAAATACTCTCAAAAAGAAGAAAAAAAATCAAGCATTTAAATAAAGTCTAGTAATTTTAGAAATAATCCACATGAAAGTAAACCCAAAGAAACATACATAAGTAGACAGTGCCGAAGACACAAGGTAATTGTTTTCTTTTTTACCAAGAGAAACTTACGGAATTGCATCACTATGGTTAAATGATTGTACTAAGGGCTCACACAATCCATGAGCTTGATAAAGTAGGACGAAAAAAGAAAAGTCTGTGAAGGTGTCCCGAGTCCAGAAAAAACCTTCTGGTTAGTTCTATTGCTATTTCAATTGTCAGAAGTAATTTAGTAATTTATAAAGTCGTTTCAGAAACCAACACTCATCAAAATCTCTTCCAATTATGGAGTAAATATTTACAAACACAAACATCTGACTCAAATACTAGTAGAGATTATTTACATTTGAATCAGTTAACTTCTGACCTACTAATCAGGCTGAATTACCCTTTTTGATTTCAAAGCATCTCTTAGTTGTCAACGTAACTATTATAGATTGCAATAATTCACAGTTGCTATTTTAAGATTGATATACAATGAGACAGAATGATAGTTACAAATTAAAATTCGCAAAGGAACAATATCATTATTAGTAACTTAACTACTGCACCTTATACATTCTTCCACTTTCTTAAGAGCAGTATTTCAGCTACACAGACATACTCAGACTTGAAATACAGATTTAATTAGTTCCCCAACTGGGAAATCAGAATCATTATTTATCCTTATCATCTGCATGATCCACAGGAATAAGTTCTGGCTACTATTCTGTGCTCTCTATTAACTCCTGAAGAAACTCATACAAACCAACACAATCGACAATTCCTTAAAGATACCTGAATTCTGATAATCTTCACTTATTTCAGAGGAAGTGCTGAAGAAATCTTTTTTCTACGTATCCTCTATGACAATATAAACTCGATCCATTAGCAACACTTAGGAATCATTTCCACAGCCAAAATTAACCCATCAATTAGTAATTTCCAGTCTTTCCTTGTGCTCTATATGCAATATTATGTATTTTATATACTGTATTTTAAAAGCTACTTATTTGCATCTATTCCTCTCTTAACACTTCCTATATATACTTCTGAACACTTTGGGTTTTAAAATTCTCAGTGCTGACTCAGAAAGACCCACAGATTAAAACTGAAACAGCTGGGAAAGTGTACTGGTCTGTTTTCCACCTCGTATCTCTCTCACACAAGCTTCTGCTCCTGCTGGAAAGATGGATCAAATGCTCTCGAAACTCTTCCAGCCATGTTAAGAGAAATCAAACTAGTGCTGTTCTGCCTTAATATCTGGGACTGGGATAGGGTCCTTGAAGCAGTATCATCAGGCATCCCGATTTCATCAAAACCTGCTTGTCCATCAGTTTAGTGACTATATTCTCTCTTAATCGAATTCCTAAACAAATGACATTTAGCTAGCACCAGATTTTGCTTTGTTCACAAATCATCAGGGAGGAGAGCTCTAAGCCTAAAGCCAGTGTTTGAAACTCCTTACCTTCGTTTTTGTCAGCATCCAACAAATTCTGAAATTCTGTATGAAATATCTCCAGGTGTTTTTCAATAAGTACTTGCTCACACTTTCGTGCTAACTCATCTTGTGTGCTCTCATGGAGATACACCTGAACTCTACGCTGCTCCTCAAGAAGGCGAGCTTCGGCCTACAGAAACAGAGATAAACATGAAACCTGCAAGGAATGCAGAATACTAATCCAACAGCAGAAAACAGGTTACTGTTGAGTAAATTCTTCTAGAAAACAACAACAAGAAGCAAACCTCTCTCATTTGGTGTTATGGACCACCTACTTAAGTAGCTATTTTTCCGGGAATCATAATATATACTTGGAATTGACATTTATCTTGATGAAAATACTATGTGCTGTTTAAATGGAGGGGGAAAATCATAGCAAACCTGTTTTCACTGACATGAGATGCTGGAAGTTTTAGGATCAGCAAGCTCTCCAGCTACACAGGTAGTTTTGTTTAAGACAAACATGAACATATATCATGGCCCCACAAAACTAAAAAGCAGGAAACTATAATTTAATGTTATGCCCACGACAAATTTATTTGAATATTCTCATCTACATTCTTACACAGAAAAGCTTCCCAATAAACTACAGTCATTTAAATTACACTAGCATTTAATTTGGCATATGAGATGCTACATATGTACACATTCCTGGCAAACCAAAATTCTAAATGTCACTCAAGGAATAGAACTTATGAGGAATTGTAGAAGTGAAATTGTTTACATAACAATTACATCTATTTTGCTTGCATAAGCGTTAAGGATTCCCATTACAAACCATTTGTAACTGCAGCACATTATTAAGGATAAAGGGTGTATGTCCTCTTATGAGCCCAAATTATTTAAATTAACAATGTAAATCAGGAAAATGGAATTAGGTTAATTCATTTTCCTGGTATGCCAGAGTAACAAGTAAGCATGACAGATCATATTCCCGACAATAAAAAAGGAACAGTTACACTGCAAGTGCACTGCATCATACGTAGACAGCTTTAAATCACCTCAGTCACTGTTAGCTTCACTCATTCTGTAATGATTTTGCACTTAGGTCTTGTGAAATGGTCCTGGATTACTGTGTCCTAGAGCTAAACCAGGAAATGAAATCAGCAATTTGAGAAGGGATATAATCTCCAGAGTACCTGCCAGCTTCTTACCAGTAAGGAATAGCAATCAACTTCTTTACTGACAATAGCAGCAAATCTTTCTTAGGAACATTGCAACTGCTTATCCTGCATTTAACCACTTCTGTATTCCTGTAGTTCAGGAAATACTGCCACTTCTAATGCTGCTTCTTAAAATATCCTTAGACCTTCGCTTTTAATGTTAACAGTCAACTCTCAACATGAGCTCTTTTATGAAAAGAAATATTTACTCTAACTTCATGTTTCCTAATACTATCTCTTTTTATTTTTTTCTGGTGTTCTTATAACTCCATTTTCCTTTAAAGTCACATTTCAGAAACAAGGGAAAAATAATGAGTTCACACAACAGTATCTTCACTTGTTTCAACTATGAAGATGAGAAGTTCAGTGTAAGACTATAATTAAAGGGACAGTCTTAAGAAATACTGACCTTTTTCCCTACAGCACATCAGACTATGCCAGCTTTGCTCATGAGTTCTGGCCTGAGAAGAAAAATTCACAATCCTTCTAAACTCAGTAAGTCTGCCTATATAACTACATACGCAAATCCCAGTTCTAGTCAAGATTTCATTGACTAATTCTACAAGACACTAGCACAATTCTACTGTAACACGGTAACAGTCATGCTATGGTGGTGTGCCCTAGGGTACTCCAAGGTTTCTTTTTATTTTGCAATGCTATTTATTGCCAGACAGAAGTCAAAGTACAGTGCTCCACTGAGAATGTCACGTAAGTGAACTAACACCAGATTATTCCATTCACAGTTCATGCTTCCATCAGATTACTTTTAAGATCTTATAGCCACTAGTCTGTAAGAAGATGCCAAGGGTGCCCAAACGGCTTGTATACATCTCTAATGTATTAATTTAAGCAGACATATAAGGCTACACACTTCTCTGCTGAACATTTCCCCTGCTGTCTGCTAGCTTTTTATGTGCTTTCACCTTCAACATCAGCTTCAAGCAAAGCAAGTTGCTGTTTTGTGGATTTCTGAAGTCTTGAGGATTTTTTCAGGTACTAATAAGTTATTTCTACTGGCCCGTAATCTCTAGTTCTTGAAATAGTAATGACTTTCAGACAGCTTCTTACTGTCTTGGACCAAGGAAGTCTGGATGAGCCAGCCATTCATGTTCTGAATGACTGAAATTTCCTTACTTTCTCTTTATACACATATTAGGATAAAAGTTAAAACAAGAACTTGAAAGGAAAGTAGCAAAAAATAATCAATTCAACAACAGAAAAGTAAACATAGGTTGGTCTGGTAATTATTGGAGAACTACCAAAGGCACAATTCCTTTTACTGTGTTATTTCTACAACTTCCCCTCTCACCTTTTTCTTCTTTTGGGTAATTCATTGACTTTTATGCCAAGAGTTAAGAAAAAGATGCAGTCTTTGGTAAAAAGCATTACACAAAAAATACTGCAGGGAGAGATGTACATCTGCATATTACATACTTGAAAAGCTCTTACTTTTAAACTAAGCTGAAAGGGAATAAACAAGCAGCAATTCAGACAGTGAAGTGTGCTGAGAAAAAAATATATAAAGCACATCTTCCCAAGGTGGAAGATGACTATCAGTAAGACTGACCCAATAACCAGGCTAGAAATAGCCAATCTTTATCTCTGCTTGCTCTTAGTTGCCTTGTCTGGGATCTCCAAAACCAGAGACTAGTTAAGAATTTAAATCTGGCCTCTGTTGATGAGAAGTACTATGCAGGGGTTCATGACACTAAAATATTCTGAGAGAATTAAGGCCAATTAATGATGTATTTCCTTGGCCAGCTTGCTCAGGAACGTAATTCAGTAAATGTGTAAACACATTGTTCCATGTACAGGAATGGTAAGCTTGTGGTATTCAAGCAGAATTACTGTTTTGTTGTCTTAAGTCTAAAAAAAATCTAAATTTATTTTAACTTCATCTTCTTTTTTGACTGTTCAGAAAGTTCCATACTTTCACTGCCGTAAGGAGACAAACTTCAGTCCAGATAAACACAGAAGCAAATCACAACAGGGAAAACCAGCTATCTTCTTCTGTAAAATAACCATCATTTTAAGAAACTGATAATACAAGCCTAGAATTTATATTCGCTTACCTCTAAAAAAGTCTGTATCCAGAAAAACAAAAATCACAAAGCAGATTAAGTAAATTACCTTCTTCATGTACTCTGTAACTGGGTTCTGTTGCAAGAATTCAGTACTTTCTCGTGTATAAAATCTCTCCGTGTCAGCAAGAAACTGAGATTCAAAGGATTCTTTATAGACAGTTAGTGTCGGTCCTTTTGCAAATGCATCATCTTCATTCAGCCCCAGCTCCACTAAAGGAAAAAAACACAACCAAACAAAAAAGACCAAGAAATGACAAAATTGTTTTTTATGAAGTGATCTCCTGCAAATAAACAAGGACACTCCTAACTTAGATGAAAGCAATCAATCGGGACTGTATCAGCACCACTTTCAAAAAAAAACCATTGATTTTGCATTTAAAAATTATCAGTACAAGACATTACTAATGTCAACTACACTTTTAGATACATTTCTTAAAGGTAGGATTATAGAATTTGGAAAACTTCACTATCTCAAATGCTAGCTCAAATACTCCTTTCATTTTTCCCTCTTAAGAGTTCCACATTATATGCTTTTGCTTTTATTAATGAAACTAGTCAGTAATTTGGATGGCAATGCTCTCAATATTATGCAAAAGAGAAAAAGCAACCCCACTCTGCTATGCATACTACCATCTTTCCAGACTTAGCTCCTTAATAACTTGATTTGTAAACAATGAACACTATTGTTTATCAGTTGCACTCTCAAGTTTTACAAATATGGTATAATCAACTGCTATTGTATAAAGTATCAGTACATATGTGAAGTCAAACAATACATAAAAAATCTTTACTGGACATCTGAGAAGGTGGGATGTTACTTTTGGGCTCTGATAGGGTACATAAATTTATTTATTTTTAAGAAAGTAACAGAATCTTAAATAAATCACACTCACCATAGGATTGTACAACTCCACTGATCAGCCTTGTATTGATAGTTTCACCATTTCTTTCCTTTTCAATCAATTTCAACACTGCATTTGTTACCTTAGAAAACAGGGATTAAAAGTTAAGTCCAGCACAGAGAAAGCAGCTGGTGGATCAAGCATCATACTTAATTAGGAGTATATTTCCATAGTCAAGAAAAGTCAGGGACCTTGAGAACAACATTTAAGGAGATCTGAACATACAAAGTTCCTACAGAGAATTATACACTTTTAAGTTATATAACGTATTTACAGTCTGATTAGTGGCAAGGTGTATATAGGTATTAAAGTGCTTAGTTGTATTTTTCTTTAATTTCAAAAAAAACACTATCTCAGCCAAACTTGTCTTTGTTTTATACCTGAAATACAAAACACTGTAGCAAGAGCTGAACTAATCACCTGCTCTTCGGCCAAATGATCTGCTGCAACTACTTCATCATGAAGTACTGGTAAGAAGTGAAATCAGCATATACGTGTACCTAAAAATTGTGATGGAATGCCTTGCTTTATTTTGTGCTGATTCACTAATTTTAAACATTTGGCTGACCTGAGTCTCCCAGGCATCAGGGTAAATATAACAACAATAACATTAGGAGAGACCAAAATCCCAGCCTGTCACTATCTGGTCTCATCCAATCTTGACTCCTAAACCTTCAGTCATGACTGTGGTCAGTCTGTACTCCTGCCTAGCTTAGTAAATTGCATTTTTCAAAAAAAGCCAAGGGTCCTCTCAGCAGAGAAATAACAGAACAGTCTTGGTGTCATGGTTCCATCTCACACACAAAGGCCTATTCCTTCAAATTTTTTTTTTGTATTACAAAGGAGCAAAGGAGAAACAGAAGGCTTCATTTTATTTTCCAGGTCTGTGCATGCCAACACCCCCCGGCCTCCTTCAAGCAGTTACTAACAATATATGAAATTAACCCTATAAAATAACACTATAGTTGTAACATATTAATGCATATACCTGCTTATTTAATGGCCTGAATAAGCAGTCTCTCCAGGTCACCAAGGCAAGCTAGAAGTAAAAGAAGGAAGAAGAAAGATGGAATAGAGAAAATATTTACATATACATGTAGGGTAATTCCCTTTAAGGAAAGCTGATGCAGTATGCTAACTAATCAGAACTTTTAAAACTATATTTTGGCACACACATTTCTCAAGCAGTAAGATTGTTTCACATTAATATTACAACCAGCTTTACCATTAACTTTACTAAGTTGTTCCTTTTTCTACCAGGGGATCCACTGCCAACTCTGGAAACTAACAAAACCCACTTTGAGTTACTTTGAAAACATACAGGTTTTTTTGTTGGGAATTTCCAAGCTGATACAGTCCCTCAACATTAGGCTACTAAAGTTAAGAGGAAGGGAACTAAGGATACCAACTGTTTTTCTACCATATGCAAAATTATTTCAGCAAAGCAGGAAAATAGCACCACTTCCCTTATGCTTCACCAGTAGGGAAAGTAATTACCCTTTATTTTAAAAAAGCCCTCTTAGTTATCTGAGATACAGAAGTTCTGTTCTTATTTATATTACTTCACATTAAAAAAAATTATCAAGATCACATATCAAGCGTTCAGAACTGTACCAAAATAACTTGCACTACAAAACAAACGTCTGAATCTTAGCAGCTTGGATGCTAAAAACATTTGTAGAAATGTATTGAAGTAATCAGAAAAAAAAATTGTTTACTGCTTCATTTGGTGTTTGAAATGCTTGGATGAACTCTAAGTGGGATGACAAGGCCACATTGAGGCACACAGGTAACACTAAGTAGCAAATATTCAGAAACAGACACTCAATAGTCTACTACAATATACACAAGGCAGATTAAACATCTCACAGACTTAGACCTTTGGAATTTTTACAAATATACTGGGGTAGGTGTAGGGAAGGGAGGGAGAATGCCACTTTGCCCACTTCTTCAAAACTTCTATGAACCTCCTACAAGATTCACGGAGTGATCTATAGGATAATAATGCAAACGTGGCAGATGGCATGGACAAATCACTCACTTCAAAAAGCTACTTACTGAATAAATTTCATATATTCCCTTACGACCTTCATCGCACTCACGACGAACCCAATGTCGATTGAGGTAGGCACATATCCCATTCAATACTTTGCTTGAAAACCTATAATCTTCCCACTGTTGAGTGTAGAATTTCAGCACACTCTCATCCATCAAATCTTCACCATCCTGCAATTACAAGTTTGCCAGTACTGTTGTGCAATTGTAAGATACAACCAAGACATATCAGGCTATACAAAATGACTGTAATAAATCTACACCATGCAATTTACTTAGAGGAAACACACTGCTAATACATTTAGTTCTACATTAATAAAGCACAAAGCCAGTAAGAGATTTTGAAATTAAAAGACTGGGAAAAAAATGCACAGCACAGATAAAGCTCCAGAAGACATCCCTGTCCCTCTGGATGCAAGATAACATTCAGCTCTATTAGTAGTTTATTTATTAAACTAAAATAAAGACTATCATCAGGCATTTTCAACATGATAGGCATTCATTTTCTCTGCATTCCTAATTCGCTGGTTAACTGCTTGGAAAGTCTATGTACTCTTGCTCAAGTACAGGGCAGGTTAAGATGTCATGTAACATTACATCTATAAAACACAGGGATGTTGTTTTGGCTTTAAGAGGAAAAGCAGCACACAGGTACAAGCTTAGGGACTGATCTATATCTGAGGTAAAGCCAACAAAACATTCTAATGGCTACAGAGACAAAACCACATTTTAATATCATTCAGTTTACTTCCAGTGGCTGCATACACCTCTAGGCTTGTTGCTACAGCTTTTCTTCTCATCCCAGTTTGTGCTTCTACAAGTGCAAATCGACCTCATACCCAATCTTACCTTAAGGAGATTTGTCAAGTAGTTCTTCAGAAATTCTTTTAGCCGTTTGTACAATTCCAAGCCAACAAACTGAGCACCTCCAGGTGTCTGGCCCTTTTTTGATTTAGAAGGAGGTACTCCAGCTCCCCGTGCTTGATTAGACTGGTGTACACTGGTACAGTAGTTATAAACATGACTGACAGGGAAGTTAAGGAATACATTTGCCACCGGAAGACATTAAAAATACAATTAAAAACAATATTAATTTCAGTAAGCTATTATTTATACAACTGTGAATGACTTAAAACATAATGCATTGCAAGATACACACATCAAATAAAGCCATAGCTAAGAAAATTAAGTAATTTTCAGCAGAATTATCTGCAGCAAAATTTTGTCAGACTGCTGAGGGCACTGCAAACACTGAACCCAATATTAAAGTAATTTAATTACTTAACAAGATCACCAAGAAAACAAAGCAGTGGAATTTGCTGGTAAGATTATATAAATGGAGTTCATTTGATCTACTATTTTTGTCTTCTACAAATCTATTATCTTTCATTTGAACAGAAAGAAATTTCAATACTAGCCTCAAGCAACATTCATTAATTGAAAACACAAGAGAATATTTTTGCATTCTTTCAAACACCATCCTCCATAAAAGATTTGGCCACTTAAGACTGGCACACTAGACGAACCTGGAAAGCAGTAACGGTGAGACACACAAACATTTAAATGCACACCGTAAGATGAGATTCACTAAAACCCAATTGTAGGGTACAAGTTAATCCTAAAATTTCAGTGTAAAATCACAGAGTCACAGAATTGTTTAGATAAGACTTCTAAGATGAGTCCTATCATTAATATACCACCATCAAGTCCACCATTAAACCATCTCCCTAATCACCATATCTAAGGGTCTTTAAAATACCTTCAGAGACACTGATTTCACCACCTACCTGGGCATATCATTCCAATGAAGGACAACGCTTTACAGTAAAGAAAGTGTTCCAAATGGCCAACCTACATCTCCTCTGATACAATTTAGGGTCATTTCCTCTTGTCTTGTTGCATATTACATGGGAGAAGGGGATGACCTTCAACTGACAACAGTCTCCTTTCAGGTAGCTGTAGAGAACAATGAGGTCCCCCTGAGCCTCCTTTTCTCCAGGCTAAACACCCCCTGCTCATTTCACAGCCTCTCCTCATCACCCTTGTGCTCCAGACCCTTCACCAGCTCTATTGCTGTTATCTGGACACACTCCAGCACCTCAATGTCTTTCCTGTGAGAAGCCCAGAACTGGACATAGGATTCAAGGTGCTGAGTATAGCAGGACCATCACTGCCCTTGTCCTGCTGGCCACACTATTGCTGAGAGAGGCCAGGATGTCATTTGCCTTTCTGGCCATCTGGGCACACACACTGACTCACGTTCAGACAGCTGCCAAACAGCACCCCCAGATCCTTTTCCATGGGGCACCTTTCCAGCCACTCTTCCCCCAACCTGCTGCACCGCTTGGGGTTGTTGTGGTTGAAGTGCAGGACCCAGCATTTCGCCTTGCTGAACCTCATACCATGGGCCTCAGCTTACTGGTCCGGTCTCTTTGGACTCCTCTGAAGAGTCTACCCACACTCCTTCACATCAGCACTCTCACCCAACTCAGTGTCCTCTGCCAAATCACTGAGCGTGCACTTGATCCTCTTGTCTCAGTCATTGCTGAAGAGATCAAACAGAACTGGCTCCAGCACCGAGCCCTGGGGAAGAAGGCTTTTGACAGGCTGCCTGCTTTCTGCCTGTGCTTCATGCATTCATACAGATGCATTTGGCTGGGCTGTTGATCCCACCACTTTTTTTTTGGCTAGAAGCCCTAACTCCCGTGTTACAAGGTAATTCAGTGGTTTCTAAACACGGTGACCCTTTTTTCTTTGCTGCCACGGATCTCCATTGCCTACCTCCACTGAGATATCAGATTAAAGGACCTAAATGACTAGCACATCATCTCTCAAACATTGTTTAAGGTTTACTCTAGAAGACCTGGTAACTCTGGTATCTGCAAAGATACTTTTCCCTGAGACAAGTGTACACTTCTGACACCAGCAGGTCTGGTATCACATTAACCTAGCCCTGATTAAAAAAAAAATTCTGCCAATGACACCAGGCTCAGAGTCAAGTACTGATATGCCAGCTCTTCCTGTTTCTTCCTTCATCATTCCTTGCAACTGGAAAGAGAAAGGTGAAAATTACTTCAGCTTCTGATCTCTTAACCAGTCATCCCAAGTCCCTGAAGTGTTTCTTGATTACCTTTAGAGTCTTTGTTGCAACTTCACCGCTGCCTACCAGAAAAATCTGAGAACTGTCCCACGGTAGGAAGTTTGCTCTTTACATCTTTAAGCCAGGTATCAGAGAAGCATGAGACGTCCCTAGCAAGTGGCAGCAATATTTTTTCCTCTTATACTACTACAGCTTGGAAGACTTGCTGTAACTGTTAATGCAGCATTTCAAGAACACATTCCGTTTTCTGATCTAAAAAACTCAAATATTCACAGTTCTTCCAAAGTAGTAAGCAGAAGTCACATTGCCCCAAACACTTCAAATAAGGAGGCATCCTTAAAGAAGCTGCATTTCACAAGCAAGAAAAATAAACTAGCTAGGTACCACCCAAACTGAACTGGATAAGGACTCAGATCTGACAACAAAAATCATCCAAATGACTCATACAAACAACAATCAGCCAACAGGAATGACGTTACTGAGCACTCACTCTTCTGACAGTCCAAGGACAAGCTTTTGAGTCACACTCCTTGTTAGAAAACACTGTACTAACCAATCCAGAAGGTTTAATTTGGCTTTGTGTTTTCACAGAATATCAGTGTTGGCAGAGACCTTCAAGATGATCGAGTCCAACCCATGCCCTAACACTTCAACTAAACCATGGCACCGAGTGCCATATTCAGTCTTTTTTTAAACACATCCAGGGAGGGTGACACCACCACCTCCCCAGGCAGACCATTCCAGTATACTTTATCACGCAACACAAGTGGACTCAGATTTAACCACTAGACAGGTTTCCTCCATAGCATACCATAAATTAGGAAATTAATACATTGCAGAGACTTGACTTTTATCTTTCCCTTCACAAAGTCCAGCACAATAAAATAGGAAGTCATCAGCACAAATAAATACCAAGAGAATTATAAACCACAAATATATGATGCATTACAATCATTATAAACAGATTTGCTTCTAAGTAGTAAAGCTCAGTTAACTTCCTTGCAATCAATTTTATCAAAATCTTCATAGACAAAACATACCCTTAAACAGGGTTTAATGATCAGAGTATCCTGCATGCCACCAGGAGAAAGGCTCAGGGTCTTCACTGCAAACTGCAAAGAAAGCCTACTCACAGTCTATATTTACACGCTTGTTCAGAAAGTCACTGCATTCTGTTCAAAGAAGTAATGCTCTTCACCTAAGATTAACCCTTTTTAAAAAATGCACAGTGTACATTTATTTCTTATTTGTTACCTCATCCAGATGCCAAATAACTACATTTCCCACTATGTCAACCAATAACAGCCTTCGTTTGCATTGAATTGAAGCAATTGAACTTTTAATCAGCCTCTTACCTCTATCAGCCACTGATTTCCTGGACATTAATGATTTCTTACACCTCATAGTCATTTGTTTGTTCAAATTCCCTGGCACTGTTGCTACTTTTACTATGTACACTTTGATTTCAGAATTCCCTGTTCAAGTGAAGAACACCACAAAGCACAACTCTTTTCCCTCTAGATATGCAACTTACTTTCTTGCCAAAAACAAGAAAAGCAGGTTTACCCCACAGGTTAATTTTGAAATAGCTAATATATAAATTTCTCTAAATTGTTTATGGAAAATTTCTCCATGATACTAGAAATTTAGGGCTGATTCATAAATATCCCCTTGACAGTCTTGCCTCCTTCTTCCCCTAATTCTTATCCCAAGTGGCTTTGAGAAAGCCTGAAAATATGAAGCCTGTCCAGATGAAGGTTAATTCTTGTAGTTTTGAGAGCACTGCCTGACAAAGACATTCAATTCATCTATACAAAAAACCACTACAGCCTTCAGAAAAATAAAAGGCCAAGATTAGAAGACAAAAGCTTTTTTTGTAACCTATACATTTTACTATTAAACCCAAGATCCTTTGTAAAGTAAACACAGAGACTGAGACCCCTTGTCCATACCTGATGTAATCACCTCAGAGCTGCAACCAAAGTAATTCCAGTAATGCTCATCTTTGCCTTTTATTCTGGCTTGAGATTTGCTAGCCAAAGAGTCCAAGACAGCACTTTTGAAGTGCTCTAGTTTCATGGTTCTACACAAGTCAAACTGAAGTTAGTTTGCCTATGCAGAGGCAATTTGCAAGTGTAACTCTTTGACATATTCTACATAAAGCATGCTCTCTCACACTGTTTACAATCTGTCCCCTCATCTGCTAGAGCCAGCCACTGACAGAAAGACTGACATACTCAAAACAAAATCATAGTTTTACTTCTACAACAAAGTGTATGACAGTCCATCTGAGAATCACAAGGGGAACGCTATGAAAAGAATTCTTAGTTGCAGAAGGCAAAATAAATCCCCCAATGCTCTGTATGCTGAAAGCTATATACATATGCAAACAGCTACCAGGAAACATTTTTGGGGGCATTTTCACAATTCTGTATAGCAATGTGCACACCACAACAAGCAGACAAGTTAATTCATCAACAGAAAAGTTTGAACCACAGTGAAGCTGTGCTGATCCCCAAGCTTCGGGCAGCTGAACTTCAGATTTGGCCAAGCAGATAAATCATCTACAGGAGGAACAGAACAATCTCCTCTAACCTCTACACCTTCCCTACAGTGAAGGAGAAATTTAATTTACTTGTCTAAAATAAATTTGAGGTAGAAAACTGCAAGAAAGTTTGTAGAATAATTCAGTATTGTGCTGTTCAAGATGAAAAATCCTTTTCAGAACTTTATTCTCCTTCAAAACAAAAAGTAGCCAAAGACAAGTTAATTTTACCACCTCTGTCATCAATACAATTTACACTACGTTTGACAGCCTTGGCTCAGTTTCTAAAGATGGGCAACAGAAAAAAAAAAACTCATCCCGTGCTGCCACACCCTAATGGCCTCGTATAAAATCACTTCCACTGAAGGAAATGGTCCTAACACACAATCCAGCTGGAGAGTTTACTTGCCACCTGGTTTCCAGTAGCATGGGAGTTCATACAGTCATCTGGACTGGAGAAGAAACCAACACTACAACCAACTGTGGTCCCTGTCTCCAGATCCTTTGGTGAGCAGATCTGAACTGTTGTGTCCACACAGGGGAAGTGAAACAGGCTCTTTCAGCAGCACTGCATACATTTTTTGAGCAAATATGCCAACAAAACACAAGCTTGAGCATGCCATGGTCAACTCTAATCTACCCTCTGCCCTCGAAAAGTACCAAAGTACTCCATACAGGGTTTTTCCTCTGGAAGCAACTGGAAACCAAAGTCGTATAAGAAAAATTATCAGTTTTGTAATTCAACACACAAGAAAGCACTCAGACTCTACACTGATGCGTATAAATCACTCAATTTTGCATAGGTCTTAAAGTTTTTAAGAGAAAACAGTTCTGCTGAGGTAATAACTGATTCACCTTTAACTACCACAGCCAGGTCCCCAGAGTTCTTCCACTTTGCTATGAAAAATAAATATAACTGGAAGAAGTTTGCATGAGGAACAGATATGTAAAATTAAAGGAACTGAAAGGAAGCAGAATTAACACAACACAGTAGAAAATTATAGTGCAGAGATGCCCACAACAACACAAGTTGAACAACTGTCCAATCACAATCGCTTTCTAATTACTTTTAATCTCTTTATTATAAAGATCAGTTTTAGTCATAATTTGCTACTTCACAGACCTTAAGCAATAATCAACTTCATGCTCAGTAGCTGGCCTACAGGACTAAACTGAGATTAGTTTCCACTTCTGTCAAAAATCTGTATTTTCCTAGATTACACCAAAGGCATGCAAGAACATCACATAGAGAGTTACTGAAAACACTGATAGGAAAATTGCTAGGGAAGATTATAGAAGCTTTGTATTATTGTAGAACCACTTTTAATACAAACAACACAGATTATTATATTTACTAAAGAACAGCTTTACAGATTTCCTTCAAAATTAAAGCCATTCAAGTCCTGTTGAAATCCAGAAGACTAGGCTGGATTGACCCAGACATAAGAGAAGCTGCCATGAGAAATGGACATGCCTACATGACTTTAATGTTTTGTGAGTCAAACAGATGAAGGAATGTTGCATGAGTTTTTGAAATCATAAGGCCGCCAAAAAACAACTGCTTTTCAGAACCAGTGCTTTGAACACTCACTTTAGCTTTGTGAGGAACAGCAGTAAAACAAACAAAACTTCCCAGAACCCTTCATTCTCTTCTTTCCATAAAAGAGATTTTATGTACGTTCAATTCATCATTTGGTAAGAGTGGGTTACCCCCCACTTTTTTTTTTCCCCAGAAAAAACAAACAAACAAACAAAAAAAATTAAGATCCTGTACCCAATCCCACACATTGACTACTTGGGCTAAAAAATGATTAAGTTTTAATTGATACATTTAAGTCTTTAGTTTTGATACAACTGCTCTGCTACATCACTCCATTTCAGACAAACCATTTTAGTCAGGGAAGGACTGTGGCAAGAGATTGAGGAGCTATTACAGCATACGTTATAGCCATGCAGCTGCTATGAAAATCCAGGCATAACTCAGCTCAAACATGTTTCTACAAGTCTGAGATCAGAGGCACTTTCAGCAAAAGCCATCTGAAGACTAATAGACAACTTCTTGTTTCCCTCTCCATAGCATAAACTCAAGAGAATCACAGAGAAGCACTGAGTTACAAGGAGAACACAAAATCTGAAAGCCAAATGCATAAACAAAGTGTACAGTCTTTATGTCAGGAAGTGTAAGAACCTCCATAACTGAGGTTGCTTTTAAATATCTTTCTTTGTATTGACAGAGGTTGGTTCTGAACAGAATACTATTGGTTACTATAAAAAGCAAGTAGAACAGCAAGCAATCATTGTCGAAGAGTGCATAAAGAAAGGAAATGATTGCACAAATATAAACATATTCTGCCCTTCTTTTAAACTGAAGATGCAATCTTTGTAGATTCACACAAATGCATACAGTTGTATGTACCTTTCCACACAAGAAGTGTATTATGTACCCTTCAAACGTGTCAACAAATACATTTACTTCTACCTTCATGTTTCATATGAGCACTAAATGGAACATGAGACGTCCTATGAAATAAGATATTGAATATATGCAGGACTAATATTAGCAGAAAGAAGAGGCTGCCTTCATGTATCCAAAGCGACGTTAAACAATTTGACACTGAAGTGAAAGGATAGCTTAGAGTGACAGAATCTTAAGAGAAAGTGGAACAGTGTCTGAGACGTAAATAAAAAGTGCATGCCCTAACACCTCAGTAGCTTTCCTGCACAGAAACAGCAAAATAATCTGTTCAGAAAGAAAAAACAAGAACATACGGTGCTGCCTGGTAAAAACAGATTCATGTGATTAAAAAATAAAATATTTTCACAGCTTTAATATGCATCTGCTGATCTAAACTCCTACTAAAACACAGGAATTCAACAAGGAAAAAGATTGCAATAGAAGTAACTGCAAAAGACCTTGGCAAATGGATGCCAGGAAAAGGGCTTCATGGTTTTGTTTGGTCAACATACACTACTAGCGTTGAATCTACACACAGGAAAAAGAAAGTTAAATGTATTTACACTTTCTATTTTATGAACAGACAGATTATCCTGAGTCATCTGGTATTTTTAAAGTGTAAACATACTACACGTAGTTATTTAATGTTCAACACAGAATTTTCCTATATCGCTTGCTAATATGTGAGAAAAAAAATTCCCATTTTATAAAATGATTACAGTAACCTTTTCTGATATACAGTTACTTACATTTGATCCAATGGATATTCAGTAGACACACTTTGTTAAAATAAATGGACAAAACTGAATTACAATAAGCAAGAACTTTTCATAAAATAATGCAATGTGACAGAACAGCCTAGCCTTTACCGATCCTTGACAAACTTCAAGCAATTAATTGGAAAATATTTACTAATGATGGCTAATAATGGAATAAGAAACACATTTTTAAGATCCAATTTACTGGTGTAAGACTTGAGCAAATTTTAAATCATAATAAATTCAGTCATTTTCTTCAAATTTCCACATAAGATCATGCTGCCAATGAACTACTCAAATGTATTCTTAGGAACTTGTAGAAATCAACAATGTAATTTTTATGTATGTAACATTTGAAAGACTTTGAAAGCCAATCTGAACACTGCAATCTGGACATTGCAATTTATCTTATTTAAAAAACCACATCATACCTTCCACAGTATTATAAACTCTTCTTATCAATGAAAACATTTTAACATATCTTCATGCAGATATAAATCTTATTTGTAACAAATTAATAGCAATTGGAATCTTTGAACTCGTCTTCTTTTTCGCAAATTTTCTTTAAATATTAAACTTGGACAAAAAGTTAATCTCTTTTGTATGGGCATAAATTAACTACATTGTTTAAAAGAATCCCTAAAAATGCTTTTTAGATTATGTTTTGTAAATCAGAGCAGTGAAAGCATGAGTTTATGTCAAAATTTTCTCATTTCAAATAACAGTGCACACATACAACACAGAAGCACATCACTAATCTCATTCACCAATTCTAGCTGAAAATTGTTGATGTGTGCTTCAATGAAAAAGGTAAGTATTTTAGGAAAGTTACTCAGCTCTTTGTCTAAGCCACCGTGAAAAAATACACTACTTTGATACAGTGCAGTAAAGTTTTCTGACATTTTAGTACTTGGCCTGAGAATATTCTTAAGATACATAAAATAAGAAAAGTAACAAAACCCTTTCACTGTCTCCATTGAGTTTCAATACAAATATTGAGTAAACCCCAATTCACCCTCTCATACAATGAGATCTGAGGAAAATAAATTGCAGGCTCACCATACAATTAGTTTGAAAAATGGACATTACTTTCTGCCAAAAGAGAAGAAAATAGCACAAGATGTATGAATATTTTATCACTGCGAAATGGAATTACGAAGAGGTGGCTATAAAGACAAGTGGCCTACAGCAATACAAATGAGTAAGAAAACCAAGTAATAGATTTTCAACTGTCTATTCAAAACAGAAACTCAAAACTTGCTACACAAAAATACAGTTCTCTCTTGGACAGACTAATTGAAGTTTCCTCCAAACTGACTAAATGCCACCAGGACATGTTCTGTATACATATACCACTAACACTGACTTTTACAAGGAAGTCCTGTGGATTACAGCCTCCAAATTAATAATCACTAAATGGAAAACAGGGTAAAACAGGCCCTTCCCCCACACACTATCAGTAGTGCTTTTACCTCTATTGTTCCTAGAAATCTAGTTAATTGTATTGACTATTTCTCTTTTTGGCATAAAGTTAATGCTTGGCATGTAATTCTGAGCTAGCCTGTAATACTGGTGGTCAGATGATGTTAATTACTATTGTAGGAACGACTAGGCCCTTCACTACTAGAAAGTACATAATATCTGAGTAAGGAACAGAAAAACATCTAGATTTCATTTACAAGAATCTCACATATCAGGGGAAAAAATGAAACACCAAAACAACAAACCACACAAGAAGGAAATACATCATTATCTGGTCTCACAATAAAAGGTACCTTGCAATTAAAAGCACAAATATATCTAGAAGTATTGATGAGAAACTTGGTGACCACCATTCAGAAACAAGTTTTCATTCACTTCTTCAGTATTCTCAGATCTAGAAAACTCCTGGAATAATCAACTTGTTTCTTCTCCCACTGAAATGAAGGGGAAAAAAATCCACCTTAGGCACAGGCTCCAGCCTGTACTCAAGAGACTGAATTTAGTGTTTCACAAAAAGAGACTCTCTAAACAAAGAAAACGAGTGCAGGTGTGACAGAGGTCTGAACTGCTTGGATTGCATAACTATTCTAATTCTTTTCCAGAGGGACTTGACCAAGGAACAACAAAGTCTTCTACATCTCAAATCAATCTTGATTGAAAAACTGACAGCAGATATAGGACTGAAGGTAGGTTTGCTTGTATGCACAGCTCCCCTCATATATTAGAGGGGTGAAATGAAATCCACTTCAGGAGCAATATCCTGACAAGAAAAAAAAAGGGGGTGGGTGGGGAAAGAGGACGAAAGGGGATGAGGAAAGACTAAACTGTCAATTGTCAAGACATTCTTGTAAGTAGGGCTGATCTTTAGACCAATTACAGCTACCGCTGAAACTCATTTTCAGCTGTTCTGCCTTCCAAACTAAGCTGGTTGATAAGCAAAGCTTCCTGAAATAAAAGCCCACCAGACTACAAGACTTGCTGTATGCCAAGACTGGGCAAATATGTCACAGTAACTGCTTTGAAAGGGGTGTAATCTTTTAAGCATAACTTTTGAACACATGTACTTGGTATAGGATGCAAAACACACTGCTATCTTCATAGCAGATTAAATACTCAGCCTAACCAGTATCAAAAATTGAGTTATTGAACTATTGTATTAATCCAAGTTGCCACCAAAATTACCCCCTAAATTAATTCACTTACAAAATTAACAAAAACAGTTCTTATTTTTGAACCAACAACTCCTTGAAGCAGAAGCAAGGAGGAAATGAGTAACTAATAGACAGCATTTTTTTTTTTTACATTTTTTTACAGTTTCATTCTGAGCATTTTTGAGAACACCATGAGAGGGAAAAAGCCAGGTTTAACATTACAATCAGTACTTAGTCTTCAGCTGCCCTGCTTAACAGACCTCATGAACAAGAATATATTAAACACGCTCAGAAGAAAAAACTCCGAGGTTCTATTACAGGTGAAATTTCTATCACACGTTCAATTTTTATAGACTTGTTTCACTGAGTCAAAACCAATGTTGAACCTAGTGCTGCATGAAATCACTCATTTTAAATCTTAGGAAAACTTCTGACCCTAAACAAATGTTTTTTAATGTTTCCATCACTATTAAAGAAGTATCCTAGAAACACTCAGCAGGCTGCTCAGGGCTTCTCCCACCACACCCTGGAGCATGGATTCTGCAGGCAAAGATAGAAAAGATTACACGTTAAGGCTAAGATTACATGTACAGAAAAACTTTTCTACCTCCTTAGAAAGTCCAGGGACTACAAAATTGACTGGTTCATAGCCTTTAAGCTCCTCTTTCTTTTATAAAAAGTTCTTCCCTTTAAAAAAAATTAATACAGACTAGAATTTTATATGCTGCAATTCCAAATCAGTGCCAGCAATAACTATAGACACTAATTTGGAATAAAAACTTCATTTAAAAACTCAACTCTAAAAACGGATACAGAAAACTAGCAGAACTACTTAATGATAGGAAACATAGTCAGTCATCATTTCTATCACATGTACAGCAAAGCGTGTAGATCCACCACCTTCTTAAACAGTGCTGAGCAATATAAGGTTACAAGAGTAAAGGCAGAATAAAAGATGCAAAACAAAGGTCATCAAATCCATTTACATGCCACCTTATACATGAAATAAAAAAGAATTTCCTTTCTCAATGAAGTCCTAAAGTCAAACACTGAAGCTATAATACAACAAGAGACACATTTCTCCTTCAAATTAGTTTAAAAAAAAATCCTTATACACTACCCGACAGAAACAAATTTCCTACAATCTTCCAAACAGTACCTCAGCACATTTGTACAAGGAGGTTAACCCCCTTCTGGCATCTTATAAAAACACTCAGAATGGGGAGATGCTGGAAAACAGCTCTCCCATGCAAGCTAGGAATTAAAGCAACATCCACTGGAGACATTCTCACTCCAGCTGGAAAATTACACAATCAAGTCAAAAGTGAAGTATTACACAGAAAATAACAAGTGTAAAATTTCCAGGTAACTGGACATGATTATCAATAAGACCTGAACCATAATGCCAACGACTAACAAAAAAAGAAGAATTTCTGTTTGTTTTGTGTGCATTGTGGTCTCAAAATTTGACCTACTAATAAAATCTCTTTAAACATGTGCTCTATTAAAGGTAATAGTAATCAAACCTGAAATACAGAGATAGCCTTAATAATTATGGAAGCCAGTTTTCCAGACAACAGAATGTT
This sequence comes from Acridotheres tristis, assembly GCA_037013685.1. Lineage (NCBI taxonomy): Eukaryota > Metazoa > Chordata > Aves > Passeriformes > Sturnidae > Acridotheres > Acridotheres tristis. The sequence continues at coordinate 49,013,547 of CM072886.1, forward strand.
CCTGCTATTTGCCAGTAATATTAAATAGAAAAGGCCAATCTTCAAACAAAACCATGCATTCTTAAAAAACCACTATGTGAAATAGTTCTGGAGCAATTTTGTGTCTAAAAAAGTAAAAAGCGACCTCTAATCTACTAGAAGTGAAAGCATTAACTATCATAGGCACTAGGATACGTGTAGAGTTCCATGTATCTGGATTTTGCCATACTTTGTCTGGTGTAAACCTGTTGAATTCCAGCTCTTAGGTCATCCCATATCTGGTCGAGACCAATCTGTTTAAGTCCATGCGGGTTCTGACTCCTATTCGATGACATTTTGTATTTCCTGTAAAGTCTTCCAGTGCAGCAGCCTGAGCTCTTGTTATTCCTCCATCAGAATCACAAGTCAAGTAACATTCTAAACTCAGTTGCAGCAACTCAGCAAGATATTCTTTACGCACAAAAAATTATGTTTTCCAGGAAGATAACCTGCAATAGGAAATGAAAACATACATGTTACATGACAGTCCAAATTTATCCACACTAAAGATATGAAATTTATTATTTCATTGACATATTGTCATCTACAACACAGATTGAAAAATCCATCTTAAGATGTGAAATACCAAAACCAAGGAACATAATTTTGCAGTTCAGCAATTTACTACAAAATGAGATATTTAGTACCCAGAGTTATCCAAAGACTGTAGATACTTAGATCGGCACAGCTGACAACAAAAGCCTAATGCTAACAACAAAACATAACAGTAAAAAGCTTTCCAAGCAGCAGACACTATTTACCAGCAAGTGTAAATAGTTCCTTCCCATTCAACAAAAAAAACTTCCGAGCAACACTGGGTTCTGTGATAGCTCACTGTTTAACAAACATCCTTACGGGTATCAAAGATTAACCAGAAGATACTACAAATAACTTTTTCTTCATTTATCAATAACTCTTCCAGACTTGAGATTTTATTACAGGTGGCCTGAAAGGCCAAGGCATTTTGGTAGCAGAGAATTTTTCTATCTGGCAGGCATATGCTTACATTAATTTCTTTGCTAAGTAGAAAAACACCACTTCCTTTAATGTCATTTGACCAGCAAGAAAACATACAATCAATAATGGTGGGAAGAAAGAACTACTAAACAGAAGTATGCAGAATAAATATTGAATGGATTGTGAATGAAACAATCAGAAAGTAAGAAAATGCTCTACTCCCATGAGTTTTAGGTGCACAAAGTTCAGGACATAGTGGAAAGATGGCTACCAATTAATCACTCTCATGATATTATGAAGAAGGAACACATTCACCTGGAAAGGCCCATTGGAAATATCAGGCAGAGAAGATCCATTTTTATACAAGCCCATAAAAAACTATTTGCAATTTTAACATGTCTTATCTTCCACAGCAACAAAATTAAGAACATATCAGGAAATAACAATGTAAAAAATTAGCCCACAAATAAGAGATTTGTACTAAGTCAGGACCAACTTAATCTTACTGGAGTCTTTCCATTCATATAGAGAACTTACAATAAAGATGGAGAAAGACTTTTTACTAGCAACTGTAGTTACAGGAGAAGGGTCAATGGTTTTAAATTAAAAGAGGGTTAAAAGAATAGATTCAGAGTGGATGTAAGGAAGAAATTCTTTACTGTGAGGGTGGTGGTGAGACACTGGAACAGGCTGCCCAGAGAAGTTGCAGATGCCTGACGCTGGCAGTGTTTAAGGCCATGTTGAAAGTAGCTTTGAGCAACCTGATTTAGTGGAAGGTGTCCCTGCCCAATACAAGGACACTAGATGATCCCTTCCAGCCCAAACCACTCTGTCATTCTGCACCCTAGAGCTCATTGACTGGAATACTCAAATCACAGTGAAACATTATGGCTCTCCATTTTTCTACAGACAATACAGCTTTATGATAAATCTGTCATCCAAGTCTCATATTAATATTTCTGTAATTTCAAGAATAGTCTAGACGGAGACCAAATGAATCCTATTATTTGCTCTTGATCTCTGAGCAACAGAAAATAAAATACATTCCTTCAGGACCTACCAAGTCATACTTCTAGGCTATTCGATGTTCCACTCCAGGCTTCACTGAGTTTTGAAGATTAAGTATTCTGTTATACCCCGACCTTCACCCAATTACCTGAAGTTCTCTTCTGCCTTTTCTTCTGGACCCTAAAAAGACCAGCTGAGATAGCGACATTTTTTCATTCTTTTCAGTCAATGACTGTCTTACTATATTAACACAGAAATTACCACTCCTCACAGTCCTTTGCTTTCCCATCACCCATATGCATTTAAATCTGAAGCTCTAAGTAAAAATACTAAGAAGTATTTTCATTATGTGAGTCTCAGCAACAAGTACTGTCTCATTTTAATCTGACATACAACTGATTATACAGCTTGTTTTCTTTTTTACAGAGGAAACAGTTACTCAGAGGATTAGGCAGAAAAGCAGGAATTCAGTCAATATACATCTTAGAAAAAACATGCCTAAAATTCAACCCTGCCATTTTTGCTACTCTAATTACAGCAAGCTACTTATTAAAAACACATGACAATCATGCATCATAATGCTGAAGTGCAAACTAGATCATACCTTGCTTGCATTTAAACTTCTTTAATTTCTAGAAATCGAACCTGCTGCAGTACAACTGACAATGGACTTTCAGGACTGAGCAAAAAAAGCCAGGAAGAACAAAGGTCCACAAGTGGCCATTCACCTCCACTGCAGGGGAAATACTCTGTGCATGTTACACACCCACAGTCTTGGACTGTGATCCTAAGTCAGTATCACAATAAAAGCAAGACAATTCAATGTCTACAATCTAGGAGAGCAGAAACACTTCGGTTTCTTAAATCTAGCACATGGTTCTGAATCTGCAACACCACGACAACTGCAGTACATGTAAGAATTAACTGACTGTCACTCATTAATCTGCCAATAGCAAGCAGCCTGGGGTTAGAGTGCATTTGTGTAAAAACGTTTTGGTATACCTAATACAAAATACTTAATTGCTGTATAAGAGCTTCTAATAAAAGGCCAACCCCTTGGTAACTAGCAGAAAGCGTAACTAGCTGAGTTTCCCCCTCTATGATGATGGAAATATTTAACTCTCTTCTCTAATTAAATATCTTGTCGTTTTTATGAACCCTGGTGCATCTATGAATACTACCTTTTCCCAGAATCTTTTCAACTCAAGGTGTTCCTCATTCACACTTTATTAATTTTCCCTCCCCTTCCCCTAAAATAAACCTCTGCAGGATGTAGCAATTAAAAACAACACTGAAATAAGAACTTAATTTTGGCTTTTATTTTTTTCATGCAGTCCACTATATAAAAAGATTCTTTATAAGTTATAATTACACTGTATTTGACATTACCTCACTATCCTTTGGTTGGCTTCTAATTTGAATTTTGCAATTAAACACATAAATACAGAATGACAGTACTGCCTCACTAACTTCCCAGACTCAAACAATTTACTTCTTCCAGTTAATTACTGGTTAACAATCAGAAAATACAGCAATAGATAAATAATTCTATAAGCTACTATCAATTTTTTTCCAGATTTAGTCATGTGCAGAAAAATAAAAAGGTAGTTATTAATATATTACTTTAACAAGAATAAAATTTCAATACATAAGAATACTTGTCCTGGTTTAGGGCAAATTTAGGGAGAAAACCTCTGAATGGGGTCCGTCTAGGAAACAGATTCAAGCAGCCCCTCCCCCAACTGGTTCAGGAAAATATTTCCTCGGAGAGAAGTGAAAAAAAAAAAACTGTTTAACAGGCAAAGCACTCCCCAGCACAAAAATGAACAATACCAAACAGCAAAACCTCTCGCTGCTCTGAAGAGATGACAAATTCAGCAGAGTCCCTTCCGTGGGTTGCAGCCCGGCTCACTCAGTCTGTTCTCAGTCCCTCCTGTGCTGGGGAATGCCCAGGCCCAGGCCAGTCCTGGTGGGACACAGGTGTGAGCTCCTGGTGCTCCTCTGGGTTTTCAGTCCAGAGCAGGTTCGAACAATTCCAAGAAAAAAGGAAAAAAAACCTCCCACACTCCAGGGAGCTTCTCTGCCCCAGCTAGCCAGAAAACTAACGAAGAGCAAAGGAGAGCTCTCTCCTGCTGTCCACTGCAGACAACACAGTCTGTGTGAAGGATGCCGGGGAGCAAGTGCAGTCTCTGATAACAAACTCTGCACCTCTTCTCTCTCCCCCTTCACCCCTTGAACCAGTCTTAAAGCTGCAGAACTCAATATTCAACACCAACAGAACAGACGATTGGGGATACAAGCATCATAAAGTCACCCCAAGACAACACTTTAACTACAAAAGCATATTTAGGAAAAGATATATTCACACTTAATGGTTAAATTAAACTATAATATTAAATTTACAGAAAGGGCAGGGGTAAAACAAGGCTTTGTTACTTGGCACAGTTGTTATTATACACAAATATATGAAATTCTATTTCATGTGAAAAATGCAATTATTCTGATTCACACACAAAAAAACCCTTTCCTAGGCAAACAGTTCTCGAAGGTCAAATCAAGGCCACAGTAGTTACACTGCATCTCTTTATCCAACATTCCAATTGCTAAAAAGAGAGAGAGTTGTTAAGCCAGATTTCTCAGTGCCCAGGTTGTGCGCAACTGCCTGAAATAAAACCTCACCATTAAGTCATGACCTTTAAATCAGTGAAATCTCTCTCTTGCAAAGTGCTCTTGGCTGGACTATGCACAAGCTGGTCTTGAAATGACCATCACTGTACTTTCTCACCCAAACAGATCAGACTTGCTACTGACCTGCTTCAAGGACAAAACCAGCTGCCTGAGTTGCAACATCCACTCTTGTAGCTTTGGACTGGAGAACCCAAACTTCATTATAGCTTCAGGAGCAGCTATATTTGCATGAGAAATACCACCCCTGCAGTTTCCAGGCAATATATGCACAATTTGATGCAGGAGGATGATAGTATTCAATGTCAGCAAATCTTTCAACCCTGCACTCAAGTACCGCAATTAAAACAGTCCAAACAAAAGGAGGTAACACTTCTGCCAAAACTTTAAAACAGCCTTGAAGGACTTAAAAAAAATGTTACTCCCTCTTTTTCATTACTTGGGGAAACATATCATGATAAATAAACCTCATATGCAAAGGAACACATTAAACCAGAAAACACCGGGCTTGTTTTTATTGATAATCTAATAAAGACTATTTTTTTAGATATCCCACCTCTTTGGAAAATTATCTGTATGCCAGAAGAGGTCTTCAGAAAATGTGAAAGTTAATCCTGCTTTTATCTAAAAAACATAATAAACCCCATCAGATTTTCAGCATCCCCAGACACCTGCTGGAGCAAATACCTAATTTTTACATCCTAACACAATACAACTTACAGCTTTACAGCTCTGAGGCCTGTGCATCATCTGTTGTTCTCCCACAACCCCCTATTTCTAAATTACATACTTCAAAATAGTTTACTTCAGTAATTACAGACAGAATTTGAACTTGTCAGCTTCTTGCACAGTAAGAACTCAGAGGTTCAGAGAAAGGCTTCCCAGCTGACCCAAGAGCCCAGACAGCACTGTTATGAAGACGCAATAAAGAGGCACAACCTCTAGACTTATTTTCTCTCTTTTCTAATATCGAATATGAGGAGAATATTCTTGTCATGTCTAATATCATGAGTTTAAGTGACGGGATTTAATCATACTAAACTCAAACCTAGTTGGGAAGAGAAGCAAATTTCACAAAAGTTATGGAGGAAAGAATGTCACTAAAAGTAAGTTCAAAAACCTTTAGAATAATGAAGTTTCCAAAGTTCACAAGTATGTGTATTAAAAGCAGGAATTTCACCTCTGTACACTGCCTCAAATCTCTTTTCTAAAACTGAATGCAAGTTCTCCAGTAACAAGAGTACAGTGCTAATTCACTTAGACAGTGGCTGCAGATTGGTATCTTTCGTAAAAATTGGGGCAGCAACCATGCTCATTTTAATGGCCACTAAAAGCAAAGTATCAGCTCTCTGGGTTGAAAGAATAAAGTATAAAAAAAAGTTTAATCTTTGCTTTAAAAGTCAAGGAAAATGACTAAATTTAGTACAGTCACTCCCTTAAAAATGCAGAATGAAAATCTTCTTGGTAAACTTTTTTCTCCATATTTTTCCAGCCCAACTCCCTTAACTTACTTTATTCTGCTCTCCTGTTGCTGTATTTCAGTAAGTCTGATCCAGAAATTCAACAGATGCTTCTGTGCTCACCAAACAGCAACACTCAATAAGGTTCCTGATCAGTTTTACTCCCTCAAAGTCTCTCCACAGAGCCAAGGCAACTACTCAGGTTACCCAAGAGATTCAATACTGATTGAACACTATATGACACAAGCACACAAGCATTTAAAAAAAACTGAAATAGCACACTAAACACTACCTTTGGTCTAGCACAAGCTGTGCGCTTGCTCTTACATTATTTTGAAAACAAGACATTTCATGCTAGTTTATACTCTAGCTGACATAAATTTCAAAATGGCTATAGCTGAAGTGTCCCTTAGGTATTACCATATAAAAATACTTAGGAAATTTTTGCCTTGCAATAGCCATCCAAAGGTACACCTATTTTTTCAGCATTAAGCTTGATACAAAACATACCAAAAATAAACCAAACCCCTCTTGCAACAAAAGCTGTCAATTCAGTATTTGTATATCCTCTCTTACCAAACACGCACAGTGTCAGAAATAGGAAGGACACTGCCAATGATCCAGCCCACAAACTAGGCTCAAGATTCTTCTTGAAGTTCTGCAAATACCTTTTGAAAAAGGCAAGCAAACACTGAGTACAGAGCTAAGAACAATAAAACTCCCTCCACTCCTGTGGAGTTCACCCTGTAAGATACAATCTATATGATTAATTAGATATAAGCGCTGGGAGCCTTACATAAGTATATATTTGTATACTTACATAGGTATATATTTATATAAGTATTTAAGTATAAGGCAGGGAGAGATTTAAAATTTTTTGTTTTCACCTTTTACTTCTTTGCCTTTACAATTTATAAGCTATTTCTTAGATTTTTTTTTTCAGGTTAAAAAATGCCTCTTGACTCTTAAAGGATGCAACCTCCATTCTAGCACATATTTGTCTGATGGAATGGAAAGAGACAAGAGAAGTATTTTTATTTTGTCTCTATAATCGGTTGTACTCACAATTTATGATTTCAAACACACCTTTCATATCCATGTACCTGCAAATTAATTCTGTATTTACTTGACTCAGCTGACATTAGCATTATGAACTCTAAACTGTAACACTGCTTAGTTGAGCCATGGTCCTGCATGCAACATTATATAGCACTCACATTTCTGTCCAGAGATATTTTAGGCCGCTAAATATAAAAGCTATAAGCTAGACAGTTTATGCAATTCACATGACACAGTCCTTAAAGCAAGACTAGGAACAAGCACAATGTCCTTAGCACTTCACATGCTGCGAATGCGCAATTAATCAACATCCGGAGAATCTGCCTATAGCAGACATTTTCACTGTGTCCCAGCAAAATGACACAACTGTTTAAAAACTGGTTATTCCAGAAATCAGTACCAGAAGAGATATATTAGAATTTTTTCTCCCTTTTCAATAAAGATATTTAAGAGACAAATTACAAAAATTACAATGTTCAGTTCCTCTGTATTATTATGAAACACTGAGCTACGTGTAGTGTGAAAAGCTTTAGCTCATCTCATTTTCAAGGGAGTTAAATTCAGTTCATTATGAGCAAAAGGCAGAGATGTATGCATGCATTCCTCCCTTCCATAAGTTGTCTTTGGGTGGTAAAAAATTCTGTGCAGCATTAAATAAAATATGCAGAAGCAAGTATGTATAATTTGGCAGTAATTTAAGACCAAGTTGTGTAAATTTGGTGTAAATTTTGGGTGGTTAATACTGTACCTCCCTAACAATGACTTCATTTAGGGCTTCAATGTTCTCCCCACACCCCTTCCTCCATGTTTTACAGCTCTGATCAATGATATCTAAAGCACTGTAATTAATACACTCCTACATCACTTCATGTGCCAATCATAAGTTGCCAACTGAAAAAAAAAAAAGCGTGGACATGTTCTTCACAGCTAGAAAGACTAAAATTCACTTTTATGTTCAAATTTAAACACAATATGTGGCAGTTACTTGGAATTGCAGTTTTCTCGCTTTTCTTATTTACTTAAATTATCCATGATTGTGTTCACTAAAAGCCTTTTTAACTGATGTGGTTGTAGGCCTGAATATAACAATTTTTCTAAAATATCAATAACTATTCCTCAGAAGAAAACCAAGAAACTTGGAGTGTGCCACTCTTCCCCTTCTCTTTGCCTATTCTTTTACCAGCTCCTCAACATTCTTTCTTCATTTCTTCCTTTCAGCTTTTTCTTTGCCTTCTTGAACAAACTATTTCAGCAGCTTTTGGCAGGTATCTCCCTACAATAAGGCCATAGCTAATACAAAAAACCCCAAACAACCCACACCAAAACCCAATATATACATGCTGCCTCATAAAGGCTAGATCTAGACTCAGCAAGGTTTGCTGTTGTAATCTACACAAGCAAACTCTCCCTTTTGCAATCCCAGCCAAAGCAAACTCACGTCAATATTTAGAATTCCACCAACAGTACATTTCATGGTTGTTTTACTGCATCAACATCAATTTGGAAAACAGTGCAAGGGACTAAATCCTTAAGTACTATATACGCAAAACTTCTCAAGTTTTGCTTGGCCATCTTCAGAAAGAGTTCACTTTGCAACTGATGGAGTAATCCTCATTTACAAAGCTTGTAGATTGCTCTTAAACTGAAATGTCCCTTTGAACCTAAGGCCTTGCATATTCCTGTGTCAAAAACAGGATGCAGACCCTACAGTATTTTTTAACTGAGCCTGCAGTTAATATGTTTCATAGCTTCTTTCAACACTGATTATGCTCACCTTTTATACCTTGGAAAAAAGAATGCTGCAGATTAGAAGAACAAAGAGTCAGTCAAGATATGGGCGCACTGAAGAGAAGGAATAAAATTTTACAGAAGTGTAGTGGGTTTGTGTGACCAGGTTTTGGTAGTGGCAGGGGGGGCTACACGGGAGAATTCTGTAAGCAGCTGGGTGTAGCTTCCCCCAAGTCCAGGACAGCCAATGCCAGATGGCTCCAGGATGGATCTGCCACTGGCCAAGGCTGTGCCAACCAGATGGCAGTAACATCTCTGTGAGTATGTATTTCAGAAGGTAAATAAATTATTGCAGAGATGCAATTGCACTCAAAGAGAGGAATGAGAACATGTGACACAAACTCTGCAGACACCAAGGTAAGTGGAGGATGAGGCACCAGAGTGGAGATTCCCCTGCAGCCCATGGAGGACCACAGGGATGCAGAGACGCACTTGCAGACCATGGAAGTCCACAGGGGTGGAAATTTCCACCTGCAGCTCATGGAGGAGATCCATGTCAGAGCAGGTGGATGCCTGAAAGCAGGCTGTGAGCCCATGGGAATCCCATGCTGGAGGAGGCTTTTAGCAGGGACCTGCAGACCCATGGAGAGAGGAGCCTATGCTGGAGCAGATTTCTTCGCAAGACAAATGACCGTGTGGAGAACCCACGCTGGAGCAGGCTGTGCCTGAAGGACTGCACCCTGTGGAAAGAGGCCCACAACAAAGCAGTCCATGAAGCGCTGTAGCCCATGGGAAGGACTCTTCTCCTGGAGCAGTGGTAGAAACAGCCTGTGGTGAACTCACCATACCTCAGCCCCTGTGTCCCTGTGCTGCTGGTGGGGAGGAGGTAGAATCAAAGAAGCAGGGAGAGGTGGGGAGCAGGTGTTTTAAAAATTTGTTTTGCTTTTCATTAACCTGCTCTGATTTTGATTAATAATAAATTCAATTAATTTGCTCAAGTCCAGTCTGTTTTGTCTACGAGACAAAAATCAATGAGATCTGTCCCTGTCCTTGTCTCAACTCACGAGCCTTTCATTTTATTCTTCCTCCCCTGTCTACTTGAGTAGAGTGATGGATGGGCCTTGGTGGAACCTGGCATCCAGCCAGGGTCAAACCACCACAATAAGATAAAGAGCCTTGAATATTCCCACCTTCTCTCTGGCTTAAATCATATATATGATACAACCTGCATAAATAAACTCAAACAAAAATCAAAACAAACAAGAAAGCAAAAGACTAAACAAAGCCCAATGAAACCCAAATAAACATAAATAATGAAGGACAATGCACATGAAGATGCACTTCTTGAATCAGTCAGGAAGACGCAGAAAAGGAAAATGAAGGAGGACAAGCCATGAAAATTGCTAGATACCCAAAGTGCTAAGGAGAAGACAGAGCAATATACCTTGTTTTCTTAAAAAGGAAAAAAGTTAAATACCTTGGGCCAGTTTAGAGACCTTAATGATACTGCAAAGACAATTCTTCTACGTAACTGCTTTCCCAAAAGATCTTACCAGATATCAAAACTTCAACTAAAACCAACTTAATAAGCTAAAACATCATAACCTTACTGGTCTCCACCAAGAAAACATTAGGGTCGTTGCTTCAGACACGGTATGACCTCCACCAGAACAGAACACCCAGGGCAAGCCTCTGAACCCTAACAGAATTCTCGCAACATTGTAACAGTACTCAGTGCACCACAACAAACACTTTCATAACACCCTGTTGAAGACACAAACCGGAATTTTCACCTGCAATAATATTTCAACACAGTTTTTCCATGCTCTTGGAAGGCAGCAGTTCTTACCAGTAACTTTAAGACAACCATTAACATGTTGTTAACAAGCAAAAAAACAATTCTGGCTGGAATCTCTTCCCAACAGCTTGCTAATTGTATAACTTCTTCCCTCTTGTTACTTGTGCAAGAGCTCGACTGATCAAGGCAATCCAGTTTGCCACTTCAATTTATAAATAAAGGTGACAGTCACACTGATTGATCCTGACAACAGTCTGATATTTTCAGACTATAGTCTGAAATGTTTAGACTATTCAAATGTACCACAAGAACACAGCTTAAATACTGAAGAGCTTCCTCCCATATTCACCTTCATACTAACGTTTCATTCTGAAGTGACAATGGATAAATCAAGGACTGTTGCAGTTACTTACATTCATTTCCTGCATGTGACAAAATCACGACCTGTGAAAGCCACTCCCTCTTTATTTTCTTATTTTCCTTTTAAATTGTGTCTACATTAAGTGCACGGATATACAAGCTAGTGATCTTGATTCATACTGTGGTGTAATGCTGCAAACAGTGTTGACGATGAACAGTATACCTCTCATATACTTATTTCCAGACGCCTAAACACAGCCCAAAAAAGAACGAGAACTTTCTCATTAAAATCTAGAAAGTAATTTTTCTGGTTCAACTACGAAGTCTGAATTCTACCAGCCTTAACTTACAGCAAATAATTTATACCTCACAAAAAGTTAGTTCTGTTTAAATTCAGTATCATTTTCAGCAATTTTTTAATCAGTTTTGATCCCTAATGACTGCAGCACCCTTGGTATAGAGGTGAAACGATTTAATTTAATAAAAGTTATAATTGCCACACATCCCTAATATCCACATTTAAATCCTCCTTCTTGTTGATTAAGTTAGCGCCATTAAGTTTTAAAGCCAAGCCTGCATCAGAATCTAACAAAAATCAATGTAACTACTTAAGGATATAAGCTTTGATTTTACACAACTCCTATTAGTGATGGTATCCTAGCACAGGCACACTTTCAGAAATAACTTTTTCAAAGCTATCCCTGAAAAAAAAGAGAGTAATAGAACAGTCTGTTTTCTTAAGAAAAAAGCATTTTCAATTATACAGTGGAAAGTTTATCCTTTGGCTACCCAACAGCAAGCAGAATATTTGCCCATTAAATTATTACCATGAAAATCAAGATGAAAAGACCAACAGTTAAGAAATGAAGAACTAGTTCCTAAAAATCCTCTTTTTCGCCTTATTCGCTCCTCCAAACTTTAGATAAAACTTCCAAGTGACAGTCTCCACCATCTGTGAGACTAGTGGAGCTTGCAAATTTACATATGAAATTGAGTTTAAATTACAGAGCAAAACAGGGTGAACTAAGGTCACACCACCAGCCTCAATTCTGAACTCTAATCCATATTAAGATATTGTCCAACCTGAAACACAGAGCAACAAAAAGTCAAGTTACATCAAATGAATATTAAAATTCCAGTTTCTAGGTTCAGTTATGGCTGAAATTGCCTTACTAAAAACCCAAATTTTTGTAGGTCCCTGCTTCAAATTTAAAAACTTCACTTTTGTCTACCTTATATATTAATGAATCAAATACATCTGGATCCCAGTAGCAAAGCCACCAATCTCCAATAAAATGGAAGAAACAAGTGCATGTCTTCAAAAGATAAGTAATTGCCAGAGCAGAGGGAGAAACTCCCTGCTCTGCAGAAACTTTCCATCATGATCCTCACTCTCCTACATGTAAATCCATTTCTTCTGCACGATAACACCTGAGACAACAGCAATATAAACTAGAGCAAATCTAATGAAAGACAATGAGAATTTTCTATCACCTTTAAGTACTTCTATTTAAAGAAAAACAGAAGTCAATGGCACTGAGCGGATACTCTGTTGGGGGTTGAATTGTTCCCTTTTCTTTCTGTGGAATTTCTCCCATTGTTATGCTAAGTATTTGTGGCTACACCTTAGAAAAATATAATGCTCTCTCGCAGGGGGGTGGGTGGAGGTGGGGGGAGACCGGAAAAGGAAAGGGGGGAGAGGGGTCTAGGGCGGGTTCTCTCTGGCTCTCGCTTGGCTCGTGGAGTGAGAGGATGACGGCCCGTGCTCCAAACTAGCATCCTTCCCGCCATCCCAGCACCGGGAGCCACGTTCCCTGCTGTCAGACATCGCTCTGCTGCCTTCCCGCTTCATCCTCCTGCCTCCGGGCACTGTGCCGAGCACCACGGCCGAGCCCGTGAGGGGGAGCGGCTCCTCCATCGCCCTCAGCCCTGGGCCGCCGCCGCCATCCCCCAGCCCCTTCAGCTGAGCGAGCCCTGCCCTGCCCACAGCACCGGGAACTGAGCGCAGGGAGAGGGAGCCTGTGGCCAAAAGGGACTGGAACTGAGCTACACTGCTCTGCTCTGGGCTCAGCTTTTATACCTGATGCTGTTTCTGCTGTTTGCCTTCTTACATATATTAGCAAAGAACTGTTATTCCTATCCCCATATTTCCTGCCTGACAGCCTCTGATTTGAATCTAAAATAATTAAAAGGGAGGGGGTTGCACTCTGCATCTCAGGAGAGGGGTTCTCGCCTTTTCTTAGCAAATACCTGTCTTTCAAACCGAGACATACTCAAATCTAATGCATAACTACAAAGATGTCAGAGAAAATATATCTTCTAAATCCTTTTTATTCTGAGTCTTGCTGTCAAGCAATGCCTTGTATCCACTAGACCAAACTAAAGCAGGGAATATTTTGACTCCAAAACCCGAACAACCCAAAGGGGAAGAGAAGGACATAATACAAATTCTTTTCCTGAGATTTTGGAAGAACATCACATTGAAGTTACACTGTTTATTCAAGAACCATAAAATGGTTTAGGTTGAAAGGCACCTTTAAACATTACCTAGTAACCACCCCTGTGCCACAGATATACCTCTTGGACTAGATAAAGATGCTCAAAGCCCCATTCAACCTGGCTTTGAACACTGCCAGAAATGGGGCATCCACAACTTCTTCGTTGAACTTGTTCCAATGCCTCACCATCCACTACAGTAAAGAATTCCTTCCTTACAGCCAACCTAAATCTACCCTCTTACCATTTAAAATTTATGTCCTTTGTCCTGTCACCACAGGCCATCGTAAAAAGTCTCTCTCCATCTTCCTCATAATTCCACTTTATACACCAAATAAAGGGCTCGATAAGGTCACCCTGGAATCTTCTCCAGGCTGAACAACCCCAACTCTCTCAGCTATGGGAGAGGTGCTCCATCACTCTGATCACTTTTGTGGCCCTCCCTTGGATCTGCTCCAATAAATCCATCTCGCTTGTGCAGAGCTGGATGCAGTGCCCCACGTAGGGCTATCAGAGAGCAGAACAGAGGCTGAGAATCAATCACCTGCTTCTTTTCACAAGTTAAGGACACAACTGGCAAAGAAAGTGTGCAGTTTTGGAGAGAAAGAGACAACAACTCCGGCAAAAATTTAAATATTACTCTATACCCATTCCCTGAAGTGCAAAATGAAATTACTATTTTCCTATTTTCACAGTAGCTTTCATTCATTTTTCTAAGGTTCACAGATAAAGAAGTGTGCTGTGTAGTGTTGAAAAACACTACATTAAATAAAATGGAATGTAATAAATGTTTAATTCAGTTTTAAAAAAAGTATTTGATTTTGACTTGTATCATTTATAAGAAGAGGTAAGGCAGCAACAGGAAGAGATTATCTCTTGTGACATCAGCGGTTCTGTGGGTAAAGGGTAAAGAGAAAACTGACAGAGAAGTACCCAGTGGGACACACATCATCTCCTAAAGCAGTGCTCTTTCCAGAGCTGGGATAATGCAATGAGTGCTTAAATCTGTGGTTACATTAAAGGCTACAAGTTACGGTACTAGAGCAGGGCACACCAGCACAAAGCAATTTTATTACCAAGTTATTTAGTCATGTCTGTAACAAATCTGGACTGCAGCGCTGTAGAAACATGAACAGTCAATCTGTTCTTGTTCTAGTAGTAGTTCTATTGAAAAACCTACAACTCTTCCAATAAAACAGTAAGTTACTCATGTAGACAAGCTCAACATGTCTCTGTAATTTTCCAATCATTATATTTTCTTACTGAAAATTCTCCTTTATCAAGCAAGAGAAACTCAGTGGTCTCCATAACAAACAAAAAAATCGTAGTTTAAGTTTGCATGCTGTATAGATTATAATTGTTGGTTCCAACAACTAAATGTTGGTTCCAATAACTGTTTCTTTACATGGACATAAGCTTGAAAAATACAGTTAACTAAATGTTTCTATTAGTGCAAGAGCTCGATTGATCAAGACTATTCTTACCTAAAAAGCATGCTAGCACCGAAGTATTCTGTTTAAAATGAGATCATGCATTCCTAAAGCACCTGCAGAACTTCCAAGGCCAAGCTTTCTATACTCTTCTTTCTTCCAGGTCTGTGCAGCAGGAAGACTGTATAAACCTGCAGGCTGCTATGACTGCCTGTGCACATCCTCCTGATAGCCCATCCAAGTGGGACATCTACCCTGTTTTCCTTCTGATGCACAGCGACAGATCCTGTTGGACAGCATGGGAAACACAACAGCAGAGTTGGTAACACACTGACCTCTTACTAGGAAATCCCTCACTTCATGTTCATAACACAAATATTTGATGTTGAGAGTGGTGTACGTGCAAGTGGAATATCTTTAAAGGCTGTTTCATTCACTAGAATTTTGTGGAGCTTTTGATCAGTTAAAAAAAAATACACGTCAAACTTCCGTGGCAAGACAGAAGATTCCAGGTATTCCCAATTCATGCAACCACTGGCACCTGGGATATGATTCATCACTAAGTTAGGCTCTACTGAAATAATTGTAACTACACAAAACTAGGCACCACCTAAGAAGCACAACAGATGAAAAGCAGTACTCTGAGATCTTAGCATGCAAGTTTTAAGATAACAATTTTTAAGCTGAATATCTGAGAACTTTCTCTAAGGACTCATTATTGTTTTCACAATAATACAGCTAAAATCCAAGAACTTGCACCAAGACTACAAATAAGCTAAATCAAAAAAGAGGCACCTCCAAAGCAGTATCGAAATAAGGGTGTGCATCCATTTAGCTTAAATGAATTTAGGTTATTTAAATTAAAGCAATGCGATTTTCTAATGCCAACAGTTCGAGTAACAGGTCAGTTAGTTAAAACAGTAAGTTTTAAGGCCAGTTCAAACCAGCGTACAAAGGAGTAAGGTGGAAGAAAAATAATTTTGCTAAACCACCACCACCACTATTTTGTCAGCCAAAGAAGAGAATGCACATACCTAATTTAGGTGCCTAAACTAAGACCGTCTTCTACATGATCCCTGGATAAGTAATAGAAAGTTTCCTCCAGAAACATTGTTAACGCAAGGCACTGAACCAAGATTCTAGAGTCAGGTATACAAATTACTCTGGAGATCAAATGTGTTCACCATGACTCCATGGGGCAAGTGTGTCCAGTGTTTAAACTGCACCTCAAATATGTGGTCATGAGATGACTGTGAAATGTAACCAACCTTAAGAACCAAAGCAACAAAGACAATACAAAATAAGAAGTTGGACAACAAATACTGAAAACAAGAAATAACAAAGCAGATGGAAAAGATTTCTTTCTGGTCAAGTCACCATTAGAAACACAAAATGGTGATGCCACACAAATACCTAATTATCAACGCACAACATTACAGCAGTTCACTGTGAGTAAAAACTACATACCATACCACCTGTATAGTATCTTACTACTTCCCCAAAGAGGAGGCATCCCAAATACACTCCGTATCAACTATGTACCAATTCACAAAATAGTATTACAAACATTATTTGGCCTAATTCAAACTATGTAGCCACTACGTATATTTCTGGCCCCCGTGGACCATTCCTCCCAGTCTGGCCAAAAGGTTTTCCAATAGAGAGATTTTTCTCCCCTGAGTCAGGGCATGTGTTTGTATTAAGGCTGAGGTATGTGATCATATATGAACACATATACCAAGGGAAAGGTTGCTGAGGAAGTCAATAAAAAATCAAAACAAAATAAGGTAAAACACGTTAGTCATCTCTGCCCTTTCAGTGTTTACGCCAGCTGAAAGCAGAAGACAAGTATTCAGATAACCTAGGTTAAATTCCTTTCTCCTCAAAGGCTTAACTAGAGGATTTAAATACAAAGTGGGGGAGATAGCATATGAATCTACAAAGAAAAGGAATATGTGCAAAGAAAAAAGTATTAGGTGAGATCACAAGGAAAGTTTTAGTGACAGGAAAGTAAGATCAGAAGGGCAAAAAAACATGAAGAAAATGGTTACTGGGAAGAAGAAAACTGGAAGAGGAAAGGTAACAGAGGGATAATGACAGTGCTGGAACAGAACTTCAGGAGGAAACCAGAAGGATGGGGAAAGGATCCCAATCAGGACACAGTTAGCTTGCAGTGGCAAAGTTACTGGGAAACAACTGAGCTGGTTATTTGAAACAACAAAAAATGCAGAACTAGTTATCTGGATAGAGACAATAAATAGACAAATACACAAACAGAAGGTTACAGGGGGCACCTCCTCTGGTAAGGCCAGAACAGTAGGTGGCAACAAGAGGAAGCCTGGCGCACAGTCCTTGAGAGCAAGAGAAACGTAGAGAAGTTGACAAAGATGAACTGTGGAAAACATCCCCCAGCCACGATGGTACTGCGCGCACTAGGGAATGTACAATCAAAAAGCTCCTAGACAGACCTGAGTGTCACTAGGGCTATGGAAACAGCTGGGATACGTGAAAGGAAGCAGCATAAAAAAGGACAGGGAGGACAAAGAATAGGTGAACACCCCAAAACCCGGTGAGGTTACGGACAAAAGCTCACAGGGGAAAAAAAAAAAAGGCAAAGGCGTGGGACGTGCAGGGCCTGGGATGGGCAGTCACGGGGCCGACAGGAGCACAGCGAGGGCTGCGGGAGGACCGGCCCGAGGTCTGAGAGCCGCCAGGGTGGGACGGAAAGGCTGGGGCAGCCGCCGAGGCGCCCTGGCCATGCGGGGGCCGCGGTCATGGGGGAAGGCCGGGGAAGGACGGAGGGGGGGAAGGACGGAGTGAACGGGCAGCTCCCCGACGGCCGGGCAAATCCTGCGGGGCCGGGGCAGCCAGCGGAGCGCTCCCGCACCCCAACGGGGCGACGCGTTCTGAGTGCGCAGTTCGCGGCCTCCCCGCTGCGGCCCGGGGCTGGATCCACCAGCGGGCCAGGAAACCACCACCGCCGCCTCCGCGCTCCGGGGTCGGGAGCGCGCCCGGGAGAAGAAAGGCAGGCGGCCGGGCCGGGCCCGACCGTCCCTTCCCCCGTTCCCCGCGGCGTGACTCAGTGCCAGGCCCCGCGCCGCCGCCTTCGCGTCCTGCCGGACCAGGCCAAGCCGAGCCAGGCCTCGCTGCGACACAACGCGGCGGCCTCTCCACACTCACCAGCATCGCGCGTCCCGCAGAGTCAGGGCCACGTCCGCCCGCCCCTTCCGCCTCCGCTGGACCCGGATCCGCCGCCGCCGCCGCCGCCACCTCCCCCCGGCACGGCCCGGGGATCGCGGAGGCACCGCCCCTCGCACCCGCCCCGCCCCGCCTCGCGGCGGGCGGGGGAAGTGAGGCTGAGGCTGAGGCTGCGGCTGCTCGCCCTGGCAGGGCCTGGTGGGGCTGGGGTTGGACCTCGACCTCGACCTCGACCTCGACCTCGACCTCGGCCTCGGCCTCGGCCTCGGCCTCGGCCTCGGCCTCTGGCGGAGTCTGCCCGCCCGCCTGCATGAAATGCTCCGCGGGGGAGGCCGCCTGCCATCTCCTTGGCTGCCAGGCCCTGCCGTGCCTGAGGGGTCGTTGCTCCGACCCCTCCCCAAGTTTGTCCAGTGCCAGAAGAGCTGAAGGATGAGCCGAAAGACTTGAGAGTGATGACTGATGAAAAACTCAACATGAGCCGGCAAATGTGTGCACAGGCCCTAAAGGCAATCGAACTCGGGCTGCATCAAAAGCAGCATTGGGGCCAGTAGGGAGAGGGAGGAAATTCTGCCCCTCTTCTCTGCTGAGACCCCAGCTGGAGTGCAGTATACAGTTCTGGTGTTTCCAACATAAGAAGGACATGGAGCTGTTGGAGCAAGTCAAAAGGAGGCCGCGAAGTTGATAAAAGGACTGGAGCACCTCAGCTATGAACACAGGCTGAGAAAGCTGAGGCTGTTCAGCCTGGAGGAGATTGTGTGGAGACTTCAGCAACCTTCCAGTATTTGAAGAATCCTAGAGGGAAGCTGGAGAAGGGCTCTTTGTCAGGAACTGTAGTGGGAAGACACAGAGTAATGGATACAAATTCAACAAAGGGGATTTTAAGTTAGATATTTGGAAGGAATTCTTTACTGTGAGGGTGGTGAGATGCTGGAACAAGGGAATAAGTTATCCAGGGAGGTTGTGTGTGCTCCAACCCTGGCAGTGTTCAAGGCCAGGTTGGATAAGGCCTTGAGCAGCATGGTCCAGTGGGAGGTGTCCCTGCACATGGCAGGGGCTGTTGGGACTTGATGATCTTTAAGGTCCATTCCAAACCTGTAATATTCCATGATTTAATATATTTCAGAATGACATCAGTAGACATGATAAGACTTTCCTCCATCCAAAGCTAAGCAGCTGCTTCTAAATACGTATTTATAAATACATGTATTTAGAAACACGGATTTCTAAAGTGTCCTGTACACAGTGAATAGCACCACACCAAGTCTGGGAGCCCGAGTGGATGGTACAACTGTGTGTTAACAGTGTGTCTTTGTCAAGCAAGTGTTAAACTAAACTGTGAAGCTCCTCTGAGTTATTCACATCAGGGTTCATTGCCTCTAAGAGCATGAGCATTGCCTTGAAAACTTTGATTAAAGTGTGACTTGTGTAAGAACATAGACATCGTTCTGTAATTGTGAGTTGCAGAGTAGTAACAAGACAACTTGGAAACAACACTGAAGAGAAGTGAGTAGAAATTAAAAGAAAGAAAACTACATTGTTCTGCTGTGGGCTGCTTGGAAGATGTGTGAAGGTAGTTGGTCTGGCTTATTGAGGGATACAGAGTTATGTGAACCTGTTTGCAGTCTGCAAACAAATTTAAGCAAAACTGCCTACTATAGATTGCTTTAATGTATGATGATAAAACATGAACCTCTTATCAAATTTGCATCACTTATGTGTGGATTGAAAGTGGGGCAGTTATTTTTTTCTTTCTAAGAGTATGAAATTGATGATATAAGATCATACCAAAATTGGGACAGGTTTCAGAAAAGTAGTATTTTGGAGTCAGTTCTGTCTTATTTATTCCTGAAGACTGGAATTACATTGCTAGAGCACAATATATTGTGAAGGAAAAGAACAAGGTTTGTAAAAGATAACATAAAAAGTTCTTATCGTTTACACTAGTATCAAGAGTTAAACCTATGAAATTCAGTACCTTCATTGAAAAGGAAAGAGAAATGGGGAAGCAATAGGAAGAAACAGAAGATTTCTTTTCTTTGCAAAATGCTTCATTGCATTCTGGTTCTACCAGCTGTTCACCTTTTCTGAAAATTGTCCTCAAAGCTAATGGTCCTTAGTCATGTTAGTGCTGGAAAAATTATTTCCCTGTATAATAATGCCTTCCCATGGCCCAGCCTATTGAAGTGGACACAAGCAAAGTCAGTGAAAAAGCTTTTCCAGTGAAACAGTGCTGACTAAGGAGCACTGTCTGAGGAACTGGTTTAATATGTAGCAGGGACACTGTCTCAGTCAGCTGGGTGGCATCACAACACATATTAATTTTGCCTATGTAGATATACTTTGCAAATACCATTCCTAGGCATGACTAAATTTCTGGTTTGCTGATATACATGAGTTGTAGTAGAAGAGAGTTTGTGTGGATCAGCATCAGCATGGCTAGTTCTGCATAGTGTATTAAAGACTGGGGCAGTGACAGCAAACAAAATAGTCTGTGGGGGATGGAACCAAATCCAAAGGAGAGTGCACTGATCATGAAAAATAAAGACTGATTTTTCAGTCTTTGAAAGTTACGTTTTGGTGCTGTATTTTACAGCAGTTGCCTTTGCAAGAGGTAAAGGCATCATTGATTTAAAGCCTGAAACAAGGGGACAGCAGAGCTATAGATAGCAAGGAAAGAAAATTACAGGAAGGGAAGAAACTAAGGAGAGAAGGAAAGCCTGAATTGGCACCATCTTGCACGAAACTATTTTTTTTTTTTTTTAGTTTTTGTGATTAACTGCAGTACAAGCCTGAGATCTGACAGTTTGAAGTGTTGAAATTTGTTTTTTTCCCAGGACTGCATTATGATTTGTGCTCACTTTATAGAGGCAAGGCACAATTCTCTGATTTTATTCATGATAGTGGCAACTAAGTTGACACTCCTAAAAGGTAGGCCGTAAAAAAAGCCTCACTAGACAATTCATACATGGTGCATAACATGGCTCCATGCATCCATTGAAAGAATTCCACCAGCAGGGTAAGTGGTCACAGAGAGAAAAGGGAATTGAATACCAAAATACCTATTACCAAATTAACCATAGCAGGATAGCTAATGCATTTTAAATTGTCCAATGGAATTTATGTACTTTGCATGAAAGGAGAGAAGCTTTCCCTGGAGACTGAGGCAGCCAGAATTTCAAAGACAGACTTCATGAGAGACATCCACTCTTTTTTACTAAAATAAATTTGCGGTGCTGCTGAGAGGGGCCTGTTTTCAAAATAACTTGCAGGTCTCACACTTGTTGCATCAGCATGATGAAGAATCAGTATACACTAAGAAGAAAATTATCATGACAATGTTTGCTGTCAGTTTAAGTAGGTAGCTCCCTGTCTTGGTTTAATTTAATTTTCTCAAAAAATACTTTCATTTAATTTGAATTTCCTGGCCAATTCACCAAATAATGTCATAGGTTTGATTTGCTAATTTAAATATACTCATTTTCTGTTGTGAGATAGAACCAGGAGCAGAAGCAAGGCAGGCCTAAAACTTAAAAGGGTATAAAAAGAAATTTATTAACTACACAAAGAAGGGAAAAAAACAAATTCAGAATAAGATTTTTCAGACCACTCTTTCCTTCCCAACCTTGGCCAACCGTCATAACAACAAAAATACATATGAAAAACTACTTCAGTTAGTTCCCAATTTAAATAGTTCTTTTCTTCAGTTCACCTCAGAGTGAGAAATTTCTTCTTGTTAGGCTATAGGGATTTCTCCACAAGGAGGAAGAAAACAGTCCTCTTGTGGTTTCATTTTCACAATTTGCATCTGCCCGGATGTAAAGTTGTGAAGTTCCTTCCATCTTCACAGCTTTTCTAAAGCTGTGTCTATGGGCCATGTTAAACCCATGGGGTATTACTTTTAAGAATGAATCGTTTCAAAGCAAAAGTTCTTCACCTCTTTTCTCTCTGTTTAGGCTTCATCTTCAGAAAACTAAGATTCACTTCTTTCCTCGGGGCAAAAGATTTTTAATATAGGTGCTTTTTGGTCAAATGATCTATCAAACGGAACACTCCACCCCCCCACCCCCCCCAATGTCTTTTGCTTCATGGTTTATAGGAATATTCAATGTAACATCAGTTCATCCCTACAACGTACAAAAGGATTTTTCAGCCATTTTTACAGCATCTCTTAATTCTCCTTCCATTTAAAATAACTTAGCTCTTACTTCACTGACTTCAGAATATCTCCTTTTTTCCCGTCTCACTCTGGGAAGGATTGAAAAGTCTGCAAGTCTTATCTAAGCATTGAGTGAGTTAAGATTTTGCACAGGGAAAAGAAAAAAATCAAGGCTACATTGCTGGAGCTTGGCCAGGACCTCGGAAACCCGGTCACACTGGAAAAGGAGAGGGGGGTGGGAAAGCGTCTGGGATCTTAAATCAGCCTGAGTCTCCCTGGCCACTGCCCATGGCCGCCCCTCCTCCCTGCCGGGCCATGCCAGCTCCCCACACAGAGGGCCCGGCCCTGCCCCCCTGCCAGGCCTGCAGTGGAGCCAGGCTGGGCCCAGTTACCTGCACTGCAACCGGAAAAGAGAGAGAGGCTCAGTTCCCGATTACCTCCTTCAAATGTGTGTTCACGGAGCGAACTGACTTTCTCCAATTGGTTTTTCACGCTGTCAATAACCAAACCAGCCTCCAATTGGTCCCATCAGACTCAGAGGAGGCTTTTGTCATAGAGAAAAACCTATGAATCTATCCTTCCTCAGGTGAAACTAGCACACTCCCTCAATAAGGAAGAAAAGCCTGAGTCATTCGAAGAGACAGAGTTGCAGTGGCTGCTGGTTTATTACTACTGTCAGGAGTCTGAGTTGATTTGGAGGGACACTTTCCCTGCTGGTTACGTATGCAGTGATGGTCTGAAAATGTAATTATATCACCCCTCCATACAGCCAGGAGGACAGGCTTGGTATAGGCGGGGCAGATGACAACAGATTTGGTAAAGGTTGCATGGCTGTATTGAACATCTCTTGCTTTTTCAGCCAGATCTGTTTTCCTCAAGTGTTTTGGTCAAGAATGTTTGGCTAAGTGCCTAAGTGGTGGTTCCCCATTTTAATGCTTTAGTCCTGCTTTGGAGCTGAGCACAGTTTGCCTCCTACCTCTGAGAGCCTCTGTTTTTGAGCTAGTGAGAGGCTACAGGCATGTTTTTTCCTCTTACTGTTTCTTCTTGGGAGGGTTGCAAGCTAAGATACAGTAAATGAAAAACAACATGTTTGGGAAAGGGATATATGATTGTCTACAGTATGTGAGTATACTACCAATTTTTTCAGCTTTTTTGTTGAGTAGAAATTTTGAGTTCCAGGATTTTCCATGATTGTTTGTAAATCAGTCTTGGACTTGGTCTGTCATGTATTCGTATGTCAATACATTTGTATTAAAGTTACTGAGAAGAGATATCTTCTGTGCTTCCAGATTCAGATCTGCCCAAAAGAATCTGCGAATGGCAGATGATTGATACTCATACTTCTGCGGGAAGGTGAAAAACATTTTGCGGATATCAAATTGCTCTTCACAAAGGCCAGTCTCTGGATGTGTCAGACAGGTAGTGCCAGGCTTCTATATTGAATAAAAAGGCAGCCTAGGAAGGCTCATAAATACGGTAACCTTTGATTAATCTGCTCCTTTTATAAGCACAAGCCATTCTTTTAATTGTCAAGCACTCTGGCTGTATCACCAGCAGGAGCGATGCAATGTGTATACAGAGGTGTGCATAGAGGGCACAGGACAGCAGCTCTCCTCAAGCCTTCTGTTTTTTTCTCTTCTCTGACAGGTTTTCTGTCACCTGGATGATCGATTTTTTAGAGGTTTGCAGCAGTCTGAATTCCAGCATTAGAGCAGAGAAGGTGAACAGAGAAAAGTTGAGTTAGAAGGGAGCTACAACCATATTTTGCTCCATCACTTGCCTAATCACTTCTACCAGTTCTGACCTCAAATTGGGATGTGGAGATATTATGGGGAATAGGATCGCAAGAAGAGAAGCATCATTGCCTATCCAGAGCAAAGACAATTAATGTCTCTTTGGGTAGCAGATGAGCAAATATCCACCTTGTTCTCAAATTTGCGATATTTAAATTCCAAAATGGAGAGTATTTGTGCATCCATCTAAAAGCACACATGCTCTAGAAATTCATAATAGAAAGAAGATGGTGATAGTTTTTTTGGTTGGTTGGTTGGGTTTTTGTTGTTGTTTTGTTTTGTTGTTTGTCTTGCAATTATTTCTAGACTAAAATATTTCAATCAAAAATCTACTAATGCCTCTGCTATCTTCTTTGGCAAATAAAGTACTGATCCACAACCTTTTCTTTTCCCCTCCTGTCCTTAAATAGGGCTGAAGATTTCTCTTGGGCCTGAGATCCAAGACTTGGCATTGGTTTAACTCATTAGAGCTCTCTCTTTTTAGGAGTTTTTACTGACTGAAAGACAACCTTGGCTATGCTTCTCTTTTTTATTTTTAAAATTTTGAGTAGCAGCTAATCTGCTGCTAATGCGGCAGAACTCTTAAGTTTCATTGATCTTTAGTAAAGCTAGTATTCCTTTTGTTTGTCTTCTGTCGTTATTTGGTATTTTGTGATGAACAAAATGTGTCTGTTCACAGACACAGCATGTGTAACAAAGGAAATGGATGTTCTGTATGAACATTTTTCGTAGAGGAACACTACTGTCTGGCCTCAACTTGTTTCTCACTGTATTTTTACCTGAGGGAGGGAGAACAAGGAAGAGCAGTGTCATAGAAGCAAGCCACAGCTCAGATCTTCACACTCAGCAGATTCAAAACAAGAGTTTATCCTTACTGCATTCTTCCTCAGGCTGAAACGTCAGACCTTCCAAGGCTCATTTTCCTTGGTTTGAGCCTACTGAGATGCTTCACAGGACACATTCTCTTGTAGGGTAATTAGATTCTCTCTGATCAGCATTGGGTCTAGCCTCTATAAACATAATTCCTAAAAGCAGGAAGGTCTAGTAAGGAGCATGGCAGGAGATTTTTCATAGCATATTTAAATACTGACAGGCTTCTGATTTTTCCTTCAGTGCCATGATATTTCAGAGTTTATGTGCTTAAACCTTTTAGTTTAGGTCTTGTAGAGTTTTTAGTAAGAAAATAGGTGGAGAAAATATTTGTATGCGAACCTCTCACTAGCTTGACAGGTAAAGCTGGTGAATTGCAATATATTAAATATGTGGGTACAAATTGCAAGAGGGGAAATTTAAGTAAAGTATTAGGAAAAAGTTCTTTACTGTGAGGATGATGAGGCACTGGAACAGGTTGCCCAGGGAGGTTGTCCCAACCCTGGCAGTTCAAGGCCAAGTTGTATCAGGCCTGGAGCAGCCTCGTCTAGTGGGAAGTGTCCCTGCCCATGGCAATGGGGTTGGAACTAGATGGTCTTTAAGGTGCCTTCCAACCCCTTAATATTCTGATTCTAAAACAATCCTAAAGAGAATGCTTTGTAGTAAGTTAATGTGCTCTCTGTACATGTCAGTGCATGGCATCAATGTAAGATGAATGTTGGCAGAAATGATAAGAAGACAGGTGGTTTATGTCATCAATAAATCAGATGATACATGAAAAGCTATCTGAAACGTAGCCTTTGCCACAGAAATCTCTGCAAATTCCTGCTTTTGATATTTGTGGTGTCGGTCTCCGGGTACCTATGACAGTGACACGACTTCCAGCACCTCCTAGGGATCTACAGGCTTTGAAGATTGCTCTTTCCATGGAAAGACCCTTGGTGTGGGACTGGCAGTGAGCCTCACAAACAGGCACATCAGCCAGTGCTAGAGGACACCGGTCCTTCACCTGGCACTGCAAAACTCAGCAGTGCTGCCCTTTATTGAGCATGCAATGTGTTTCTCTAACATAGAAATTTCAATTCTTTGCCTCTTTTCCCCATGGCCTGTTGCTTCTCCCAGCTGGGAAGGTCACTATTTCTTGAGCCTTTTCTTCTAGGGTTGACTCTTCCCTTTTGATACCAATTCAGGACACTTCATGAATTGGAAACAAGTTGCTCCTTAATGGCTTCTGTTTCCTGCCTTTGCTTATGAACAGCTCTTGACAGAGCACTGCTGCTGCAGTTTCCTCCAGTTTTGCCTGGATGCAGCTCTGCTGTTTCTAACTGGTGTCCTCAGCACAGGCCCTTCATTGCACTTACCAGCGCTGTTGGAATGTGAGGTTTGTTTGTACTAACTCAGGAGCTCACTGGAGGGATAGATACAGGCATAGGTATAGTGTTTGCTTGTGTGCCTGCATCTTTTCTTCCTGATTGTTTCTAAGAGATCATTATGCTTGTTTTGTACCAGGAGTGGGCAGAGGCAGTAGCATTTTCTGCTGCTGTTTTCAATGTGAATAATGGTGTTTTGCCTAGAAGAACAGTTTGTTCAGACAGACACAAGCATTTCCTCATTTCATACAGGAGTCCATCCGTCTTCAGTAGCTTACACTAACATCTCCAGTGACACACTGAGTGGCTTTCCCTTTTCCCTCATAGACCACTCAAGAAATAAGACTTATGAAGGAAAGGCCAACAGTCCTTCTACATTCCAAGGGTGCGAACAAACTTGCTGGGGTGATACGTTCTCAAAGTCTCACTCTCTACCCTCTATACATTACCCTTTCCTTCGGTGATATTTAGCTGAGGTGTTTTAAACTGATCTACACAACTGAGTTGGTTATTTCATTTCCCTGAGTGTTGCAGGGGAAACCTGTTCAGTTCACATGGCTTAAAGCAAATTGGGATCCAAGTGCTTTACTGATCTGTCAACAACATGAAATTAAGCGGCGATCAGTGAAGTGTTGCTTTTGAGATCAGCACTAGTAATACAACAGGTAAACTCCCAAACTAGACATATGTTAATGAGCACCAGAAGATTTCTAAACCCCCTCTGTAACAAAAGCAGAAGAGATTTCTGAAGTACTCCAAGCCTTTCCATAGGAAAGATGTGGATTGTGTAAAGCCCTGGTGAGAACTAATTTATACCCATGGTATGAATTCTTTTCTTTACGTAGTCTAGATGTTCAGATGAATTTACAGGGATGCCTTGCAGCTCTGCACAATGCATGGCCTCCAAGTGCAGGGACAGCCTCCTGGGCTCAGGGACTTGGTCTCTAGACATTAAAGGTCCAGTAAAGTCAAAACCTTGAATTCATTTACTATATTGAGATAGTATAATCACTAAATGTCGAAAAATAGTTTGTGTTCTTGTCTAGATCAGAAAGATTTTAGTGATTTGCCTGATGAGAGCTGTCAAAGTGCCTTAATATTCCTATCTCAGAAATCTGAGAAAAACCTAATGAATCTTTATAGCTTGGAGATCTATTCTGTAGGCTAATAGCAACTACCTTGACACCATTGCAAGAAAAAAGTGGTAGACTTATACTCAGTACACCAACTAATCACTTTTACCCTAGTTCTCTTTTATTTTTTCACAGTACACAAAGTGAAGTACACAAAATCCAGATAGTAACAGATGATGTACATTTTTTTTCTTAAAAAGGTAATTTTCAAGTCAATTATGAAAAAATTAGGATAGCGGTTGTAAAATAAACCAAGTAAATTGTGTTGTTTATGACTAATGCTCAGTTATTTTTCATTATGTTTGCTTTTTAATTCAACAATGTACAGTGGGTTTTGTGCTTTTCATTGCAAAGTTAGCCCACTTTGCTGGATAATAAATACTCTTATCTCTTTGCTAAACAAAAGACTACATAAAATGAGTAATAGTAGTATGTGAAAAACCTAGTGCTCCAAAAAGCCATTATGAGTACACTTGAGCAATAATTACAGGCAACAATGCCTCCACTCCTTGAAATTTATCATAGAAATTGTGATTGCATTAAACTTGATTAAAATCTTAGACAGTTTGGGATGCCATCTACTTAGAGACATTACCAAAACACATCTACCCCCGTTAGAAATAAAACCACGAAAATAGCCCCAAAAGCTGAAAATGTTCTCATTTTCCTCTGTTTTCATATTTTGGTTTCTGGAAACAAGGTATTCCACATACTATTACTACTACTACTACTACTACTACTACTACTACTACTACTACTACTACTACTACTACTACTAATTAGTACTAGTAGTGGTAGTAATGCGCCTGTCTGTATGAGCTTCATAGACTTCAGTTATACAATATAGCAAGACAACAAAACAAAATGTTTTGTCAAGAGCTACATGTAGTGTTTGGGCCCAGATGCCACATCCAGGGTGTTATGCCACTACACACCCCTCGGCACTATGCAGGTCAGTTTTTAACTCCCGTTAGCTTTCTTTTTTCTGATGAAGACACAAAATAGCATAAATGTTGACCTTTTAACACAAGCTTGGCTATATGCTTGGGAAGGATTACTTATCTTTAAAATCATGGCAATTTTGTTGCATCAGAGTATGAGACAGATAGTCAAAAAGTACACTCCCCCCACCTCTGCACCAGTTAAGGCTATCAGTCAAGATCATGCTATATCCGTAAGGAAAATAATGGCAAATAATAGAAGTGATTCCCAAGGCAACTTATCCCTGGGGGGCAACATATGAAAACATTTGGAAATAATTCTAATGACATCAAAGTCAGTAAAGCATGCAGGTGCTTTGTGCACCCTCACAGTACACACTGTGAATGGTCAATTCACAAGCTGTAGAGTTGTAGGCTGAATGCAGACAAGCTGCTGGACTGGAGTCATCTCATTTTTTCTCTGTTCTTACCAATAAATACAATATTGACTGTTACTTTTGTTTCCGTGCTGTGTAAGATAACTTGATATATCTGGGGCTAATAATTACTGAGATGCTCTAGACAACACATGATGGGCTTGCTGCTCAGGGTTTTGGCTTTATTTTTTTTATTTGCCATATTCAAGAAATGTGTCCAATGGATTGTTGAAACTGGAATATTTACCATACTTTAGAACACGTAGGTGAATAAAATGTTAAGTGTGACTTAGTTTTCCATGTGAATAATTTTGGTTTTGCCAAATATTTAACATCAATGTCGCTGGTCAATGTCTGATAGTAACTGATATATCACTGCAGCCAAGCTCCAACACAAAGGTTGTGTACTCAAGCAGGGCAGATGGTGTAAACATGCTTGAGATGCTAAATTCTACTCCTCTTTGACACAATTGTGAACAACTTTCCATTTAATTTGAAACATCTGAATACTGTTGCTTAATATTGGAAATGCAACTGAGATTTATTTCAGTAGTGGAAGACTATCATTGCCAACAGACTACATCCTATTACAGAAGTCTCCAGAAAAGCTGTTACTGTCCAAATGAGGGAAGTACATACAGAGAGATTTTGAAGTGTGAATCTACATTCTTGCACCTTATTTTACTGAAATATAGTTAGTTATTGATCTGGTTTTTGAAATATTCAGAAACTAGCACTCCAGAGAACTATTAGTTAATATTTGTTAAACTGATCTCTAGACAGCCAAAAATTTTCATTTGCTCATTACCTCAATCACTATCACTAAAGCCTCCATTATTTCAGAACTGTGATCTGTTCTCAGTTTACTTCTGATTAAATAAACAGCATAATTATCCCAATTTCTAATAAAGTGATTCATATATCAGTTTTTAATTTTTTTTTTTCAAAGCAATACTGACTTCCTTATAAAGATCACATAAAGTCAAGTGTTTCCTATTTTATAATGACCTCCCAATATTTATGGATTTATGGAGCTCTATGAAGCTATTATTACTGTAACTGTCTTACATTAGCCTCATTCCTTCTTGTTAAGACTTTGAGAATTTACTTAAAGGTAGGAATTACTGACCTCTACAGATCTTCCCCTATTAAGTTTGGGCAGTTATTTTTACAAAGCATTACTTAGAGACACTTAGGTCCTGCCTGCTTTATGTTGCTGAGGCTGATCAGAAGGCTTGTGTATCTTCTTCAAGGACATATGGTGGCTGTTGTTTTTATTTGCTATCCCTGACATTTCTACCCTCCAGAATTCCAGGAATCAACAATCAGTCTCATTAAATTCTTGATAAATAAAAGCTGTAAATGCAGCAATGGGAGGAGATGTTGCGTAGGTGCTGAGCTCTGGCTCCAGCACAAAGCACAGTCCTTGTGTGCAGGGAGTGATCTGCATGTGTGGGGGGGGTGCGTGGTGAAAAATTGGGACTCCCACCCTCTCTGTTGCTCCCATGTGCTGGTTATTAGGATATTTTCATCAAAGAAGTCATTAATGGACCAGTGTTGCTCTATTGGAAGGCCGTGGTGCCCAGAATGGATGATGTCTGTGCTTCCAAAGATAGTGGATTGGTTGAGGGGGAGGAGGAAGGAAGGAATCTTTCAATAATGGTATCTTAACAGGCATGGTTTCTATTTCAGTATAGCTGGAGGGTTTTGAAATGTCTCACTTTTAAGCTGGAAGTATATTATATAGCATAGAACAACTCTTCAGAGCTTGTTTAGGTATAGTACCTCATATTTGTGCAACCAAATTGCATGTAGATTGACTTTTAGAGGTGCTGAGGAAATTTAAGTTTATATGCCTGCTTTTGGTATTCAGCACCAAAGGCACTTTATTGAAGTGCGTATCAATTATGGTTCCAAGTTTGGAAATGTGATCCTTTATGAAAAGAGAAACTTATCCTTTATTAAAAAAGGATAAATATCCTTTCCTTTGTAAAGGGAACTGATCAAGAAACTGACCCTTTATGAAAACCAGAAACTTAGCAAGATTATTCTTCCATGACTTTATGAGCATAGTCGTTGGTTGCAGTGCTCCATACAGCTGTTATGCATTTTCAGCTGAGTATTGCTAGTGGAAAGCGCAAAATTCTATGAAGCAAGTTTTTACAGGGGCTCATGATGGATTGAAACGACTTGATTTCTCTTAAGGGTGTGTGCCAGAGAAAAACTGATCAATGAAGGAGTTGAATGCATAGTGCTAGTTGCAGGTGCACTCTGAATTTCTGCAGTATAAGTATAAAATACTGGAAGTCTTTACAGAAATATTGCCTAACAGAAAGCAATCAACTGCTCCGATTGAAGCCATCAACATACCAGAATAAACCAACAGCTGGAACACCACAGCAACTAAAAAAGCATGTTAACATTGCTGTTTAATTTATAAGATCCTGACAAGAGAGAATCTAAGAATTTTCAATGATAATTTTGTGCAATTCTCTTCAAAGTGCATCCATATTGTAGGGAGGCACTATTTTTGTGAGAAACTGCAAGAGGCACTGAAATTCTAAGATCCTGTTTTTCACATCTAAAGATGAAGTCAAGTACTCAGGGAGATTTCCCAAAGCACATAGGTTCCAAGCCCCTCATGCATTAAAGAGAAGTTAGGCATGGACATGGTGTTAAAAATACTACCTGAACTGTGATTTGCAAGTTGAAATAGATGAACTCATTTTCAAAGGCCTGCAGGAACTGATTCCCTCCCTCTCATTTGTTTCTTTACTAGCTGTACAGAATTTACTCTGGAAAAAAAAATAAAGAAACCTTCAGTACTGAAAGCATTTGGAAGGAATATGGTAAGTCAGAGGAAAAATGCATTGCAACCATTGGCAAGTGATGTACTGGTAGATGGAGGCAGCACAGAGAATGGGACATACTGAAGTTACACGGAACTGTCCCTTTGCCTAAACCATAACATGCTCCCAGCTGGACAGAGATGGGCAGGAACCTGGTATTTAACAGCACAGGCCTCATGCAGCACCAGGATCTGTCCACTACCTCTGTTTTTAAATATTGATCAAAAGCAAATATTTATGAACTTAAGTACCACAACCTGTGCAGAGATTACTAGATGCGGGAATATATTTCAGCTAGGACTGAGCTACTTTGTGAATTGAGTTTGTTCTCCATTCTATAGAAGTCAATGAACTGGGCAAGTTTTCTAACCTCTGTTCTAGCCAGCGGTTGCTGAGAGTTTTAGGGAAACAAATGCCAGTGAGTATAGGTGCAGTATAGGAGAGACAAGGCACCTTACCTTCATGCTGCTAAAATAAGTCCCACCGAACCTGCCCAGCAATGAACATGCTCGAGCCCTGCTATTCTCCTACCCTTTCTAGCTCTGTGAAATGGCATCAGAGCCAGGAATAGGAAAGGCAGTTCCTCACCAGAACAAGACAGATATTGTTGGCTATGAAACCACCCCCAGTTTTCATTTTCATGGGCCATTTTAAGCCTTCTTCACTTGGTTATGAACTCTGTCTCTCATGCTGGGTTCTAGCACAATCAGGCAAGAAAACAGTGACATCTGGACATGCCCAGGGAAGAAATTTGTTTCAAACAGAAGAAGATGAAAAATTATAATATTATCTAAGAAAAATACTGTTTCTGCATTAATATTATATTAAGTATTATCAAGACTACATAGTAATATTTTTGCATTAATAATTATTAATGTCAAGTTTCTGCATTTTTAAAGACATGTTTAAAAGTTATTCAATTATTGTTGCACAGTAATCACAGAATCTGCTGCAATTGCTTTACAATACTGTAGCTTTCATAGGTACTGAGCAGTGAGGATTTTAGCTATGAAAAGCTGAGGAATCCCAAAGCCATTACAGCCAAACTGTGCAGGCTGTAAATAAGGTTTTAAGCCCTTTTAAATAAGGTCTGATATCTTTGTAACTTTCTCAGTCTTTGCATTTCTATCATTAAAAAAGCAATGTAAGTCACCACAAACATTTTCTTTTTCCCTTCTCTCCATTTTCTTTTGTCTTTTTTTATTAACCTTTCCATTTCATGACATCAATTTATTTTATTTATTTATTTTTTTTTACCATTTAAATCCTAAATTATTTAGGATGACATTTTCTATTAAAAAGCAAAGCAAAGCAAAACAACAAAACTAGTTCTGGACATTTCTCCTTGATTTTCTGGATATTTTCAATTTTTGAACTTTTCTTCTCTGGTGTTTTGCTTCTTTTATGAAATTTGAAATTAACCTTTTGCGTTTTGCTCATTCATATTTATGTTTTCCAGTTATCAGTGTCTGTCCTGGGGTACAATGCAAAAATGTGTATTCTATCACCATCTGTTAAAATGTGGGAGGGGTGGTGATCCTTATCTCTGTGGGAGATGTCCTCTGCTGATGTGCCATCTGATAAGATCGGGGGATGATCATCGTTATCTTTTCACAACCCATCCTTCCTCCAGAAGATATATTCCGTTAATGGGCCATTAAGTCCTATTGTGTGACTGATAAGATTACATCATCCCATTGGGAGATGCCCCAGCCAGGGGCAGGAGCCAAGCCTTTCCTACCTAGATAAAAAACTGGGGTTTGGGACACGAGGGCAGACCTTTCCACTGGATCCCAGAGGAAAGTCGGACCATTTCCACATCATCGCTGGATCTTCGGAGGAAAACTGCACCTTCTACAGGAGCACTGCTTCAACGGAACCACATCTGTCATCCAGGAGGACTGCAGCCACCATTTATACGGACTGCTACCAACACCCTGACTGACAGGGTGTCAGGTTGTATTTCTGACTGTGTTGGTGGTTGTTTCTTTTATATTATTGCATGTATTTTATTTTTTCACTTTTCTCCTATTAAATTGTATTACTGACTTGGAGTCTCGCACTGGTTTTACTTTCAAACCAATACAGTGTCCTTCTTTTTACTGTCTCTTTAGTCTTCCAAACTTGTTTAACTCTGTCTTCTATCTGGTTTACCTTTGAGACTCATGAATGATGACACTCAGAACACAACAGAAAATGTTCAGGTTGACTTCAAAGACTGAAAGACAATCCTTGGAACATGAAAAAGAGAAGGTATCATTGGTGTGAAGGATAGGCTCAGGGGACAGTTTCAATTGATCAAAAAGCCCTTGATCTTGGAAAACCTCAAACAGAAGACTAGCAATATACAAATTTAATTCATGTGCTCATTAATGGCTTTGGTGAATCAGGTTAATACCCATAGCTCCATTTTACAATTAAATATAGACAAGAAAAATCATTTTCCTGGTCCTAAACTTGATATTCATCTAGGCTTTATGTGTTTATATGAGATTTCTCAAGGGCAAATTTCATTAAAACAGAGAACAAAGTTTACAAAGATGAATTTCTTATTGTGCTGAGATGTATCTCAATTTAGTAACCTAAAAGAAAAATGGCAGCCTGATTATCAGAATTATTGAATACCCACAGTTTTTGCATAGCTTATATGCAGCAACTAAACTCAGTGGCTCTGACAAAAAGACCAATTTTATTAGAGTATCTAAAGTCAGGCCACTGGTTTTGAAATATTTGTCTGCAAGAGGTTGGTACAAGTTGCATAGAAAACCTGGGAGAGCCATCATTCAGATCTCGGGTTTCCAGATGTCAACTGCGTTCGTTAATCATGGGTCATCCTTGGGGTTTTAAAATATACATAGTTCAATGTTACTATGGGTAGTTTTACAAAATACAAACAGGCAAATAATTTTTCAAGTTTTCATAGGGTGTCTCTGTTGTAAGCTCTGTTTCAGCTTGCATTCCTGCTGACATACCATTACAGAAGCTAAGGTAACATACCTGGCAGAGGCCTATGAGAATGTTGCTGGGTCTGTTTTCAGGTTAGCTCCATATCATCTGAAAACTGGATTAAGTCTATGCATACACAATTACCTCTTCTGGCAGTGCCTACAGCTGGCATCAATAACTCCTTCAAATTCCTTCCCAGATCTCAAAAACACAGTGAAAAGACCACATCTATTTATGAAAGGCAGAATTGAGGTGTGGAGAAATGGAGTGGTTGGCTTGTGCTGCAACCAAAAGCAGATGCTGAACCTGCTTGCCCTCCTGCTGCTGGGCAGGTCTTTGGCCGTGGTGCCTGACCTCAGCAGATTGGCTGCCTGGATAAGGGTGAGTGGCAGCAGCAGGAAAGAGATCAGTATGGAAGCAGGAAAGCTCAGTCGGGACTCACCTGCCTTTGATGTTGCAGCCTCAGGAAGTGTTGCCTTTCTAGGGTTCAGCAGGGACCTGTGTGAAGCTTACCTAAGGAAAAGGAGGATGAGAGGCAGCTGAGGTTGTATCCTTGCTGTTCAATGTTGACATGTTCACTAGGCCATAGCAGTTGTGGAGTGGAAAGGAGAAGCAGCCCCAACATGAGCTTATTAAACTGTTCAGGGGGTTTGAGATTGCAGGAGGTGAGAGTGAAAAAAAGACTAACATGTCAAAATAGCATCTTCTTAATTTTAACTGGCTTTCTAATCAGATTCGCTGTAGAACAGAAAGAACACATTCACTGCTTGGGATTACCTTAAATCAATTCAAATAATGCTTAGGAAATACTACAAAAGATGCCTAAAGAAACTGAATTATTCATCTGCAAGATTCCTGTCTGATTTTATCTTTTACAGTGATTTCTGTGTTGTGATTTAGAAATGGAAAATTATGGATTTGCTATGGTTTAGAATCAGAAAATTATTAGCATAAGCTATATATGATCCACCAGCTATGAGGATAAAACTGATACCTGTTCTGGGGTGCTTTTTTTAATTAGCAGGAGTATTTTGTAATAACCCAAGCATCCTAAGCAGGGCAGATGCCGAGGATGCTATCAGGCCCAGGAAACATGGGACAGGCTATGATTGTGGTCAGATTGCCACTCTAAGCCTTGGCTTAGGCCATAACTTAGATGTTGTGGCATTGGTTTAGTTCCCCCCCTTTGGAATGTTGCAAATAGAAATAAAATTAATCTTATAAATACAAATAAAAGCTAACATAGAAATACTAAGATCCTAAAGATATTTTTATATATATATATACGCACATTTAATACAGTCTTTCATTAACATTTTTGTCCCCACAAATACATGCTACATCTTACCAGGAAGGCCACAGCTGGCTTCATCAAGAAGATTGGTCTGTTCTTGGCTGTTTCCACATAGATGTCAACATTTCCATAAGCTCATGTTTCAAGAGATCTACAACCTTTTTTCTTCTCCCTTGCCCTTTCCTCCTCTGCCCAGCTGCTGCTATCACTTCACAGCAGACATGGTGCTATGTCCCCACTTGGGAAGTAAAATTACCATTTTAAAGAGGTGAAACAACCCACAGACTAGACTGTCTCCAAACATCTGTGCCCCGCAGTGGTACCTGAGACACTGACAGTGTCTTGTTCCAGCTTTTTCAGCTGCTTGGTGTCAGCTTTTTCAGCTGCTTGGTGTTTCTAGGTCAAGT
Source organism: Acridotheres tristis (assembly GCA_037013685.1). NCBI lineage: Eukaryota > Metazoa > Chordata > Aves > Passeriformes > Sturnidae > Acridotheres > Acridotheres tristis. The sequence continues at coordinate 49,049,919 of CM072886.1, forward strand.
CTGGCTAAGCAGAAGAGATTGCACTGTCACCCATGGTGAATGGTGATCTATTACAAGCAATAACCTAGTATGCACATCTATTTTAATAGATCTGGAAAGCTCCTCAAGTGAGAAAGCTCAGGGAGAGGGAGGATATTCCAGATATTTTTGAAAAATAGTTCTCATTCTTGAGGTTTTGCTAAATCTAACACTGACCCTTTCAGTTCCCCAATTCTAATGATGCATATTGTAACCAGCTATGAATCTGATCCTAAAGAAGAAAAAAAAGGTAAACACACACATAAACCAGAGAACAAATTGATGCCTAAATAGTTTAAATAAATGCTATGTTTAAATAAGCAATTTCAGGTATCATTCTCATGGAAAAGTTTTTGAAGGCTTCAATGAAACTGTAATATTACCTCACTAAGTAATAATTCAGTTCAGTTCTTCTCAGTATGGAAAAATCTTTTGAACATAAGCATGTCTCTTCACACTTCTAAGGAAAATTAATAAAACTTTAAAAAAGAAGAAAATATCCTCACCCTACACAGCTCTCAAGCTCTCAAATTTAAAAAAAAAAGAATTTTTTATCTTTATTGCACAAAGACTTTGAAACACATTTGCCTAGCAAATAGCATATTTAATTCATCCAGTCTGTTGCACAAGTCAGCTAAGTTCAGTCCTTTATGTGATGAGTGCACCAGAAGCCATTAACAGAAATGAATATGCCCTAGTTAGAGTATAATGAAAGCTCTTGCTGGCCACACTTTGTATCGCAGAACCTTCAGTTCCTTAAGTTTGTTTCAAGATGCTCTAGTGATGCCTTGAGGAGCTGGAACAGAGGTTGCACACAGAGTTAAGGGGAACAAATGGGTATTTATTGTGAGGCCCACGAAAGGCCTACAAAAGCCACACCCCAGCAATACAAGTGCCAAAGTCGTGGCCCCTGCCCAGATGACTCCAAGATGGAAGGAAAGGAGGGCTTGGCCACGAGTTCTCACACCTTTATAGGTTTCAGTCCATTTGCATGCAGGAGTCAACTGTCCAATTAATAGTCTCAAATAGGGAAGTTTCATCCTCCTGCTTGCTTGTGTGTCTGCCCTCCTCTTTTCACGTTGTTTATGCTTAGGGCTTGAAGTTTAAAGATGCTGTCCTTGAGTCCCTAGGTAGAATCGGACTGTTTTGTCTTCATCACCCAAGCACAACAGAAAAGCACATCCAAGCAGAACAGAACAGAAAATTTAAACTTAGAGGTATCACTAGAAATTTCTGTATTCGTATTTGAGTTGCATTTGGGAACAGACACAATTTAATTTTTTTTCACTTAATTTGTTCAAGAATCACTGCTCCTTAAGTTTATATATCATGAGTACCCGTACAGTTATTAATTTTAAAAACTGCAAAAAACTTTATATATTGTTTTTACTGTTAGCAAATACTTTGTAACATAAAATTTTGAGACCCTTAAAAAAAAAAAAAACAACAGACCGTCATCCTCAGTATCATTATTTTCATTCAATCTGAAGATTATTAGCTGTTGACTGCCACAGATTAAACCAGGTGGACATCCTTCGTGATGCGTAACTGGATATTGGAAATCTTCTTTGTGTCACTTCCAGATACTGACACGGGAAGGGAAGCAATTAAAAATGTTCAGGTGAAAGTAATAGATTAAAATCTTCCTGTTGATATGGAGATGGGAGTGAATCAAAGTCTCTACCTTTAAAATGCTATCAGAAAGTGTAACTGGTTAAAAACTGTTGCAGTCTGATTTGCTCTGACCCTGAGCCTGGTCCAGAGGGACGGGAACAATGGAACGATGCCCGAAGAATAAAGAACTTTAATGGACAATAACAAACGTAGATACCGCATGATCTGAGTGGCAAGATCCAAAGACAAGGGGGTGTAGCAAACATAACAGTATATAGGGGTATCTGAGGGCAGAGGTCCAATCACGAACGCAAACTAGGACCATGACCTTATATGTGACTGGTCCCGAACTAACTGAGAACAAAAACCATTTACAGAATGGTTATTATAGAATAACTGCATTAACTACCAACTCCCATGGATACTCTGTTCTCACCGTAACCTCACTCTCAATATCCTGCTTCCCATGGTCTCAGGTTGATACCTCCTGCATAAGCTATTGAGGCTTAAACCACTATTTGTCCCAGCCAATTCCCACAAAAAATCAAGAGCCAGTGCTCCATTAAAGCAGGACAACTTGGGGAAGAATATTCTCAAGTCTCCATACTTCATATTTGGTTGTAATTTAATTTAATTTAATCGCTTAACAAACAATAGGAAACGGAAGATGACCTCAGGTATGTGTTCATGCATACATTCTCAGCCAGCCCCTGGACTGAGAAGATAAAGGCAGATCCTCTGGCTAAGACCAGCTCCATTGATGTTGTTTCATTGTCTCCTCTTGACTTCTGACTGGAGACCTGTCCCCTACAACTGTTAGGCACCTATAAAAGGTCTTATTTGCCCCATAAATTCATATTACTTCCTATCTGGGAAGATAAGATGTGGGCTTTTTTTCTCATTTATCCTGAAGGATGAATTCTCAACAGCAGGTATTGGTAAAGGTGAAAAAAGTGCAATTTTCATAGCGCACCCAACACAAGAATTGCTTCTTAGGATACTGTGTAAAAACAAATTACCAGCAACGTTTAAAAAAAAGAAATGTTAATGTTACTTATAGGACAATTGTTTTCAATTATAGATGCAGGGAAAGACTATGGTATTTTTGAGACAGAGACATGGTTGTAAGTATATGTGTAGTTATCAGTTAATAATTTTTTCAATGTATTTTTCAGTCTGCCATGAAAGAATAGAAGATGAGTAGAAAGATGATCAGCAGGGAGAGGCAAACGTGGGCTTGACTTCATCTGTTTCTAGTAATAGTAAGCTGTCAGTTGATGCAAATTATATATTTGTATTTTGAACATGCACTTCCACAGAGACAAGTAGGATAATTTTGGTTTAATTATCTCAGAGCATAATCTCCATTCTGATCTGCTTAGTGTCCCTAAATGCAACTTAGGAAAATACACATCATAATGATTTTTTGTTGAAATTATTTATTTATTTATTTATTTATTTATTCATTCATTCATTCATTCATTCATTCATTCATTCATTCATTCATTCATTCATTGCAGGGGGATATCCTGGAAATATGTTATTAAATTTATTCTTCTGAGATAGAAGGAATAATGAAGTCTTTCATCTCCTTGAGTAAATTCTTTAGTCTGTCAACAGGTAGCAAGAACTGCTTCTCACCCTGCAAGCACAGCACATATTTGCCTTCAGAATGAAGTAGAATCAGTGCCAGGTGTTTTCAGGTCATTATGTGCTGCAGAGGACAAGAAGAAAATCCAACCCATAGGCCATTCTGCAACCCTCTTCCACCTTTCTTGACTTCATTGACATAAGCTAGAACATATACTTATAAAACATGTACCCTGTTTGCAAAATCCATCAAGGTCTCTTTTTGATTACTGTTGCTTGGAAGAAATAAACAGTGTTCCCAAACCTACAGGAAGCTTCTCTGTGAGGAACCAGGGGCTGGGTGAGAAATCAGAGGCATTTTGCTGATGTCTCTTGTTTTGTTGGCAGCTCATTGTCACTTCATCATGCCACTCTATGTTTAACTGTGGTTTATATTTATAGATGCATACAGAGAAACCATCCCTAAAACTACCTTAGCACAGGACCACACTAAGTACACGGCTGGCTGTGTGACTGAGACACAGATTGGATTAGCAGCAGTGTCATTTGGTTTAAATGAAGTGACGGGACTGATGCTAAGTATTTGCTTAAGATATTACCAGCAGTTTTAAAAACAAAAGTCAACTGTGCTAAGAAAGCCAAAAGTCTGGGAGTAATATCTTTAAAGTGGACAAGACTTGCCTGCATTGTATCTTCTGGCAGAGCAAAAGCTGTCTTTGAGGGTCTATAATGGGAATATTGCAGGCTCCAGTATACTTTCCGACAAAATATTTTTTTCATCACTGATGAATATGGTACCTTCCTTTTGTTTATGAGATCATCTGCTTATAAATACTTGGCTGCAATAGTCCATTCTATATCCAATTTTTGTGTACATGTATTTTGGTATACACAACTGCACAAATCTTCATGCACATGTATACATACACGTAGGTATGTTCTGTGCACATATGAGGACACACACAAGCTCTGATTATATACACGTTCTTAGAATCACAGATGGTTTGAGTTGGAAGGAACCTTAAAGGTCATCTAGTTCCAACACTCTTGCCATGAGCAGGGACAATTTTTACTAGACCAAGTTGCTCAAAGCCCCATCCAATTTGCACTTCTGATGGGTTTTCGGCCTGAATATGCTGAGGAACTCCATGATGTTACAGTGTAAGTGGCTGTACAATTTAACTACAGAAGCCAAGCTGATGAGAGAATGTCATGGGTCGCAGCTTGAGCATTGATGGAGCTTAGGCATGCTATAGATTAGCTCAAAGTTGTCCAAGTGCCAGGAGTGCCTGCTGTGTAAACTACAACCCTTCTGTAAAAATACGGCCCTACTACTTGTTTGCTTTCAAGAGCGCTTTATCAACAGCCCTGGTCTAATGCACTTATCAAGACTACCACTCATTAGAAAAATAGTCGTCAGACCACGACTGAATTACCATAGTATTTGCCCAGAGGGTTCTCTCATGCATCATATACAAAGTTTAAATAAAAGTCTAAGAGAGGATGCACATTACTCACAATCTTTTCTGAAATTTCTTCAAACTGTTTGAAAAGTAACAACAGCCTGATTGCTTCTACATTAGTCCATCTTTTTAACTCCAAAGGTACAATTTGCATGAGAGTTATCTTTACAGAACAGACTAGAAAAGAAGCACTCCCAAGTAGCTGATATAGTCAGGATAAAATATCCTTGCAGTTCCTGAAATGTGGAAGGAAAGTTACTGTGTGCTTTAGATCTTGTCTTCATAATCTTGTATTTCCCTTTCATTCACATCTCATTCCCACAGAAAAGTACTGAGGAGATAAACTTTGTGCAAAAGTTGACCTCCTGTCATGACAGTGCATGTGGTTCCTGTACCTTCCCTAAAGCTGAACCATCCAGAACAGAAAAGCACTTGATTTCTCAGAAGGACTGATCCAGTAAAAGAAGGCACGTTTGGCAGGAAACATGGTGAAAAAAGCTGATTGTATGAATTTCTGGACATTTCTAAGATAGTCTACTATCAAAGAAACATTAAAAGACAATAAGTATATCTATAAATAATGTAACATAATGTAACACAACATAGCATAGCAGAATCCAGATTATATATTATATTCATACTATATAATATGTAATATGTCGTATGTGTGGTTTACTACATCCTATATATCATACACATCTATCTATATGTGAGTGTGTATAAGTAACTTATAAAGATACTCATAGTTAATGACAGAATCAGTCTTGATTAACCCAGTGGACCTATCACTCCTGCCCACATCCCTCTTTTCCTAGCAGTGCTTCTATATTTTCATAATGACTGCCCAGAGCTTTTGGGGCTATAAGTGTGAATTCAGCTATGCATTTTCTAGTATTTTCAGTAATATTAAAAAAATACTTCTAACTGAACTTTTATGCTAATCTTACATGTCTGTCTTAGCAGTATAACTGGAAAGAAAACCCAATCCCAGAGACACTTAAAATATTTAGGGATTATCAGGTGCATGTATGAAAACTAACTACTAGCACTTAACCTCCATCCTGTAAATTCTCTTAATTCTTCCAGGGCAGAGAAAAAGTCCTTTGAATGTAAGACAAGCATGGCACCTTTAAAAGCCAAGCTGCAGGAGATATAATTGAATTAGCAGGAGCTATAGTTTCTAAATTATTGTGTGGTAAATCACAAAAAACCCATGATAACTGCTCATGAATTCATTCCTTGACTGCATCCACATAGCACACAAAATATTTAGTTCATGAAATGGCAATGATATCTCATGACCTTTGTAGAAATATAGTCTAAACGTACGTAGTTGGAAATAATTTACAGGCTTTGGAAAATTGATATTGCAGAATAACTATGTTATAGATTTAAAAAAAACAGTAAAAGTATCTGTGCAGATGTAAGCTTTGAGTTTAATCTCGAATCCCTGTCACTTCTCTGTATGTTCCCCTGAGTTCCAGGTCAGCTAACCTGGTCACCACCCAGGTCAGTGGTGATGCTACCTCTAATGCAACCTGTAAGTTCAGGATGACTGTAAAGCTTTGATACACTCTAAAATTATTAAATTATCATAGTTATGAAATTATTACAATGCTTTTGTGGAGGTGTATATGTGCATGTGTGAGAATGTGTTTTTATTAACTCTCAGTCCTGTGTACTTAAGCAAGGACGCTGAACTCTGACTGCATTCTTATCATGCTTTTTGTTGTTAATAGCTATGCTCCAGACCAAAATAAGCCCTCAGCTATGCCCAAACACCTTTGCTCTCTATGTTAGCTTTGCACACACCCTGGCTGAACCTGCACTTGGGCAATTGGCTGCAATTTTCCCGAGGAGCCACAGGAGAAAGTTAATGCCCTGCTTAACTTTGCCATTAAAAGCAGTAGGTGTGATTTAGCATGCTTTAGAAGCAGAATAGTTGCTGAAATTTTTGTCTTGTCATTTTAAATGGTTGAACACCAGATAAATCCACACTTGTGGACAAATTCTGGCATTGCTATGATCAGTTCTCGCTACTCTGCTTATGTAAATCAGTCATCACAACCAGTTCAACCAGTCCCTTGAGAAATCCCTTTACATATGGAAGCGAGAGTCTGTTGGTGCATTTCCACATCACTTAGTTAAATAATGCTCTGGTCAGTCTCACAACTCACCTGCCATGCCTCTCACCTACCATGGCTCCTTCGCTCTGCCACCTTGCCCAGGTCAGGATCTTGAAAACAAGATTCATTTGAAGATGAACTCAGACTGCACCTTGTTTGTACTGTGCAAGCCAAGAACAAAAAGTGCAATGGCTCATTTCCATAGCCATCAGAGCAATTGCTTGCTTGCTGGTTAAGTTTCTCTGACTGCTGGAGAGAAAAGATAATAAGTATATTTTGTGCTTGGTGACATGCTTGGTGAGATGAATTTGAAACCCAAACTTCCCTGTGCTGGAGATGAGAGCAGGGTGGAGTAAGGAATGAGGCAGCATTGCAAATAGTTGATATCATTCCTTTCTGCAAGAAAAGGTGATGGTTGGAGAGATAAGCTGAACTTGATAGTTCATTAAAACTTCCTAATATAGTAGTGTTTTAGAAGGTATAGGGATGAATAGGAAGGAAAAAAAGAAGGAAAGCCAAGGAAAGTGGCTTGGGCATGTGCTGGACCTCACTGTGGCTGATGCTTTGGATATGAAGAGTCATCAGCACATTCATCAATCATTTGCAGAAGTCCACTTAAGGCTCCAAATATTTCATGTCATGCTGTGGATATCACCCAGGCTGGGGACAACTGTGTCAGGAGTTCAGCCCAGGAGTTCAGGGCAAGTAACTTCATAACTCCCTGCAAAACATCATGTAGATGTGCCATATGACTTCACTGCTGCTGGTAACCCGTTTATCTATGTTAATGGCTGCTCTAGGTATGTCTGCACATACTGCCCTGAAGGCAAATAGGAGAATAAGAAGGATAAGGGTAGGAAGAGGAGAGCTGGAAGTAGCAGAAAAACAACTGAGGATATTTTAAAATGGATTTATCGTTTCAGAGACCTTTGTTGATGATATGAGAGAATATTTCCTACTGTGGCGTTACTATTTGATCCTGCCCACTTGGTGGGAACATTTTTGTTTCCTGTGGGCCCCCAAAAGACTTGAGTCTTCATATTCCACTGGCACTTATTTATATCAACTACCTTGGACATTTTTTCTTTTAATTTACTTTACTTCTCATTTAGTTTTCTGGAGCAAAAGAACTCATCTCCCTAAGGTTTAATAAAACATAACTCCTTGGTGTCTCAGAAAAAATCTAAATGGCAATTGCAGGAAAGCATTATATAACAGCAACTCAGATTGTGTTATGTTCCTGTTTTATGTTACTATTTTCAGTGGGGCAGAGCATTTCTAAAAACACCTAATCTGTGTATTCATCTGCACGGCCCATTAAGTCAAGTCAAGGAAGAGTCAGCCATATGTCTCGGTTTGAAGGACAGGTATTTGCTAAAAGAGACAGAAGCCTCTCTTTGAAAGGGAAGAGTATAAACCCCCCTCCCTTCACTTTACTATAATTTTGAAATTAAGGGGCTCTCAGGCAAAGATATGAGGAGTAGGAATAACAGTTCTTTACCGATATATATATATATATGTAACAAGGCCAACAAAACACAACAACAATAACTACGAGATTAACAGCAACAGAGCAGAAAAGGCAGTGCACAGTTCTCTCGGTTGTGGACACCTTTCCCCTGTGGTGCAGCCTCCGTCCCAGCTGTCAGGGAGGAGATGCGCGGATCCCACGGGGCTGCAGGGGCGCTGCGGTGCTGGCCGCTGGGTCCCGCATGGGAAGGGCGGAGGGGAGACGCTGCTCACGGATCCCGGAGCAGTGTCGGTCCCGATGCTCCAAAAGGATGTCTGAAGATGGCAGGAGATGCAGGAGAGAGCGTCCGAGCAGGGAGGTTGCGGGATCCCACAGCCAAGGAAGGCAGCTCCCGGCGCTGGCGTGGCAAGGCGAAGTTTTTCCTAGCGACCGTCCTTTTCCGAGCAAAACGAGCGAGAAAGAGAGCCAGTGACTCCCAAACCTCTCCTTTACCTGCTGCCTGGATATCGCGGTGTTTTCCCTCTTCCACCATACCCCCCGCCCCCTGCGAGAAAAACCTACTAGCCATGTGAGCTAGGTGTAGCTAACAGACTCTTAGTATTACAATGGGAAAATTTCCACAGAGAGAAAAGGGAGAGAAAAAAACCCAAAAAACTCAACCCCCAATACCATACTACCGATTTACTTGGGATTATTGGTTCGAAGAACTCAGAGACAACAGCCCCTGTAACAAAGAGGTAGAAAGGATGTCCTTCTGAGCCAAAACAATCAAGTAAAGCTTTCATCCTCTCAAGATAGCTGAAAGCAATCAACAGGTGCATGTTGTGAAAAGCACCCAGCAGCTCAATCAATGTGTGTGCAGGATAGCGGTGGAGAGTTCATTAGTAATTTGTAGATGGTTCAAAGAATGGTTTACTTCCTCATGAGGTCCCTCTTCTCCTTCCCCACCACTGCATGCTTCCATCTGCAACTCAGACACCAAATATTCTTGGGACAGGAAAAATAACATGGTGGTAATTTCATCCATAGATGCTTGTGGCCTCTGGCCCACTCTGTGCTGCTTGAAATGATGTGTACAAAATGCCGAATGATCCCCTCAGAAGATATTACCTGACAGACACAGGATTTCTCTCCCCATCAAGCCTGTTTTCCCTCCTGTTGTAGCCAGCTTCTACCAGTGGTAGAACTTCAGAGCCAAGCCTGTAAAGAATTCACTGCTTAAGCTGCCACTTTCCCATCACTGTGTGCCAATGTACTGTAATCAAGAAAGCAACACTTGGTACTGCAGGGAGTAATTGCTGGAATGAATCATTGTGGGGTAATTCTGGGGGAACTATTTCCACGTTTTCATATAATGAGTGTTGTGAGCGCAAGCAGAAAAAAACCAAACCCTAAATAACTTGCCAGTTTAAGCTTCCATACACTTCTGTGTGTGCAAATACCAGGTTTCTGTAAACTGTCACCTTCTGAAAAGTTCTTGTAGCTTTAAGACGAATTGTCTGCCTTCATGGCTCTAATAAGGAAGAGGAAAAAAGACCCCCTCCCTACTATGAAAGTCTTAAATCCCCCCTTGAAGTTTGCTGTGTTTTATCATACTTTATCAATTACTTTGATGAAAAATTTTCTTTCTCCCCAAGGGGCACTGTAATCTGCTGCTTGGATGCCCTGGCATTTGTCCCAGCAACCTTGCAGGTACTGTGGGAGGAGGTCAGCTTCCCCTTGGTCGGGACAAGCTGTGTTGGGACTTCCACATGCTTCTGGCAGAAAAGCAGTTTGTGTTTTGGCAGAAAGGGCCTGTGGGCTTTGTGCTCTTCCCCAAGACCAGCAACCAGCCTGACACACCAGGCACGTGCGGTGTGGGACTGCAAAGGCATGTGCAGGTCTGGAAAGAGATGTGAGAGATGTGGATATTCAGAAAGTTGGTCCTTCTTTTTTTTCCCCCCATAAATAAGGCTTCTATATATATGGCCACAGCATCATAAGTCTGGTTGTCTGGCTGCTGCTTCTGTCTTGTCAAGCTTTTCACTGCTGTTCACTTTTCACAGCCTGTACAGAAACATCTTACTATGAAATCCGTGACTAAATCTTGTTTTTTGGGTACACAGTGCCATCTAGCCCCTGACCAAATAAGATAGAGAGGTATTTTCAGAGTTCCTGAAATGTTGTTCATTTTACAGGAAAAGCTGCAAGAACAGCTTCTGTTCAGACCAACATTCAAACCTTGCTCACTTTTCTCCTGTCCATAAGCCATCCACATGCCATCATCTGCTGGCTTGACTTCTAATTCTTGCAGGTTACCTGCAGAAAACTAAAGTTCTTTTATCTCTATAGCTGGCATGTCATTTCATTTAGTGGCACACATTTGACCAAAACCAACCACTTCACCTTCTTGGATGCCCCTTCCTACCTGACTTTACATTCACACATTTTTATCCTCCTCCCAGGACGGTTACTGACCTACTCCAAAAGATAAGCTGGCATGCTCTGGTGGCTGGCCAGACAGCAGTTGTAATAAGCAAATGGCTTTAAGCCTGTTATATCTCTCAAAAAATATAGACCATGTCTTCTCAGCATGCAGCAGATCAGGGTGACGGCCTGTGGCCTTGTCATGGCATGAATCTGAATAGTTGTGCCGAGAACTGAAGCAAGAAACCAGCAAAGAAAGGCAAAGGAGGGTCTTGCTACTTGCTGCCACCCCTCCTATGCCTTCCTGCAGCAGCACAGGAACTCCTGCCGCTCAGCAGGGATGCTCCTCCTATGGCAAATGCCTTGGGAAGCTTTCCCATGGCACTCTGTTTCTCTGCTAGAGTCCCTAAGAGAGAGAAGCTACCCTTCCCAGTTGAGCAGCCATGACTGTTGCAAAATCTGGGAGACATGCCGTGCTAAGCACCTAAAGAAATTTTCACTACCATGACACTGAACCTGGTGAGGTTTTTATTCCTGGGCAGATGTCAGTGGACTTTTGTTTCATTTTTCTTCCAGAGATTTTCAGTGACAAAAGCTCATAACATTTAATGGGAACTGAACCTTATTGAGAAAATTCTGTTTTGAATGAAGCTGGCTTGCTTGGAAAATATTTTTAATGCCAAGTTCTGCCTAACTGAAAAAGTTTTCTTCCTGCCATTCTTTGATAAGGAACATAGATAGCATTAATACCTGATATAAACAATTAACTCCTGGATTAACATCTATTGAGGTGAACGAGGTAATTCACACATCTCATCTAAATCAGGATGTGTGAAAAAGTCAGGCTGGCTCTAGCTACAAGCTAATCATGCTAGTGAGTGCTTGTGCTGGTTAACAGCTCCACTGAGGTGCCATTTCCTACGGTCCACCCACTTCCTCAACCAGACACTCCTTGCATGGGAGAGCAGCTTTGAAGGTCATTGCTGCACAAGAGGCTATTGGTCACAATGTCTTCTTTATTCCTCAGGTCAATAAACTTTGATCTGGATACTCATTAGGTTTGCTAGGGGTTGATACAACTAAGGGTAAAAGAGATGCTGACGTGTTTCCGAAATGGAGCAGCCCTATTGCACAAGCAAAATATCTGGGCCTGAATGAATCAGTTATCCTCCAGAATGCATATGCTCTCCATATTTCAGTACTATGTTCTTTGGACTGACAGGATGGGATAAAGTGGTTATTTATCTTCTACAATATCATGGGAAAAAAGAAGACATCTGCATCTGAGTATCAGTGTTTCAAAAACCGTATCTTCGAAACTCTAAGCTAATAAAGCTGGACCTATCATGATTCAATAACAGCATGTGATGTTTCTGATATGACAGGCATTTAGTTATTTTTCCAACAATTGTTGATGCAAGAGCAACTATATGAAATCTATTTTGAACAGAGGACACAGAGTATGCTGATTTAATACACAATTACCCAAGCTTTCCCATTAAGGGGATAAGGGACATTTTAAGATCCCCCTTTTATATTTTCCTCAGGCAGCATACAAAGATTTCCTTCTCTTTGCTGGAGGTGCATATATGTGAATATAGAGTATTTCACACATATAGCTCATGATCTTGTACCATCACAGTTGCAACAAGAAATGTGTAGCAACTACTAAAAGTACCCCAGGGCCAGGTGAACAGTCACTCAGTGTCCAGCTGTAAAAATACCCAATCCACAGAAAGCCACTTAGCAGTGCCTTAACATACAAACAGATATTACACAAGATGCATTTATACATAGTTCAGTTTGTTATTTGCAGTCAGGCAGCACCAGCTTTAGTGCAACACCCTGGAAACCCCAGTAGGTTTTTTTCGAGTCAAGAAGAGAAGAGGTATAATGATATTGTAACAAGCCTCAGAACTGTAACTAGGGAAGAGTAATGGGGGCATAGGGGCAATTTATGGTCTTTATGTTTGACTGCAGCCTGCTATTTGAGCAGTGTACCAAACAGCAATCCTAAACCCTTCCCTTTCGTGTCTGTGCTTTCAGACAGCCAATGTCTTGAATGGTGCAGGTGTACAGTCACACAAGGTGCATCAGTGCCAGTTTAAGTTTGCCTTGAGATGATAAACCGGAAAGTAACCTGAGAACAAAAGAAAAATATAGTTTTCAAAGGTGTTGACAGGAGAGCTGTGGCACTGCTGGGAGTGCTGGCCTTCGCAGCAGATCTCCCAGCTTTAGGTTAGTCCCAAGAAGGATCTAAAATGGTCTGAGATGCCTGAAGTCCTGATATCATAAATCCATCTTTGTGCAGAAAGCCATATTCAGCACCCAAATTTGCTGCACTTACACACGTAACTTGTTCTTGTGAGCAGTAGATGGCACTCTTTGGATTAAATTGCTCTAAGAAATTTTTTAAAAATAAAAACAGGCACATGTACACACACACACACAAACACACACACACACACAGACATTTGGTTCTCATAAAAATAGATGGAATAAAAATCTGGTTATCTGAAATTTTACTTTAGGCACCATTTAAAAAAACAAAAAGCAAACAAGGCGAGAACAAAGTCTAATCTAGTTTCCAGGATTTTGCCATTGAACCGCATGATTTCCAATGTTCCCATCTCTCTTTTTAACTCTTTAGTGTAAACAAACACCTTCTCTTTCCATATTGTCTTCCAATAACACCTTTCAAGGTTGCTAAATTACCTACACAGATGTACATCCAGTGCCAACCTGAGAACCAGCCTTTCTTATAACTTTCCCCCAACGTGTTTCCAGTATAATAATGGGATGGGATGATAAATTTTCTATCCTTTTTAAAAGTGGGAAAGCATAAATTCACAAAGGGCTGCCTACATAAAGCCTGTCCTGCTTGGTTTCTGCTTTGCCATCTCCTGTTTTATCTTCCTTTTCTGATCTCTCCATTGAGCTCCATGGAGGCCCTGCTGTTTTGATAAGGCCCAGGCAAACTCCAAACTTCAGCCCTTGCTCTCTGTGATTATAGAGGATCACTGTGCTTGTTAGTATGCACACCACAGGAAAGTAAACCATGTTCTGCTTTTGTCTGGCTTTGTTTTTGCTGTATATATACATATACATATTTTTTTTTTAAATTTCATTTTCATTCCTGAAATTCTCTTTTAAGGAGCTTTTCTGAATTCACAGCAAACTCCACCTGTGGAGCCTTATGACTCTGCTGAGGTCAATAACATGTTGAGATATGCAACTGATGCACTGTAATTCCTGTAAATCCAGACAGCAGATGGCCAGCCCAGTTAATTTCTTTCTCTAGTAGAAGCTGTAGAAGCTGGATTTCTCTAGGAATTGCTATGCAGTAATGCAGCAATGAATATTTGTGTGACAGGGTTAAGGAAAACTCTAATATGACACTACAGCAAATCCTTTATGCACATCAGCTTGTGCTGGTGATAGCAGGGTGCCAGTCACACTGTGTCTGTGCTGGGGAGGCAAAGATTATTATCATGACAGGCCACAAAATAACTAACTTGGCATCTTGTTTCATTCACACCTACACCAGGTCACAAACACTCTGATTCAGGTGCTCCATTGTACAGCAGGAAATATTTTGGAAGAAAATGATTAATGGTGCTTCTTTAGAAGCAGACTCTGCTTTGAGGCTCTGCTGGCCGTTTGAATCCACAGGTTTTGATTCTGTCACATGGATTTACAAAGAGGTAAAACCATTGAAAACTATATGTTTTATGTACCAGATTTTACCTCTTTTCTCTTTACCAACTCTTGCAGGAGATGGGAAGAAAGAGGACTTTATCCTAGACTGTAGCCAGTTAGTCAGTGCATAAAAGATAATACTCAGATGCCGTTAGCATATTAACTTCTAATGATTATTTTATTACTGGAAGCTTTTAAAATACTTTCAGTTTAGACTATTCTTTTTAAACAGCTTTTATTATTTTTATCTCCCAATCCTTCAGCTTCCAGTAATAAAATGCAATTCTTGACAGAAGTCCAAAATGCCATTGCTGTTCTACCAGAAATCTCAAGGGCATCCTCTGCAGGAAGTGTAAGTATTAATGGAAGAAGTGTGATGTAGAGAACAAAATGTTAATATTTACTGAGACTGAGTCCTTAGTGACAATCATGGGCACTAGAAATCCTACCCTTGGAGAATGTGAGATGTCCAGTGGCACCCAAAGCTTCCTAAACTGATATTTTGTCCTATGCCAGATATTTTGGCATTTCTGTCTTATCTTCACTGCCCTTTTTCAAACCTTTCTTACTGCTTGTTGTGTCATGCTGAGTGCTCCTCCTGAAATTGAAAAATACCTTACACTGCCATCCACAGCAACCTCTTCACCCAGGAAAATGGTTGCCATTGTGTTTTCCCATTCTTGATGCCCTTAAAAATGAAATGACACTCACAACTTAAGTGGTACTTGGGCTCACCTCGCCTTTCATCCTTATCTCTCTCTGACCTTGAGCTCCTGGCTTGCACTGCCTGTGTTAAGTGCTACTCTTCCATCCTCTGTGCTGCCTTCCATTCTTTCCCCTGTCTCTGTCTGCCAGATGTCATTTATCACGTTTGTGACAGACCACAGTAAGCCTTTTCACCGTTCTTTTAGCTCAAGTTCCTGCCTGTGTCTCCTTGGCATATGCGGCACTGAATTGCCCTAAAAGCAGTTCAGGCCTGTAGAACAGAAGGAAGATATAATGGTCCTTCACAGACTTCTCCCTCCTCCAACCCTTTTCCCTTAGGTAATTCAGTCCCTGCTGTGACACTGTCAGTGAGTTGTGATTTCATGCTTCATTCCAAAATCAATTGTACAAGTAGCAGAAGGAGAGAAAAAAAAAAGGAAAAAAAAGTCAGTGCAATTTATTGTAATTTATTGCAATGCATTGGAGTAATTCTTCTTTCTGTCAGTGTGAAAGAGTCCTCGTGGACTTCCCAAATGAGAGAAAACTGGGAAGGTGGAAGGAGAGCAGTAGAGAAATTTGTTCTGGACTAGGGAAAAACCCCTTGCTAGGTCTGAAAGCCCTAACACCAGTCAAAGAACCCATTTCCCTTCTGCATGGTGCAGAGGCCTGGGCTAGTGCCTTGTTAACCATACTTTAAACAGCTTTGGCCTTGGTTGCTCTGGGAGCAGATGCAATTGCACCCTCAGCTCACAGAGGTGTGTTTGCAGCTGCTGTAGTTCATTCACTGCCAAGTGACTAGTGGGAAGCCAGCAGCCAAAACCTCTATCCTATTTTTAAAGGTATAACTGCTGTGTGGGAAAGCCAACCTAGCCTAGGGACCTGGCAGCCTCACTGGGGCTGAGTTAGAATTGGCGTCAAGTGAGCAAAGAAAAATGCATTTTTGCATGTCAACAAATCACTGTCCATCTGCAAACCCTTCTTCTGAGTGGCAGGAAGTGTCAGCAAGGTTTTGGCCTATTTGCTTTGTCTTAGGTTGCAATGCAATATGTAACCAGAAGTATGTATTCTATCACCATCTGTTGAAACCAGGTAAAGCAGAGTTCTTTATCTCTTCCATGACCCATCTCTCATAACTCCAGGGGGAGATATCCTCTGTTAATAGACCAGCTGTTAAAACCAGGTAGGGCAATTTTCTTTCTCTCTTCCACAACTCATCCTCTGCCCAGGGAGGCCATTTTAAGTCTCACTGCATAACTGATAAAATTACATCATATCATTATGAGATGCTCCACCCAGGGGGAGGAGCCAAGCATTTCCTACTTAAAAATCTGAGCTTTAGAGCACCAAGGCAGCCTTTTCCTACTAGATTTCCAGAAAAAGACCAAGCCAATCTACACCACCACTAAACCTTAAAAAAAACCCCCTACACCCTTCTACAGGATCATTACTTAAACAGAACCACATCTGTCACTCCAAAAAATATATAGCCACCATTTAATCAAACTGCTACCAACATGCTAACCAAGAAGGTGTCAGGTTGTATTCTGACTGTGTCAGTGTGGTTTTTTGTATTAATGCATTTTTATTTTACTTTTCCTAGTAACTGTTATTCCTATTCCCATATCTTTTCCTGAGAGACCCTTAATTTCAAAATTACCATAATTCAAAAGGAGAAGGTTTACATTTTCCATTTCAAAAAGGACTCCTGCCTTCCTTAACAAACACCTGTATTTTCAAACCAAAACATGCTTCCTTTCTGTTGTTACCCGCAGGGACAAATCCATTTTAAGTTGCTGTGATGCTCCTGCTGTGGTGTGAACTGGGTGTGTGCCTGATGGTAACTCTCAGGGCACCCTGCTCCCCATGTCCAGGTTCCTATGATGTGACACATAGGTTCACCTTTTTCACAGCTTCCTGCATGCAGAGGACAGAACAGCTTCCACACAGTCCAATGCTTGGTGTGAAGTCAGGCAGCTGGAACAGTATAGGGCACTGACCATGGCAGCATGAGCACCTGCAGGAGGTTTCTTACAGCTGGTCCTGATGGACCACTAGAAGAACAATCTATAAACCAGGAGTGTGTCTTAATCTGAGAAATGCTTGCCAGTAATGGTGAGCTGCCTACGACATCCCATCATGAAACAAGTGAAGGATTTGGAGTCTAACAAGCTTACTCAGCACAATGCTGCACAGGGATATCCTGTCTCATTGACTTCTGAGGCTTCAAGTTTGATAGAATTTAAAATGCTTCTTTACTATAGCCCCTATAAATCAAATCAAGCAGCTAAACCCCTTGGTACTACCCTTCCCTTCACTGGTAAGATACTAAGCAGTTTGAACCTGCTATATCTATGCAGTTCTTTGCCTCATCTTAGTGCTCAAACCATCAGTACAAGAGAGTGTGGGAAGCCTTTTTTCCAGCTAGTGAAGATTCCCTTCATAATGCTCCTGGAATAAAAGCAAAGCTGACCTCCCTTGGAGGAGCAGGCACTGCAATTATGCATTTTCAGCACTGATGAACTTCACACCTGTTGGAAGAAAGAGGAGTAGCTGAAACTCTTTCAGGATCTTCTAGGCTTTCAACTGTGTCCTCTAAAGATAGAAGATGAGGTTCATTGTTCACAGTTTGGGGAGAAGCAGTGTTTAATCTGCTGTGTGCTTGAAGATACTAATGAAATGGAGACGTATAAAACACTGTGAGAGGCATGAGGAAGTAGCACAAAGGCTGGTGGGAGAAATGACCTCTCAGAATTGCTATCTTTTGCTCTCCTCCTGGGGCTTTTGACTCCACAGACCCCCACGGGACACGGCCATACTTGAGGGATTCAGACAAGACTGGTCACCAAAATGAGGAAACCCCCTCCTCTGGGAAGAGACTGTTGCAGAAATGCATCGTGAAACATCTCATGGATGAAATCCGTGAGAATGGAGAGGTTTGGAGAAGTGAAGTGCCTCTGGCTGTTTTTGGTTTACATGGTATCAGGCCCTGAGGTAGGAGTGCCTACAGTTCTCCCAGTGAATATACCAAAGGCGCTTTTCCATCACATAGTTAGGTTTCATCTAAAACCAAACTAGCACAAGGAACTTCTGAAAACAAAGGCAAGCACGACAAAACAGCCTCTCAGCTTTGACGGGTGATTCAGAGGAGAAACAAAGCAGGTCTTTCCCTTGTCTGCATTGCCTCCTAGGCCTGCCCCTTTCTTTCATCCTTGTTTTCAGTTCAACGACTTTCCAGGTCCTCCTGGGGTGCAGCAAAATTAACAAAGGCTCTATCAGGGCCCTAGGAAAAATCTTCGTTTCTGCCATCCCTGAAGCTTGTTATCTCACTCTTCCTCCAGCAAGCCTTCCAGCTGATCTGTGCTGGAAGCTGGATAGGCCATCTTGCACAGGTCCCCCCTGCTCCTCTGCCCTAAATGCTGCTGCTGCTGCTCAGGCTGGAGCTAGCAGGGTCAGGCAGCCTGCAGCCATGCTGCTGGGCCCTGTCTTTAAACAAGGGAAAAAAAGCAGTATCTGTCTGCCTGCCTCTCATGAAAGCAATATGACTCTCCATGAACACTGATAGATAAGGAAGTCACAGATAAAAAATAATTCTCTAGTGCATGTGCAATGTGGGATCAAGCTACAAATCTTGTTAAGTGGTGATGGGAAGTATCAATCAGAAGTCAAATCACACAGGGCTGCAGATTTATCTGGGTATCAAGGCTGTGCAGTCTGTGCTCAGTGTAACACTATGAAATGCAATGATTTTTATGGGCACATTAGAGATATAATTAGAACTGTGCAGAACACAAATTAGATTTGAGAGATTTCTTTTGCATCTCTGCTTTAAGTCATGGTGAGGTTGTTTCATTAGCAAGCAGACATAAAGAAAAAACTCCCCTTCTTGCTCAGTTGCTGGTGGGTTTTTAAAATTAAATAGCACAGCAATTCACAGTTTTGAAAGGACTAGAGCTGTGAGGAGATCTCACTTGTTCTGCACAACCACACGGCAAGTATATTTGAAAGCGATGACTAAACATCTAAAAACACCTCTGCTCCCAAAAGTCCTTTAACTGCCCGTGGTTAGCTGCTGAGAGGCTCTTCTGAGGAAGTAGAACAAGTACTTTGTGCTGTGGACTTGCCTTGTTATCGCTGTCCCTAGACAACGATCTGCTTTTAGACATGACAAAACCAGGCCATGACATGAGGCGCACTTTTGATCTGACCTACCATGGGCTGCATCCCTCAAAGGCTGAAGGCAGCTCCTGAGATTCCACTAGCAAACCAGAGGGTTGTCAGAGATGAGAACTCCTCTCCCCTCAAACCTACAGGCAGGCCTTCTTTCTCTTGCTGAATTTCAGGGAAGGGCTCACATAGTGGCCTGAGGGAGGAAGAGTTGTCTGCAATTAGGAGCCAGCTAAGGAAACCCCAAAACCTTGCACAGAGAGGCAGCGGGCCATTGCATCATGAGTACAATAGTGTGGTTTTCTGTTCCGTGGGAAGCACTGGCATGTCTTCAGTACTCACAGCTGGACTGCACACAGAGGGAGAACTGGCAGGAGAAGTAGGAGTAGCAGCCCACTGTGTGCCAGGGAGCTGTTGCCAGTCTGCATGGGGCCAGGGCAGGAGAATGGTTGCAGGAAGAATAGGCTCTGGGATGTCTGTTCCCCTAATGAGTAGCTCATTGCTCAATGACCACATGTCCATAGCTCTTGTTCTGAAGGGGCCTAAGCTTCCTTAGATCTTTCCCCCATTAAATAAACAATATTTGCATGTGCATTGGTCTGAATTCTTTCTATTGATGTTATGAAACCTTCTTTAAAAAATCTTCAGCCAGTCAGTAGTGCTACCAAGCACTTTTATTTCCAAAAGGAACTGGGTCCAAATTATTCAGAAGGAAAGATTCACCTGTTCCTTCCATGGAGTCACTGTACACAGAAATCTGAAGAGCCCTCTGCACTTTATCTCAGGTTCTTATACACAGTCTGTAAGGGTTTTTGTTTGTTTGTTTTTTTGTTTTGTTTTTTGTTTGTTTGGGGTTTTTTTGTTGTTGTTGAATGAAGATGTCAAGTATTCCAAAGGAACCACACATGCACACACACACAAAAAAAGCAGTCCTCATCTGGCAAGGCTCTTTTAATGTTGTACTTTTACCAAACCACAGTACATACTTCAAATAAGGCCTAACAGATTATACTCTTTATAAATTTACAAACAGTTTATTCTCCTTAAAGAGATCATATTACTTTTATCAGTCTTGTGTATTTCAATGAATTATATGTTTATTCAAGCATAACATAGCAAATGTAGCCATAAATCTTGTAGACTAAGTGTCTATAACAGAGGAATCTCAGATACACTATACTTTCAGATTAGGATGTTTTTTAATATACACATTTTTGTTTAATTAGGGTAACTGTCATCTCCTGGTTAATCATCCCATGGGAAAATTGTGCTTAAGAAAGAAACCTGTGGACTAGAGTAACTGCAAACAGAGAAGGTCTTGGTTCACCTGACAGGAAATTGAGCCAGCTTTGTCGGCACGTGATGCTGGGATTGGCTTTCCATCTGGTTTGGAGGGAAGGGGTGAGAGGCTGCTTTTGCTTTCCTACTAGCTAATGGCCCTGGTCTTTTTCTGGGTACAGACTGCTCCACAGCAGCAGGAACTAGATCAGTAAGAAAGGACAATTGCATTTCCATCCCTAACCAACAGCCCAGGTTATTGAGAGCTGGCTGGCTGGTAGAGATAAATTACTCAGATGTGGCATACAAAGAATACTTAAAAAAATACAAAACGAAAAGGGAGTCAAAGAAGAAAGGAAGTAAAACAACCTGCCTCTGTAGCAACTTTCACAATCTTTTGCTACTGCTACGTATATGAATCTAATTCTGAACCATCATTCATGTCCTAGTCTGTGATGATCCCTTTTTCTCCTCACAAGGCTATACCCAAAACAGCACCTAGCTGTTGCTACTTTGCTATCTTGTCAAGCAAAGTAGCAGAAGAGGAGCACCTCACTATGCTGTAAAACCCCCAATAGCTATGCTAAATGCGAAAGAAACTGTGTTTTGAGGACCTCACACTGTGCAACATCACAGACTGTACAAGGCAGGTGTTTCTGAAGTGTTATATGGCAGTGATAACTTCAAACCATCTCTCAAAGACTGAGAAATAAGTTTCTGCTTGAGCCCAATATGTCCCTGCCAGAGAACCAGTGAAGAAAGAAAAAAATCCGACACTGAGACAAAGCCCAAATCCAAACCATACAAATTATAGTTGAATAATAAAAACCAAAATCCAAGCCCGTACCTGAAGCGTCCCTTGCAACAGAGACAGCTGATTGCTTTCTAAACTGCAGAACCAGCCATTTCTGTAGCTCCTAAATAACAAGTTTGGCAATAGTTACCATGCACAAAGTAAAGGCCACTTATAAAACATCTCCATAAAAATATCTATTCATCTCTATATCTCTATTTATATACGTCAGTAAGAAGCATCAGACTGAGCACAGCCCAAGCACTTCATGATGGGGGGAAATCTATTTAATCTCCATGAAATTAAGCACTCTTAGGATTGGCATCCACACGTAGGATTAAGTCAGTACAGGTAATTTCCATCAGGCTTCTCTTAATCAGCACTAGTCAAACGGGGAATGTTGGAGAGCTGAAGCCTTTCAGGAATATTGTGCCAAATCATGCTGTTGTGTCAGAGGAACTCCCAGGACTCAGGTTGCTCAACGTGTGAGTCAGCTCATTAGGACTGAAGATAATTTATGTGATACCTGCTCAGCCAGCCCACTGATAGATCATTATCCACTGAAGAGCAGAGGAAAAGTTCCCCATTGCTTGTGTATGACTGAGACTGATCATGCAAAGTAGATCTGTGGAAAGTCAGTTCTCCATGTTTCAGAGTTAATAACAACCAAGTGATGCCTTAGCCTTCTTTATTCAAGTGACTCTGATCTCTTCTCTTAAGCAGTTGGAGCTTCAAAGGATCAGATAAAATGCAGGAATTACAATAGGGTGAATGTAGTATCTCAGATATTCCACATACAGAAGCATTTTTTTCCCCTCCGAGATGCTGATCCAATGAAAATAAAATTATTTAATAACTAGTGTTGAGAGTTTTCTTGGATGTGTTCATGACTGAAACCTGTAGGAGTGCTGACTTGTTGAACCTGTTGAGCTGGACCTTTAACACTCCAAGAGACTAAAATCACTAGAGGCTTTTATAATACAATTTTTTTGGGTCCTACTTTGGAGATTACCAGCAGCCTTGTATAGCTGCTACAAAAGCACAAGGGAAGGGGATGGCTGAGAGCTTAATCTGGCATCTTGTGGCCCTAAGAAAAATAGATGCTGTCTTTTGCTAGGTTTTAATTTTCTTATTGATATCTCTTGGGAAAATTTGAACCAAGCAATAGAAAGTAACCATGCTGAATGGAATGAAGTGCAGCTGCCTGATTTTCAGCCTCTCTTTGCCAGGCAACGCTGTGATTTTGGAACAAATAGAAGCAAGTTATAAAATAATGCCGCAGATGGCAGAAACCAAACTTGCACTTTCTGTCACTGAGTACTATGAACAGAAAAAATCCTACGGCAAATATAAAAGATGTCAGGAATGGAGTGGCACATAACATTTCCACTACAATGGTTACATTTTAGGAAGGTGGAAGGCTTCACCTTGGTCAAAGTAGGAAGCACTGCTGGGAAGGAATTTAAAGGCAACAGTGAAAGGTAGTAAATTTGTCAGTGAGAGGGAACACTTCTAAAGTAGGGAAAGAGATGTGAAAAAATCAAGAACTGTCAGAAGTTTTCTTTCCTTGGAGCAATGGGTAGAGGGATTTGGAAAAAAGGAAACATTAGATGTCTACAGAGGTCTTACTTCTTACTGTTACCAGGAACCATGTAATGAAAGGGACTCTACACTGCATTTCAGAGTGTGCAGCAAAAACAAGTTCTCTTTATTACCTTGCCCTGTTGTAGTAGTTTGTGCTTCAGGGATAAAGGTCTCATTAGTGCAAGACACACAAGAGAACTCTGCAGACAGAGTTAATTTTACAACAGAAATAACTTACAACTAGCTGCTGATACTGTGTCCAGTGTTTTATGATGGCAAACTGTAGATCTACTTTTAAACATTTACCCAAAGGAGTTTTTCAAGACAACGCAGTGAAAGTCTATTTGTTCAGCTTATGAATGATTTATTGACTGTGGCAAGGTCAGACTCCTTCTGTGACACAGGCACTGTAAGCAAGAGAATGTGCACTTTGGAGAACAAACATTAGCATATAGGGAATGCTACCTGTCTTTATTCAGTCAAGTTTATCTTCCATACTTCCACAAGGGTTTAGAAAAATAATACACAGGCTTGGCTAGTTGCTCCATTGCTAACCAAAGACATTATGAAATGAAGGAGAGCTGTTAAGCTGGGAAGGCTCCAGATGAAGCCTGCTTTCACATGATATGAGTCATCTAAATTCACTGTTTTCTGGCTGATTCAAGAGTTTGTTGCCTTGCTCCAGTGACTCTATCTGTCTTAAAGAGCCTGTTGATAGCCTACCAACCTGGAAATGGAGTCAGTGGGGAAAAAACCATTATGACTGGACAGGATGCTAGATTATCTCATCTAGGTTCTCTTTCCCACAAAATGTTGGAACAGAAGGTCTTTTGTGGTCTGTTTCAATCTGTGGTGTTCAATAAGATAGGGGAAAAGTGACAAAAGACAGGGGCAAGCAGCAACACATCTGAGAATCGTCTTCTAAGCAGGTAGAAGAGCTTGGGTCTTGTGACTCTGTACTCTCAGCAGCAGCCCAGAGCAGCTTGTTTAAATTTCACATCTCCAGCTGTACTCTTGCAACAGCCTATTTCATAGCATATGAAAAACAGGAGCTCAAATATTTTGGCCAAAAAGGCAACGAACACTTGGCAATATATAACTGGTCACAGCACTGTACCCACCCCAACCTGACTGGAAGACAAGAAACTCTTTCTGGTACAGTTTATTTTTCTGCATGCTAAACCTTCCCGCAAATGGTTTCTGCTCTAGTGTCATTCCAGTTATTTACATATCTCACCCATCAGAAAATGTTATCTACCTGCCTTTTCAACAAATTAGGATTTCTTAGAGCAGCTCTGTTCTAGAATTCAGAATGCTAGTTGTTGAATATTATCAGTATAAATACCTCTGAATTTTAACAATTAATATGGTGATACCACATCTCTGACCCTTGGAGAGAGCAGAATTAATGCAATGGAATCTGAGTAAATTACAATTTGCTCTTCCTTAATATGCTATTGCATACCAAGCAAGAACATTAATCTATGGACTAAAGGTACACACTTTTATGTTTGTTATTTAATCCAGATGCTTTTCCTTAAGGAAACGACAGCAGTGAGAGTACAAATAGACATTATTGGAAGCTGCTGAATCACAGAAGCAGGATGTACTAAATTTGTTATTTGCTCATATGTGTATTTCCAGAGTATATCTTACCCCTTTTTCACTGAAGTGGTTCTAGTTGTGCTTAAATAATTGCTCAACTTTTCTCACATTATATTTTGAAAATAGAAGATTAGTGAAAAGAAATACTTCTCTGAAAGGACATGTTGATACCAAACATTTTTTTTTAAAGTAAGTGACTTTTAAAAAAAGACTTCTTGTGTAAAAAAGCCACGAATTGGCCCCCTTTCTTCTTGATTCTTAGGCTGTTGGCATAATAAGGGTTTTGAGCATAGTGTCTCATGAAAAATTTGCTTATATGTGAAAGTCAGTTAAAAGAACTACGTTACAGATTGTTAAATAAATGCTTTTCCATTACCACGTCCAAATCTTGTCTCATTTGAGGCATCATATGTGCCTGCTACTGTAGTGCACAGCCTGAGTTTTCAAGTATCAGGCGGGCTTTACACTTGAAGCTTCACTCCCATCTCTTTGTCCTAGAGCTTTTCTATATAAATGAGAAATAGTCTTGCATAAAGTGTGGCTCTCCTTCTAAGGGTTGCAACAGTCAGCACAAAACAATGGTCAGAACATGGTCTGACCACGTTCTGAACACAGTATCCCACCAGGACTTTGCCACTGTTATATTCCACAAAGGGAGTCTCTTTAAGGTCTTGGATGGATCCAGGGATTTGGTGGGTGGTTAATGCAATGCACGCTGTAGACAGAGCAACAGTAGCTTTGACTCAGGTGGTTGTTGGACTGATGCTTTTTTGTCTAGGTTTCACACTCTCCCGTTCAAGTGCATTTAACACAGTTCTTTTATAAAATGCTTCATGTCATAAAAATGTTTTAAATAAAGCCTGATAAAGTAGTTTATTAAAAGGAGCAGACACAAGTCTGTTGAGCTGGGCAGACATTTTTCTTGATGGTGTCAATAAAAGGCTCTCATTCATGAATGAAACGACAGAATTATGACAGGAAAGGAAGGCAAACAACCTGCACTCAGTCATTTGTAGTACGTATCCCCTGTGAAGCTGGCAATGCCACAGAATCTGCAGTAACAAATGTGAGCAGAACTGAAAGCAGACTGCTTGCTGATCAAATGGGTCAAAAAGGGGAAAAGCAGAAAGGCAGTAATTAATTTTCTATCCAAACCCTGCTCTCAGACCCTCTGCACACCTCAAAAAGTATGGATGTACAATTTGTAACAGCTGAGAGGAATGTTGAATTTGTCTTTACAAATGAGTTGTGGATCAGCCTATAGATAAGGCTAGCACTGAGAGATAAAAGAAACAATGGGGTGGATTCCACTGATTGATGAATGGAAAGAGACATTTGCCTTTACAAACAAACTGTAGGGCTGCTGATAAATGAAATTGGATATCGAAAGATGAAAGAAGCAAGGGGGGGGGAAACTATGAATTCTGTAAGAATTAAAAATTAAAAGGGAGGGTTATACATTAGAGGGGAATTTCAGGTATCAGGCGTTCCGGGAAGTCTGTGCCTCTCAAGTACCTCAGCCAATGGGGAAAGAGAGAGGGAAATGCGGCCGGGAAAATAGGATAAAAAGGAGGCTGCGTCCTCCAAAAATTTGAGAGATCCCAGGGGAATGTCCCATGGCCTCTCCCTTTATTCGAATAAAGCAAAAAGGACTCCTCTGTCTCCTTTTTGGACATAAACCTCTGGTGTTTGTGGATTAATTTTCCTGACACAGCTAATGCTGATGCAGAAGAATATACTTGCACTTCAAAAAATCTTCCCTGGTTTTAGCACCCTCTCTTCTTATGTTTAACTGCATCCTGAAGTGTCTTTTTTCATGTACAGGGCGTCTTTTCTTAAGAGGCCTTTCCAACTTCTGTCCTTTCCAAATTGATTTCCGGGTACTAGAGATGTTAAAAATACAGGTAATGATAAGAACATACAAAGCACGAGGAAACAGTTATGGTGATTAAAACTATTTCAAATGTCTTTTTTTTTTTCTCTTTCTTCCTCCTCTTTATTTACCAATCTGGTTTCTAATAGAACTTTAGTTAAATGGAAAGACATTCACAGAAGATATTTATGCATTCAAACACACTGGCCTTCATTCATTCTAATTTGCTGTTGCTGTTAGAAGGCAAGATTTCTGTTTAATTTCTCTAGGATGGATAATGACATCTGATTTTCTGTTTTTCAAGAATGACACCCTTTCAGGATCATCATGCTTGATGGAATGTAAAATCATTCCTGGGAGAAACCACATTGAAAGCTATTGCTTGTTGAACTTAGCTTCACATTTCAACAGTCGCCCTGGAAATTAGATGCATCTGCCATTAAATGACATTTTTAAAAATTAAAATTAATTCTTATCAGTACAATAAACTTGTACATATACACCATTGCTTTGGCAGTCCTACTAAAATATTTGTGATGACCATCCTCTCACATACATCATGTTGCCTAAAGCATGACCCTAAAATGTTGCTGTACCTTTGAAGGGGTAACTGCTAGAAGAGATATAAAAGGTACAGGTAAAGTTTAAGACACAAAAATTACTAAGCATAAATGCTCCAGTATAAGTTAAAGATACATATTCCTATTTCATACATCTGAATTTTCTATCAGTAAATATGGAATAAGCAGTGTTTGAAAGACCTGATTCAAAACCACCAGATTGGATTGTGGATTTTCCTTGAGGCTGGGTTGACATCAAAATGTTTTCCATTGTTTTGGCTCTTTGGAGCGCCATGTGTCATTACCTGCTGGTCTGCAAGTCTTGTGAATGAGAATCAAAAATATTATTTACATTATTTCACTAACACTGAGAGCCCTGATCTCCAGTCCAGTCTTGCTCTCCCCACTGTTAGTGGCAGTTTTGCCATAGTCTCCTGTGGTGTCAGGAATGATCTTTTAGAAATACAACTGGGACACTTTGGTTCCCAAACCAGTACAAAAAGCTACATTTTTTTTGCACAGTTCAAATAGGTGAAACAGCTAAAAAACAGGTGATAAAAGACTGATTATTTTAATATTCTTTGGGGAAAGTACAAAGTTTTATAAAAGCAGGATCCACTCTCCCCTCAAACAGATTTTCCCACATACCTGTTAAACAACATGAATTTTTGGCACAAGTAAGATTGGGTGAAATAAACTACGGATGTTGTTTCAGCCTTCAATGATAAGCTTGCAATGAAAGAAATTCTCAGAATAGATATAGTGCTAGCAAAATACATTTCTGAGTCTGCTTCTGCTTCACTGTCAGGATGCTGAATGACCAGTGCCTATAATTAAACATACAACATTCTCAGAAACAAAATACAAAGCAGACAGGCAGGAATTCACCCTAAGTCACCAAATCCCTACACAGCTGCTTGTCAATATTGTGTCTAAGGTCCCGTTTAAGGAGAAACAAGAATTCTAATATTTAAAGGTTTCTAGAGTTAAGAAAGTGACTGTATTTTAACACAGCACTTATGTATTTCACAGAAAAAGGTCCATGGAGTCCAGTCAATGGAGAGGTGCAGATGCCCTGACTTGATTTTAGAAATTTAAACTTTTTCAAACTTAAGACACTAATTTATAACTATTGCTTATGTGATGGTCAAAGGTTATTTTCCAGCATTGTGAGAGATTAGCTGGTAATTTTTTAGAAAATCAGTGAGTAGACATCACAGGCCTCACTACCATAACCAGAGACAACTGCCTCTTGCTTTGCCAAGTCAGATATGGAGATCAAGCCACCTTTCCTTTCTAATGCCATGCTGAGGTATTTCGCAATTTGCACTATGTTAAATCTGCCTCTCCCACAAAAAGTAGCAGAGGTCTCTAGTCTCTCACGATACATAAGTCTGATCTCCTGACAGGCTTCCTTAAATTCATATTAGGAGCTTTTTTCCTGCAAATAAAATGCTAATCTATGCAAATAATGCTCAATTCACTTCTCCTGGTAACTTGAAGTTGCAGGCAAGGATATTTTTCAGAGTGGACTAAAATACCATTAAAAAAAAAGAAACATAAAATCATAGAGAAAAGATAATGCCTTTTCAATCCTACAGAGACATGTGTGATTACTATGTAGTTTGCTGAGTGGTGGTACAGGGTAGATCCATCCCTAGCTGATATTCCCCAAGGAGAAAATACTTATTTTACACCCATCATTAAACCCAGGACTCATCTGTTTGCTTACAGACAAGACAGGGAGAGGTTAATACTGGAGGCAAGGCAAAAGTCTGCAGAGCACAAGAGTGACAGAGGTAATTTTTATGCCCACCTGAACCTCTCTGCCACGTATGTTACCTGAGAAACAGTAATTGCTTTTAAAACTGGCAACTTTTATATGCTAATTCCAAATCCATGAATAGAAGAAATTAATGGGCTTGATTTGCTCTGATATCTATGTTCAATGACAATGTTCCTCCAGAACAGGACTTTAGGCTACCACCCTTAAAACCCAAACTATCTGCCTTTCTGACAAATTGTACTTATCGATGTCTTGTCTGGTAAGACTCCAATATTTTTTTTCCCCTACATGATTTTTTCCCCATTTTGAAAGTGTCGATAAGAATAATGAAAGTTGCAACCAAAGAAATAAGGAATTAAAAAACACCAGCACTGCTCAGTGTAGTAGATTGCATATTTGGATGAAAAATACATGTTTCTTGTGCAGAAAAATGAATTAAATCTGAGCATATTAAACCCAGAAATATTAAAGACAAAGCAAATATAGGACTATCACAAGAATAAATACTTTTAAAGGGAAACTCCTGTTATCGTTTCTGTTCTTTTAGCACATGGCAAAGCCCTGCAGTATATTCATTCCTTCATTCTGTTCCACTGCAAAACCTGTCCACTAAGGCCTTAAATTCCTATCAATTCAGACCATAGGAAAACCATGCTTCTCCACACAGGGCAAGCTAAAGCTTTGTTATTGCCACTAAAGGACATTAAGTCTTCAGGATGCCCCTTTGTCTTTCCTTCTAAGCTGCCTACCTGTTGTTCAGGTGACACCTACGACACTCCTGATTTGAGAGGAAAAATGGGATGCAATGTTGTACTTGGCACTGGCCTTGCCATTCTTAAAAACTCCTTACAAAGACAGTAAAATAGTCTGGGTAAATCTTTTTATTAAAAACTTGTGGAGACCCTAAAGGGTAGTTCCTAGTTAGGGAACATGAGAAGCCTCTCTCAGCTGCCCTCTTGATAATAAATCCTGTTCTAGAAGTCCAAAGCAACCCCTGTTCTGTTCATTGGGACAGCCCCCTGCCCTTTCCCTGTCCGTCAGCCTTTTGGTCACTCCCACCCTGTTTCCCTGTTGGCCCCTATGCCCTAACCCCATACTTGTGACACCCCCATGTCCCCTGGTAATTGGTCTCTAATACTTCTTTCCCTGCCCTGCTCATCCCATGTACTTAACCCAAAGTCCTAAATCAGGCCTTGCCTTTGTCTCAGAACGCTTGACTAGTTTACATGCGTGGCTGAAATAAATCTCTGTAAAACCCCTGCAAAGGCCCTTCCTGCTTCTTTACCTGTACCACCTCAACAACCACCCCAACCTCAACAAAAACTAACTCTCCCCCGTGTGCTTCTCACATGCTCTGGAGGCAGTTTTCAAGCCTCCTTTGCCTCACCTTCCTGATTGTGCAAACACTGCCAATGGAGGCCTTCCTTCCAAAGGGACTGAAAAAAGGGATTTAAGGAATAAATTGCTACTCTCAAGCTGAAAAAAAAGAAGAATGTGAAGTCAGTGGGTTCAAATGCTGTACTAAAGCTGTACTAATATTTCTATGACAGCCTATTAAGAAGAAATAGAAGCAAACAAAGTCTGGCTCTAATTCCCTACTACAGTAGGGAATGTACAGTATATGCCAATGTAACATAGGCAGAGCTGAGTTTAACATGCCACATGCATCAGGTAGTGTCCTGGTACCATAGGCAAAGATACAGGAACAGGCTAGGTCTACAAATTCACACAGGATCATCCTTCCTCAGAGATGAACAAAAAAAATACAAAAAGCCTTTAAAGCCTTCTGTGCTTTATGATAATCCTCTTTAGTAATAGTAGTAGTAGTTGTAATAACAGTATTTTCACATTGTTGATGAGAATTGCACACAATCAGTGAAGTCAAGAAGATGGGTCCTGCCAGGGCTGATGAGATGTTGAGAAACTGGTGAATAAGATTGCATTAGAGTAAGATTGCACCCTCTATCCCATCCCCACCCTGAACCCCTGGCTCAATGTCACCAATGTATACGGTGATGTGGTTAAGGTGCAGGGCTGAGGGCAGCCTGCAGGGAAGTGGCCAGCCAGGAAGGAATACAATGCCAGGAAGAAAGGGCTGACACTTGTTCTCAGGACAGAACCACCCGCATTTTAAACAGCTTTTAAAAATATAAAAAAACAGCCCTGTTTCTTATCACAGGTATCCAGAACATCTCTAAACACAAACAGAAATAGACAGGTATTGCTGAAAATTGTAACCAATGCCGAAGCTGCAAAACTGCTCTTTGTTGTAGTTGTTGGGATACAGAAGGGGCAATTTGTTGCAAATAAATATTAAAAAGTATTTTTTCTTAAATGCTTGAGATATTCTTTTTTTTGTTCTCCAGTCTCAGTGGTATTTTCCTGTCACTTGCTCCTCCCGTTGTGCTGATCTTTTCATCCTATGTGTGCTCAAGTGTCCAACACAGAGTGTTCTCTCTCCACTGCAAGAGTCATCCCAGTCCCACCCTGGCACAGCTCATATCCCACCCCAGGCCTCATCCCCATGGGCTCAGATAAGCCATTCCTTCTTGCTCTCATCTATGGTCTCCGTGAAGTTGGGGTCATTGTTCATGATGGCGGCGTCAGCGCTCTCGGCTGACTCTGCCCCTTTGGCCTCGTTGGTGTGGTAGGTTCCCTTGTGGCGGAACATGTAGCGGATCAGGAACACCAAGGTGCAGAGGATGGTGAAGATCACCACTGCTATGACACCTGCACACAGGAGGAAAGAAAAGATGCCCCTGGTGAGACCAGCTGCAGACTTCAACACAAAGAAAGGATCCCAAAACTCCTCTGAGCCGAGTTGAAGCTACTCAGGCAAGTGGGCATCATCATAGTTGCTTGGTTTCCACTACTCTAATATTTATATATAGCTGTCACTATATACAAAATGCAGCTCCATGAAGTCTGCGGGTGACTCTCATTCTGTAGGTAAAAACGTCAACCTTAATACCTATTTACAGACCTAAGCTTTGCTGACCATGAGGCAGAGGGTGCTGAGCACTCCCAGAACAGTGGGGTGTATTGGTGATATGTGGGCAGCTCTTTGAAGGTGGAATCTCTGATGTTCACTTTTTAGTCAATGGCTGTAAAGACCTATCATGGCTCCTCTACATGTCCTTGAAAATTGGCTTGGTTCACTGCTGGCTCACACCACCCACTAAGCACTGGCTCTGCATAATTGCAGATGTTCCTGCTTTATCATCAGTTCTAGCCTTAATTGCTCTCCCTGCAATGGTCCATTTTGGGTTCAACCCTGTTATAGAGAAGTCTCGTGAATGTTATCCTTCTTAGGATAAGTATCTATGTGATAAAACAACACTATTCCTGTTTGAGCCCTTCTCTACTGGCAAATGAATCTTCCGGGATGAAGATGTTATAAATTTTTCAGGTTAAAAAAAAATCTTTTTATCAGCCAGAGTTATGTTATGCCACTTTACCTTAACTGATGCACTAGGCAGGTGAACTGAGGCTGTTTAAGTGTGGCCTGAATTTTTCTGAGGAATGCAATGCTATCCTTCCAGTATTGTAAAGTTTCAAAGCATAAGGAAAAGTTACAAGTAATCATAAACATATAAATTAGAAAGGAAAAATTACACAGTAAATCAAGACTAAAGCAACAAACCTAAACCTGGATATGGAAACATACAGCCTTATTACCAACTGCAGTTCTTCTCAATCAGAGACATATAGTGCAAGGTATCTTGGAAAAGTAGACAAATTTCTTACCTCCAATAATAGCTGAGTTTCTGTTAACTCCATCTCCTATAGCTTGACCATTGTATGGAAAATCAGCACTTGCTGTAAATAGAGCATTAAAGATTCATGTTGTAAAAGCAGTGAAACTTCTGTAGAAGTTCAGAAATACATCCAAAATCCTCAGACACAACTTAAAAGAAAAAAAAAAAAAACTGTGGTCACTAGATATTTATCTATAGAGGAATAAAACCAAAAAGATCTGGCAATATTATCTAATCCCCCAGAACTACTTGTTTCCTCCTCGTAACAAAAATAAAATTAAAATAAAGGAGATATCCTTAGTAAGCATTGTTGTTGGTACAGAAGGACATTTTGTCCTTTACTAACATAAAGTCAGTAAGTTTTGAGTGGTAAAATAACACAAAACTAAACAAACCCCTCTCTTTTAAAAAGCGTGTGATCATACTTATTATTACAGAGATTTTTGCCTGTCACTGCTACCCATTAAAGGCTTCAGAAGCTTCCAGGATTTTGTGACTACCATTGGGTACAAATTCAAGCTCCTTGAAAGAAAAACTTGAATCCCTTTTGCTGCTGCATAGTCCAAGGTAAGAGAAGGAGCTGCAACTACCATTGGTCAGAGCCATAGAGCAGCTACCCCACAGAGCACATGTCAGAACTTTTGCCACTCTGGGAGAAAGCCCAGCATGCCACCTGAGCCACTGCTGGAGCTGCTTTGGAGCTGAGGAGCAAAACTGAGCTGGAGGAGATGAGGCATGGCAGGCATGGGAGGCTGTGGATGAGGAGAGCCTCCAGCACACAGTGAGGAGAGGAAACACAGGCAGATGTACTGGAGCATTCATTTGCCAGCGACCTGAAAAGGAGAGACTCCTTGCAGCAGAGTTGGATGAAATTGGATGAATTTGGATAGTAGCCTTGGTTTTAACCTTCAGAAAATATCACAGAGGCTTTTCAAAGGCAATCTCATCAGCATTTTCTTTATAGTCAGACATAGCAACTAGACACTGCAATGACTAGGGCAGCCCATGGAGCGGGTGAGTGGTTGCAAGCATTTCCTTCCTTGTCACTGGACCATGGCATTGATTTTGAAATAGAGAAAATGTTGTTAAAAGAGTGT
Source organism: Acridotheres tristis (assembly GCA_037013685.1). Classification (NCBI taxonomy): domain Eukaryota; kingdom Metazoa; phylum Chordata; class Aves; order Passeriformes; family Sturnidae; genus Acridotheres; species Acridotheres tristis. The sequence continues at coordinate 49,083,509 of CM072886.1, forward strand.
TAACTGGAGAAAGTTAAAATAATCAAGGATATACTTCTTAGGGCACCATTTAAAACCCCAATTTTTTTTCTTGCTTGATGGATTGGGTGATACTGTATGAAAATAATCAGTTGCCTTTACAGACCAGTGATCCATTCAGTATACCAAAAACTGGCTGAGGGAGTTCAACTGTCTTTCTGTTAGCATGGAGTAAAATCCATAATAAAGTTCCTTTTGTATTGTTATGCAGCGGCACAAAAGAATGAATGGTTTCAGCTTGCCACATGGCCTGAAAAGAGGTTTGGGGCTAGAGTAGCCCTGTGTATGCCTACTCAGAGAGAAAGTCAAGCCAGCTGTGTGTTCAGCAGCTAGTTTTTGGCTGGCTGCCTGGGGGACAAACAGGAGAGAGCTTCTCAGAGCTCAGCAGAGGGGCCCTGTCCAGCAGTTTTTGCCAGCAGCACTTCTGCCTTTGACATTTGTTGGTGCTCTGGCTTCTGAAAACCTTCTTTTGCACTCCTCTGAAACGAATCAAGCTATATATCTTAAAAGATAAATAAATACCTGGTCCGTATCAGTGGATTTTGCTCCAAAGAACTGTGCCTGGACCATTAATGAAGACATTTTGGCATAGGATCCATAAACATACCCTTGCAGTGCTAAAAGGGAAGGACTGGCAGTGGGAAATCCTACTTTTAAACCTGCCCTCCCTGCATCTCAGGGAAAATCCTAAAGCATTATAACACTGTGGGGAAAGCTTCAGTTTGCTAAATCACAAGGATTCCCCTCTGCCATTCTAACCCAAAAGGAGGCCCCTTGTCATCCAAGCAGCACCACAGGCAGTTAACAAATGGCATTTGCCACTTGCTTGAGAGTTGGTCTCCTGTGTCCTCACATAAGAAATTTGAAAATCTACAATGGTCACAGTTCGTCCTTACCTGACAATTGAATATGATAATTTATCTTCCTTTAAAAGGTTATTTCAAGGACAATGGCACCAATGAAGTGTGAAGAAAAAGGAAAGCTGCTGTTCCATGGCAGTATCATCCTTCTCAAGCTGCCCCATCAAACTGGTTATGCTACAAGGGATTCCTGGCAGATGGAAGACCACAGCCTATGATGTTCAACAGGCACTGAAGCATACTGCAGGGTAAGTAAGGGCATGATGTAGGAACTCCATCCTTGATCTTGTCTGAGAGCTGCTGCTAGGACTGGACCCAATGCCTCCACCATAGCTGCTCTCCCTTGCATCCTGTTATCTTACACACTTAGGAGGAGCTGTCCATTGGATCAACATGCACTTGTGCTTCACTCTGAGACTCTCACCTCTGACAAAAAGGACACAGGAACATGTGTCTGGGAGAAGGGGACACTATTTCAGCAAGTGCTCATCATCAGATTGGCAAAATTGTGCCCCGTTGCAGCTGCTGGAGAACCAACTGTGCTGCAGGGAAAAAAGGAGCTTAAACGTTCAAGAATCTTTTTTTTAAAAGCACTTGCAGTAGTATTGGCAGACATTATCACTGTAATTCATGAATTGCTGTTCTATTATTCTTGTGCCACCAAGAGACCTGCTTGTGTATTATGGGGTTTTTTTGACTGAAAAATTGTATCTAAAATGTCATCCAAATATCACTTTATAGAATATATTTTGCTGCAAATATATCTATACTTTCTTTTACTTGAAATATTACTATAGATAAAGGAAAAAGAAAACAACTAATTAATTTCCTTTTTTAATGGGAAGTTCCCTTGAAATTCTTCAGTAGCTTCTCAAAAAATCAGAAATAACTACAGATCAGAGTTCTAGGAACCACAAAAGGGCAATTCCTGCCACAGCAATTAGGCAGACAAGAACATATGAGGGTACAGTCCTTGACCCTCCAAGATGAGCTTAACAGAGTATTGTTCCTAACAGGTACCAAGTGCAGGTATATCAGACAGGAGTTACATCATTCAAACACATGGGGATTTCTCTCTGACCTTACTACAGTCACATTCCTTGGCAATATTAAGCAACTTTACCAAAAAGACAACTAACACGAGTTTTTCTCCCATTGATGCTGAAATTCAGGAACTAAAAGAGGAAAGAGCACGTTAGAGCATGCCAACAAAGGGACAGCAGTAATACTGATCCTCTGGTAAAAGCACAGAAGACTATATCAAGTGTTGTTTCATAGGCTGTAAAGAGTAATTCCTAAAATGAATCTTCTCTAGGTTTCTTCAAGTACCGAGGGTCTCACGTGTGTGATTCAAAACATGAAGAATGGAGCAAAGAGCTTTTTAATCTATCCTAGAAAACAGAAAATCTGTTCTGAAAAGCTAAATATTGACCCAATAAATGGCCTGTCAGCTGCCTGAAATCCTCTGCAGTTGTGGCACAGAGCCATCAGTTTGCTGTCACGGCACACCAAAGACCTTTTCCTAAAACCTGCAGCTAGCGCAGGGACAGATTGCCCTGTATCAGGAAATGCTAAGCTCCTCTGTGGCTTACAAGCATCACTTTGTCTGGTTCTCTTCCCGGATCCAAGCTGGCTGATGCTGTTCTTTTCACCCTGTCTTTCCACAGCAGGTCATCAGTTTTGCTTCCAACACCACCATCCTGAAGCTAACTTACGTAAAGGGACACAGTACTCTTTGCTTTTTCTTTCTTTCATGGGCTGCTGTTTACAAGGCCGTAGTTTCCATAATCACAGAATAAATCTACAGACTGTACTTATGTTTTCCACTTTTCAACTTTCTTTTATTAGGCTTAGGGTAAATGGTGTTAAAGAAACTTTGCAGCACCTAAAAGGGAGATTAAAGACTGACTGCAGGCAAATTCCATATTCTGGCCATCATTTTAATGAAATTTGCAGCTTTAGGTGACCACAAAAATGCAGCAGGAGACCTACCATCTATCAGCATGCCCAGCATGGTCACTGCCACAGCCAGATGCAAAAACAGCAGCTCTCAATTAATGGAGAGGGAAGATAGGACTGGATAAACAGAGCACAATTAGGATTAGATGTTAAATATGACAGATGTGCTTGCTTTAGCTGAGTGAATTAATTCTGCTTCATTATAACAGGCAAGATTTTGCATCTGCCATTTTCAGAGGGAAAATGTTTTACAATGGATCCCACATAAAAGCCTTTCGCAAATTCACAAAATTGAGGTTATAAAATGACCCTGGCAAAGTAGTCCAGAAGGTGAGTGTGGGCTGAGAAATGAGCAATAGGTTGTTCAGTAAAGGTGAGTGGAAACCAAAACCAAAGGAGGGTGGGGATTTTCAGACAAAGAGCAGTATCAAGTACACAGTAAAAAGACAAGTTTTGTTTTTAGATACATTACTGGGAGTGTTATATATAAGTCAATTTTTTAAATTGAACTTTTTTACTGAGTGGGCAAGTCTTGGTTAAAATATACTGCACTACAAAGGAAGATGCCGTTAAGATTTGCTCCAAAAAGGAAGTGTGAGATTTATCATACTTCTAAAACAATCAATGAAATGTGAAATGTTGGAAAGTGAATTTGTTCAGACTAGATCTAATGTGCTGCAAGACTTCTTTGGCCTTTCATCTTTACAGATGTCCACAATTTTAAGAAGTGTTCGTCCATTATTAAAACCAGCTGAGTTTCCACATAAATATGAACTGGAGAAGCAACCAGAACCACTGGATCTGGTGATCACAAGGTATATACAACTCACATCAATCAAGGCATTGATTAGAAGTAGAACAGTAAGATAACAAAATAAAATAAAAGATATGAACTATAACTCCTTCTTCCTAATTGTGTTTTGCAGCCAAGCATCCAAGAATTGACTTTGCAATGAGAGCAAATGCTTACTTACATGTTAAGATTATGAGAAAGTGTTGGACACTGGATGCATTCACTAATCTGGCTCTCCATAGGACCACAGCACAGAGAAAAATAGAAGCAAGCTCTCTTGTGGCATTCTGTAAATTATGTCAGCTCTGCTGGTCAGGTGAGACTGTACTATGCGGTTTGGAATTACAGAGCTCTCCTTATTACAGACTCTAAGTATAGAATCTAATTGCTTGACTCTCGGTAGCAGAAATTAATGTGCAGTTGCAGCCACATTCCCCTTCCTGAAGGGACTGGATAACAAGTGAAACTCTTAAACACATGCACAGAAATGATGGAGCAGGAGTAAACAACGCTATTACAATCTTTAGAGTGTCTTCTGTGCTCATTCTGCTACCCATACCCATCCCACCCACTTCTCTCCTTCTGAGTCTGGCTCTGTGAAGAGCTCCCATGACACATAAACTGCAGTGATTCAGCAAAAGAAAAAAATATCTGAAGCAGTATTTAAAAAGTTGTCTCTTTTAATGCACATTTTTATGTGTCTTACTTTGTATTGAAAGTTCATATCTTTTAATTTTTTTAATTAATACATCTATTTTTTTCCTACTTCTCTAAGCTGAAAACTCAGAAAAGAGGAAAACTACCCCTACTCCTGCTTTTCTAGGCAGTTGAGAGCAAATTCTGAGGGAGGACTGTTTAACATTAAACTCTGTTAAGAGACTTTACTTGAAGTCCTACTGACATCAGGTTAAGTATAGAACCAAGAATTTGGCTGTAGTGATTTTTAATATTAAACACCTCCAAGTTTAAAAAAAACAACCTCACACTTACCCCCCACAAAATATTTAAAATATATTATTAACCATGTTGTTTGCAAAAGGTCAGGATTTTCTAGCCTACGATGTGGGGTCAATCATTACTCCTTGAATTTTTAGTGATGCCTCAAGTGTAGTGTTAGAGGGTAATATGTACATCCCTATTATAAGCCACTTTCCTGACTTTATGGAAATAGAAATCTTCATATTCACATATGAATAAATTTTTTTTGGCACAAGCTACAGGATATTGCAAAAAATACACCCACTTAGCAATTCTATAACTACCAGAACAGATGTGCAACTTAGAGGGAAAACTGGGGCTTTTAATTTTAAAAATGTCATCTTCTTTCTGTTGCCAATAATAATAATTATTTGGAACATGAAAATCTCCATGTTGGAACAAAATTCACTAATATATTCAATCTTTTACAACCATCTTGACTGGGGGGATAGAGAGGAAAAAACCCTAGTGTAAATGATAAAAAATCCTCCAATGCATTAATAGTTAAGCTATTTGGACCAATTACTTAAACTAAGTTTTGTCAAGTATCTTCTGTTAGATCAAAAATATTTTGAAAGGTTATATTTTATTTTTCTTAAGAACTTTTAATTGAATTTCAAGCGGTTTTTATGTCAGCTTCTGGTGAGTTCTGCTGAGAGAGATGCCTGCACAGAGATAATGGAAAACACAAAACCTGTGGGTTTACATTTATAGTGTGAAGGCTGTCCAATCCTGTGTTTTTATTCCAGTACGAAATGAGTATAAATTAAAAAATTCTCTTCAATGATGGCTTAATAGAAACATTGTCTTGTTTCTATTCTGTCCCTTCTGCATGCAAATGTGTGGGACAGTGGGAAAGTAAGTGGGAATTATAGAAGAAAAGTGTTGTTGGATATGTTACTGTAAAAAAATGCATGCATTTTAGAATGAACAATGGAAACACTCACAATGAACAATGGCAGTGATGGGAGAAAATGAAGTGAAAGCTCTATGGTCAATGAACTGGGGCAATAAGACTCTTAACACTAGGCAGCAGACAACCCAATCAGTCAAGATAGCTGTTTGAGAATTGCTGCGTTACCCGCCCTTTAATTTCCTTCTGCAGGTGAGCTTTGCTGTCCATACTCTTAAGGAGGGGAAGAAATTGAGTTTTATCCATGGCTTACGCTGAGTTGTACAATATCAGGTTTTTTTGGTCTTGAAAGTCAATCTTTCTAGGGAAGAAGGCACTGTAAAACTTGTACCTTATTAGGAGACCCATCTTTGCAGCTCAAACTCCCCCAGACAGTCGTGGATGAAATACAAAAACAAGAAAATCATTCCTGCACTGTCTGTTGGGATGGGTTAGGTGATTTTTCCTTGCTGCCCCCTTTTTATGATCGTTTCACACAAAAGCAAGTAATTGCACAAAGTAGTTGTAAGGCAAGACACTTTATAATACTAATACCTGGTACTTGGTACAGAATTTTATTCATTTAAAAAGGAGAACAAACATTTAGCATCACTTTTTGATTTTGTTCATCTGCAGCTGAACTTCAGCAAGTTGGATCTCAGAATTAGTTTTCTGAACATTTACTCTGCCAGATTTCAAATTGACTTGCAGCACATTAGAGCACCCTCATCCATCAAAGACCAAAACTCATCTATCTTTTTATTCCTGGTAATAACACCTTTTTGACACTCAGTCTCACTACCAGACAAGAGTCATGCTGGCCTAAGCTATCACTTCTATAAAAATTTTATGAGCAATGCTTACATTTCATCTGTTAAGGAGGATACACAAATACTTCCTTTTATAATTAATGTAGAAGATGAAGCGCTTTGGTGCTCTCAGAGGAACAGTGGAGTTAATGCTGGTCAAAGCCTGGCTATATATAGCTAATCACTGACAATGGACCCAAAGGGAATATGTGAAAGGAATAGCCCTCCCCTCCCTCCCTCCCCCTTCCAAAGAAAAGAGGAAAATCTCCCCCAATGACCAAGAATACCAAACAAACCTGTAAACTTATGACATCTACAAAAAAAGGAGAAAAGAGAGAGAAAGGCTTGGATTGGGAATAAGAAATTGGTCAGATTGGAGAGTTTAAACCTAAAAAACCCCTTTAATAGCTGTAATGACCTGACTGTAATCTAGAATAACCTCTTACACAGGAAGTAAGTGCATTTCTGCCTGAGGAAGGGAAAAATAAAGCAGTCACATGAAATGCTCAGGTATCTAAATGCTTCCTTCTCTACTCCATTTCTTTCCTAATTTATGCCATTTCTATGTTCCTGGTTAAGATTAGTACTTGTGTAAAAAAAAGTCTTTCCAGAGGATGGAAAGGACTCTCTTTTTAGTATTAGCACCTTCTCTTGACATTAGGTAGCAGCATTAATATTCAAATCACTGCTTATGAAATAGCTACGATAGTGGTCTGTCAACGAATGTCAGAAGAATTTACAAGCTTGGCAGCCTGCCAACAGTCTGATACACTAGGCAGAGTGTCAGAAATCCCACACAGAAATTATATAGTTTTAAAGTTAACAGAAAGCTATGCATAATTGTGTGAAGGAGCTAAATGAGACTGAGGGAGGCGTTTTTATTCCAAATCAATAGAGAGATTTGCAGTAATTCAAGCACCATACTTAAACCCTTTAAGAATGAAATACTAATTGTGCCAAATTTCAGACAGATGCTCTTTTTAGTTAGGTGTTTGATGGGCCGGAGAAAAATAAAAACTCCTGCATCTAAATGTTTACCATTTACCCTCTTGTCTGCAACATACACTTGGTGCTTAGAAACTGAACTATGAGTTTCTGCTAGACTTAATCCCTCCTGACTGTTTGACAAAACATGCTACCTGCTTGCTTGAAAACAACTCAAGTCAAGGCCATGGACTACTGAGACAATATTTATATTGGGAGCATGGGGGATGAACGCTGGTCACTCTCGATAGAGTAAACAATCACAAAAATGCACCAGACTGTCAGTGGAAAAGCCTTTTGACCCACAGGGCAGGTTGCAAGTTTATCTTCAGTCTCTTGTATAAAAAGTATAAATATTAAGCTACCTTACTGGCAGACAAACAGCCTCTCAATGTTTACATGCTATGTTAATTAAAAAAAGCCAAACCCACCATACTGAGTAATCAGTAACCCTGAAGAAAGAATCTGGCATCATTCTCTGATTGCAGTATGCATTGCTATGCTTGAAAATAGGAGGACTGTCATTTTATTCTAGGAAATGCCTTCATATCTATTTCTAATTTTGCGAACACTAGGACATCAAATTTAGATGTGTAAGGCTGCATCACGAATAAAAGTGGTGCAGCTCCTCTCTGCCTCCTGCCTGGACTTGCATGCCCTTGCAGGAAGCCTAGGGAAGTGGCTCTGCTCTCCTGCCATCCCCTAAAAAAGAGGATAGCATTATGTCATATTGCACCACTGACTTTAATGCTCATGCTCTTGGATCCACTGATGTGTACAGGAGTCTTTCAATGTCTCTGGCCAGGAGAAGAGTGTTTTGTTCATGTGTTTGTGACTTAAGACCACTTTGAGGGCTGAGTTGTCACCCCATGGCAAATAATGCCTTTCATTTTTCCTTCCCACCATGTCATTTGTAACAAGCCCTTGACAAGGGCAAAAGCTACTTCCCATCTTGCTAGCCACATCTATATCAACACACATCTGACCCAGATTCTCCTTAGGTGCTGCTGCTCTGCTCTCTGAGACGTGGTACCAGTGGTCAGGGGGTGAGATGCGACACAACCGACAGCTTCTGAATCTGGAAGGTGACCTTCAGTAACATGAGTGACACTTTCTCTTAGTGCAGAAATTGATTGCTCTCTTTCACTTGACAAAGAAATTAGCTGACCAAATAGGTGATCTTGGATGTATGGCTGGTGCTCAGTGCTGTTGCTCCCCTCTCCTGCCATCACTTGTTAAAGGAAGAGGGAGGAATGAATTAGTAACAAAAAGAGAGTGAATCCTGCAAGCAGATGTTTTAATCTTGATGACAGTGGTACATGATTTTGCCAGACATGCTCAATATAGGTTTCAAAGTAAGCTGTTGATTTGTAAAAGGCAAGACATTTCAACTATTACAAAAAAATAAAGAGCATTTAGGATTTAAACATACACAGTCAGAAAAAAGTCACGCCCCTCGAAGAATGTTGCAGATGTAGAATTTAATCCTGCTCCATTTAATTTGTAATACGTTGAAGCTAATATAGGTTTAACTAAATGCCATGTTAAATACTCTACATGCCATTCTGTTCCTACTCAGAGTAAATGCATCGTGCAGCTAGAGAGCGCTATGACAGCTTAGAGCTGCTAAAGCACAGTTTGCCAACAATTGTGTATACCTTGCCTTTCTGGATCGCTTGCTTTTACTAAATTAAAGACTGGGTGGTTTGGCAAGCTGGAGCACATTTTACCTAAAACAGAGAGGCATATCCATATAACAGGTCTCTTTTATCCTTTTTTTATATAAATAAGAAAAATTTGGAGGTGAAATTTCATTAATATTCGGCAGAACTTTAGGTAAAAGCACCCACATACTGAACAACATCACTACAATAATATGCAACTTCTAATTTTAACTACAAAGCATTTTAGGTGTTGAATTTTTTTACTACAAAAATAATCATATTTGGGCTTTTGTTTGCTTCTCTACAATGAGCAAGGCGTCAGTTAGCACTCACCTATATCTTAGCTAATTTGAACTGAGAGATATTAAAAACCCCTTGTGATTAGCTTTTTTTTAACCTATGCAGCAGTAATAGATATTAAAATGCACACCAATACAGTTAAAGGCCATAGAAATGAAAACTTTTGTTTTGAATTGTATGCCAGACAGGTAATTCGATAGCTTGGACAACAGATAAAGGTAGAACGTGTAATTTTTAAATACTATGTTCATTGATCAGGCTCTTTTTAGCCTCTTTTCTACACTCCTATTGTTATAACCAAAGCAAATTGGATTGTCGGACATGAACTGAGATAATACTGATGGGAGGAAAACACAGGAAGTGAACTATGGATGATCTGCTTGGATGTCATTATTGACCTTTTTCTTTTAAATGACCAGAAAGTCACGTTCCAGAAAAGAATGACTTGTTGAATTCCTGTGCTTCATCATCACCAAGAAAGGATCACCATAGCAACAGGAAAAGACTACGCATTGTGAGAATACTCACAAGCTGAACAACATCATGGTTTAAGATAATGTCCCATGAGCATGGCAAAATGCCAGGCAGGGGAGGGAGGGAAGTGGGACTTCTACAATAACAAAGGAATTTAAAAAGAACTAATACTGCAAATGTGAAATATATGTGTATTCAAGACTAAAAGACAGTGAGTCGACAAGCTGTACAGCTCATTTGTCTGGGCAGAAAATCAACAGGGCTTCTTATTGTTAAATCCCTGAACTACTTTTTTAAAGTTCAGCTGCCAAATGACTGATGCATGCCGTTATGATTTTCCCTTTTGCCTCTCTGTTAGGGCATCCAAAATGTTTTGCATCTAGCAGGAGATGTTCATTCAGTAATGTCTCAGTTTGAAAGACAGGTATTTGCTAAGAAAAGGCAGGAGCCCCTTCTCTGAGATGGAGAGCGGAACCCCCTCCCCTCCAATTATTATAATTTTGGAATCGGGGGCTCTCAGGCAAAAGATACGGGGATAGGAATAACAGTTCTTTACTGATATATGTAAGAAGGCAAACAGCAGAAACAGCATCAGGTATAAAAGCTGAGCCCAGAGCAGAGCAGTGTAGCTCAGTTCCAGTCCCTTTTGGCCACAGGCTCCCTCTCCCTGCGCTCAGTTCCCGGTGCTGTGGGCAGGGCAGGGCTCGCTCAGCTGAAGGGGCTGGGGGATGGCGGCGGCGGCCCAGGGCTGAGGGCGATGGAGGAGCCGCTCCCCCTCACGGGCTCGGCCGTGGTGCTCGGCACAGTGCCCGGAGGCAGGAGGATGAAGCGGGAAGGCAGCAGAGCGATGTCTGACAGCAGGGAACGTGGCTCCCGGCGCTGGGATGGCGGGAGGGTGGTAGGTAGCAGCACTGGCCGCCTTCCCCCGACTCCACCAGCGAGAGAGAGCCCAGGCCCCTGTCCCACCTCTCCTTTTTCCGTGTTCCCCTTTTTTCCCCCATCCCCTTTGAGAGAAACTGTTACTAGCGAGGGTGTAGCCAAAATTACTTAGCATAACAATGGAAAAAACTCCACAGAAAGAAAAGAAAGAAAAGAAAAGAAAAGGGAAAAATTCAACCCCCAACAAGTAACTACACAGAAGAGTTTACAGAAAACATCTCATGTAGGTCACCAATAATTAGGCAGAACCTGCTTAACTTCCAGCAATTATCTGCAAAGTCTGATCCAGCATTGCCGTCAAGAGGTGAAAGAATCATTACCTTCGTCGTCTGGTGTATCTGTTCTATTTAAACACTTATCTTGGATCACCTCCTAGAGCATTTTTCAATTCTCAAAGTTCAATTCCACAATATTTGAGAAACAAAGCTAAAAACCTATGCTTAACTCAAAATATGTATCAGGATGAGTTCAGGCTATGTCACTGAATTAAATTTAAACCATATGATACTTCCCACAAATTTTTTCCCAACTTTTTTATTTTCACTATGAAACATCCATCCTCAGCTCTCATGTTTTGTTAATAACTATTTAAAATTAAATAAGTAACATAACACTAAAAATTACAGATAAAAACATGTTTGAAATGAGAAACGCTGCATATAGTAATTGCTGCTTTCTAAGCTGAGTTATTTGCAACCATTTCTTTGTGACAAAGTGTGGCTTTTGGTTTAACATCACTACAAGTGCTTCTGTGAATTTCAAAGCTGCTTTTTGTCTTTGTCCCTTCAGCCAGTTTAGTAAAGGAGTAAATTCACATTGAGAGAACTGAGACTCTTCCAGTTGTGGACCCCATGATGCACCTCTGATTCCTCCATTTTCTCTCTCAACATGATTTGTGTTAGAAAGTCTTAAGTAGGGTTTGGAAAACATAAAAAATCCTCAGTGAAAACTGCCAATTTACTAATGCAAAGTGACACTAAACCCAAGCATTTTAATTTAGATGATGATCACTTTGATGACTGACAGGCTATGAATTTGATGACTCGAGGTTACACAGTCTACAGAATATATTTTTCCTGTGACTGAACTATCTGTGTCAGACAACCACTGATACTTTCACAAAGACTCAGTTGTTTTTACTGATATCGATAAATGAATTGCTGAGATACCTCTTCTTTGTACCATGGAAATGCCACCTACAGTAGAAGTTAAGACATTGCTCACCAACACCTGAACATCGTTTTACTCCTGAAACAGTAAAACATCACTCCTTTGCTGTGAACTTTATTTCTACCATAACTCACCTGATATTGTTTCTTTCTTTGGTGTACAGCAGTCCCTCACTAGAAATCTTTGAAGCAATATGATCTCTTCCCTCTGCTGTAGGGATCCACTCTGCTGTGGATCACTGGCAAGGACAAGAGGAGGGGTTCCTAGCTCCCACCCTTACTAAAACTAATAATTACCAAAAATGAAGGTGGGTCTCTTGAGCTCTATTTGCCCATTACTTGAAACAGTTAACTCCGACTATGGCAATGAAATTTATTTTTTACTGGCAGAAGTTAACAGACAGCTTGAGCCAACCTACTAGCATGCTGCATGTTCCCTGACATCCTTGACATTGTCTCTGTGTCCAAGTACTACAGTTTATCCAGAAGAAAAAGTGTAAATTGTAATCTGTCAGGTCAATAAAGTTTACAAGATGAGACAGAGCCAACACAAGGTCAAGCATAATAGCATGTGCCAAAGACAAACAGGACCTCTTTCTTTGAACTGCAGGAGCTATTAGGAACAGTGCAAATATCCTGAGCAAATCCTACCATAATCTTTTGCTAGCTTCCGCTGAAATGAAGAGGAAAGAAAAGTAGCCAACAAAAATTACCAACCAAAGCCCATTAGATGCATATGATTCACAGCAGGAGGACATCTTGAAGAAGTTTATGGCACACTTTTTAAAGACATGAGCCAGTGAGAAATCCTTCAGAAAATGTGTTTGAATAGAAAGAGGAATATGGATCCTAACCTTCAGGTACAAACAAGTCTAATAATTTCAGAGAAGAAAGGTACTACTAATTTATGATGAAAAAAATTCATGTAGAAAATTGCATGTTGTAAGTCAGGAAGAGACACACTGAAATCTTACAATGGCATGGCATGGGAGCAAGCAAGGAGGGAATGACAGATTTTAAAGAATGATATTGCTTTTACTAATGTTTGGAACTCTCAGCTCTACAAGGGGCTCTGTCTCTCCTTAGAAACAGCTGCCCTACCTCTCTGCTGAAGAAGAGATAAAAGGAAATGCTGCAAGGAGTTGCTTGACACTGCAAGGAAAAAAGCCCTAAACAACAACAACAACAAACCAAACCAACCAACCAACCAATCACCCACAAAAATACAAACCTCAAAGGTACGACCTTGACATGTACTTCTGAGAAAGACATATATACCTGCCTCCTCTTATAAAAACTGGCATATGGATGCATCCCCAAACTCAAAGACTAATCATTATCAAAATCATTATGGACCAAGTTTTTCCTCTAGCATTTTAATTTTATACCACTTCTAACAATAAATTTGCCAGGACAGGCTCTAATTTACACTCTACAACTGAAATCAGAATGAGGACAAAATGCAAGGGAGGCATCAACATAGACCTGAGCCTATAAATCTAAAAGTAATCTGATACTCAGAAGCAAAAGACAGAAAAAATTCTCCAAAGTTAGCCACAATGTCTATTTTCAAGGACTGTCAGTCACAAAACAGGGTGAGATTGCTGGGATCTGCAAATTGTTTTGGCTTCCAGCATTTCCAGTACACTATGAATGACACCATGACTAATGAGATTTTCTATTAAACACAGTCTATGGAAAGTAGACATTTTAGAAAACAAATCAGCACTTTACATAAATGCATTTATGCCTAAAATTAGATTTACTTTTTTTTTTATATGAAGCTGACTGCAATATACTCACTTATTAGGAATACAGCATAAGAAACACTACTGTACCTTATTTATATGTAGTTGAAGGTTTTTGCTGGCTACTGAGAAAGTGCTATCACATCAATCACATCAGTTAGGTCAAAACTCAACATTTAAATAGCCTAAGACTTACAGAAAAGAAAAAAAAAAGCACAATACTAAAAAAAAGCAAAAAAAACCCCTGTAACTGCATTTAAAAGTGATGGCAAATCTCTGTCATTCCAGTTTTGCATTTCCTACCATGATTATAGCCCTACAGTCACCTATCAATCACTTAACTCTCATTTTTGCTTTTCTTTACAGAGGAAGGCAGATGGGTTTCTTCTCTGAACTGCTCCACTGGGTTAATGTGACATGAATGCCACCTTACCTGAGTCTAAGTGCCAGGGGTCAGTGGCAGCCGACATTGGTGGGATGGTGAGTGGAGATGTTCCGCAGTTGGATTCCACCAGTTCTCCTTGGATATGGATGTGAGAGGAGGTGTTGGTAGGTCTCAGAGCTGCTTTGAGTGGAGCAATCTGGTTGAACTGGACTCTCGATAGGCAGCCAGTGAATCCTGGGGTGTTGTATTTATATATATCTTGGTCAATCTTCCCAATTTCTACAGGAAATTGAAGAGGGAAAAAAATAATCAAAACAATTAATTGCTTTGGAAAGCACAGTTGGCCTGAACACATTGAGTCCCAGAGCTCAGTTCCCAAGTCCCTCTCTGGAGGAGACTGAGATTGTGTCAGACCCTGACAGGTTTCTTTACATTTCATTACAGATTAAAGCTGGAAACCTTCAGGCCTTAACATGACTCGGTTTCACTGCTATGCTATCATTAAAATGAAAGGCTGGCATGAAGGAGCCAGTGAAGGAGTCATCAAAGAACAAAAGGTCAGGAAAAAGTATCTTTTCTGAGAAGAATATTGGAAGAGAAGGCAGAAGAACAGTCTTGGCCAGGGTCTGACCTCCAAGCTGAAGCTGCTGCTGCAAGAGATGTCCCTTCCTTAGCTCTGACCTATTGCCCTCTCAGTTCTCCTGGGGGGCCAGGACCACTTGTGGTCACTCCTGTCCCTCTCCTGTCTCCTCATCAGGAGAGCAAGTCTGCCTTCATCAGGAGACCAAAAATGAAGGGTCCTCCTGGGTCCCTTCTCTTGGGAGCCAAGCATTTCTTTGCCAGGGAGCAAGCTTCCCTTCTCCAGCAGGCCACATATCCCTGTGGCCTGAGGTGGAAAACCATCCATCTCCAGTCTCTCTCCTTTATTCCATGCAGTGCTGAGACATGGCAGGATCTCATCCAGCCCTGCTGAAGGCTGAGGGAGCTGAGACCCTGATGTCAGTCACTTTGCTGCTGTGGGCTGACAGATAAGCTGGAAGATGGCACCCATGAGCTGAGATCAGGGCTCTGTTACCACTCTCTAAAACAGCTGTTGCTCAAAGTTGCACCCCAGGTAGCTTTCTCCCTTCTAAAACACCAGCTGAGATGACCCCAAAATAATGTAAAACGCCCTTACTACTCAGGAAACCGGCATCTGCTCCCAGCTGTTTGAATTCTGCCAGGACCTGTTGGAACAGCCTGAGTCACAACCAAATCAAAACTGTCCCTCTTTGTCAGCTGTCTGTATTACAGGGGTATTAACATTTCAAAGCCTCACTGCAGTGTCCAATATAATATTTACACGACAGTGGCGAATTTGGTTTCCTTTCTTCTCTGGTAGCACAGAGTGAATGAAAAGGACACATGAAAGCATCATGTTTGTGCTGTATCAGGGACTATTGCTCCAGAGGCACCAGGACACTTCCAACTGCCTTTTTCTGGGTCACTAGGTTAATGCCTGGCCCTTGAAGTCAGTGGAAAAAGTCATACTGAGCTGAGCAAAGAAGTAGAGGGACAGAGGGGACAGAAAAGAGGGAGCAGCACCATGTTATTCAAAGGCAACCTTTTCAGATAGGAACAAGGATAAGTGTCGGAAAATTTGGTTTTTGTAGCAAAAAAAAAAGCCTGTAAGTTACATGATTATGTAATAAAAAAGAAAGGAAGGAAAACAGAGGTGGGAAAGAAAAACTTCTGAGAGGTATGAAGAGGAGGTATCCTTTTAATAGATACCTATTTTATTCCTTTTGCTCTGCCTAGTCTCTGTTCCAGGTCAGCCTTTCCAGGCATCAGTGGGAAAGGGCTTTATTTTAAGAGTTCCCAAACTAGTTAAACTGGGAACCAAAATACATCTGGGTTTGAATTTTGCTACAAAAAAAAAAAAAAAAAAAAAAAAAAGCAAAAAACCCTAAAATTATTAGAAAAATGCATTACTGACGTTTTGGAAATGTCTGTGTTCAGTTCTGACCAAATCAGGAACAATTATAAGAGTCTGGGCTGTTTAGTGTCCCTAAAAATTAGGATGATATTTATGACAGTGTTATATTCCTAAGTTTACTGAGGGCTTGGCATCAGGGATACAAGCATGGAGTTTCAAGGCTACATACAAACCAGACAAACAATTTTATTTTGGGGGTTTATCCCTTAATCATGTAGTGTGAGAAAACTGCTGGAATCAGGTCAGATCTAGAGCATGACTAAAACAACTTCATGGTTTTCTACCTTTCTGTCTTTGCAATCGTGTTAGAATGTTAAACACACAACATTTAAGTCTCCCTCATACCTAGCATGAGGGCACACAACAAATATGGATAATCTGAAAAATACTTGCATTGGATCATTATACAATCCACTACACAGGAATGGATTTTCTAGTCCCTGCATTTTCCGTTCTCTTTCTCACTTAAGAATGTCTTTACTTTGCTAGTGCTTATCCAGCCTGTATTAATGCTACAGTCATGTTTCACAAGCTGGCAGTGAGCAGTGACTGTCATCTCTGACAAAGTGGATATATCCTCAGGACTCAGATAAGGGCTAGCCTAAATGCTTACAATAATTGTATTAGGCGCATCTAGCTCTCCTTCAAAAAAAAAGGTTTTTTGAAAAAAAATTAGCATTAGCAATATCGCCTTCAAAAATTTGCTAGTAAGTAAAAAGCCTCACATATGCACGTACATTTTCCATAGTTACTAGAAAAGCTGTACAAAAGCCAGTTCATGCATTAGAATACTACCTGTAGACTACATCACTCAGACATGGTTCCTTTCTGACTGCAATATTCACTCTCCCTTACTTCAGTAAAATATTCATGGCATATTCAGTGAAGAGCTATATTTTTAAATAATCCTTATAATCTAAGAAACAATTACAAGACTCTTCAAACACCGTAACCACTGCTGCTAACAGTTTAGTGATTTTACTCGCATCTTAGCTATTCTGTGGTTCTATTCTATTTTAGCTATTATTTATTTGACTTCATACAGAAGCTAATAAACTCCCACTCACAATCCTGACTGACAAGAACAAAGATCCATGAATATGACTGTGCTAATTTAGCAACTTCAGCGCCATGCTTCTCTAACTCCATGAATAAGTGATGGATACTAGATACTGAAAGAATTAAAAAAAAAAAAAAAACAACAAAAAAGCCCAACCTAACACGGCACCTTTCTAAAGACCCACTTTTGTTTAAAACATTCCCTAAGTGATGGCTGTGAAAATGTAAATTTCCTGCCAGCTCGCATCTCATCAGTGCTAAAACAATGTAGATCAGCTTCCATGACTATGAACATGTTCCTGCCCCTGCATATCCCTTGGGGCTCAGCACACCGATATCCTCTGATGTTAGGCCATTCCTCTTTGTTTCCCGGGCATTTGAGCCTAAGAAACCAGTTCCTGGGGAGTGCAATGATTGCAAAATGAAATATATCTATGTTCTCATGACTAAAATTCAATTTTCTCCCTGTAACAAAGAGGAGAGAAAATCAGATGATGACAATGACATTATTTAAAAAAACCGAAATGTACAATGCAACTACTTTGAATTATTCCAATTTGCAGCACATAAACTGCTGCAAAGTCATATAAATATTACAGCATACAGATTATCATTACTCAATAACAACATTTATATTATTGCTTTCAGATCTGATGCAACAATCTCCTGCTGGCAACTTACCCTCAGGTATTTCTGTAATGAAAGACTGCAAAAAATTAACTTCTAGGCCCTTTTTTTACTTCAACTGGTTTTAACCATTTTCTGCCTTGACCACACAACCTTCTGACTTGAGAAGGCCACAATTACACAAGACCAATCAGGTGAACCTATTTTACCACAGATGTATTGCAGCGTAACACTAAGCATTCACAATAACACAATAACTATGCAATTGATTTTTAAACATTTTAAAAAACTATTTTAAAAATCTATACAGCTGGCACGCAGTATGCCAAGAACCTTATAGATGTTGCCCCATGTCTTGTGTGTTATCATTCACTGAAGATATCTTTAACATCAATTACTTGTTATTTGTGTTTTGCTATTTCTTTAACAGTAAAAAGAGACAGGAATTTAATCCTTAGTTACTCATTTTGATTTCAGCACTTATTTTTCATGGTTGTGGCAGAAACATGCCACATAGCTATGAAAATAATACTATTTCTCTCTTGAAAATTATGTGCCATTACTAAAGAAGCCCTTTATCCACTAGGTGAAATGATGTAAAGAACATCTATTTTCAAGATATTTCACAGAATCACAGAATATTCTGAGTTGGAAGAGACCCACAAGGATCACCGAGTACAACTCTTAAGTGAATGGCCTATCAACCCACAACCTTGGCATTATTAGCACCCAGCTCTAACCGTCTAAACTTGTCTCATCTGTGACACAAGGCACCATTAATGAGTACCCAACATGCTGAAATTGATTATTTTACGAATCTAGAAGAAAATAAGCAAAAATAAATTATATTGAGGAAAAAATTGTGGCCAGACCAGTGCATAAGTGACAAATGTATAAGTAGCACACGGCAATACTAGTCAGTGTAATTAGATTATCTGTTTTTTAAGCCTTTTCTCCCTTACTACACTACCTGTAGGTAGCTGTAGTAAGTAGTTGCAAAGCTGTGGCTCTTGCCTAGGGCACTATTATATGAGAAACCAATGAACAATTTGATTCAGATTATTACCCAAATTGATCTAGTCAGCATGCATCTGATGAGCTACTTGTAGAAGTAGACACATTGCCAAGTACACATTTTATCTACTTTCTCTCCCTTTTCTACTTTCCATACTTACTGTTAAAAGATTTATAGATTAGCTCAAAGGGCCACAGAGCTTCTAATAGCACAAGAAGTTACTGCACTGCTGGAGAGGTCTGGCTTCACTTGGCTCTACCATCTATTTTTTATACATTCTTGTAGCATCACTTAGAAAGACAAGAAAAAAATGACAGCGTGATGTAGCAGAAAACAAAGATGATGTGTTTGGTCCCAAAGCTCTGAGCAGGTTTTGCACAGATGAAGAATAGCTTTCTTTTTATGTAAAGTTCCCTGTGTGAGGGTCCTAGAAGTTTCACACATACACAAGGCTCTGCAGCACAAAGCTGTTCAGTCCAGCAGAGTACTGTGTCAAACCAGTATTGTTGTGCCACATGTGGAAAAATGGCCTTGGACTGTGGCCTTTGAAAAGTGGCAGAGAACCAGCCACGAGGGAAGTAAACCTATAAAACGTGTTTTTTATTAAACGTATGTGGTGACTATCTTTGCTCAGTATCTTCTTGCTACGTAGCTGGTCTGTGCATTTTTTTTCTTGATGGGCTCTCAAATGCATATCAATACAGAAAGTTATAAATTGTGAACCTTGAACAGTGTTCCTGTCATACAGAGATCAAGACATATATTTATAGTAAATTATGCTCCATTAGGAAGGAAATGTAACAGAACTTGAAGTACAGTTTGTGGATATGTACTACAATGTATGTAATAAATATAATCGTATGAATTCCCTTGAAGTTTTCCAATAGAGCCCTTCAAAGTAGAAACAAGGAATAACCAAGGGTACCTATTCTGGTTCAGCAAGGCTCTGGGTAAATGCTATAGCCATCTAGCTCTTCTTTCTTTGTTGGTAGTGGGAAAGCTCTGCCCAAAGTATCACATGAGTGGGGGGTAGAGAGAAATAACACTCTGTGTACTGGTGTGATTTTGGTCTTGACAGAAGATACCTTTGAAACAAAATAGTCTCAGAAGCACAACCAAAGCCCCTTTCAGGTCAATTTGCTAAGAAGACTACTTTTTACACAATTTACACATTATATAATTTGAATTTTAAAATGGTAAAAAAATCAAGCTGGTTGGATTTAGGACAATGACTCATTTATATGTGCCCATTTACGCTCAGAAATACAAGAGCTTAATGATTTTGGAAAGCAAGGAGCCACATCAGTGGTGGGAGAAGTTCAGCTCTGCCACATGGCAGTTCTGGCTGAACTACCAGGCTGCTTTGCTGTTTCACTTAAGATCAAGCATCCACTCAGTGGGTAGACAAAAGGTAATCCATTATCAATCTCTACAGCCCTTCCACTAGAGGTACTAAATTGAGCCTAAACTGTATAATATTTTAATAGACTGCATGGGTGAATTCAC
This sequence comes from Acridotheres tristis, assembly GCA_037013685.1. NCBI lineage: Eukaryota > Metazoa > Chordata > Aves > Passeriformes > Sturnidae > Acridotheres > Acridotheres tristis. Next base: position 49,103,663 of record CM072886.1, read on the forward strand.
CAGTTCAATTAAATGAACCACTAATTGCTTTTGGGGCAACCTTAGCAATAGCTTGTCTTTCAGAAATAAAGTACTATGTGCCCCCTTGTCCCCTGTACTCAGAAAGGTACCTTGTTATGTCACCCCTTGCTCAAAGAGTAGCTCAATCAGCATCTCAAGCATCTCTCTGTTATGGTGTAAGGCTCCACATAATGGAAAGCAGTTTAAACTCTGCTGAAAGGGAGCTATTGATTTCAAGAATTCACAGTCCACAGAGATTACTGAATCAGTTTCACTTACTTAAAGCCTAGATGAGCCATTCAGTGCAACATCAAACCATAGCACATGCCAATGAGAGCTGGCATGGTGTAAAAAACCTAAGAGAATAAATTAATTAATTTGGATCCCAGCCACCGGGAGAACCTATCTGGGGTAGCATATACCTGCTAGACCAAAGCCATAGGGCTAGAAAGTCCATGTCAGGAGCAGTTTCTACACATCCAAAAGAGGGATAACACCAGGGATTGGGAAAATGACATTCTGACACACTGCCTGGGTCTTTTGGTGAATATTCTCCATTGTGAAGAGGGATCATCTGTTTGCTATCTGGCTGTTGAGAGCTCCTCTGTCCAAAGAGCAGCAATTTCTATATAAAAACCCCAAAAACATGCTAATACCACTTAACTGTGTAAAAAACGTGTGATTTTAGAGATGCTAAATACTCCCAGTACAAAGCAAAGAAACTAAATTCTCAGAACTACATTTAATGAGCTGTACTTAATGTAAAACCTCAAGACATGTATGAGGACTGAACTGAGCTACTGTAAAGACTCTTCGTACCTCAATCTTCCCTGGCTTTTAATATCAGTCTCCGATGTAAATTTCAGTAAGTGGTACAAACTAAATATAAAACAATAGGGACTCTACTTTGTCCATTACTCAAAACTGAGCCAGTGCATGCTGCTTTCTGGACACTCGTACCACTGGAACAAGATGCTTATTTATGGAGAACATGCTCAAGGAATGCTGGGGCACAAAAAGGTGAGCTGCCCCTGAAAATGGGCATGTGAGCTTCACAAGACCCAAGTGCAAATGGCTACCAAGTGCTCCTTACGCAAAAATTAAAATGCTGAGCAGCAGAAGCACTTATTTTAGTCCATAGTTCTGCAAGCGCCAGGTGGTATCCAATGCCTCCCCACCTGTCCCCTTCCCATCAAGTTAATACAGTAAAGCTGTGGGTGGCCTCCAGCCCCTCAGTGTGACAGATGCGAAAGCCATCCTGTCACTCCCTCTTCTGGCACGTGTCATGAGAGACTCATCTGTCCCCTTCACCCTGCAACCATGATCAGACTCTGAAGTCAGATGCCTCCAGATATGCCTACAACCTATTGCTTTCCAGAGCCTTAAGGTGCTGCTCACAGTGTGGCCCTATCCTGTGACATGATCCTTTTGTGGCTATTTTAACATTTTCTTTGTAAGTTTATGTTGCTTGTTGTAACTCTTCTGATTTCCTTTCATAAGATGTTATAGCTTGCATGGAATAATCTTATTTAGACGGTTTATATCTAGACTGGCAACCTCACTGACCATGCACTGAAACACAAAGATGCTATTTATGATCTATGAAGCACTGTGCCAGAAACTGAAGGATTTAACATGAACCCAGCAGTGCCAACCAACAATGTTGCACAGCATATGCATGGTGCTTTCATGTACTGTCTGACACTCAGGAAATGGCCTTTTCTCCTATGGTACAAGCAAGAGGAAAATTACTTATGAAGACTAACAGCTCAGTGCACATTTTAGTTGCACCAGCAGCTTTATTAGAATTGCCCAAAGGCAGGCCATTCCTTTATGAAACATTTCTGATACTTTCTGCACAAGCTAAAAATGATTGAACTGGGTGAAAAATACACAGGATTAGAAAATCTGAGCTGGCCTGGAAGCTGTGCTGCAGCCCTGGAACACTTCCAAACCCCAGTCTCTGGTAGAGGAGTTACTGCTTTCAGGTCACACTGTAATAGAGATAGTAAATCACTGACATGAAATACACTCCTATTAGAGTCCCATTATTGCAGGAATAGTAAAGACTAGTGCTGGACTGCAGCTTCTCTGTCAAAAAAGGCATTTTGAAGAATGAGGTGGAGATGTTATTTGACAACAGCCTGGTTTCACATTGCCACAAATGTAAAGGGTTTAAGAACAAACTGGATTTTTTTCCCCTGCTCTTTTGTACTGATGATATAATTACTGAATGTTTCACGATTTTATACTGGATGTATGATTTCCTGAAATCTTCAATTTTAAAACGTGGTGTATTAGCCCACAAGAGTTATCATTAAGAAATTCACACTGTTTTTTAACAAAAAGGGAATTAACTGATGCTGCAAGGTTCTTAGTAATTGCATTATAAACGCCACAAAAGTAAGGCCAAGAGTAAAACTGAACATCCTTTTTCCAAGGAAACAAATAATTTTTCCACATTTTGCTATTGACTTGCTGTATGACTTTGAGCCACTTCAGATATTCATGCCAAACTCTGTCTCTCCCTCTTAGTAGAACACAGAAATTCTCCCAGTTCTGTAGTTGAGATCTTTCTCACGGTGTTTTGAGACCTAAGTAAAAAAGATATTGGCATTGCTTTTAAATATGAAAATAGAATGAAACAGTTTTCTTTTAAACACACTTCAAACTTCTCATGACTTTGGAAAGGTGGCTAATGGAGACACAAGATTCCATGGCACATTTACATAAACAGAAAGTTCTCCCAAGGGTAATAAAAGAATGCAAAGTCAGAGCAAAAGAGAAGAAATACTATCTACCTTGTTGCCAATGAACTGTATCCAGCATGCAGATATCAGACGAAAGTCCTGAATTTGGCAGGTATTTTCAAATGTTCCCACTCAAGAGTGGCTGCTGTCAAGTGTTTAGCTGGGACCACAATCTCAATGGGAGCAAACACTCAACTCTGTGCCAATGGGACCAAAATTCCCACTGGTTTTGTGAAAGGAGTTACGTCTCTGTACATTACCCTTTATAAACAACTGTGAGGGCTAATACAGTCATTTCATAAATTTCTGTATCTTTCTATTCTCCTCTAGAGCACTAATCAGTCTCCTTGGGCACCAGAGGCAAAAGCTCAGGCTATTGTTTAAAGGAGAAGTCCCAAATGTAGGGATAGTTAAGAAGAAAGGCCATTCACCCAGATGATGACCTGTGCTGACAGAACACTAATATATTCTCTCAGGCTGCACCATATACCTTGGCTGAAAATCCTCCTGAGAGCTGATGGAAATCTTTTGAGCAAGAAGCAAAGTGCTCAGCAGACATGGGTGTAACCCACTAAGCAGTAGAAATCAGCAGTTCTCAAGGCAAAACTGCATAAGAAGTATGACAGTTTGCTTCAAGAACCATTTTCTTTTTCTACCCCATCCTCCATCCTTTTGACATGAAGCAAGAGGAATCGGATCATGGGTTGAGGGCAGCAGAAGAGCCAGCACTAGATGTTTAATCTACAACAAAGAATTAAAATGTTTCATCTGCTTTTTTTTTCTGTAGGCAGGCTTTAGACAGAGTGAGAAGAAGTGGATGATGGCGGAGGAGAAAAAATTATACAGATAAAATTTATTAAAAAAAATAAAAACAACAAATTTATATGACTGACAAAACTTAATAGTTTTGTCATCATAAATACTGCTATCAAAAAAGGGTTGTTATTACAGACAGAACATCATCACATTTAGCTGCTAGACTGTATTTCAGCAGGATTTATAAGTCCATTCTAATTTATAGTCATGATAAATAACCTTGACAGCATTCTTCATAACCCTTAAAGAACGATACATTTTGCATTATTATGCAAAAGAAATATGCAGTTTTATTCATAGTATTTGTTGAAATGTGCTCATATATCCTAGGGAAGCTGGCTGCAGCATAACACACAAAATTCTTTTCAGGCCAGAAAGTAAATAAATAATCAAATAAGTATTTTGCAGCCTGTAGTCAAATGCAATGTGTCTTGGCCAAAATCCGGTGCATTTAGTTATGTTGTGCTTTTGTTACAACTCTTATTAAAATTAGGTAATTTCAGTCTGCCACTACTTTATATTTTAATGAGTATTTTCCTATGACTACCTGCAAATGACCTTATAATATACTTTTATTCCATATCACTAGCCTCAAATACCTTAGTAAAACTGCAGTGTCATCAGAGTGGCTAGGCTGAAATTCCCTTTCTTGCCTGACTCCCCCCTTGCTTATCTTAGTCTCACTTGGAGATAGTAAAAATGCTAGAAAACTACTAGAAAGAAGATTTGAAGAAGATCCATGGTATGCAACTAAAACTAGAAAATAACTTTTTAGTAGGACATTATTTTTATTTGTATAACATGTATGCCTCATATTAACCTTATATATTCATAAAAGTTGTTGGGGTATTTTTTTCTTTTTTTTAATAATTAGAAAGGTAAAGCATCTATAATCTGTTAAGAAACCACTTTTAGGGATCTTAGTATTACAAAGATAAAGCTTCTTCAACAATTTCACATAACTTTTCTTATTTAATTTTTAAAAAATCCATTGCTATTGCACCTGTGATGCTGGATTTCAAACCAACATAGTATATAACTAGAAGCTTTTTCTGAAACTGACAATTTTCAGAAGATATACACACTGCCACATTATGAATAAGTAAAAATGTTTTGAAGTAGTGGCAATTTAAATTCAGTTACCAAAAAGCCTGAAAGTAGCAAGCAAATGAGAACAGCAAGCATAAGGATGCTATAACTTACTAGGTATTTTTTTCTTCCAACATTTTCCCTCTGTTTGCTTTACTTCTTCATTTGCTATTTAATTTTTCTCAGCTCAAAACATCCACTTTTCTTGTATAGACAGCACCAACCAAGCTGTAGTACTGAAAACCATTTTAACAATTCAAAAAATACTGTAGGAAAAAATAATAGACAGTGCAGGAAAAAAAGAATCAATTTAATTTCTTAGAAGCAATTTATTTTATGGTTGGGTTTTTTTCCAGTATTGTATGCTTCACTATTTGAAGCTGAACAATTTATATTTGAACAATCTCTATTATGTGTTTCTTTTCTTTGTTGCAAGTACAAAATGCACTCTGCTGGAACATGCAGCATTATGTGTAATAAATTCACCTCTGCAAAGTATTACTATTTGATGCACAAATTATCATAAAAATTTGACAGCCACATTAGATAGATCAATAACTTATCTAGTTCATTGTTCTCTTTCTGAAATGAAAAGTGACTGATAGTAGCTGATTCACAAGTAGTGTAACAGCACAGGGCATGTAAGACGATCCTCTCCCAGAACACCTTTTCAGCTTGCCATAAACATGGGCTTTAGACCTTTCTCAGATGAAGGTCGCATCTTGCCTTTTGCATTTAGCTACCCGCAGAACTGCCTCTCATGAAAGAGCCCAATCTTTTCAGAAACCATTAACACTGCTGACCTTCTCAGCTTCCCACACCAGTGAGTGCCAGTGCTGGACTACTCACTCTGGGACAAATAACCTCTTGCAGGTCATTTTAAGGCTGAAGCCTGGCAAAGGTAATCGAGGGTCTCATTTTCTTGTGTTAAGAAAACCACTGCACACCTCCACCACTATAGGACTGCCCTGTACCAAAATTGGGGTGGACCAACTATATAACTAAAGAGAAATCTCTCAACCTTTTGTTTAAAAGAAACCTTAATGCACTTCAGTTAAGAGTGTCTAAGCCCAGCATTAGACCATCTCCATCTTTAGGCAATGGAAATTATGATTTCATAAAGAATGAAATGTAAAAGCATTACACTACAATCTGGAAACCAAAAATGCTCCCTCATTCAATAAGTACACTGGAAATGATAGAAATAGGTGCAGTTTGATGCCAGCCAACAAATTTCACTCCATGAGAAACAGTAAGAAATATGTATAGTTAAACTGGACCTTTATTGCTTTTCAAATCACATCCAGAATATTACATGCCAGGCATGCTCAGTCTACATAGCTTTTTCAATTGCTATGATCTGCTCATCCAGAGTCTTATTCAGCAGGTAATGATAACAGACATTTTGACAAAAAGACAGAGCTAGGTGCATGGAGTGATGATAGATGAACCTGAGGAGACAACATGCAAGGACTAATTCAGTGACTATCTTTGCATCTCATCAGATGGTGTAAACTGAGAGCTTCTAGTTGGGCTAAATCGAACTGTGCACTATCAATATGCTTTATCATTATTATTACATTGCATCCAAGCACGGAATGACGTGCTGGAGTAGTATCTGAGGACACAATGCCATTTGCAGTATAATGGCTTTGTTAACAGCTGTAAGCATGTGCTCCCACCCAAATACTGAGCAGAGCTCTGGGTGCTTCGTATCACAAATGAAATTGATTTCTTTAGTAGGATAGGTAAACCTCTGATCAAACTGCAATAAAAATAAATATAAAAATATTGGAATTCTAGGACCTTGTTATGCTTGCTCTAGCAGACAAATGCATTAAAATAAGACATTAAGTTCAAGATGTTATACTGATGAAATACTGTCATTTGCCTAATTTTCTTCAATGTTGTATATGATTATAAACTTCGTGTCGCATCGACTAGATCAGACAGCAGACATGTCTAACACAGGACTGCTTATTAATTTGCTTCTTTTACAACCAGATCGTATAAAAATAAGAAAGAAACTTACAGGTGGATGGCAGCACCAGCGCCAGAAGACGATCTAAATCAGATCGCCCTTCTTCGTCCCTTCGAGCTTCCCCTCTCTCTTCCCCCAGCCCACGATTCAGCGGAACTCCACACAGACACGAAGCGTGTAGTACACGGTCGGGAATCCGCAAACCCCAGACGGGCACCTCGGTCACGCCTCGCAGCTTTTTTCTGACCAGGTCTGCAGGCGGATCCCGGCCGGCTCCCGGCGCACGCTGCTGCGGGACCGCGTCTCTCCCGCCGCCCCTGCGGCTGCGAACCGGCGGCAGCTCCTCACACCAGTGCCTCAAGCCCCCCGCCCCGTAGGACGAACGTCGCGGCCCCGCCGCCCCGGGCTACCTGCCCTCTCCGCCGGCCCTCCCCGGCGGGCACTCCCGCGTCCCGGCTGGAGCTGCGGGGCATCGGCGGCTCCGGCCCCGCACGGCGCGGCTGCCGAGGGAGCGAGCGGAAAACGCGGTGCGGAGCCGAGCGCAGCCTCCTGGCCCGCCTGCTGCGGACGGGAACACACGGACTGGATCCAGAGGGGGAGTGGGCGGGGGCGGCGGGGGTCCCGGGCCTCCAAGCGCTCGTCTCGCTGCAAGATGCTGCTCACCATCAAGGGTCGGAGATGTTAAACAGGAAAAATGTAACTGAAGGTCATTATTTTGATAAGTTTTGAAAGATACAGTTTAAAAATATTTTTGCTTTAAATTTATTTGTGTAGAAGAGTGAGATGACTTCTCTTGCTCTCTTTTCAGATGACAGAAGGGAGACTAACCATCCTACCTGCAGGGCACTGGAAAAAGAAGGGGTTAAAATCTATCTGTTGATACAGATATTTTGACACCACCTATTATTCCATCTATCCCTATTAGCCATCTAATACAGAGATTATGACACCACCTATTACCCAGCTATTATCCAGCTATTAACACAGACATTATAAAACCACCTTTTCCTTCTCTCAACTCCGTTATCACAAGTGCCTCCTTGTTCTCCCCACCTCTCCCATCTGCACCATCACCTTCCTATCTCCATCCCTGCTCCATCACTCATGCTACCAAATGGAGAGAGGGCCCCACGTGCTGGAGGAAGGGGAGAAAGACAGAAGAAGCTGATACAATTTTGAGACTGACATAAACTCTGAAGAGTTAATGACAATGCAGGCTACAGCTCACTTGGAATGGCTGGGCTTGGCCATTGATATCTGCCGCTCAGTATGGAAGCAGATGCTGCATGGCTTGAGGGGAAGGAGGTTGACAGCACTGACTCAGGCCAAAAGTATCACTGCAGCCAACAAAACGCATTGGCCAGGGGGCAAATGGGGCCTGCTCAGCTTTTTCCCAGTCAGGAGCCAAAAGTGAGTGAGTAAAGCAAAAAAAATTCAAAATAGCACTTTACCAGAAATAGGCCATAATGGGAATAATTGATCTTGGAGGAACCAGCATGGAGGAAATGTAGGACCAGAGTCTCAGATTACAAGTCGTACAAGTTGTCACTCCAGAAGTAAAACAGGAGATAATAGTAGTCTTTACCAGGATCTCATCTGAGGCTTTTATTCAACTAGCATGGCATCACATAGTTAGTCACATCAATTTAACTCACAATTTCAATTTCAGTATCTTGTCCCTGTCCTGGATGTTTCTATATTGTCCACAACAGCAGAACTTTCACACGTCTTAATTATTCATTCTCACTGCTAGAGAAACAGCCAGAGTCTCTGAAATAGTTTAGACAGAATATTTTTTAGATATATTCCAGGAGAAAACAGTAGTTTCTGCTCTCCATATTTCCAGAGATACAGTATCGCTTACATATTCTTGGTGGGGTTTTTCTGGCTCTATCTTTTCCTGTGGGTTAAAAGGGAAACACTAATTTAAAGCACAATTTCAAGTGTGAATTATAATTTATAAGCATTTTGTGAAAGGAGCCTCTTCAATATGATCTGTTCCCCTCCCCTCTTATTTGTGCTGTGTCAGTAAGGATATATCTTGAGCACTGTTTGCCATAGCATTTCATTAACACCACCACATGCACCAGCAGGTACTTTCCTCACTAAATGACCATAATATGTCCCTATATGTAAAATTCTATGATGCTCAGCTCTTGAGCAGAAACTCAGAGAGAAAATAGCAGCAGCTTGACAGAGGGGCTTTTTCCTATTTGGATTTATTAAATGATAATGTGGAAAAATTGAGGGCTTTATTGAACAGAACTGGCATTTACTGTACATACAATCTATGTATTTCTTTGGAGAGGGCAATCTTAGACCTGTAAACCAGCTGTCAGCACCATTTTACTGAGGTCCATTATTATGGTTGTTCTGAACCAAGCCAGGTTTGATGTAATAAAACTGAATCCTGTTCTGCACAGGCACACAATGTCCTGTTCTGTTTTAGTATTTCACACAGAAAACTCTGAGAGGTCCCTCAGTCCCCCACAAGTAATGCATGAATTTGCTAATTTTTGTAAAGAAAAAAAAAACAAACAGCAAATGAGTAATCTCTAACTGATGAATGGGCTTTTGTAATAATTCCAGCACAGACAATATGCAATTTGTGTGAGCAGTAGTTCAACCGTTGGTAGTGAAGGCACTCAGAACTCGGCAGAGAGCTGAAAAGTCTCTCAGCATGGCAGTCTGCAATTTAGAGATATTCAGACTACATTTAATGAGCTGGTCCAAGTACTTGAAGCAGTTTAGCTGCAGAGGAACAGAATTCAGTGCAGAGTATTCATTCCACCTTTAGCCCAGAAAGACCCTGCCAGAATTAATGTTTAATTGCCTATATTTATAAGCTCTGAATCTGAGGTATAAACAAAGGGAATGGAAAAAATCTCACTTACAATTACATTCTTGAGCAAAAATTTGCTTGACAGGAATGTTAATTATAGAATGCTGAGGACAGCTTGGTAGGGAAGAAACATAGCTGGTGGATTTCTGTTGGTGAATAACTTAAACCAGCATGATCTTAAATGTAGGTGTCTCAACATGTGTGCTAATAAAGTTAATGAAAAGGCATGTCTGATGTGTGTGAAAAAAATGTCCTCATCCTCATTTCCTAGAAACTTCCATTTGGTATGCTTGTGCTGGGATCTCATGCAGCCAGTAGTAGAGCATTATTAGATTATTGATTTTTTTTCCCCTAAAAATTTTACTGACTATGACATAAGGTAATTAGTTTGGACTTCATTATGATGAGAAAAGCAGACTTAATCACTAGTGTGGGAGATGGTGGCTGCCTAGAGACCAACAATCATAACCTGATTATGTTCAATATGCGATGTGTGTGCTTTAGAAAGGCTATCTGGTCAAAGCTGAGGGAAATAATGAACAGCAGGAAGAGGGAGAAGAGACAAGAAGAACTCTGTGGATGGAAGTGGATGTTAAAGAATACGTTGTATCTCAAAGAACAAGATTCTACACTTTATGTTTGTATCATATGAAGATGTGACAATTCCTTTTAAACAGAAAACAAATGCCAGGTAAAATCAAAACCATACATCAAGGATCATTATTGGGACCAATACTGAAGATGCTGTTTAGCATCTTCATTAATGACATAAACGAATTAATCAAGTGCACCTTCAGCAAATTTGCAGATGACACCAAGCTGAATGGTGCAGTTGACACACCTGAAGGACAGGATGCCATCCAGAGGAACCTGGACTAGCTCAAGATGTGTGACCTTAGGAATTTCATGAGGTTCAACCAGACCAAGCCCAAGATGCTGCACCTGGGTTGGGGCAACCCCCAGTACCAACACAGGCTGGGGGATGAACTGAGCAAGAGCAGCCTTGGGAGAAGGAGCTGGAGGTGCAGGTGGATGAGAGGCTGGACATGACCCAGACATGGGCACTCACAGCCAAGAGAGGCAAATGTGCCCGAGGCTGCCTCAAAGCAGCATGGCCAGCAGGGCAAGGGAGGGAATTCTGCTCCTCTGCTCTGCTCTGGTGACACCCCACCTACAGTGCTACATCCAGCGCGGGAAAGACATGGAGCTGTTGGAGTGAGTCCAGAGGAGGGCCACTAGGATGATGAGTGGGGTGGAACACTTCTACAAGGAAAGGCTGAGAGAAATGGATTTGTTCAGCCTAGAAAAGAGAAGGTTTTGGAGTGACCTAGTTGTGGCCTCCCAGTGCTTTAAGGGAGCAAGAAAGATGGAGAAAGACTTTTTACAAGAGCATGTACTGACAGAACAAGGGAAAATGGCTTCAAACTGAAAGACAGTAGGTTTTGATTAAGTAATCAAAGAAAGAAAGAAATTCTTTGCTATGAGGGTGGTGAGCGACTGGGACAGGTTGACAGGGAAGTTGTGGATGCCCCACCTCTGGAAGTGTTTAGGACCAGGCTGAATGGGGCTCTGAGTAACCTTGTTTAGTGGAAGGAGTCCCTGTCCATGGCAGGGGCATTGAAACGAGATGATCTTTAAGATCCCTTCCAACCCAGGCTATTCTATGATTCTAAGATTCTATGCTTATTTGGATGTATCTGTTAGTGTTCTCTAAAAACCTGTGGGTGTAAAGTGAAGAGATTACTCCTCCTACAGCATTCCACAAATCTTTAAGCACTGGAGAAATTACAGGAGACTGGAAGATTCCTTAGGTCCTTCAAGGAAAACTGAAAATTGGTTTAAAAAATCATATGATTAGCTATTGGATAATAAGCCTAATATCACTTTTCCTAAAAGCAGTGAAAGAAACATTGTAGAAATCTGTAAGTAACAAATAAATGAAAAAAATTAAGTAAACACCAGAAATCTTAAAATAAATTAACAGCTAAAAATGTTTTAAATAAATTTCAAATTTCAAGTACAAGTTTCATCAAGCTATATAACTATTTTAGGAAGGTGCATGTATCTTCATGGTATGATGAATTAATGAAATTGGAATGCACAATATCAAAAAATCATGTGTTTAGTGGAAGCAAGTCAGGAATCGTAAGCTAAGAAGCTGAGAAGGTACCTAAGAAGGTACACAGAGTTCTTTAACTAAGTCAAGAAAGGCATAGCAAAAACTCAGTGTCTGTCAGCAAAAGCCAAACACATTGTGGAAACTACTGCAATTTTTGAAAGTGTGGCAGACTAATTGTTGGAAGAAGCAAGCTAGGGAAGTACACTGTGTTATATTATGCTTCCTGTTCCAATTTGCACCGTTCTGTTGTGCTTCAGTATAAGTCTTAAAGTTTTGTGATACTATTTAGCTAGGTTCTCTCTCACTCCCTGTATTTAAACTGATAGCTGCCCTGATTGAAGGGAGTGCAGTTATTTTTAGGAGTCACCACAAGTGCTCAATCATTTTGCTAAATGGTCCTGTCATTATTAAGTTATGAGTACCATGTAATCACCTGATGTTATGCTGCAGTTCCAGAAGCATGTTCAGCTTTTTTTTTTTTTTTCGATCAAGCATTTGAATCTGAGCAATACAACCCTGCTTTCAGTATTATTTTTGGCACCTCTTCCACATTACTGGAATATCACTGCCTGTCTCTGGCTAGCTCGTTACCAACCTTTGTTGCTTGCTTGGCTGGAGTTGAAGAAAATGTGTGCAAATTTTCAATTATTCCATATTCCAAGCATGAGGGAAGGTGCCTCAACTGTTTATGAAAACATGATGGAAAGACAGCTGCAGAGGAATGCTTGAAGTAATACAGCCCCATCACCCTTGCAGAAAAGCTCTGCAAACACGCTCCTTGAGACATACAAATTCAGCTGATGCCAAAGGGCAAGGGCACACTGGCTTCACTTTTAAGGTGCCCTTCTGAGGACACATCCAGATTGTCCCTGTTGGCCCCATCCAGTCCCAAACACAGTGCCATCTGCCTACCAGAACTGGAATTGCTTTTTTAAAGTGCCAAATGATCAGTTTGAGGAAGACAAGTCACTTGAACGAACATTCTTATATGTTCACCTAGCAAATTTACTGTTATTTAATAAAAAACCCCAACTGACTGAAATCCCAAGGATATTGCCATTATTTTTTGTTATTATGAGTATAGAAAGTTAGAATAAAATAAAGAAATCTGCAAAAATTGGCCAAAAAAAAGCTACATGGATAGCCCAATTAATGTGGGTTAACATAGCAATATCATAGCTGAGACTTAAACCTAAGCTATTCTCTGTTGTGACCAAAAAAAAACCCCAGAAACATCATCTTTTTCCATTCCCCTGAATGAAAACATACAGTGATGCATTACCTCACCTCATTAAGTTAAAACACCAAGTTAAAATATTAAGATACTGAGCTGGAAATGTCAGCCAGCTCTTGCTTGACAAATTAGGAGCAATCTTTGGATATTTATACAGATTAAGACCTTTACTACTCTGCTATCTGATCGCAGAAAGTGATTGTCAGTATTCTAACAAGGCTTATTCAAAGTTTATTGCGAGCGGGTGAAGGTCTCCCAAAGGGTAATCAAGAAGCTGAGGTGTCCTTGTACTCCCATGCCTTTTCTGGGAAGCATGTTTTCTGAGGTCTGCAGACCCATGGAAAATTAAGCATTTTTACTCTAAGACCATGTAATAATTCAGTACCACAAGATTTCTTTCTACTTTGTGGGGAGATAGTCTGGGGATGAGGAAAAGAGACACAAAAGATATTAGAAGTCATCTTTAAGGAAAACATCGCCCTGCATTACATGTGGCATATGCCTCCAGTAACTTTTAATACATTAAAAAAGAGAGCTCGTCAATAATTTTAAGCACTGTTTTTAGACCAGCAGTAAATCCTCTTTGCAAATTGTCTTGGTTTGAAAGACAGATATCTGCTAAGAAAGGCAGGAGCATATCTTGAAATGGAAAATGTAAACTTCTTATCTCTAACTTATAATTTTGGAATTAAGGAGCTTTTAGGCAAAGATACGGGAATAGAAATAACAGGTTTTTTACTAGGAAAATTAAAATAAAAATACAATACTATAAAAAACCAAAACACTGTCAGAGTCAGAATACAACCTGACACCCTGTTGGTTACGGTGTTGGTAGCAGTCTGATTAAATGGGGACTGTAATATTTTTGGAGTGACAGATATGGTTCTGTTGAAGCAATGATTCTGGAGAAGGGTGTAGTTTTACTCTGAACGTCTAGTGGTGATGAAGATGGGCCTGGTCTTCTGGGAATCTAGTGGAAAAAGGCTGCTCTGATGTTCTAAATGTTAGATTTTATTTAGGTAGGAATGCTTGGCTTCTCCTCCTGGGTGGAGCATCTCACAACGGGATAATTTTATCAGTCATGCAGTGAGACTCAATGGCCCGTTAACAGAATGTATCTCCCTGGACAGAGGATGGGTCCTGGAAGAGATAAAGAAAACTGCCTTGTGGAGACCTTGAAAGGCACTCTCAATTAGAGAGAAGCAAGGGGCCTCTCTCTCAGTCATCTCCTTTTGATAACAAATCCTGTTCTATCAAGTCAGAACAATCCTTGTCTTGTTCCAAACCCGTGCCCTCTCCCTGTCTGTCAGCCTTTCAGTCACTCCCATCCTGTTTCCTTGTTAGCCCCCATGCCCCAATCCCACTCTTGTAAGACCCCCATGTCCCCTTGTAATTGGTCTCTAATATTTTTCCCCCTGCCCTGGTCATCCCAGATACCTGACCCAAAGCCCCAAACCATTACCTGGGCTCTTTGTCTCTGAACGCTGGACTGTGCTCACGCGTGGCTGAAATAAACATCTTTGTAAAAGCCCTGCAAAGGCCCATCCTGTTTCTTCACCTGCATCACCTCAACAAAAGCCCCGACAACAACACTGCCCTACCTGGTTTTAACAGCTGGCCTATTAACAGAGGATATCCCTCCTGGAGTTATGAGGGATGGGTCATGGAAGAGATAAGGAACACGGCTCTACCTGGTTTCAACAGATGGTGATAGAATACATACTTCTGGTTACATCTTGTGTTGCAACTTAAGACATAAATACAATCTTACTATGGCAATTGTGTTGATGCTAAGAGTGCTCATGCTAACTAATAAACGCAGATTCAGGCAGGCTCCTTTTGGAAGCTATGCTTTCATGGGAATCTTGAGCAAATTGTCACTGATTCTTTCTAAGCACATGCTTGTTCCAAAAACAAGAACTGTAGGTTGAAGGCTAATCTTGTGGACGAGGGGGTGCGTGTGGGAATGTGATACATATGGCCAAATTATATTATTGCTCTCGGCCTACAGAGGACAGTTTTTGTAGCAGATTAGGCATACTTCATAGTAGACATGAAAAAACTTTCTAATCTACAGCATGTGGGCATTTTAAATGATACTTAAAAGGATAGTAATTTAGCTAAAACATTTTAATTGGAGTCTTTCCAGTACTTTGTTTCAGATCTTCAAAAAACTTCATCACTAAAATCTGGAACCAGATATGGACAGTGTGCATATTACCTTCCCTCCAAGTCTGCTCTCCAACCTAGCTTTACATTTTAGGGATCAGGCAGTCATCAACATGAAAGATACATCTCACTTGCTTGATTATGTGTGTTAGTAACTGGAGAAACTGTTACTTAAAGTTCAGGAAATGGAGAAAGAAGCAATCTTCTTTTCTTGTTTCAAGAGTAAGCACCTGAACAAGAAGGTTGGCATAGTGACATGACACCAAAGGCCCAGAGGCTGTGAAAAAACAGTCTATTTCTGTGTTTGCAAGAGAGAAGAGAGTGTGCTTCCATTCCTTCCTCTATTCCCTCTCAAATAAATGCAAATATTTATGGAACAATTGTAGAAAGAGTTTGTGTCACTCGTGTTGGAACACCGGCTCTTCCTCTGTATGTTAAAAAATGAACACTACAAGCATAAAACCTATTTTGTTGTTGAAGGGCAAGGCCATAAGTGAAGGAGGTGATTATTTTGTCCTCCTGAAGGCAGGCCCTTAGTGCCAGCAAAAGGACTGGGAAGACCTTTTGTGTATATTTCACTTTGCAGATCTCAGGGCATTCATTCCATGTAGTTATTTCTGCCAAAGTTTAAATTCTTTCACTCTTCTTAGGGGAACTGGCAGCCTGGTGGTCACTCTACTGGGCGTGCCTTTGTTGCACACAGTCTTTGGTGAAGGTCCCTCTTTGAAATGAGTGCAGCCCTAGGGCAGCTGGTTGAGCTTTTGCATTACTTGGGAGCAAGATTATTTCTTGTCTCCCCAAAAAGTAGACTGCCACTGAACTTAATTCTTGACTGCAAAGGTTATGAATAGAAACTCTAAAACCAGGTTTTATACATTTTACTTAAATTACCTCTTCAGCCAATGCCCTTTTGAATACATGGTCAGTGATTGTTTGGAGTGAGCTGTGCACTAGGCAGCTCTTACAGAGTTCACACTTTATTTTGGGAAAGAAATATGATTACCCTGTCTAGCAGAATTTCCTGGCATCACCTAAATATAAAAAATAACTTGTTCCTTTATAAACAAAGTAAAACAATTGCAGATCATCATGATTTTATTGTTTGGCTTTTAGATTTTCTGGTTCATTGCTAGACCAGTAGGCTTTACAATACAGTTCCAATGTACTTTCAGTATATATAAATAAGAGACCTCAGTTTGAGCTTTTCATGCACTTATCAGGACTCTAAAACAGAATTACTGTCATAGCGGAAAGCTGATGTGTTATTCATCATCCAGCGAGATATTATTATAAATAACAATTATTAATTGAAACAAACACAAGAAATATTCCATGAAGCTTAGGATATATTTTCCCAAACAATAATAATGTTAGTAGTCACTGTCTGCATACTGCAAATACCAAAGGATGATACGCCAGAGAAGGAAATTCAGATTGTAATTACTGGGACATGATGTTCCAAAAGACAATAATCACTCCCCAAAAAGAATTTCTGCTGAAAGAATGGGAAATCAGCTTGTCATCATCACCTGCTAGAAAGCCACTTGTTTTCTCACTGCAGCCTGTGTTGAGTTTGCTGTTCTGCAAATCATTGAATTTAGAACAATCAATCAATGCAATTTTGTTTTCACAAGTATTCTGTGTTTCCCTCATATGGGATATTAGTACATCAGAGAACTGATTTTTCAAAAGATAAAAGGAAAGCAGCAGCCATCATCTGTTATGGGAAACAGACTAATGTGATACTCATTATATACACACACTTCTGTGTTTTATTTGCCTGATAATAATTTTCATGAGTTAAGATTAATCAGTACACTGAATTTCTTTTACTATTTTTGGCCTTTGGGCTGTAGCAGTACATCAGAGCTAAATCTCTTGGTTCCTCATGCTTTGAGCATCATAGTAGAATGCTGAGTCTTGAGAAGTTTGCCCCTCCTGATAGAAAGACATACCTGATTATCTATCCAAGGAGTGGAGCATGTTTGCAGAGGTCACAGTGCTCAGGCAACTCACACTACAGTTTTGCTGCTCTGCTTAGAAATGATTTTAGTATTTAAAACTGTAAACCAGATTGCCTCTACAAATAGAGTATAAAAGAGCGAAAAAAAGTATATCTATAATGTATATGCATAGTTCATAAAAAGACGCCTATTTGGCAGTAAACCAAGAGTTTGCTTCATGCCTTTCCTGTCTTGAGTCAGAAAAACTGAACTCCAGGGATCTCTGTCTATGCGGTGTGTTGAAAAGTACAGAAATGAAATGTTCCTCCTGATTAGAAGTTAAGAAAACCAAGAGTTTTAATATACCAAAGAACTCATTAAAAATAACTATTTCACATCCTATTTAGGTAAAATTTATCCCTGAGACTGACAATGCAGAGCATACTTGGAATGGAAGGATGCTTACAAAGCTGCTGTGGTACCTTCACAGCTCAGGCCAAATGGGTTGCATGTGTCTTTGGTCAGTCAGAAAGCTGCTGCTGCCATGGTCTTGTAACTCCTGCTACCTGATGGTTTGTGCAAAGACAGATGGCACTGTGCTGTTTTGAACCATTTCTAAAACTCTGGATCTGAAATCCCAAAGTAGCAGACTGGTTTATTTTCCACTACATCATTCCAGTTGACACTACAAATGCACTGCACAGCTGCCTTCAAATCCTGCCAGGAGTGTCTCCCGTAGTCTGTCTCCATTCTATTGAACACGTGCTGTCTCTGTAACATGTTTATCAGGACGGACACTAGCTGATCATGTGGATATTTCAAGAAGCCTTTAAAGGCCCCTAGGCAGCCTGATTAAAAGGCTTTGCATGTGGAAAATAGAGCTGCAGCCACAGAGGTTTGGATTAGACCACTGCATGAGCCATTCTCCAGTTGTACAGCAAGGAAAAGGAGAAATAAAAGCAGTAGATGAATGTGTAGAGGGCCTAAAACTGTGAAGCAGTCTCTGTTTTTATGGTCAAATGCTGATCAGGTTGTGAACCACTGCAAAAAAGCATTGATACAAGGTCTTAGAGCCCTACTGAAGCACAACATTTACCAGTACTCAAAACCAGGCTGGTGGTTACCTGTCCTGTGCCAACACAGGGTGTTGTGCAAATACAAGAAGATTTTGCCACAGATATTTCATGAAAAGAAAAGGACACATACCAGATGAAGAAAAAAATAAACTGCTGCCCAAAAGCAGAAACAATGGGAGAGGTAATGAAATGACAACCCATTAAGTACAAATATTCCAGTCCTTTCCTGACTGTCCATATAAAATTAATAGAATATAAATATTTCTCATTGGTAAAATACAATGTGAAGACAGAGCACAATCTACTTCATTTGGAGTGCCTGAAATCTCTTGACAAGAATAGAAATGCAACAGCTCCATATCATGAAGAGATGTATTTCCTGCTGGTTTTGTCTTCCTTGGATTAATTTTTTTTCTTGGCACCATTTAATGTAGTTGTTGGTGACATGAACAGTGGGATTGAGTGCATCCTCAGTAAGTTTGCCAACAACAAGCTGTGTGGTGTAGTTGACCTGCTGGACGGAAAGAATGCTATCCAGAGGGATTTTGACAGGCTGGAGATCTGGGCCCATGGTGGGTTACATCAAAGGCAGCATGCTACACTCTTGTGACACCCCACCTGGAATGCTGTGTCCAGCTCTGGGGGACCCAACTTAAGAAGTACATGGACTAGGGGAGGGCCATAAAGATGATGAGAGGGCTGGAATACCTCTCCTATGAAGACAGGCTGAGAGAACTGGGGTTGCGAAGAGCCTGGAGAAGAGAAGGCTCTAGGAAAACCTTAAAACAGCATTCCAGTACCTAAAGGGAGCTACAAGAGAACTGGAGAGAGCCTTCTCACAAGGGGCTGTAGTGACAGAACAAGGTGAAATTACTTCAAACTGAATGAGGATAGGTTTAAGAATGGATATCAGGAAGAAACCCTTTACGATGAGGGTGGTGAGACACTGAAACAGGTATTCTGGAGAAGTTGTGGGTGCCTCATCTCTGGAAGTGTTCAGTATCAGGTTGGATGGGGTTTTGAGCAGCCTGATCTATTGGAAGGTGTTCTTGCTCATGGCAGGGGGGCATGGAACCAGAGGATTTTTAAGGTTTCTTCCAACCCAGGCCATTCTATGATTTTATTGACACCCTCTCAATTGTAAAACAATGAACTGAGGGGTAAGGATTATTGTGAGATAACAATGAGAGGAAAATTAGATTATTAAAATACGATTTTATTTTAAATAATGGATATATAAGACAGTATTCCCTTCCCCAAAGAATGAATTTATTCTTTTCTGTCAAATGGGTAATATTGACTAAGCTAAAAAAAACATTAGATCCAAATTAGAGACCAACTAGAAAATTAGATATTTAATTAATATGTACAGAAATGCATGAACTGTAAAATCTCTGGAATGGAAGAATATTCAGATAAGATTTCACTGGAAAATGAGAAACAATATTTTCACTGATGAATTAGATGCAGTGTTAATATATTAAAGATGGCAAACATTCCAGGAGGGAATCAATTTCTTTCTACATTTTGCTTGGTGTCGTTGTACTTGAAACTATTTCTATCTTACATATTGATATAAAAATATAAAAATAACCATATAAACCCCTACCCCTTTTAAGAGTAAGATTAATGATTAAGACTCTTTAAGACTTTAATGTGGTAAGTAACTTTCAGTCGCAAAATACACATATGTTAAATCATTAGAGCAGAGAAGCTAAATCCTTCCTGTTCCAAGATGTTAAAATCATTTGCAGTATGACTAAGAGAAGAACACCAGAGAATTAATATTAGAAGGAAAAAAATCCAAGCCACAAGGACTCACAGAAAAAAGCTCTCCATAAAATGTGCAGGGAATTTTGCTAAATCAGCTTAAGCAGTACAGATTTTAAGTAGAATTTGATGGCTTTCCTGGAGTAAAGTTTATGGTGTTTCACTAAATGTCTGGCAACCTGTGTCTCAGAGGCTTTCTGTTCAAGCCTTTGATGCTGACTATGTGATACAAGTCAACCCCTATCTATTATGGTTTTCCATTCAGAATTTTCTCCCCACCCTCCTTTTTCACCACTGTTTTTCCGTACCTTCTTTATTCTTATTTCAGTTGTTTCCTTCTTCCCATTTTATTCCAAATACTATCATCCATTATATCCTTTATTTTATTGTTACATCTACCGGAACATCCCCTCTACTGTTTTGCTGGTGATTTGCGCGTTTTTTGAAAAATACTTTTCTTTGAGACATTCAGCATCATGGTTGGTTCATGCCCCTGGGTGATGTGGATTGGTAGACTGAGGTGGAGTGATAAAATAGTTATGGTCAAGATGCCTGTCACAGACCACAAGAGTTCTTCACAGAAATCTGGAAAAATTGCCTTGTTTCAGAAGCCGCAAGTACTCCGAAAACATAGGCATGTATGAGAGTTTCTGTACTAGGAAATCTTAGTGTTGTTCATCACAATCTCTATACTGAAGCACTAAATCCTCTAAAATATGATAGGGTTCCTCCACTTCTCAATACACTATTACTGATTGAAGCAGTTTGATGTAAGCTGAGTAAAGAACAAACCACTAATGATAATTTTGCTCTAAAAATCTGCACTTGTCTTTTCACCCATATTTCCCCTCTTCGAAAACTGGTAAAAAGAAACACTTTAAATATTGCTGGTAGCTCCTATCTAATAGTGACCTTTGTGACAGTCACATGTCTGACAACATTGAAATGCACAGAGAACATTTCGTCTGACACATCAACAGATGTACAGCAAGGCTGAAATATTCTGGATGTGCTGAATTTGCTGGGCATAACATTTATCTGGACATCTGTGCATGTAACCACAGCATGCTCCAGTTCATGGCATGTGCAAATCTGAGTTTAATTACACAGGCACACTGGTGAGTTGTCCAGGATTTCTAAACGACAAGCAACCCTCATAGAGTGTCTGCTGAGTGGATGTGAGTTAGAAGAAGAGCTGGAAAAAAGGAATGTGATAGGTGACCTGTAAAAGCAATTTGTGTCTTTTAGCAGCTGCCAAGCTGGTAGGTACACATCTGCGGAAACTCTCTACGTGGAGAGTATTTAAGCATACTCAACACCAAGCTCTGCAAGAGGTGGTGAATAATGGCACAAGAAATCCCCAATATAATTTAGAGAAACTTCGGGATTTTTGCAGATGAGTCCATCTGAAAATTGGAAAATATTTACATTAATATTTTTTTCATTTAATTTCTCCCTGTCTCCAGTTCATTACGAACAGGAAGAATTTGATTCAGGCAGCAATCTAAAGATAAAGATGAAGGCAATATTGAGATTGCAAGAGTTTAAAATGTAGAGAACCCCGTCCTTTTGTCTTTGGAAATCTGTGGCTAGTTGGTGTGTTTGCCATAAGAGGCTGGCTGATGTGTTTGTAAATCAGTTAAATAGCAAAGCAGTCAGAGAGAGGCCTTCTGTCAGCTGCTCAAAGGACCTGAAAAGGTCACAGCAAGGTCACTGATCACACGACCCTGTTCATCAACTTGTTCTTGCATATGGAGAGGGAAAGAAATATGCCACTAATTTTGCCCCGACACTGAATTGCTGAATTGTGACTGGAGGTCTAAGACGATGGAAATGAGCCAGCCCAAAACTTGATGCCCTCCGTTTCAGTTATGTGAAAGCAGCACAGGCTGAAGCCGAACAGCCACATGCTCAGATGGGACAGTTGTTGTGCATTTTGACAGGCGATCTCGCTTTGTTAGGGAACAGATGCCAATCCACAATAATTAAGAAGAAGCAGATGGGTGAGGTAAAGATATATTTGCTCATTTCTTTGACTCATGGTCAGGCAGTAAGAAAAACTCAAAAGAAACAAGAAAAACTGGTACCTGCCAAGGACAGCTGATCAAGTGCCATTTCCCAAGCTGCTGATTCCTCCAGTCTGCCACCAGAGAAGCAGGACATCTCTATTTGATCCGCATCTGGCATCAGCCATCTTTCTGGCAAATCAACACTCTTGATTTGTCACCACTGTTTTGTTCCCTATGTCTGTGTTTCTTCCATGCCACTTCTTAGTCCCTTTCTATCTTCTTTTTTTCCCCCTCCCCCTCCAGAGGCATTTTCCCAAATTTTCAACAAGAACTTGAAATTCAGAAGGCACCCCAGTTTCTTAAGTCTCACAGAAAGAAAATTGTCTAACCAGTAGATAGTAATTTCTACTTTCTTTTCAAAACATAGACTTGTTTGATGATTCCCATTTGAGCTCTGGAAGAAAGAAGGAAGGGTATACAATTTGGTCATGCTGAGAGCCTGGAGAAAGCTGACCTGCAGAGCTTTGTCATGTCTTACAGACCACGCCACAGCTTTGCATGCCTGGGCTCTTGGTGACTGGGAGCTTGAGGGCCACTGAAATATGGATGAGCAGCAGAAAGAAGGGGCTGGGTCCAGAGTAGCAGAAACACAGCACTCTGAATCCACCTGCAGCCTGACCTGAGTATTGCTGAATAAAAGCTGCCTGCTGTAAATTTAGCTGTGAGCTGTGGCCAGACGGAACCAGGCAGAACAGTAAAAGGAGTCAGAGGATGAGAGGGGGAGCAGGAGGGAGATAAGGGCTAGGCAAGAGGCCTATAATAAATGTGTGCATGAGGAGAGCCTCCAAAATTCTTTTATTTTGAAGGCTGATAAAGTAATTGAAACATTATTGAAATGCAGCACAATTTTTAGTTAAAAGAAGTGCCCTAAGCCTGTTGCCCTCATATGGGGCTATGGGGAAGCCCAAAAGCAAGCAGGCTGGGAACTGGGGGAGAAATGCAGGGGAACTTGTGTACCACTCTGCTCTGTATTATGATTTTACTTGTGTTTAACATGGCTTTTAATTTGACTGAATACATTATTTCGACAATTGTATACAAAGCAAATTTCTTAAAAAAAAACAACAAAAAGCAAACCACCACCAAAAAAACCCACAACCCCTCCCTCCCCCACAAAAACCCAGTCATAGATGAGTCTTAAGGAAGGACTGGAAATGGCCAGCTTGGAAATAATAGAAATTAATTTGGTGTGTAAGTGCTATGCACACCATTGGAAAGCCACAAAAGTAGTGTAGAAAGAGCTGGGTGTGCAGCACTCTTGGTAAAGGAATCACATTGAGAATATAGTGTCTGAATGCTGTGATGAACTAGATTATTCTAGATAATTCCTGATGAGGGAAACTGGAAAGAGGGCAGATTCAGGTCTGAACACAAAATGGGAGTTTGTCAAACTCATCATGTCCCACTCTTCCTACCTGTTCTCCGCTCCCTCTCTCATCCCCTCAGAATAAAGTGAAAACTAATCACAATTCTAATATTTCCCATTAATGTGAAGGCAGGGTGCAGCCTATTCTAATTCCAGGGAAAAAAAGAGTCCTTATAAATTTAATGCTGTAGTTTCAGTGCATCCCTCAGCAGAAAGGATGTGGCACACCACAAACAACACACAGGAACCAGATGTAATGCAAACTGAGTTGCCACCCAGGCATTCTTTCCTCCCTGGAGGGTACACTATTACAAAGTCAAGATAACAGACTTAAGCAATTAAGATATGCTCTATGCTTTAATGGAGAGAAATCTGTGGATTCCTGCAAGCTTGCAGGCACTTAGTGGAGAGCTGCTGCATAGGCTCATTTTTTAAGGTAAAGGAAGTATTGGAAAGTAGGGCAGTGTAAAAAACCATTTGCTCCAGCTGACATAATGTTACAACACCACTTAAATATCCTGCCTTCTCATGCTGTCCTAGAAACTCAGCAGGATCTTGTGCCCCCTGTTATAACCACATCTTGCTCTGACCAAGGTAATGCTTAGGTTTGCCTAAGGAAATGTAAAATGCTTTGAGAAGCTGTATTTGAAGTTCTTGTCCCTCTCTTTCTCCTATAGCTTTTGCAATCACCAGGCTTCTGTACTTCTAGAGACAGATCAGTTTTAGCCACTGATACATTGCTGTTTTTTCATCGTATGCTCTTTTCTCCATATGTTGGTTTTTCTCCATATGCTTTTTTCGTATATAGAGGATGGGTTACAGAGATCTCATTAGCCTTTGTATGTGCTTCAAAACCTCTAACTCTCATCCTGTAATGCCAGGAAGTAAGATTTGGCAACTATTTTATTAGATGCATTGTTTTGTCTACATTTATATTAGTGGAAATCTTACGATGTTACATATGAAAAATGTAAAGAAAGTCTTTAAGTCCTGGTCAAATGAATACAGAAATAGTAGATCATTGCCAACTTCATTTGTCACGTCATTGACTGTCTTGCAAAGAATCCCATGTGAAAGCAGAAACAGGAAACCAAGTGGTTGCCATTGCTCCAGGGAAACTGAAAAATATGCTAATTTTATGTTAAGTGAGCTTTTACTGAGTGAAGGCAGTACATATTTGCAAGGTGCTAAACTGTAATCAAATAAAATTTGGCTGAGAAAGATATGACAGCTAAATGAATTACATTAGCATATGTAATAGTACTTTGCTTTGAAGATGTCTCACAATATCAGTATTTCTGAGGTGTCTCATCATATACAACCCAAAAAATTATTTTCAAATTATTCTAAAATTATTCTATTTTTTGAGAGGAGTCATCCTAGCTGAAGTATTTTAAACAATTCAATTTTCCTGACACTTGATGAAAAATTAATTTCTCTCCCTGGACATTTTTGAGATAACTATATGTATTATGGTGCAACCTTTACACAGTTTGGATTCTGCAACTGGTAAGAAGGATCAGGAAACAATTTTTTTATCTATAAGCATTTTCATGTCACAATGAGGCAGATGACAATCTTTCTCCAAAAAAATAAGAAGGAAGGACTGGTAAAATTCAGAACGCAGTCTGAAGTGGTCACAAAGTAGGAAGGAATAACAAAACCAGTGACAGTATATATTATCTTGCTATCAGACTGCACAAAAGAAAAATATTATGTTTTGGTGGGAGACTGTGACCTTACTCAACTGCCTCATTTGCAAGTGAGGCACACTTGTAACACAACCCTGGTTTTACAGTATCTGGGAGTCACTGAGGTAGATTTGTGAGTTCATATAGTCATAAAGGAGAGATTTCTAGGTAGTGGTCTACATTTATGGGAGAGGAAACAGGCTTCTCTAAAAAGGAAGTCGCAAGCATGTGAGTTTATTCCTGTTGTATTTAAAGGAGCAGTTTATGAACTAGTCACTGTACCAAAGATTAAATACAATTTTATTATGGCATATAAATCTAAGAATCAGTGACTATCATGTTCAATGGCATAACACTGGTACCATTGTGTCAGATTTAGTATCAGAATAAACAACCAAGTTGCAGTGCAAGGATCCATTAGTGACATTGACTCTGCTGTGAAAAACCTTTGAATTTAATTCAGGAAGCTATTTAAAAACAATGCTATCCCTAGTACTGTACCACGCTATTCTATTCTATTCTATTCTATTCTATTCTATTCTATTCTATTCTATTCTATTCTATTCTATTCTATTCTATTCTATTCTATTCTATTCTATTCTATTCTATTCTATTCCATTCCATTCCATTCCATTCCATTCCATTCCATTCCATTCCATTCCATTCCATTCCATTCCATTCCATTCTAAATTCTATTCTATTCTACCCTAGTACTATACAACATTATTTTCTTGACACTTTCTAAAATTTTTGCAAAACATTCAAATAAAATACAAAAAACCCCAAAACTAAAGAAAATTAAAGCCCCATGAAAGACCCCAAACAAACAAATAAACCCAAGAAAAAAAAGATTTGGCAGAATCATTTCAAACAACCAATTCCCGCTGAGTGGTGTCAACTCTATTGGCTTGGCAAGTTTAAAGCAAGATCACTAATACAACCAGAGTGCCTGTTTTTATTTACAGCATGGATGTAGCCGAAGCCATTGGGTATAACACAGTCTTCCAAATGAATTCCTTCTCCATGACAACTAATAGTGTTTTAAGTGTTCCCTGAAATATGCAGATGAAGAATGCATTACTGTACCTATCGGAAAGGACTTATTTAGAGAGTGTATATACATAGCTTTAAAATTTGCTGAGCAGAAATGCTGAGCAGAAATTAAGACATCAGCCAGGTTTTGGCTCTGTAATTTAAACTATGAGAACATTTCTTTTAAAAGAAATGCAACGTAGCCTACAGCCAAAGGTCTGGCTAAACAGGAAATGTTGAAGTGTCTTTCCATAATTTATATACTTGCCTTTCTTTTTGTGATAGTGGGAGTTAAGCAAATTATTCACCATGAATAATTCAGTCTATGAATTTCTAGTTCTATATAAAAGTCCCAAAGAAAGATTATCTTATCTTCACATTGATTCATTACTGAATATTGTTTGAGGAACATGTTTATTTTACTATGTCTTGAACATACAGAACAGGTGTTT
Organism: Acridotheres tristis; assembly: GCA_037013685.1. NCBI lineage: Eukaryota > Metazoa > Chordata > Aves > Passeriformes > Sturnidae > Acridotheres > Acridotheres tristis. The sequence continues at coordinate 49,130,062 of CM072886.1, forward strand.
TTTTCTTCTACAAAGAGCAGCAGCACAATATAAACTTACTTTACATTCTATACCCAGTCTACTTCAGCAGAGTTTAGTAGTGTGAAGATTCTGTTGAGTCTCTAAACGGAGATAAATTTAATCTTAAAAAGCTGGACAGCTTAAAACCACATGGACAGGCTTTTCTGAGAGAATGAAAGCTGCCCGGGCCTAAGTAGCACATACTATGAAATTCCTATCTAATTCATACTCCAGAAACTCCCACATCCCTTGCTCTTCCCAGGTTCTCCAGCAACTTCAGCAAACTTTCTCTAGGTTCTAGAAAACCTCTGGTGCTTCTGGCATAAGAGGCCACTGCAGATCAGAGGAGGACACAGGCACTTTCAAAATATCAGTGATGGGAGTGAAAACTACTACAGGTCTTGAGGCAAAGGGTTGACTTGATCCCAGTGATCTTCTAAAACGTGGGACATGAGTCACTTCCCTTTCTGTCTGATAACCTCTGCAATATTTTGGTCAGGCTATGTGTTGTTTTGCTATGATTTTTCCCTAAGTGACACAGGTGTCAGATAAAACCTGAGCTTTTTTTCAATTGTCAAATAACGAGTGAGTTTTGAATTAGACATAATTTCTGTACCTATTCTTACAAGGAATGGCATATATAATCTGCACCCTCAACCAAAATAATATGGCCAGAATGCTATTTCTCTAGCTATTTCTGATCAAATCATCAGTGCCTATTCACATTATTTTTTAATGTTTTATATCTGGAACTATGAGCAGAGGTTGCCCAAACTAGATAAAGCAATATAAAATTTTAAGACTTGTGCCTTGGCTTATTAAAGACAATTTTTTGGTCAATGTGTCTGTTATCTTAGGGAAGTTCTATTCTAATTTTTGATTTTTCCTTTGAATATACTTGGTGGAAAATCATAAGACGCTATACTTTCAGCTTCAGGAATACCTTTGGCTTTTTTGTTCTGTGTAATACTTTTTTTAAAAATGATTTATAAGCCTTGAAGGTGCCATCTATAAGCCTTTGATTTTGCCATCTATGCCATTAGAATTTTATGGGGCCAATGGCAGGTTTTATTGATGTCCCTGTCATGTTCAGTTCCTTTCTTTGAGCCTTGAAAGCAGCTGCATTTGAAATATATCAGTATTAGATATTATACAATACAGGCAATATAGTTCCTGTCTTCCTCTAAGTTGTATAACCAAGATATGCCACCTTAACAAAATACAGAAGTTAAGTAAATGTCAGTCTAATTACCGGAGTTTAAGTTTTCATTTTATTCCATTGTTTTTAAATAGTTATCAGTGTTTTGAATGTCATATAAGACTTGTGCAAATACTCTGATCAAAATGGCACTAACCAAATTCAATTGCCTTACAATCTCCTTTTTTTTCTTTTTAATTTCTTTTTTTTTTTTTTTTTCATTTTTTAGAGCCAGTACCTGAATACTTTGGAAAGAACTGTAAAACAATGAGATAATTTTCTCAGCAAAATACTGTAGTGTGATTTATTTGAAACTATTTTCTGAGATGTGTTAAAACACAAGGGAAATAACTTCAGAATTTAGGGATTTAGGAGACTCCTGCATCCTGTTAGATGTTGGTACACATGCTAGAAGACCATTAAAATAAAAGATGACCTTCTGAGGCTTTGAATGCCCATGGAAGATTTGAAGACTGGGAATCACTGAAGTCTTTTCAGAGAGAACAGTGCAACAGGAAATGAAAAGGCAGCTGCCAGTATGAGAGGGGGACTGAGAGGTAGAAGAATCACCTGAAGGGTGAGAGTGAAATGTTCGTGGGAGAAAATGACTCCAGCTAATTTTTGGAAGAGCAAAGCTGGCTATACTCATGACAACTGAGATTATCTAAGCATCTAATTTAGTCCAGTTTGTCTGGGGTCTACCTTCGTGTCTCTGGAGCTATAGCAGATGAATCCTACAATATTCTGAAAAATGGAAAGAAGATACTGCATGGATGGTGAGAGGCATCAATGAATATTCTTGGCTTCCCTTCTTCATTTTGGTTCTCAAACAATAAAATTCACTTGGGCTACTCTCATTTCTGCTCCAGAAGTTATTGGCAAGTCCAAGTGTTTATCATGTCCCTTGGATGGGAGATGTGTAGATGGGAAATGTTCTTTTCTGAATATGGCTTGTAGGTAAGATTTCTTAGAAAAAAACCAGATAGATCAAAAACAGAGGTCTGAAAAAAACTTACTTTTATTCTGGTCAGGTTTTGACTGGAAGAGCTATGGAACATTTCCGCCTTTACCAGAAAGGCTTCAAAGAGTGAGTATGTACAGATAGATCTGAGATCAGAGAGACAGCCAATATTAAATCCCAGAGGTGTTTCAACCAGGCTGATAGCATTACACAGGAGGAGTAGGAGTAGGAGAATTGCCCAGATGTTATATTTTTGTATGACAATTCATACATAACTCATGCAGGGGAAAGCATATCTTTAATATTCAACTACTACTTGCTGTAGCAGGAGGGCTCCCAATCTGTCAAGATGCATTCTCAGTGAGATTACAGTACTGAATGTTAATGCTGGTGCTCAGAAATGAAGCAGCAGGGAGTTACTTTGAAGTAAGTTGGTGGATGAATTTACTGCATGCTAGCTATGTTTTTTCTCATTATCAGTGAAAGTTGGCTGAGTTACAGAGCAGCAGAGCTCAAGTTATGCAGCTCTGAATGCCACACTCCTAACATATACAATGAAGTGTTAACCTCATTATGATCATGAAGTAGTAGATACATGTCAAAGATGTGTAGCAGAAGAATACTTCTAGATTATTCATGATCTATTTACAGCTCTGCACTATTTTCTAAGATAAAAATTTTAAAGCTGACAAAAAGTGCCCTACAGTATAGAGATCTAATTCTAAAATGGTATTATATATATATTTACAATAACTTCATATCAGATGATGTTAATGTCTAAAAGCATACCCAAACTGAGCACCAAATACGACTATGCCTATATACTTTACAAATTTTTTTATCAAGGCTATCAGTACCCCCTTTTTAATGATGGTAAATGCTCTCAAAGAGATAAAATGTTCATTCTTTGACATGAAACAAACCCTCTAAGTGATGAAACTCTGCAGTTGTGTGGAAACATGGAGATCAGAAGCTGGTTTTAAAAGTGTGTGACGGTTTTGATAGGATGAATTACATTGTAGGTCATTGATGTTTTTCAGCTACAAAGGTTGAAGCACCAAACTGCCAAGCTTTTTCTATAGAAAAGAAAGTATCTTATCTAGGAGTAAAGAATGCTTACCTCTTGGAATAATTGCCATTATTCACTGCTGGAAATTCAAAGTATTCTGAACTTTTGCCTCCTATTATTCAGTATCTATTTGTAGACAGATGCCATGCAAGAAAAAAAGCAGTTCTTTGTATACTGTACTCAAACCATGAAACAATATAATTTATCTGTGTGATGATGACTTGTATTGTGTCAAGTGTATTTTTTGACTTGTATTGTTTCCAAGTGGATATTTAAGTATTTCTGAAGAGAAACAACTTAATTTGGAGTGGTTGGTGGAAATGAAGACAAGAAACACATGTCCTTCACTTCCCTGCCACTTTCTCAAGAGCAACTCTTTTCTGATCTTGGTGTTTCTGTGCTCATATATCCTGTTAGACAAACTCTCAAATTATTTCTGTTCACCAGAATGATACTTTTACAAAATCATGTCTAGCTAATTCCTTATAAATACATATTAAATGCCAAAGAAATGTTCCATTTATAATAATAAAGTACAGACTAAGAGAGTACAGGTGTAGTTCCTCAAAAAGGATGTGAAGCCAAAGCTGAATATTGCATTAAACCCTCTACACTTAATGGAAAAATCAAATCTCTGCTATATTCTACCTCAATAATGAGCTGCAAGTTGCAGCCTACATGAAAATATGGATGCCTGTCACATTGTCTAATCTTTCCTTTTTTGTCTTCATAGCTTTTCATCCAGATACCTGGTTTTCCCTCTTGCCTTGTCTGTCAGCCATCAAAGCCTAAATCCATCTAAATAACAGATTAAAGAACTTCCTCAAAACATTAACAATACCTTTCTATATTTTTTTGTGAAATCTTGCATTTCTCTAGTGCTATTAATTTTGTTACTACAGACTCATGTAAAATAGCATTTTTCATTTGTTATGTCTTTCAGCTTCATTTCACACCTCAAATTATAATCCATTTTGCCTAGGCAAGAATTATATACTAAATTCTTTTGCCTCCATTTTTCCAAAAGGCTAAAATTATTTTATAACAGCATTTTTCAAGCCAGTGAACAAATGCTGATATATGTGTTTCAAGTATTTCAAGGAAACAGAAAGCATCTCAACTTCAAGAAGAAAAATTCTCCTTGACTGCAACTCAAACATTTTGCTGTTGTTTCTGATGTGACCCTCCTGCTTTACAGAAAATATTCTGAGCAGTTACAAAGCAACATTTTATTAATCAGCCATATTGTTGTAATATCTAGAGCAGAGAGAGGTGTTGCATTGTGGTAGGTGTTGTACAAGTGATCACTTCTGACAGGGAGCAGATGAACTCTCTATCATAACAAGCACAGCTGTGGCAGAAGTGGCTGCTCCTATGCTAATAACACTAATAAAAATGGAAATAAGACAGAAGACCAGTTTTCCAGTAAGATTGTTCCAGAGTGCTCTTCAAAAGTCCACCTGTCTAAAAATTGGGCCTTGCATTCATTTTTGCTGACAAATAAGAACTGTATGGGAACAGCAGAAACTGAATGCAAGTGATGCCAGAGTAGCAGTGAAATGGGAGGCTACTCCCATATTGCCCATTTGGAGAATGTAATTGCATATGGGCGCAAATTGCAAATAGATCTATGCATACAGATCTTCTGTTGGTTCTAATCCTTCTAGACCACTAAAATATGCCTGGTCAGTATGAGGTGATAGCTAGAGGCTTTAAAGATACTGAATTCTATGTCTACTTTGACCTTCCAACTGCTGTATTTGGGTAACCCTGTTAACTGAGCTCTTGCCTCATTCAACATGATTCTGAGAGCTGCACAGTAAAGCTCATCAACAGACATGGTCAGTTGCACAACAATTTTTCACCAGGAAATCTATCTCTTTGCAGTGATGTTCAATTTTTCTTTTAGAAAGAGTGAAAGGTTTTTATTTTTGTTTTTTTGTTTGTTTTTTTAGTAGTGATACATTTTTCTGCTTAATAAAATGCCTTATTTGCAAAGACAGTAACAAGCAGAGAGGAAGAAGGAAAAAAAATCATATTCCCAAAGGGCTAATATAATCCCTGCTATTAAAAAAATTGAGTCAGACCACCAGCTCCAGTCCAGCTGCCCAAATTAAATGCAATAAGTGGGACTGTACCCAGATTCCAGAGACTGACCAGAATCAGACTGCATCATTTATTTTGTACTACCAAAAGAACTGACGTGGAAAGTACTAAAAAATAGTTAATGACTCTCCTGATAGGAAGTAATTTTAAAGGCTTTTCATTTCTTATTTCACAGAAGTTCTGCATGTTAAATTTAAAAAATAAAACAAATAGAAAAGTGTATCTATAAAAAAACCCCATTAACTATGTGGTCAATTTCTTTACCACTTCAAAAAACAGTGCAAAGGGTACACAGATTAATGCCTTAACCACTTACTAAAGAAAAGTTTGCGATTTTCTGGATTAAGCTCCTCACTGAGTTCAAATAGCCATATCTCTGTATAAAGCGTTTAGAGGGAATAATATTAATTCCCCTTTATCTCAGAAAAGGGGAAAAAAGCCCTCCCTACAAACTGTAAATATTGGGAAGAATTGCACCTTGAAGTGAGTAACCCTGGAAATCCATGTAAGAAGCCAGTAGCAGAAAAATTAAGCAATGGAATGTAGGATAGTTTAAAAGTGAGACCAAGGCATCTGTATTGCCCTTTGAATTCAGCTGGGTAGCTGGCCAGGAAGCTGCTGCACAGGAAATTACCATGAAGTCCATAAAAGAGATAGAAAATGTCCAGATGAGTGTTGCTGCAGGTGTTACAGACTCCAAAGGACCCCGCTGGTGGGTGTTAGTGGGAGAGGGTGGTGGTTTGCCAAAGTGATAAGGGACAAGAGTGATAATGCCACAAGAGGATGCACTGGGATAAGAAGGCAGTGTGCATGGATAAAGACATTATACAAGGCACACAATAGCTTCACAGTGAATGATAATATTCAAAATAACTTCAGTATCTCCTGGTAGAAGCAGTGGCCTCAGTAATTTCCTTGGATTGCCTTCATCTGATACGGAGAGGGTAATGAAACCTCACAAAAACAATGTTACAAGGGTCTCTTTGCCCATACCTTTTTTCCCCCGTGCATGGAAGAAAATAATTTATTTGTGTGCTCATCAGCCTCTGTGACAGGGTGAACATCACCCCTCCTTTAGGTTTAACTCTGGTATCACAACTTGTATCACATATCCAGCAAGCATCCTGCTACATACACATCATTGTCCCAGGTATAAAAGGAAATCTTACCTATAACTTTTCCTAGGAATAGTGCCTTTGGGGAATTGAACTGAATGTCAGATGTGGCTGGCAGGCTGTAACTTGTTGGAGGATAATGATCAAGCTGGAGAAAGAGAAAAGAAATTATGAGTATTTTGAACTTATTACAGTTCTGATCAGTTCTGATCAATCAGGTTTACTTCACGGAGTTTATGCCATCTCTTATAAGTGTCTAATACACTCTACTTTCATTTTCGTAAAGGGAAAATCATAGTAAATACCCTTCCTTCCATATCTTCCATCTCCACAGTTCCCAAGGCCTGGAGAATACCTAAACTGAATATATTTTTGTTCTGACTGCTGTAGAATCACATCAGTATTTGCTTATGTGCTTTTCAATTGCTAAATATAACAACAGCATCAATAATAAAACAACTTTTTCTTTCCATAGAAATAGATTTCCATTTGGGACCTATGTTACTGCTAAAGCTAGATTTACATAGTTGGGAATTTGAGACTAGTTCAGATGTTGGGCATTTTTCTTTTCTCTCAGCAAAGTCATAAATTAATAGGTATTCTTTTTTGGCACTTCATGCTTATTACTTCCTTGTTGAGGATGTTGTTCAATCTGATTGTGATGATGTCTATTGAAACCTAAATAAATTCAAGAGTAATCAACTTACTAAATAGTTTAATCTATAGGAAATGCATATTATCCCCAATATGGCACAGCAATCATGTTACATTAGCTATTTAATTTTTTAACTATTTAACAGAAAAATGTAAAGAAAGAGAGTAATAAAATTAATTGCCTGTGCTGAGTAATAGTGCTATTAACATAGTTTAATATAGCTCAATAGAGTTTTGACTTAACATTTCATAAAGGCAACTGGGATGAACTTCTATCTTTAATGTTGTTATTTATTTTCTTAGATTTACATGTTTATTACACAGGCTTAAAGAGGACAGAGCAGTAATAGTTTATTTTTTTCAGGTCTTGCTTGGCACAAAACAGGATAGAAACTCGTGATTTAAGACTTTGCAGGGTACACTAGACTGCAAAAGTAATTCTCAAGAAATAGCAACTCTACAGGGCATGCAATATTTTCACATATCTTTTTGCCATATTTCTAATTTCAAAGTGTAATTATTGTGGATTACTTTGTTTTAATACTTCAAATACTCAGTTCAGTAGTTAAAAGTAAAGGAATGGCAGGTAGCATAGAGCTGAAGGGCTTCATCCCCTGATACCCTGGAATACCGTGAGCTCAGGTAGTTGTAAAGCTTTCTGGTGTCATGAATCTGCAGAGGCAACCATCTCAAAAAACTGTAACAATTGGAAGAATCCTTGTCTTTCTTATAATTCTCATAAAATCCCAAGAAGAAAAGTGTATATACATAGTAGACAGGAAAAACAGTCTCTGCAGATTGCAAGAAAGGTCTAGCAAGTCTTAATGTTTAGAAATGCTTTTTAATATATCATAACTAGTATTCACACTGATTTTGAGATAAATACATGCATACTTCCATCTTCTTACTCAGAAAATAAGGAGCTTCAGTTGGTTCACAGTATTGTGAACAGTTTTTCTTCGATTTTTAATAAAGAGCAGAAATACATATTTTACCCTAAATTAGAGTTATATAAATTCAAAGAGTTATTTTGAAAAGAGTGTAGTCTAGTGAATACAAAGGGTTGAAATAGTAAACAGATCTTAACCTCAACCACCTCAGGCCCTACTAGAGACTCCACTTGAGTGCTTGCTATTGATTTTCCTGATGGAAGGGAAATGTTCCAGCATCCAACATTGCAAGTACCAGACCCATTTTCAATGGGAACTGCAGGCATATTAGGTGAAATAAAAATTCTCTTGTTATTTCAGGACAAAAATAGAAATGGCTTAGATCTGTTATGGTATTTACCTTTCAGATAATTAAATGAAAAGTATAGACTTTAGAGAGGTGTATCAGGCAAAGACTGGTGAAAACTGATCCACAAAACACTGATTCTCCATCCTCTCATATACCAAGAGGTTAACCTCATTGCCTGCAGTGCAATTGTTTCCAATACATACACAGGATTCATTTTCTAGGTTTTCCTTTTATTACTATGACTTAAAATATGGTGAAGTAACTCTGATAAATTAATCAGGAATGCTACTACATATATTGATATCTGTCAGTATCATCAACATTTGGGTTCTTTCTTTTTCTGAATCAGTCTAGAGGAATTTAAAAATAATTCTTTTTATTGTGACCTGGAATCTAGGCAGTGGTATTGATCAGATAATCATTAATCAGATAAAATATGAATAAATTAATCAAATATAAATCTATGTCTATAAACAATTTATTGATGTATGCTGGATGTCCTAAAGCAGTAGCCATGTGTTTGTTCAGTGTCAGGGTAACAAAAAATTTGTGACAAGTAATAAAAAAGTCATTGCTGCCAAATGTACAGGCTGCCTCTACCTGTGTACATGGTTTGTCTCTGCAGGACATACATTAAAATGAAAAGTCAATTTAAATGGTGAACCACTGTGAACATTTACATGGACAATTACAGAATATCAAATCCTGCCAGCTGTGGTGTGATAAGATTACCTTTGTGTTCAGATAGTGTTCAAGATTTAGAAAGGCCCTCTCTTTCCCCACTTTGGAACAGGTTTGTTATCAGTAACCTTGGCCAGATTTAAAAAAATATCCCCAAAGTCCTTCAGTGACCTCACCTTCCCTTGGGACTTCAGCATAGTAGAGCATTCCACCTCGGTAGTGGGCAAAAGGGATTGCCGCAATGAGAGTAATGATGTGTTACACTGCAGGCTCTAACAGGAGCAGACACTACTGCTGAGGTTTACTCGTTTAAGCAGATCTCTTGTACTGAATAAAAACCTGAATCTAGCCACTCACATATATTTTTCACATCTCGTTGAAGTCAAGGAAAGATATCCCAATGGGTTCAGCTCTGGATTGTTTTAATGACTGTCTGAAGTTTTGGGTTGGTCTGATTCCTAGTTAAAATGAATCTCTATTTAAAAGCCGTTGATACCAATTTTCTGGGGCAAACATTTCTGATCAGTGATAAAGCCAGCTCCTGCTCCGGTGCCAGCTCTGGCATCTCTTTGTCAGGGGACACCTGCAGTGCTTTCCACAGTGATGCCTTTCTCTAATCCTGACACCTGGAATGAAATGATGCACCACAAGACAGTGGGTCTAGGGAACAGTGGCTGAGGGAATAGGGAGATTTCTGTGCACTTTCTTTTGTTGCATGCCTTTGTACTAAACTAGAATTACCTAATAAAAGACACCTTTTTTATTTTTTAAAAAAAGAGACACTCAGTCTAGGGTTTCTTTGCAGGCCTGTGAGTTAAAGCACCATGCTGAATTCTTTCCAAAGCTGTATGTTACTGCCATCCAGTGGGGGCTCCAGCTCCAGCTGTAATGGAGCAGCTCGCAGTCTTTGCATGAAATACTAGCCTACCAATTTAATAGAAGTCATATAATAAGAAAGGAATTACTAGTGTCAAATGATATTTGAATGATAATTTGATTTCCTTATTTAATGAAAATTAAATAGAATCTCTGTATGCACAGATGTTGATGTCATGATTTTGTAATAAATTACACTTTTAAAATCAAATTTAAGATTTTTCATTACTGTTACTTTTCTTTAAAAACTCTATAATATAATTTGAGCTTCATATAAACAGTGTGGCTTTGAGTGTTACATAGATGAAAGTAGGGAAAGTAGGTGGCAGTTTCTGAGGAGCTTGCAGCTTCAGTTCTTGAGTCACGTCACAGCAAGGCAGACTGCCTTTTTCTGAAGTTGTTTGGATTCAAGCAGAAGTTCAATAAAATGTTCTTTCTTTTAAATTATTGCTCACTTAGATAATAAAACTAATCTTGATGGGAGTTCTGAGATTAACAGAGGTATCAATCTAAGGGGAGACATAATGTCTGCGTCACCTTAGTAGTTTTGGGGGGAAAAAAGGTATCAACACAAACATATACCTTATATTCACCCTGTGGATATATTTACATCTGAATAATTGTCAACCCAGCCTGCTGTAAAGTTAAGGTTTTCCTTTATGCTGGAGACATTTTATAAAAAAATTGTCAAAATCAGATAGAATAATAATGCTGTAAGGCTTAATCTCACACCATTTGATGTCAATACATCTCTGCTATTGACTTCAGCAATAGCAGGATAAAGAAGGGGGTGTTGCCATCATGATCAGTATAGTATTTCTCTTCTGCATTATTACGATGATTTATCACTTGTGTTACCGACTTCTCTAGTCCTGAACAAGGGTTTTTTGTGCTAAGTTCTGTGTAATACATAATACAAAATGTTCCTACTCAATAATGCCTGCAAAGTTAGAACAGTCTAGGCATGTGACCCCAAGAAAATAACAAGGCGGTATGCAGATGTTTAGATGGAGCTCCTCACAAGTATGATATCAGTGTATGGGAAAGAAGAAAGTTGATTATGAAAATCAAATGGGAGGTATTACGAGATTCTTTTTATTGGTGTAATATAGATGATTATTCACCTGCTAAAAGGTAAGGAAAAAACTTACAAACTATTTTTAATATCGTGATATTTGATTTTTTTTTCTAGTACAAGAGGAAAAGAGCAGATTGGAGTGGCAGTTGTGTAATTGCTTAGGCTGATCATGGCCACTCTTACTGCAATTCAGCTCCTTCCTTAGTGTGGCACTAGTGCTCTGCTGATCTGCTTCTGACCAGTCAGATCCTTCACCCAGGTTAGTGCAGATCAGATCAGAGCCAGAGCAGGGACAAGCCATGGGCTGTAAATGAGTACTGGATCCAGAGAAACAGGCAGGACCATAAACCCAGCATTTTTTACTGCATTGGACTGACATAGACCTAGTTCTCACTGCTCATCTGGAACACAAGAGCAGGCACACACTTCACTGGTGCGATGTAAGGAAGACTAAAGGCTGGCATTGTTTTTTTGTTGTTGTTGTTTGTTTTGTTTTGTTTGTTTGTTTGTTTGTTTTTTCTGGTTTAAAACTTGAATCCTTTATGTGCAGAAAGCTTGTATATATACCTGAAAGCTGCTGTTCCTCTGCTAAGTAATGACAGGGATAATTTGCCTCCCTCTAAAAAATTACACAATTTTGGTTAAATTTTAAATGGAAATGTAGAAACATAACTCAAAATGTAACAGAAGCGCTGATAAGGAAAGGCACACTATTTAGTTTGGCTGCCTTCAGTTGAAACTGTTGTCTGATGCTTCCATCACATATCTATTAACTTTTTATTGCTCTCTTTAGTAGATGAGTTACAATAAATGTTAACAGAAGCAATAGCAAGTCAAATAATGCCAAGTCATTAAAATTAAAGAGATCTACTTCAGGTACTTTAAAGATGACTTTCACAGGACATTAATTTGTCCAATGTGTGCTTCCATACAATGGAAATCACCTATTTCATGGTAGGTTTTGACTTTTTTAGCTTTGTCTTGGACTCTGGGATTACTTAATGATTTTTTTGTTCTTCCCTTGTTTCTTTAATTCCAATAAAATTATATAAAACCAGCCATCACACAGGCCAAGGAAGACACACACACATTCGTCACTGAAAATGCATTATGGAAGAAGGAAATAGTTTCAGCATAGCCAATATAAGTAACACATTTGTGAGGTGGAAAAGCCTCCTGATACACTCTGCAGACCTTTGCTCTGCTTTGATATGCAGACTCAGGAAATACCTGACTGCACCATGCTCCTTTCTGACCTGAATGGCCTTAGCTTTATTTCCAAGGAAAATGGGAGCGCAGGGTGGGGAAGACATTTCACTTCTGGGTCTTATCACAGTACATGGCCTAGACATGGGCAAAGTTTGGGGCAAGGCAGCTGAAATATGACTCTGAATCCAGCAACATATGCTCTGCTAAAAGGATCTGGGTAGGATGGACATGTAACCCTTCTCCCATGGAAGGGTTTTAAAAAGCAGAAAGTAAAGAGGAATATTCTTCCAAAAGCCCTCTAAGTTTGAAACTATCTCAGCTGATGCAGAGACAGTAAAACTTTTAAGAAGATATCTACTTTGTCATCTGCCTCTGCCTCTCTGCAGCAGCTACAGGGAAACCACAGGAAGCGATGCTACCCCCAGGGGGTTGTGTATGGATGATGTTTTTCCCACTGTTTCACCTTGTTTTTCCAATAAGAGAGAGATATAATGCTATGTCCTGATGTTCAGGGTGAGGATATTCCACCCACTCATTTGTTGATGAGTGAAAGGAGTTCAGGTTTTTGAAAACTTTTGGTCTGTCTTTCATAAAGCTGAGATTCAGTGGAGGTGTGCTGGCTTACCTTGGCAGATGCCACTAACCAGTTCTATCACACACAAAAGGGGAGTAGAAGTTGTTAATTCATGAGGTTCCTGCCTACATGTCTCTTTAACTGAAATATTGTGTGACACACTGTAAAATAAAGAAATTGAGTAAATTCATTGAAAATTTAATTCAACAAAACTGCTCGGAGCTCATGGTCATCCTGTGAGCACAAAAGAACAGGTAAGAAATTAATAATCAGTGAATTATTTGCTCATTTCTGATTCTGGTACATACAATTTAAATTCTGTTCTGCTGTTTCTTGCTGTTGTTTACAGACACTTTTCAGTATGGTCATTTGCAACATCCTTATAATTGGAGGGAACTTGAATTATGCAAAGATCAGAGTCTGTAATTGTTTATATTTTGGAAACCAGATGTTGCTTAGGGTTATAGGCATGGTATGCTATATCAATAAAAGCTTTTTTTTTTATTTTCAAGAGTTTATTGATAGGTATTGATAACTTTTTATGCTACTTTGTCATCTGTGGGGAAAAAAATCCCGTATATTTTCAGACTTGAGTAAAAAACCACTTCCTTGTGACTTCTGATTGAAAAAATAGCTTAGCAGTTATGGGTAAACTAAGTGCTAATGCATTAAACATGCAGATCTAATTTATGGCTCTGCTCTAGAAAATGGTCTGAGTTTGCCTTTCTGTGGCACTAGCATTTTGTGTAATACATTGCTATTACAGAAGGGCAATACATAGTGAAAAGGATGTATCCCCAGGGAATTTAAATAATTCATTTCAGCAGGAAGACCTTTGCTATTGATAGAACAAATGATTTTTTTTCCTTTAAGCAAAACATGTTTGGAAATTCATTAATTATTCTTTTAGTACAATATAATTACCTGGCTCTTATGAAAAAAAGCAGAGGGTTAACTGTTGCATTGATGTTAACTATGGTTTACATCTTTTACCTGTGATTAAAGTCCTGAATACTTAAAATATGTTTTATTCATGTCAGTGTCTATGGAATTTGTAAATCCTGTCTGACTGATTCCTTTCAAATCATGATCAGTACTTCCCCATTCCCTACAGCTTAAATGCTATCTAAACCAACCTTCAGATTAATCTGATGTCTAGACAATATACAGCACTACCCAAAGGATGCTGAGGCAGCATAATTCCCAGAAAATGAAGGAAAAAATTAAGGATGGTGTTTCTACATCATTTTGATGGTATAGCAACCATTACCATTTCTAACCCTACGGTAAATATTTTCAAAATGTGACTCAAAGGGAGAGTTTTCAGAGAAGAGCTAAAAATTGTTTTAAGTCTCAAAAACTGTACATGGATGAGGGTATACTAAAATAGATCCGTTTATTTAGCATCTTGCAGACTAGATGAAAAGATGTTTTAATCAGCATCTCTAAGAAAGTGTGAAGGGGAGTGATGCCTGACATTTCTTTCATCTATCAACCGTATACACAAAGATCCCAAAGTTAAATGTTGAAGTCTGCAGAATTCAAACTGTAAATTAGGTGCAAATTATTTACAAAAATGGTACTTACGAACAGTGAGAAACAGCCAAAGGATATGGTAAATTTTCTATCATTTGAAGTCTTTAAAGCTAGATAAAATGTCTTCCTACAAAATTTGTTTTACTAGTATCATTATTTTTGGGTTAGATACAGAAAATAATTTGGTGATTTTTTTATGGCCTCTCTTAAGCAAGAGCTCAAATAGTGATCATTTTCTGTTGAGGCTTCAAAAGATAGGAAATACGACAATTAGATGTGATTCTACAGGAACAATAATGATGGGATATGATATTATAGTCTCACTGAAGTCTATGGGAAAGTTTCCACTCAATTTAATGGGAACAAAATTTAATCTACAATTATAAAAACTTTGATATATTAACTGCATTTAAGATGGGGATTATATGCAGACTGCTTTGCTCCACTTGGCCCATTTTGTTCTTTTGCTATTATGTTTGCCATTTTATTTTGTAATTCAGATTAGTTTTGAATTAACTTTGTATGATTTACCTTTTTAAAGCATCTAGGAGTTTGAAATTATTATCTCTTTTCAAGTAATTTAGAGCTCTAAATGGAAATGGACTTGCAAAAATTCTGTTTCTTCTTGATTTCATTTGGGTAAGGGTCAAATATTGCATTGATCATTTTTCACAAAGATGGGTGCATACTCTTCCTTTCCTCTGGTGAAATTGGAAAGGAGATTTATACAAATACATTTTCTGTATTGTTCTCAGCCTCAGCTGAGTTCAGATTCAAGACTTAGCCATAAAGCCTCATGATTTAGTAGATTTTGAGTAGAGTCAGCAATTAACATTGATTGTATGGTATTGCTGTATACAGCCCCTCCACCACAGTTTGACATATTGTCCAAGCTGAAAGAGTGAACTGTCAGCTGTCCTTCTGTGTGGCCTTCTGAGAAGGTAAGCAGTGACTGCTGATAATTGTCCTGAAGCATACTGAGTGTTTAGGACAGAGTTTCATCAGTGCCCTGAAGAAGTTGCTCTGGTTTAATATTTTTCAAGAACAAAGAAGGTTTTATAAACTGTGACTCATAACCCATTATCAGAAATGGCTTTAAAGCAGGGATGGAGAGCTGGACACCTGTTGAGAATGTACATGTAAGGAAGCTGACAGGCCCAGTCTTAGTCCTGCTGACTATCAGCTTTATTCCACTAACAATAAAAGCATATAATACTTTTTTCTCCCCTTCCCCCTCCCCGCTTTCTTTTTCCTTTTTCCTTTTTCTTTTCTTTTTTCTTTGTAGCAGGCTGATCTACCTTTGTGCAACAGAACATAAAAGTGTCTGATCTGGATTCCATCCTGATTTTACTCTAGAGACATGCAAAGAAGCAGAAGGTATGAATCTTGCACTCATGATGCAACTATCACAGTTCTTTAAGGTACAATTTAAAGCCTGCTGGAGGCAATGGAAGGCCTTTCATTTACTTCAGTGGACTTTGGATCCGAACCTCTGCTAGGGAGCTTTTGTCCTTGGCTTTCTTCAAAGAAGATTTTACTGATGTGTGAATAGTGTTAATCACCGATGAACACTTGGTAAAGAGTGATCTGGTTTCTATGATACCTAAAATACCATGCTGAAGCATGAAATCTTCTAATGAAGTCAAACAAAGTAAAACTTGCCCTCCATAACCTAAAGCCCAGCTCTTGAAATGTAATTTGGTGGAATAATGCATTCCCCATCTGTCAGTCTGGGCTTTTTCTTGCCACAGGTGAACTAATGGAGCCTCGGAGGTGTGCCACAGGTACTAGTATCTGGTATTTTACTAGACGGGAGGGATGGGAATTGTTACTATCAAATGTTTATTTTGTCTCCCTCATGAAAATGAGAAAATAAGCATAACTTTTCCCCTGAATTTATGTAATTTGCTTTTTCTGACATGCAAATTGACTGTATATCCTCAATCTTATCCTTGAGAAACCACTGGCAACACAATTGAGAGCTTGTTATTTAATGTAGATATAACTATTGATTTGTCTGCAGTCAGAGAATGTATAAAACTGAAATACAAAAACCATTTGACAGAGCCTTTGTTACTACCTTCTGTCTTGAGTGTCATGGTATGTTAGGAATAGGTATACAATTATAATAAAACCAATTTTAACTAAATATTTGTTCATGTGTTTCTTACCTTATGTGCATATACTATCGTGGATATGTTGATTTCAATTCCCACCTCAAATTCTGATTTTAGGTAAGTAATCAGCAGCCTCCTGTCTGCCAGCATGAGGTGAAGACTCATAGAGTTCACTAATGAGCCTTTTTTTGTATTTATATGTAAGTGAAACTCCTGAGAATCATGATAAAACTGATTCACACAGTTCATATGGTACCAATTTATTGCCTGGCTTCAGATTTTTTAAATCTCTCTGGCACTACAGAATTATTACAGTAAGTTAGAAAGACAGGTACTCTAAGTATGTTGCTGTTAAGATCTCAAAAATACTGAGTGCTCTTGAATTGAAGCTTTGATGAGAAATAAATCCTTCTTGTGACACTTTTATGCCCTGTAGAGATATGGAAGTGTGAGCAACAGCACCTGGCAAGCAAGCTGTCTTCTTTAAAAGCAAGCAAACCAGCTGCTCATAAGGTTGGAGAAGGATTTAGCAGGAAATAAAAGTCTACTCAAATGTTCATAGCTCAGATCTTCAAGAGAAAACTCATAGTTTATGATTTGTTCTCTGAATACTGAGAAAAACTATATTTATATCTTCTGTATTTTCAAACACTGTGAGGAGTTCATTTTTGAACAGGATTCATTTTCAAGACAACAATCTACTTAGCAGATTAATTTCTGTTCATATCAGTTCTCTTATTTACAGAAGGTAAACAGATAAGTAATACATTTATTTTAACTTATGAAGGATAAACAAAATTTGATAGAAATAGTCTCTTTCAGGATATTGTCAGGATAGGATTTCTGGATTTGCTTTGTATGGGACCCTTCTTTCCCTATTCTTGAATGCGCATCAGACAGATCATCTCATGTAACAAGTCTCAAATGTATCTGCTTTCTAGCTACCTAAATCAGTTGCATCTGAAGCACATCAAATAGATTAATTTTTTTTACCCCAGCAGAGCAACATAGCCAAAATATTTCTGGCTCTTCAAAGTTCTAGACAGGCAGTGGTCTCATAAAACACTGGGAAAAAATTGTTGGGACCCAAGTTCAGGTGAGCTGTTGCAAGCCTGGAACATTTAACTGTGTACATAATTTCCAATTTGGTGAAGTATCTCATCTGATAGCTGCCTAAATCAGCCAGCTGGGACTCCATAGGAATGCTATACTTCCCCAGAATAAAAGCTTTTAACACCAGAGAGACACCAAACTATAGGTCTTCATTTGCTTCCATCTAGCTATAGGAGAAATAAATGCAACAGCAAGCAAGACAGATGCATATATCAATATATATCCCTCTTAACCTCCAAAAGCCTGAAAACAGTTTGAATGTACCACCTATATATTTTTTAGGTTTTTTGGAATTTCGTGAACAATTTGGTGACAATTCTACTTGCATGCATTCAGTATTATTTTATGTACTGTGAGTCTCAGTCAAGTAACATTGTAATGCACTGAAAAGTTTTCTTTCGATACTCTGAAATAATAATTGTCAGGGATTTATTTTATCTTTAGGTAGATAATACTGTGATGGCTACCATCTTTCAGCTTTTGGCTTGGTTCCCAAGGAAACTCTTTAATATTTCATTTGTTATTGGTTTTGTTTTGCTTCTTCTGAACTAACAAATCCAGATTAATGTCTCCCATCCACCTGACTCTCCAGCCAACAAAATTGTTCTTACACTCTGCTCAAAATCTCCATGCTTGCAAATGTGACAACCAGGGAATGAAAAAAGAGTTCTGTGGTAACCACAGAGAGGAAGCTGTCTGGAAACACTGACTGCTTCTTGCAGCACTCCCCTCAGTTATTTAAATAGCAGCATACTTTATCAGAGTTTTGTGAACTGAGATATATGAAGAGATGAAGTTCCTACCTGCGCTATTCCAAAACCTAAAAAATCCAGAGGTATGTGCCTTCAACAATACTCTGTCCCAGGCTCATATCACACAAACACTTAGGCATCTGCTCATCGTTGCAGAACAGCTCTTGTGAGTTCACTGGACTTCAGGGTAAATTTAAATTTAAAGATACCCTCATTTGCAGAGTCAGGACTTGCAGAATGATGTTATTTACATCAGGCTTCACTACCATTTAAGACACTGTTGGGTATCCCTCCTGGTTTCCAGCTGATGTTCCAGAATGGCACAGGTTTATCCTAAGTCCCATGTTATCTATCAGCCCAGATGTCTCTCATGCCCTCAAGCGTCTATGGTGACACCTGTATTAGCCCAGCTGCCATCACACTAAAATGAGGATTTCAGAACAATGAGTTGATGAAACAGAGGGAGTGAATTGCTTTTATTAACCCCTAAGAGTGTGATCTCCAGGCAGAACCCTATCTACTGTACTTTTTATTTTCTAAAGGACATTATTTTCTAGCACCAATCTTTTTAGAGGACTAGAGACCCATCAAGAAACAAAATGCTACAAGATACGAGTAATGGAACCCAGCACTTACCTGCAGTACGATGTCCCTTCTGTTCCGTGTGACATTAACAGTGTGGGGCTGTCCATTGGCCATGTTTCTGTGGTCAATGTCAATGTTATATGGCTCTTTGGTGCCCCCGAGGTTGTACCGAATTTGCAGATTCCCTAGCGAAAAAGAAAAAAAATGTGAAAAATACCCTCAGGTATTTTGATCTTTATTCACCAGCTATTTTCCTGTCTTTATTTTCACATACAGCTGTTATAATTTCACACTTAATTGCTCTCATAGCTGGTCTCTGCAGTAAGAGAAGAGCTGGTGTTTGAGATTATAAAGTTACTGGGCTGAAACTGCTTCTAGTTTATAACCCAGAGGTGTGACAATGACCAGCATTTCCAAACCACAGTGTTTGTAAACACTCCAGACTGCAAACCAAACAAATTTGAGTTATGCCTTGAACAATATGGACAATTGGTACAAAATTGAGCACATCAAGAAACACTTTATTGTTGAGATTATGATGCTTGCTGCAGTAAAATTCTTTGAAATTATACAAAGCATAACATTTTCTAATGAATAAACCATTGACATGCATTGAATAAAGGCAAAATTACAACAAATTACCACTGACACATAATTTATACAAGTGGATTTCTTGCTTTCATGTTTAATTATTGTTGATGGGTGGCCATCTGGACTTCTATGGAAATACAGTATTATATTGTCAAATAAAAACTTGAGGTTGCATTGTTAGAAAAGTATAGTCAGGAGTGGCTAATTGATATTCATAACATACTGCCAGACAGATTTTTCTTTTCTAAACAAAAGTGAAGTGTCTGCTCTTCATAACACATTTAAATATTTGATTAAAAGGAAGGATGTTTGAAAAGGAAAGTGTAGCCCCCACTCTGGATGGAAAATGGAAATATTCTGGCCCAAAAGAGCAGACTTAGACCTCTATAACTATAGTTTAGTTGTGTGATGTTGGATTCCTCTCATGCATGTTCTTTCTTTCCCATGAAGGGAAAAAATGAGTGGCATGTAGAATATTATTACACTCATATTATCCCATAAAAGAGAACAGTAGTAAAATCATCCTAATTATGATTTTCATGGGCAATAAGGCACTATTTGAAATTGAAGTATATTTAGTTCGTACAGAGTTTTAATACTGTAGCAGCAAATGGTCCGTATCCGACCTTCATCCATTGCCAAAACGTTTAGGACATTATATACTACACTACATCCATATTTTAGTCACCTCACTGAGTATCTAGATTTTCAGAACAGTACATGACACTTTCTACTGACTACTATGGATATTGCCAATTCAGCTATTCAGGTGCCTTCATGTGCATGTCTGCTTGTCCCCACCATATTACTGGTTCATGGCATGAGCCTGACTGTTATAGTAGGTTTTTGATTTCTTTTGTTTGGTTGGTTTCATTCTGTGAGGGAGGATTGGCTAAAGAAACACCACTAAACTGAACAGTTACATCAGTATCAAATCTAGTTGAAGCAGAATAAAGGTTCAGATTTCTAAATGCTTTATTTTTATGTGACAAGGGTGAAGAGACTTTCTCATTAGTTCATTAGAACTTCCCCTGAATGTCAGCCTGGTATTGTCAATTGTGCCTTCAATGGAGAGAGCCTGGAGCAGTTTCTTACCAGTGGGGTTCACAAGCACAGCCATGAAGTCCGGGGTGTAGGAGCTGACATACAATAAGATACAAGGGGACTTGGTGGTGCTGAAGCTCAAGCTGAGCTCTTCTTTGTTCAAGCTCAGGTCAGGTGCTGTGATCTCAGGATCTGCAGAACCCAAAGGTGTCCGGCTAACTAAATCCTTCATGCTAGTCCCTGGGGAGTGGAAGTTGTAGCGAAGCCACATTCCTTCTTCAAAAAATGCTCCCACATCTTGAACAAAATAGGAAAAGGAGGATGAAAAAAAAAAAAGGTAAATTAAATGTGCTGATACCTTTTGGTTGAAACATATTACTGTGACTTGACCAGTACTAATCTGTGCGTGTTTCTACTGCTGTGTTATTTCAGCACAATATTTAGGTTAAGAACCTCAGTATTTTCCTACAAGAATGAAAAGAACAATCTCCATTTTATTGGTGGGGACTTGGATTCACAAAGCAAAGGAAATATTTCCTTTGGGGCACACAGAAAGCCTATGTCTATATCTCATATCAATACTACAGACAAGAATAATTATGATTTAAATTTATTTTCATTGAAATTTTGTGGTAGATAATGCTCCAAAGAAGGAGATACAAGGAAGAATGGCTTAAAGAACACAGTAAACAAACAGTCAAGGAAAAGGAAAAACAGCAGCTCTGAACAGCAAATTTGAGTAGATTTGGAAAGACGTCCCAAAGGAATGATGACAATTCCAGCCCCTAAAAGGACTGGACACAACGCTTGTAAATTATCCAGGGCTAGCACAATCCTTCATGAGAATTCCATAACAAGGATGCCCTTAAAGAAGCTAAAATTAACTAGGGAGTTTGACTCAACTGGGAATGAGAGGCAAGAGATACCTGAACTGTAGGTCTCAGAAGGTGCTGTAGTTTTTAAACTGATCTGAGAAAAGATGTGGTGTTCCAACACTCTGAACCAAAAATAAACCTACTTTTGACAGAATTAATACTTCCAGCTGAAAGAGCACTAGTAGTCCTCCTCATAATAATGCAGTCCTGCCTCTGCCTCAACATAAAAATCATAATTCCAGGCTGATATTCTTGCAGCAATGGCTGACTTGGATAACCTCCTACAGGAATTACTGCACAATTGGCCACCATTGGTATCATCTACACTGGGAATCACTTGACCTACTTCCTATGGCCGTCATTCATTTAGAGACATTGTGCTACCGGATCAGCTGTGCTGTCTGGGACAACATTGTGAAAGGAAATTTTTAAATGATATGTGAACTTGATTAAGAAGGTGTGTTTCATTTACATTTCAAGTTACCTTTTGTAAGATATTACATTATGATTAAAACAATCCTAATCATACCATATGAGTACTGTATTCAATGAAGAAATAAATGCTTAAGGCCATAACCAGTCTTTAAAAAAAAGTTTCTTTGTCTACTACCCTTCTACATGATGCAAAGTCGCCATAGCTTTGTGCAAAATTGCCTATCTAAACAAGAAATTTATTTTTATTCCGTTTTAGCATTTTGAGTCTTCACACAATTCTAAGCAAAGGCTTTATCTCAAAACACATGAAGGAAGATGGCTACTTTTTAAGCTTTACACAGACACAAAGCAAGTCGGGAACAAGCCTACAGAATTCATTCAGAATAGCTGAGTAGAGAATAGGTAAAATTGTAAAATTATATTTATGATTATTTCCAGAATTTTGCTAAATCTAATGCTGGAAAAGCTTTATGTTTTCTTGCTATCCTATAAAAATTCTTCCAAACTCAAAATATCACAGTTGCTGTCACTAAATGAACATATAAAACACAGACTCAAGCTGTGGTCCCGAAGTGCTATAAATAATTCTATCACTCTGATGGATTTATAACTACAATTTTATAGAGGAAAAGTTAAACCATCCCGAAGAAGTTATGGGAGAGGCAATTTCATTTAACAGTTATATTTTGCAGTAGTCTCAAATTTAGTGCTCCTGGATTAAAAGTGAAGGGTCCTGTCAGGAAAAAATTTCCCAACTCATGATATCCTCTGCCTTTAACAGTGGTGTGAGAAACATGCGTTAGTAAACAAAAATCTAAAGCAGCAGCTCCAAGTATTTGGAGGATGGCCTAAAAATATCCCTGTGACCACTAATTTATTCTTCAGCCCCTGCTTCTGGTTTGTTGGAGTCAGTAAGTCAGGAGTCTCTCTGATTTCTTCAGAGGGAAATCAGAGGGCAGAGATTGAATTAAAGTCTTTGCATGGAATGAGTATGTGAATAGAAGGAGTGAGTAAGTAAGTAAGTAAATGGAATAAGTTTTAAGTGCTTTTAGTGAGTAAAAGGTCTTAGATGCCTGAGAAGTAGTACATGTTCTAGTGAAGGTTGAAAAACATACTGGTGTTTCCTTAGAGGCTCCAAGAACTTAGCTTTAGACATAATAGAGTTAGAGTTAAGAATACTGCTTACATTTTTCAGTTAGAACAAGATAGGCCATGTATGGAATCTATACGTAGCCTGGCGTGCTAAGAAACTAGAATTCTAACACGTTAAGGAATAGTGGTCCAAGTTTGTATCTTAGCTAGTTGGAAAGTTTCTTTAAAAGAACATGCTTTAGGGAGAGCTGGGGCTCTATGCCATGGCTTTATGCCATGTGCATTTTGCCAATGCATTTTGCCACTGCAGCTTTGCCATTGCTTTGCTTTATTTTTGACTTTGAGACTGATGTACTTCTACAATAAATAACTTTATAGCAACTATTAACTTGCTTGGCTTCTTAAAGAAGAACATAACCCGACAGTGTGGGCACCCAAGAGGCACCCGAAGGTCTGCAAAACCTCACATGGCTCATGCAAGCTGCTTCTGGGTCAGAGCCCTAACAATTACACTGGCAGAGCTGCCTGCTGTGCTGGGTCCTGCCACTGCCACTGCTGGTGGCGATTGCAGTCCCCATGGAGGCTCCACACACACACTCTGCACACTGATGCACAATTATGTTCACCTCCAGTCTGTTTACTACTTGTAATTCCTTTCATTTTAGGAGTAATCTTTGGAATTGCTTGATGCTGTGCTTGCCCAAGCCCTCACGCTCTGGGAATACTGAGACCTTTAGTCCTGATCTCAGCACTGCCCTGGGGCTGAACTGAAAGTGTGTGAAGCATTTTTCCAGAGCTGTAAATGTTATAAATTTTTATGTTAAATGTTCATTGCTACAAAGAAAGCTTTAAATAAATGGTGCTCTCTGAAATTGTATTCAGATTATTCTGCAGTTCTGTAAGGTGAATTTGATTATCCTTGTGGGTTCCTTCCAACTCTCAATACTCTATTCTGTGACTTTTCATTCCAAAAGGGTTTCACGATGGAGCAAAGAATGTTCTGTATGTTTGACTTGATTTGCACTGAGAAAATAATTTTCAATGTAGCTGTATTATTACAGGCATACAGGGTGTTGTAATAAACCTTGAAATTCTCCTCACATGCACATCACCTTATTTAAAAGGCAAGATAAGGAGAAGGTTCGCTTTGGCTTTGTGAGTGTATTGAGGCTTCAATAGGAATATATTGAATTCTCTCAAGTTCCAGCTCATCAAAGCGGTTGATGCACATGATTATGCTCTTTACTGAAAGAAGCTAAAATTCTTGCAGCAAGACTGCAAAGTACTTGTTGAGTGCGACGGCACAGTGTCTGAGACAGAAGACCCTACATTCTGTAATCCATGTGACAAAAAGCCTTTATTCACTTCCAACCTCACTTTATATACTCCTTTTAATGTTCCCGGGTAAGCGCCTGTGATTGGTTCCAAGTTCAGGCTGCTCAGCTCTCTGGCCTATAGCTCTCTGCAGCTTGGGCTGGAATTTATTGGATTAAATCCTTGTTTGTCTCCAATTCTGTCCTATCACTGTTCTCTGGGGGCCTGTCTTATCAGGCCAGGCCACTTCTCTTATCAGTGGTTAGATTAACTGCCCAGTACAAGCCAGCTTGCACTGTGACAAGTACTCAGCAAGTCACAGGACCAGGCTGTTTAAACTATTAGAACATAGTCAAAACAGCTAAAAGATAATTTTCTCTATCTTGAATACAGGTATATGATGACTTGGAAATGCTGAGGGCTGCCCAATGAAGTTACCTACTTTTTAGGTCACAAGTGGTAACCTTGACATATACACTTCAGGTCACAAGTGTAACATCCTCCTGAAGTTGTGCTAGAAGAAGTATGGAAGTCCTTAATCCAGAAAACCATTCGAGCTCCCTGAATAAAGGGGGTCAAATGCAGTCCAAATCCTGCTGCTGAATTGTGAGGGAAGTTTCCACACACAACTCTTTTTTCTTCTGTAATATTTGAAATGCTATCTGAAAAGACGACTCTTGGATATCAGGCATAAGGCGCAGTAAAGGTTTCTCTGCAAACTGCCCTTTCAAGGCAGAGGCCTCAGGGAAATGAATGTGGTGGTAACAGATTTGTTTTCTTCAGAAAAGAATACCTATTTTTACACCAAACACAATGCAGTCACTCTCTGTTGAGAAACTTTTCAAATATAAACACTTTGGGCTGGCTTTGTAGAGGAGCTCAGAACAGGAATTGTGGGTAGTTAGAAGCAATTTTATCAAGCAAGGTGCATGTCTCCACTGTGAATTGCGCATATGTTACAAAATTGTCCAGCTTCAATTTGTAAAGATGATCCAAAACTTCCACAGAAAATGTACATGCACCCAGAACTGACAATGTTATTTTGAAGGTTATGATTCTTTGGTCATCTCCACAGTTGCCCTCTCCCCACTCAGCTACTTTTATTTTTGTACACTCTCATTCTGTCTGGGATCAGGAGTACTGGAAGACTGGAGGAAAAAAACAAACTGTAAAAAAAAAATCCATTTCTCCTACAAAACTTGCAGTCTCACGACATTTCTGGGCTGGTACTGTAGACGTAAGAAAATATAAGTAGGAATTTGATTATCTTCTACTACTTTCCACATCAGTGAAATGTCAGTGTTGGCTCTTCTGTTCTTAGGTAGTGATAATGGCCATACAGACACATAGAGAAGTTGTCTTCTTTCTCCATAACCTTTTTCTCACCTCTGAAAACCCTGCCAGTATGGCATAGGTGTGGCTGAACACAACTTCAGCAAGATTTTCTATATGGGTGCATATATATAAGAAATACAGAGCTCAGAGCAGTCTTTACAGCAATTGAGTTTGCTCTGTGCTGACAGTTGGGATGGGAATGTTAATAGGAATTGTCATGAATCAAGTACTAGATATTATTTCTAATAAATAAAGAAGCTACAGATCTGTGGAGTGACCAAAAAAACCCCAAACCAAAATTCTAACTCCCCCCTCCCCCCCTGTCCCGTTTAAATACATAAATACAGGACTTTTTCAAGAGTGGCATTGTAAGAAGTGGGATCTCCCTTCTTTCATAGGACAGGTCTCACTGACTCAAACTTCCATCTCATACTTTTTCAAGTAAACTGGACCAGATTTCTGTCACCTTTTACCTGGAGACCAAGGAGGAAGTAGTGCTAGTTATTTACTTAATGGGCATAACAGGGTATACCTGCTTTACAGAAGCTGGAGACAAAATCCTGGCAATCATTAAACTGGAAAGGACATGAGAAATGGAGAAAGAAAAGGGTTTCTCCTCTTTGTTTCACAAAGCTGACTTCTTACAGTTGTAAGTGATGCCTAGAGGAGCTGGAACAGAGGCTAGACAGAGTTAAGAGGAATAAAGTGGGTATTTATTGAGGGGCCTCCAAAGGCCACACCCTGGCAGTACCAGTGCGACAGTCGTGGCCCTGCCCGGATGGCTCCAAGATGGAAGAAAAAGAGGGCTTGGTCATGAGATCTCACATTTTTATAGGTTTTAGTCCATTTGTATACAGAAGTCAACTGTTCAATTAATAGCCTCAAATCATGAAGTTTCATCCTCCTTGCTTGCTTGCCCGCCCTCCTCTTTTCACTTTGTTTATGCGCAGGGCCTGAAGTTTGAAGAAATTGTCCTTGAGTCCCCAGGTGGAATAGGACTGTTTTGTCTTCACCACTCTGTGAAAAGATTCTAGTAACCCTTAATATAAAACTAAAAGCTGCACACCCAAGCAGAACAGAAAAATGTAAAACTTAAGGCATCATAAGCATGTCCCATCTGGAGGACCTAAATACCTCCTTAGCTCGGCTCAGATTTGGTGAATTAAAAAAATATCACTCTGTGGTGCTGTTTGCCAGTGCTCAATGATATGTCTTCCTTGCATGGACTTCTGGGTGTGAAAAGCAGCTTTTTCAAAATCCTAAGCAAGAACAGTCAATGGAGACATTCTAACACTTGATGTATGTACAAAGATTCTTCAGACAAGGTAGATGGTTGAATAACCCCTCTTTCTTTTTTGATTTTATGTGTAGCTATAAATATTGAATATAGATTACCAGAGCTTTCTTTTTCATCTTATGGCACAAATTGTGCTTGGGAGCACCTAAAATTGCTGCTGCTTCCAGACTGTGGTCACAAAGACTGATATTTGTTTGCTGAGATACCTTCTGGTCATAGGGCACCAGTAAAGGGTCAGGATCTCACAACTATTGATCTGAGAGAGAGTTTGAAAGCTCTGAAGGTGGTAATGCTTACCATTTATTTGCTTAGCTCACTCAGCATTTTATTCTACTTTCAGGCACATTTAGTGTGTGAAATCAGGAAGTGGATAGTTAAAGCTATTCTGCATCCTCAAGTCTCATATTCTAGCTGCTCTTACTCTAATAATCTGTGATGCATGTTGGAACTTTCCTCCAAAGTACAGCAATTGCTTGTGGATATTAAGAGAATACAAATCTAGTGAGGACTTGCTTCTTCTCCATGAATGTATCAGTACTCAGTATAAAATAGGCTTTCTTGAACAAAAGACTCTCAGAATTAGGGAATATGCAAAATAACGTGCACCAGTGAAACTATGAGGTGTGATCATAAATCCATGCAAAGATTCCTGCTACCTTCAGTAGAGCAGGATGAGTGCCAGAGGAGATGGGGTTTAGCCACCTGATTCATTACACTTTCAAGCCTCCCTAGTCAATGCCAACAGGTAGATTCTGCCAGGAAGCAGTTTGATATGCTTAAACTAGGCTGAGCTCTGAATCTACTTTTGTGCTAGCCCTGCAAAGCAAGGCTTTATTCTACCTTTCTATACCTGGATAGAAGTGTGCCACAGAATGCCTAAAATTGTCAGGAAAGTAGCAGTTGATTCTGTACTGATTTGAAAGTATTATAAATATTTGATCTGATGTCTGGGACAACAGACTCAGAGTAAGGGAATGGCAACAGGTGCCATGTATTTTCTGTTGAATCTAAATGACAAACCAGCTCCCTTTCTAGTGGAAATATCCATAATAGTTAAAAAGAAAAAAACCTAAGCACCAACATTTTCCCTGCTGCCATAAAATAAAATTGGATGGATGAAGAAAATGTGATGTTAAGTATTAACAACAGACAAGATTTCATTATTTTCTGCCAGGGAATCTATGGAAGTGCTCTTTAGGTAACCTCAGAAGAAAACTTGCATCTTTGCAAGAGCCATTTGAGAAATATTAGAGATTGTCATTTGCTGATTGCAGTGTTCAGAGCAAAAACCTTGATAGGTGAGACCTGGCTTCAATTTCTTCCTGTACTACAGATATCCACTTCACATGTGAGCAGATCCTTCCTGCCCTCATTATCTCGTTCACTTTCTGCATTATCATAGTAACAACGTCTTCTCACATCACAGAACTATTGTAAACATAAATGCCCTATCAACTCGTGAGGTGCCAAAACTACTTCAGCAGAATGCAGATGTACAAATATTGCACATGGGTGTCTGGTGTGAGAACTGAAACCCCTCAGTTGCCTCTGCACAGGCATGCAGCAGCCAGCAATGTTGCTGAGGCTCCTCTACTTAACTTTCATAAAACACCTGCATTCAATGAGTAGTAACACTAAAGCAAGTGTATTTCAGTTGTCTGACCAAGAAACTTTACCACATTTTCTGAACCAGGACTAAGTATTTTTATTTTTAACTTATTCTCCTGATTTATTTGCTTTCTGTGTATAAAATAAGGAATCAGTGCTTTTTATAAGTAGTTTATTTTGGATGATAAGAGAGCTAGCAATAATATAATCAGGTTGATAATTGGTTTATGATCAGTTTGATATCTCTCTAAGATATATTTAAGATCTGTTTATATATGTATTATATTTAAGATATATAAGAAGTTTTGTTTTTCTTTAAAAAGAAAAACATGGGGGTTTATTTCTGATGAAAGAGTTCTTGCACTGAAGTGCAACTTTCAAAGCACTAGAGCATAACTGTAAATGTTTAATAAGGCAATATTGGCAGGACTGAAAAATGGAATAGCTTTAAAAATATCTATTTTTCTGTGAGTATATATTTGCCTGAAAGAGGCTAAAACCTGAGTCCTGAAGTATGATCTATAGGTAAAAAAGCCTGACTGCAGCATTCAGACTTACCAGAGTGGAAGCTTAACATCTACAACCTGAAGAAAATTTCTCATGTGACTTTCAGCTAACAAATCACAATCATGTTGCAAATAGCAGAATTTTTGGGGTCTAGGAGGGAATGTTGCCTTGATTTTCCGGGTTCTGTCATTCTGAACTATGAAATCTAAGAAGTTAGTTACCTTAAAACACTCTAACAATCACCTCATCGTTTCTTTCAGCCAAACAATGCAATGTTTTTACAACCAGCAAAATAAAGGTAATTGAATGGGTACAACCAGGGCAGACTTTGGAGGTGATTGAGTGTCAGTGTGAGAGTCGGTGGAAGGGTGCAGAGCTGCTGCCTCCTGGTTATATCTTGCATCCACTCAGCCTAGTTAAAAAGCTATTTTTCTCTTTGAGACATAGAAAGGAGCAGGAAAAGAAGGAAATCTGACTGTGACAATACAACATGTAAATGCTTTCAGGGTTCATACAAATATTAAAAAAAACATGAAGGAGCTAATTTTGGGCATTGTCTTAAGGATTGCAAGAATTCACACTGAGAATCTGAGCTTTACTCCAAAGAAGAAAAAAGAGTATAGCATCTCCTTGCTGTTTGTTAATGCAGATTGTGTAACTTAAGAGAAACTGGAAAGCTTTGAATTTACCCTTCCAACATACCTGAAGGCACATGTGTGATAGCACCAGCTCTTTTTTTTTAATTTTTTTTTTTCCCTCACTCCTGATGGGTGGAATTTCTTCTCCTATTGTTGTTCCACTGCATTATTGCATTTCAATACCAAAGGAGGAATGTTTTCTCCCTAGGGTACATCCCACATCAGAATGCTGCCACATGCCTGCATTTGACTTTTTGTTTTGTTTTGTTGGTTTTTTGGTTTTTTTTTTTTTTTTTTTTTTTTTTGTTTAAAGGAAGCAAAGAGTTTGCTTTTTAGAGGAATGAAAATAAATTGTTTTCTCAGAAATGCTTTTATGATGATAAGACAGCTGTGGGTGAAAAAAAGGAGAATTTATGCTTAAACAAAGGACAGGGAAAGGTCAGAAAGCAATCTGCAGGATGGCAGAAACACCAGCTATTCCTCAGAGCAATTTCTTTGAGCAACGAAAGAAATAAAACCAGCTGCATATACCTCAAATATGAAAAAATCCCCACAGTTAAAATAGATGTCAGACTGCATTTTCGTACTTTTTTTTGTGCTTGTAAAAAAATAGTGTAATTTCCAGGCCACTACAACATCATTCACATTGTTATGTGCTGCTAATAAGGCTGGAGACAATGCAATTTCTTGTCAGTCATCAGTCAGTGGCTCTAAGGACAGATTTCATTAGCAAAAGAATCCACAATATGCAAGGCCTGGTTTTATTGTGAGATGTGTTAATTACTCATCATTGTATATTACTCATCATTATAATTACTCAGCCTTGTATAGTGATTTCCTTATAGCAATGTTTTTCTTCCTTTGGTTTTCCCATCTCCTCTGCTAGCACTTTCAGAATGTAACCAACCCCAAAAAGTTCACTGCAGGCAAGTGATCTCAATATCAAAATAAGGCCTTTGGATAAGGAAAGTTTCCTGTGGCATATGAAAATCAATGGGAAGAGAAGTCTGTGCTATATTGCAAGGGTTACATTGTGCCACCTTTCACCCCGGCTGAGTGGCATATTTTTCTGGTAATATCTCATATCGATTTGAATAGGATGTCAGACACTACTGATTATCAAATCAACGAATCTATTTGGCCTGGAATATTTTCTCAGAGGAGTGAAATAATGAAACCTAACTCTACTCTATCCTGCAAAACACTAACCATGTTATTTTCTTGCAACCAGTGTGAATTCCTATTGAAAGTGACACAGTAAAATATTATTGCTTGCCTTATATTAGACTTACCCAGCATTACAGCAACAAATAGCAGGTTATAAAAGTGACAGAGCAGTATTCAACTTTGTCATTATAAAGAAAAAATTCATTGAAAACAGACCATACAGTATTTGAAAACATGTTCATAGATGTTTCAGTTCTTTTACAGAAGGGAAAATGTCAAAGTGTTAATGAAAGAATGGATTGAAATATAAGAATTACAACCTCTTCATCAAAATAAACTAAAATATAATTTATGGCATCATTTTTATTTTACAGGAAAAATATTTGCTAAAATCTTACAAATTTTTATAAATTTTAAAAATATTTTTTCAACTAAAATATACTTGGCTCTTTTGCCATTACTTATTTTGCAGTTGTTATGTATATTTGTGCTTTGTTTCTAGAAAATGCATTCATTCTTGTCTCATAGACCAAGAGGACACAGTACAAGATTCCAGAAGCTGCTATTAGTAAGAAAATGTAGGACTCTCTTCTTTCACAATTCTAGGAATCTTGACAGCACACAGAAGTTGTTCCAGTGCTTTACTTGATTTAAAAGGCTTAATGCAAGTTAAATTGACAATGTAAATGTAATGGTCTGTAAACGAACTGTTTTAAAGATCTCATTATCAGCATTATTTGTTAGAGAGATTTTACAATTATTTATATCATAGGATGCCCCAAACAAAGTCTATTTTGTGTCATTTATACTCTAGTTTTTTCCCCAGCATCCCATTGTTCTTTCTGCAGGGAAGTCTCCTGAACTCACCCACACTAAATCACACTTGGGGATATTGTAGATGACTACAGCAGTCTTCAGCACTAACAGATAGGAAATCAACAATTTGCACCTTGTATATAAGATCTAAAAGATTTAGAGAGAGATTTTTAGCCTGAAACAGATTTGACATTAAAAGCAGAGATCTGATGTCATGTTTAGATGGCAGAACACTGTATGGCATGAAGACCAGCTCACAGCAAGTTTCACTGCATGCCCAAAGTATCACTGTCAGAGCTCAGGGCCCTTGGCTGCACTGTGAGACTGATAAGGAGAAGAGTATAACATAGTATGATATTACTGCCCTTGCTATGGAAGTGCTTACAGGCCAGCCAAAACAGGGTTTGCATGGGCTAGGTGCTCAGTTATTCCCCTAATGGTATGTTTTCTGCTAGCTCCACATCCAGGAATAACTAAACACTTTAGCTTAGAGCTACTTTTGGTGGAAGATTGGGGCTTACCTATCCATAAGAGGAAAAAAACCCTCACAAATAAAAGTCAATGTGATGAGTTCTGGCAATACAGAAAAAGCTATAAAGTTAATTCAGTGAATATGGCCTGGCAGTATGTGATCTGTATGAAGGTGACCCAATTCCAGCCTGAATGGGTTTCCTCTACCATATAACTGCATTATATGAGCAGAGTATACTAAACATGCATTACCATTATTCATGACAAACCATTTGCTAAATTAACTGAGATTGCTGTATTCACATTCTCAGGAGTTCCTGTATGGACAGTCCTGAACTGAATGGATATATTTCATAATTTGCTTTTGAAGCAACACAGCATGGTGAAAACTGATGAAATTCCTGCATGTGAGCACAGAGGAAGCCATTACCTAAAGAAGCATCTGCTTCCCTTCTTCTGTGCTAGAAATATATAATATTTATTGGAATTTATAAAATAATCATGCCAGAGATTCATCCATATCTGGTGATGTGAATATTTGGTGATATGGAAACATTCTTATAGGGAATAAAACAGAGAGTACAGTGGAACTGATAAAGGGGCCTGATATCTTAGGCCTGATTGGGCAGAAACTGTGGAAGAGACAGACACGGATAAATGCTCCCTCGGCAAGAAGTGACCAAGAAACATGTTGTGAAACTTTGTGATGAGGCTACCAGGTGACGTGGTGTCATGAAGGATGTACAACCAGTGGGAAATTGTTACCAAAATAGAACCCTTACCAGTACCCCATACAAGTAAAACCCTATATAGACGCCTTGTATAATCAATAAAATTGGCTTCTGATCTAAAATTGGATTTCCCCCCTCTCTCCATTGCTGATACAATCCCTTGGCTTTTAGAAGAGAGTGGTCCAGTTTGAGCAACATCAGCGATGGACAAATCTTTGCTGTAACAGAATGAAATGAAAGTGAACATACATGGATATAAATGAAAGTGGCTAGAGTGTGTGGGGAGGAAATGCAGTCCATAACACAGCACCAGGTAAAAAGACTGCCTATTTTTGTTATGAATTTTATGCTTCCTGTAAGTGTGGCTAAAAGAGAGCAGGGTATGGATATTTGCAAAATAATTCTCAGATTTTGACTCGGAAAAAAGCCCTGAGATGTTAAGAAAGAGTTGAAAACCAGAACACCAAAGACCAGGTGCAGTCCCCTACTGCCAAAATAGCTTCATGAGGTGACTCTGGTGTCTGGTGACCTAGACTGCCTGCAGGACTCCTGCTTCAGAGAGGAATGTAAAAGCACACCAGGACTTTATGAGACTACAGATTTCTTTAACATCAGGGATACTGATAAGAAGACCCTTCACATTTTTAGCTGAAACTTTGAGAAAGATTTTAAAACAATTAAGAAGAGTGGGTTAGACAGTCAAACAAGAAAACATAAATTAGTACTTTTCTTCTCAATTTTTATTGAATGCCTCTTTCCCATGCTCCTTGCTTTTCTTTCTCATGTAGACCTGTGCATCCATAGTACATTGTTCTCTTGCAATCATTGCTTTTGAAAATCTAGAATATATTTTAAGCATTTCCAAACGACTGACATAAATGTGGGAGCTCTGTGCCTTTCCTTATCCTAGCAGGTTCAATCCCTAACCCAGTCTGAGGTACTAAAAGACTTGATATATTTACGGATGGATAAAATTTTTAAGCCAAAAGCTGGCCTCCCAATATATAAGATATTCAACCCAAACATCATGCCTACATGTCTGAATGACTAGGTAGCTTTTCTTTAAATCCATGTTTTTCTTCTAAAGAAGTTACCATGACATCGTGCCAGTTGGAATTTATGGTTCTACAGCCCAGAGGGTATGGAATACCCTCTGCCATACCTACAGGTATTCCTGATGCATTTTGTTGTTGTGTTATTTGATTTAAACAGGTAACATGTAGTCCTCATAATAGATGTAGTTTTAAATAATCACATTTAAATATACACATGGGGGTATAATTTGGCTTACTAGCAAGAAGTATTAAACAGGATTTACTTGTTTTTTAAATGAAGCAGAAGCATTGATTCCATTGTGGTTTTTCTTCTCAGGCAAATAGTTCTCCCCTACTCCACCTCTTGCCCTGAGGCATTTACCTTTTATGCAGAATGGCCCATCGTAGGCAGTTTTGGAGCAGTCACAGGAGTAGCCGTTGTATTTCTCCACACATTTCCCACCGTTGGCACAGTACATCCCATAGCTTGTGCAGTGGCCAGAGCAGCCAGGCTTCACCCCAGGCGTGACCTTCGCTCTCTCTTCCAGGTCCAGCGTCACCCCATTCATCCTCAGGGAACGAATGCAGCCCAGGAAGCCCCGCTGGCCTCCTGCAGCACCTGAGGGGGAATGTTGAACTGTGAGACAACACTGAATGGATTTTATTGCTGTGGATTCACATGAAATATTCTCTTAAGCCTGTGGTAACTTCTTTATAAGGGCAAGGAATTACCTCGTCCTAATGACAATAAATCCGTGAAACCTAGCCGTTTGATATCATACCATTAGCAAGCATTAATAGTAGTTTTTAATCAGTGATTGCTTTATACTGATCAGACATTTGAGATTCCAGCCCTACACTGTAAGATTGCCTTTCATTTCAATTTCAATGTTTTTAGAGACAGTGGAAGAAATGGGCTTGGCTCAATTGCCACGGTGTAGGCTTTCTCTCCTAATGATTAGTAATGGTGGGTGTTAATAATAATGCCATAATATGCTATGCAGTGTTACATTTTTCAAAGCCACAATGGGCAAAGAAAGAAGAAGTCAAATCCCCATTCTCAGTTACAGTAGGAAATATTCACATTAATTTCCAAGAAACATCATGCATACTATTTACTTATCAGAGCATAGACTGAAGGATGGTACACTGAAAAACCTACATTTGACAATCTGGATTGAGGTGGTTTTTTATAGCAGTTAATAAGAACTGTCCTTTTGCATCCCTAGTAAACACTGAAAAAAAGTGATTTCAGCTAGGAAAGTCTTATCTGAGGCTGGATTAGAAACAACAATCAAAAAACCCCAAACTAAAAAATGCGAGTAAATAACAATGAGTGCTGGTATCTTTTCTGCTTTACCCTCCTTTCTTTGATTACTGCAGTGCTGTAGGTGCCAGAGAGTTCCTGAGGAGATCTGAATGCTCATCACCACAGAGCACAGAGGCAGATATTTACTTGAGTGGGGAAAAGGACTAAATACAAACCAGAGAGTGCTGCTTCAAACCAAGTACCAGTAACTGGAAGATTTGTAGTAGGAGTAGGCAAGGCTTGGTCTCTGCTGAGTGCGCATGGCAGAGGGTGTCCTGGTGTGATTCCATTCTATGTAAACTCATATACACTGCAGTGATGAAAACCCTTCTTTCTTCTCTCAGTGAATGTCCTAGCCCCTTGGACTCAAAGTCATCACCCCTCAGTCCCTCTTGCAAACCCAAAGAATAGATATTCTACAGAAAATGGAAAATAAGACAGTAAAACAATTCTTGTTCAGCATTACCCTCCAGTGCCCCAATATTCAGGTATTCATTTTGGGCACTCCCACTCAAATCCATCCTAGGTCTGACTCCAGGTAAAGTTCTTCAGCTGTTCTCTGATATGTGTGCTCTAATCACCAAGTTATATGTAATAGACAAAATTCAGAAAGAAAAATAATCTGGTGCAGATTGTGACAGTTTTTTGTCAATAAAGGTACTATATATTTCAAAACATTGTTGGTGCTATAGTCAATCCAAAACTAACAAATAAAATCATCATTATCAACAATTCTCAAAGAACTCAGGCTAGGAAAAAAAATTCCAGCTCTTCCTGTTTACAGCAAAAGGCTTGGTATTTTTTTAAAGGTTAAGTGTTCCTCTTTTAAAAAAACTTCATCTTTCAGCTTATTTTGGAACTGCCATTTACTAGGATTGCAGCAGCAAAGAAGAATCTGAGCTTGTAAATAACACCTGCACAGCTGGTGACACATTATACACAGTCTGCAGTGACACTGGGCTGATTATTAAGGCAATGAAGGCTTTAAACATAATTTTAATTCATATGAGTTGTTAAATGTTGACTAACATAGAGAAAAAAAGGCTTATTTTTTCTCTTTTCACATCCTTCTTCTCTTGTAACAGATATCTAGAGAGGTATGAAAGTGCTTCTTTGCTCAACATTTCATGCAGTTCTCATTCCAGCTAACAGCACTTTGCGGCTGTGTGGCTAACAGTTGGAGAAATATAAATGCTCCTGGAACAGTCTGACCCAAACATAGCAGAAACCAGTAGCTCCAGAAAGCAGCTGGACTAACTTGGTTCCAGGGAATGCATTTGTGTAACACTGTGTGGTGCTTTCCTACATCGAATGAGTAAATAGCCCACGGGACTAAAGGGAAAAGACTGCAGTGAGAGCTGTGAATGCAAAAGTATGGCCAAAGATCAAACCTAAAGAGACTGGAAGTGCTGCCTAGGTTAGGATGGGCACTGCAGGCACATGCAGTCCTGGCAAAAACTCTGCAGATGTTTTCACTTCTGTGGTGAAAAAGTGTTTTGGTATTTGGGAAGATACTCTCAGCAAAAATGGAGTTTGGCATTGCAGTCTGCTGGAGGCACTTTCAGCCAGGAGATTCAGAAGGAGAGAAATAAGGACAAGTTTCTAAT
Source organism: Acridotheres tristis (assembly GCA_037013685.1). Classification (NCBI taxonomy): domain Eukaryota; kingdom Metazoa; phylum Chordata; class Aves; order Passeriformes; family Sturnidae; genus Acridotheres; species Acridotheres tristis. Next base: position 49,166,796 of record CM072886.1, read on the forward strand.
GCACAATATTTTTTCTCTTTGTTTATCTTTCTATTTCTGTAATTATGGGCATGTTTGTCTCTTTTGTTTCTTTATTTTTCTTTTCCTCCCCGCCCCCCCCCCGCCTCCATTTGCTGTCATACAAATGTTTGAGGAGTACAGCTTCCCACATTCACTAACTGCTGCTGGCAAGACACGAGGCAAGGAATGTTCAGCATTGTGAGTGCAAAGCCCAGCTGCCCCCTCAGCATCTTACCAACATAGAGCTGGCTGTACAATTCCAGCCGTGTGTGTCCTTCTGTTGGAGCTTTCCTGATCTCCAGGGGTAACTGGTCCACCTGCAGGCTGGCCTGCTTGACATTCCTCTCGGCATTGACCCGGTGCCACTGATCATCATTGAGTGGGTTGGGAGATCTCACCACGATTTCCACCGGTCCGTTTCCAACATCGAATGAAAAGGAGACCTCAGTAGCGGCTGAAATAGCAAGCAAAAGGTGTCCACAATTTGCAGTCTTACATTGTAAAGACATTCACTTACACTTCCCAAAGAGTAAGGAGTCATATCAAATAGAAATGTGCACTGCTAAGCCATCTTTCTGAATTTTAAGCATGTTTATTTCCTTCTAACTTGAGTAGGAGTATGACTTGCAGAAGAAAATATCAGCATGTTTATTTCCTTCTAACTTGAGTAGGAGTATGACTTGCAGAAGAAAATATCAGCAGACCCTCAATCAATTGCATTAATCTTTGCATTTAAAGATTAATTGCATTAATCTTTGCACTCTGCAGCTTTCCAGTTTTTGGGTTTTTTTAGAAGGAATAAGCATTTTGATAAAAAAAGGTGGAGAAGTCTAATTTTTTTTTTATTTTTAGGTGCAATTAATTCTTGCAATGAACTAATAATGCTGTGGTTAAGATCTATGTGACATTTTATGGTTGAAAAAGAAACGGATCTTTAGTAAGCCCTACAGCGCTGTTTATAGTATATGATTAAAACCACGTTTAGAAATTTTACAAATGTCCTTTAAGTCCTACTAGACATTCCTTCAGGTCATCCTTGGCAAATATGTCATTGATAACTATTATTGAATGTTGAGTGTGATTAATAATATATGAACTATTTTTAGTATAGTAGTGTAATTATGACTTTCATATTGAGATTAATTTATATATCTTTGGGCTGCAAATTCTATTCTGTTGACAAAAGGTTGGATGGAAGGGTTAAAAGAGAATGGATCATCAATTACAATATTCACAAACGAGGATACCAGACAGAAGTAAAGACAACAAAACGTTTCATTTAATTTCTTTTTTCTACACACAGAATTAAAAAGCCAGAGCTCCCTTTAAATTCCCTTCAAAGATCTTGGGTGCCCAATTAGGGTCTACATGTTCCAGTACAGCTGTGGTTTCTGGTTAGGTTGAATTGATAATACAACTCTTATTCAGCAAGGCTATTAAACTGGGGTAAGAGCACCACTCCATGTTCATTATCACTAACAATGCTGATAAATAGTCAGAAATATTTTTGTACATGATCTAATAGATTTTTCACAAGGTTATGTCAGATTGATTTGACAGCATTTTTAAGACAACCGAATGGATAGGAATAAATTTTTTACAGAAAACGTGCTTTCAACCCAAATTTATTATACAATTGACTTTTTTTTCCAAATTGGCTACTTCTCAAAGAAAAAAATGGAAAAGATGTTGTTCTTTCTGTTCTCTGCTGAATTAAAAAAATTAATTTGTTGAATGAATTGCGTTTTATAAGCCATGGATTTATTCTGTTTATCCTTTTGCACTTTACAAGTCACAAAATCTGTATAAGCCAAAGCTTGCTGTTACAGAAATAAAGATGTTTAGTTTTAATGTCATTATGCTTTGTAACTTCAGTGGTTCTGCCAATAAACCCAGGCAAAGTAGGAATTAGTGTAAAACCTCTCCAGGACTTAAATTATTGTGTTCCAGTCTATTTTCAAGCATATGTGTATAATTCTCCTTCAATTTTGCTTTGAAGAACCTCCTCAGATCTCTTCACTGTCAAGCTTGAATAGCTTCCCAAAAGCTGTCTGTCAAAAACACTGTAAAATAAGGACTTCTTAGCCATAATTTTTCTCTTGTTCTGAGGCAACCGATGACATTGACAATATTGCTACTGTGTACCATGACTAATATTCATCCAGAATTTTTGAAAACCTCCACAAGAAGGCTTCTTTGTTTGCAAGCCTTTGGTCTTCTGGATAGAAGTATCCCTGAGCATTTAAAGTAAAGTTATTCTTCTTTTAAATGGGAAAGCGAAGAAAATTGGCAAATAAATCTATTTCAAGTAGAAGCTCTCTGTCTGCAAAATCTAACTTTATGCATGGCTTAAAACTAAAATTTGTATCACAGCCTAAAAGATACATAATTAAATTTGTACTTTTTGGAGAAAATTGCTCCCTTTGAAATGAATACCAATTGTATAAATTTATATTATATTTTTGTATTTAATCCTATGGTTAAGGAAAGAATAACATTCCAGAAAAATTTTCTCATTTTCAGTCCATGTTACTGTGAGATGCTGAAAGTTAAAGAAGATAATACCACATCTATGAACTTCCTGATCCTTTCTCAGCCAGCCTAAAAACATGTTTCTCATACCAAAAGCAAGGAAACGTACTGCTATACTAAAGGACTGAAAAAACCAAGAAATATATCAATGAAGCAGATGGGCAGAGGCTGCAAACAGAATGTCTCACATGCAAGGTATGTTACTGGTTCTGACTCTTCATTCTTGGTTTAATTTTTAGTTTATGAAATAAGTACTTTCCAACCAGGGACAACTCTAGGTAAGATGACAGGTCTTAACAGAAATGGATGAATATCTGACCACAGGCACATTAGTCAGAAAATGAAGACAGAAGAAATTTCACACCCCCAAAAATGAGACAGGTGACCTGGTGACAACTGACAGGCAGAAGGCTTGAGGTACTCAACATTCTTTCTGTCTCAGTTTTTTACTGGCAATTGCTCTTCCCACATCTCTTCCCTGAATCTTGAGGCTCAGGGAATGAAGAATTCAAGGTCAGCTTTGAGCACACTGTGCTGCCCCCACTCCTCCTTCTTCCCCTATGCCAGCTATACTGCTGATCATTGACCAAAAGAACAAGGTGGCGTTCTTTTGGTCAATGATCAACTGTCCTGGCTGTGTCCCTTTCCAATGCCTTTGCTACCCTCAGCCTCCTGACTGGGATAGAGAGAAAGCTTTGGCACTCTGCAAGCACTACTCAGCAATAGGCAAAACAGTGGTGTCGTATCAATGCTCTTCTAGGCACAAATCCAAACCACACCACCATATGCGCTGCTGAGGAGAATACTAACTCCACCTCAGACAGAGCCAGTACAACATCCAATTTGTTCAGAAGTTTAGTGTAACTTCTTCTATATAAGATTGGCAATTATTTAGCTTTTTTCTCTAATTATGTTATACTTTTGAGTCTCTGTCTACACATACAATTCTTGCATGATATAATCCCTTTGACTCAAATATATCTTTGATTGATATGACAGTGGTATTATTTTATCAAACATTTGAATAGGGAGATTGAAAAAATATCTAACATACATGTGCATATGTATTTATTCCCAACGACTGACAGAGCACAGGGATTTTTTCAAAAAGATGTAGGAAATGAGCTGCAAAAAAATGACCAGAGGTTTGTACTGGTCACATTTTAGGTAATGAAGTGAGTTTTCATAAAAATAACTTTGTTTTCTAGTCTACCAAATACAGTAAAACCCAAACCAGTTTTTCTAAGAAATGAGAATAATGATCAGACTTTGAAAAAATGTCTGAAATTGCCTAATTATTATTAAGGATAAAAAAAAAGTTAATGTGTGTTTTATTTTTTTCAGTCAGAACAAGGTTTTGTAATGAAAATTTCATAAAATTGAACAAAGGGAAATTTTTATGTACTCCTGCTATACAAATTCACTCATTACACTGAAGTTTGTGGCTTAGTTTTACCCTTTCTGTGCTTTGCACAATTATATATAATTAAATCTGAACACATTTCTTTCATTGATTCAATTTTCTAAAGTCTCAGGATGTTGTCATATGTTCAGAACACAGAAGAGCAACCGTGGCAAACAAAATTCCCGTCTCACTCTTTCTTCTGTGTTGTTTTCAGCTTTATTCAGCTCTCACCATTTCCTCATTTTAAATCTATGAGGCATTTGCCCATAAAAACGGGTACAGCTGAACCCCTGTGCAGGAAGACCTGGATAGGGCTGACAAGAACCTGTGAAGTTCAACAAAGACAAATATAAGAAAGTCCACAAAGATGATCAAAGTACTTGGAAGTCTATTGGAGGAAAGCCTGAGAAAACAGTGTTTGTCTAGCTTTGAGGAAGAAGGCTTGGGGAAGACCTTATCACCATTGTTCTGGTATTTAAAGGGTGGCTACAAAGAAGAAGGAGACATCCTTTTTATAGGAAGTCACATGGAAAAGATAAAGGGTAATGGGTACAAGTTACTCCTGGGGACACACAAGGGGGAAATTTTTCACAATGAGCACAATCAGCTACTGGGATAATGTCTTGAGGGAAATGGTAGGTTCCTCTACACTTTTTTTTACACTTCCTGTACACTTTTAAGATTCAGGTGGGTGCTGGGACATTTTGTCTAGACTGTGTTTTTTTAAGAAAGATTGGACCACATGATTCTTGAGGCCCCTTCTAACCTGTCATGCTATGATTCCATGATTCTATGATTCTGTGGCTGCATTGTTTGTAGAATTTCATGTTTCTTGCATCCTTCCTTTCAAGGCTTTCTTGTAGATATGCTTTAGTTAAACACAAATTCTGAGTATCAGCTGCAGGGGAAGCAGCACACACTTCTATCTCCTTTGCTATGTGCAAGGTCAAGTTAAATGAGCTGATAGACATTTCCGGCATTCAAGATCTGTGACCAGCTAGATTTCCCATTTTCCTGGAACTCCTTGTGTTTCAAGCATCTTTTTTCTCTCCTGCTTTCTAGTTTGATCTTTGTTGATGAATTTCAGGCTAGGATCTCTAGTTTATATATCTCTAGTCAGTTACAAGGAGGCTGCCAGCAAAGAAAGTGATGTTAACAGATGGATGGGTACTCACAAGATGCCAAGCAGTAAGTGGATGTTCTCAAGACACATCAATTGGGAAGAAAAGGAAGAGGGATAACAACCCTCCCCTCAACTATTTTGCTTGTCAACTCTTTTGCCTCAGTCTTTAATGACAACCTTTCTTTCCATGCCTCTTGAGTGGATGGACAGCAGGATGGGGACTAGGGGAGCAAACGTACCCCCATGTATCTATTTCTCTCCTTCTCCCCCATTTTCCTTTCTTTGAAACACATAGTTTCATGTCCTCCCTCATACTTTCTTTTTCTTACCTCCCTGATGTATATTTATACCCTTCAAAAGTGACTGACTGATGTTTTAGTTGACTTACATCAAAGGGAAAAGTATCCAACTTCTTTAGAATCCTTTCGAAATTCCATTCTTATAACATAAATGCCATGTTACATCTAAGAATCAGAGTTCACTCACTTGGCTGTAAAATAGTTTACAACAATAAGCTATAAACTGTAAACTGAATCTGCCAGACAGATATTTGTTCTGAGAAAAAAACAGCTTGAAAATATTGTAGCTCTCTAAGGGCAAAATCTGCCAATCTTGGACAGTTTGTTTGTAGATACACCACTGACAAAGGGCTCACTGTCAGAACCCGTAAACAGAATTCAGTGAAATGATTGAAAATGAAAGAAAAATTAATAAAAAGAGAGAGATGATGCATATTTCTAGATATAGTGGTCTATACACCTTCATATGAAATCTATCAAATGGTCAAGATCAGGTCTGATATATGTAGTTATTGGAACCGCCCCCCTTTAATAGACTCTGGATAGAAAAGGAAGCATTCCAGGATTTAAAAGTATCTTGTCCACTTTTCCCACTTAGATATTTGAGTTTAAAGACAGTTTCACAAAGTCCTCTCTAAATTACCTTCCCTGGTGCCCTCATTTGCACAGGGCTGAGAGAGGCCATACCAAAATTGACATGGAAACAACATTGGTAGGTTGCTCCTGGCTGCCAGAAACAGGTGGAAAGGGCTACAGATGCTACCCTGAAGTGCCATATTGGAACACAGGATCTGCTTTAAGGAGGCCACTTCTCAAAGGACATTACTTAAAATTAAAGCTATCAAAGCAGCATAACAGAGAAAAATTGTTGATCCAAGTTGCTTGACTGCAATGCAGGAATTACCGTGTAGCTTGGCTCTCTGTTAATAATCAGGTAGTTGTCAAAAATCATGACTGTATTTATAAGGACTAAGCATATGAATGGCTTCATCATTTATCTAATTCCCAAATGAAAAGTCCGTTTGAACTAATGAGCAGAAGCTTCATTCATGTGACCAAATCACAGTGCACATCCATGCCCAAGACTTCAGTGATCCCTGAACTAAGTGCCAAATCAACCAGCTCTGGAAGCTGCACAGCTGCATCAGCATGATGCTGTGCCAACAGTAATTAGTTCTAATGAGAGACTATACTGCACCAAGGATCAATCCCAGCATAGCTGAGTGCTAGTTTATGTGGACATGCTGTATCTTCCTCAGAAACAGCTCAGATATCTCTCTAACATAGGGGCTCACTGTAAAGACTTGACACATTCCATATTTGCCTGCAGATTACAGGTAAAATAAAGAAAAATTACAAAACTTTACATTATTTTGAATCTTATGCAATCATTTATGTAAGTGCTGAGAAGGAAAAAAGGGGTGAGTAAAGCTATTGATTTGATTTAACATTATATAAGACCCACTTCTCATGTGCAAATCCACCCCCAAGATAGAACACAAGTGAAGCTCAGTGTTTCTCTGAACCTTTAGAACAAGCTGATATTTTCTAGGGAATGAACAATCCATCTGTGTCTGAGGGTCACCAATGTAAGCGAGTGAATTGGGAACATCAAGATTGGAGACAGCCTGAGCTGAAGGGATTGATGTCTTAAGTTTTAGCTCTCATATTTTCCAGATTCTGTACTGCATTGGTTTATAACTCTGAACTTCATATAAAGTGTTAGCAAATTCTCTTCACAGTTTAGTTAGACAAAACAATCACTTTCCAGCCTGAGAACCAAGGACACTGGTGCAGCTTTGGGCCCAAAACATATAAACAACAGTGAATTGAGGAGAGCAATTTGGGAGGATGGGACTTCTTAACCTGAAGCTGTAATTGGACAATTAACCCCAATATGTAAATGGACAAAAACGTATGAAAGTGTGAAAACTCGTGACCCAGCATCCATCTTGGATGGAGTCATGGCCGAGCTCTTGTACTGCCCAAGGTGTATCCTTTGAAGGCCTTTATAATAAATACCTACTATTTTCCTTTAACACTGTCTAGTCTCTTTTCTAAGTAGCCTCTCAAAGCATCAGAATCATGAACAGGTGGAGTTTGAAGTCCTGAGATATATGGATCAGGTAAGGAGTGAAGTTAGGCAAACTTTAGGAAAGCAAACTTCCAGCTCTACAAGGAGATATTTAATAGGATTCCCAGAGAGACTGCTCTGACGGACAGGGGAGCAGAGCAGAGCTGGCAGATCTTTAAGGAAGCCTTCCATAGAGCACAAGAGCTGGCAATCTTCAGGAGCAAGAAATCAGGCAGGGAAAACAAGAGATGGGCATGGTTGAATAGGGAACTGCTGGTCAAATTAAAGGGAAAGAAGCAAATGCACAGGCAATGGAAAGAAGGACAGGAAACCTGGGTATAGTATAGAGATGAAATACAGCTGTGTAAGGAGGGGTGAGGAAGGCCAAGGTGAAACTGAGCCTGAGCTGACAAGGGATGCAAGGAGTAACAGAAAGGGCTTCCACAAGTGTGTTAACCCAAAAAGGAAGGTCTAAGAAGGTGCACCCACCCCTGATAAACAGTGGTGGAACACTAGTAACAATGGATGAGGAGAAGGCTGAGGTACTCAACACCTCTTTTGCCTCAGTCTTTAATGACAACCTTTCTTTCCATGCCTCTTGAGTGGATGGACGGTAAGATGGGCACTGGGGGAGCAAAGCACTTCTCACTATAAGTAGAGATCAGGTTCGTGACCATCTGAGAAACCTGAATGTGCATAAGTCTATGGGACCCAATGAGACGTTTTCCCAGAGTCTGGAGAGAATTAGCTGATGGTTAGCCAGGCACAATTTTCTCTTGGTGAAGCCATGTTGGCTGCCTCTAATTACCTCCCTGTCATGCATATACCTTGACATAGCTTCCAGGAGGATCTGTTCTATGATCTTACCAGGCAGAGAGTTAAGGCTGACCAGTAGTTCCCAGGGTTATTTTTACCTTTCTCCAGTCACTGGGGACTTTGCCTGAGTGTCATGGTATTTCAAATATCACAGGACATAAATTGGCAACTACAGTAGCAAATTCTCTCAGCACCATGGGATGCATCCTGTCAATCCCATGTTTTTTCACGCTCCTCAGGTGATCTTGAAGCTGAGTTGAGTTGCAATGAGAGAAACCTTTTCCTCCCAATCCGTGCTCTGATGTTTAGGGACTTGTGATGTGTGGGAAGAGAGATTTCCATGCATATTGATAAAATACTACTTCCTTGCAAAAAAGGAAGTATAGTAAGCGGTCTACAGCTATTGGTATTAATATTTTGAAGATATAGCTGTAAAGTTAATTTTAAATATTAGTGATTTCTGACATTCTGTAACAGTATTACTGATTTCTCTCAGTGAAATTCTTGCTGCCTGGAGGAAATATTTTTAAACACATTTCACTGTCAGTCATAGGAAGTCTAGAAACATTTATAGAAAGGAGAAATGAAATTAACTTATAAATGAAAGGTAAAGGAATGAAAACATGTGTAGTTGTATGGCTTTAATCATTAAAGTTTAAGAAGAAATTATACCATAATATTCAGAAAAGATAAATATAGTAATTTAAGGATGTTTTGTTTCCCCAAAGACTAAAGAAACTCATTTATGGTGAACAGGATTTATTCAATTCCTGTGCAATTTCGTTAGGAATACATGACTCTTCAGAATGTCTGAAACGTCTTATGAGCCTTTTAGTTTATCTTGAAATTTTTTAAGTATCCTGCACACCACACCACAAATAACCCCAAAAAATCAGAATGAAAAATAAAGGAAAACAGGAAAACATTTTACTGAATGCAGGAAAGAGCACCCACTAAAGTGGGTATCTCATATTTTTTTGCCTGGAGCCTGAAGGCATTTGACTAGTCTCTGCTGTGTGCAGTATCTACAGCTGGCAACTTAAACTGTGACATTTCTTTGAGAATGGACAGGGAACTAGATCCATTGAGAGATGTCGACCTGATTCAGGAACAGCTGCTGTTTTCTTATGCATATGTTGTTTCATTATAAGACTAGCCTGCACACAAATAAGTTGTTTTGCTATATATTTAAAAGGAGTGAACTTTAGTGCATTATTGTCCTTCTTCCTTCATGATACTTTAGTATCTTCTTTCTAGTAAGATTTACAACTGGAGCACTAATTTCAACAACTGGACAGATAATAAGCCTAAATTCTAGTTTCAGTTTATAGAAACAAAGCATCTTTGCTGAAATCTAATGGGAATTAAGTATGTTAAAATCATTCGTTCATAATTTAATTTCAAATATATTTCCATATATCTGTCTGTCTAACTGAATAACTAGCTGTTTTTTTCTTCTTTCATTGCCTGTGTTGGAATAAACTTTCTCTACTGTAATAACCTTTGCCTGTTGTATCCATACTGAGCCTTGAAATTCATTATCTGCACCTGTGGTTTTAATCTTAAATATTCCAGCTGACCCAGAAGTAGGGTACCAGTTAACTCAGAACTACTGTACTGCACTGCACACAGACTACCTGAAACTGGCCAAAAACTCTCCAGGTGCAAGGTAGTAAAAAAACCCAAAACAAATGGTCTTGGCTTTTCTCATCTTGCAGATAGACAGCAGTTCCCTTTCTACTGGCAGACAAGCACTTACACACACAACTTGCAATATTTTGGAAAGTCATAGCTATATGGGAGTTCAGTATGAAGGTAGACTAGAACCCAATAGAGCACCTTTTTCATAATGAGCAAACATTTGTATAAGGACAAAGATAAGGAAGGATTTGATTTTGATAATAATTAAGTTATTTTATCTAATTTAAAAATAATCTCAACTGCCAATGAACCACTCAAACATAAATACTAGTCTTCCTACACAGTATATTAGATTGCTTTGGGGGACAAAAAAAAAGAGTTAATGGAAGTTCCAAATTTTCTCATAAAAGACCATGCAAAAACCAAATGTACCCTAAGAAAATAATTATTTATTATCATTATTTGTTAATTATTTCAGTTATGCTAATTGCACTGCAGCTGTCTTGTAGATAAACACTTGGAAACAACTTCCATACTTTTATGGTTGTATTTTGGTTGATGCAGCAATCTTCAGCCAGGTAAGAAAAAAAATTTATCAGTCCTGCATAAAAAAGGAACAAAAAAAAAGAGATGTGAAATGACTTGTTTAAAGTCAAACATTAGATGGTTGGAGCAGGACTTGAAAAACAACTACTTGCTTTAATTCTAAGGCAATAAATACAATTTCAGATTGATGTTACCTCCCATCCAGGCAGCTCTCTTCCAATAAATACTTAGCTGCCTAGAATGAAGGAAGGGACACGAACAGTGACTCATTGAAGGTCTGTTGATTAATCTCATGAGAGTTACTAATGCTTAAAAAAATACAGCAGCAGTATCTCCTGGTCCCTTTTGTGACAGATGATTCATACAAAGGGAACTGTAGTCAGTGCACTGAGTAGAAAAGGGGAGAGGTATGTTCTCCCATCTGTAGTGGCTTATAATATACTTCATTATATCCTTTTAACTGCAGCACTTTATGATGAATCTGAATTGCTCCTGTACAACAGAAGGCAGCACAACAAGGGAGAAGCCAAGACATCAGAACAGAGTTCTCCCATGCAGCATATAAAGGGTTTTGTGTAAGTGATAGCTTTTTTTGTTTTTTTTTTTTTTTTTATGAAAGGCAAAATATAAGCAGGTGGTAATGTTCACGAAATGAGATTTTGTCTGAGCATGGTAAAGTATCAGTTTTTTGGAGAGGAGAGAGTGGCTTATTTTACTATGAAAAATTGTTATGAATTTGACACAGTTCTGAAGCTGCTGAGCAATGTATTTAAGTGCTTACAAAAAGACACAAGGATATCCACACCCCTCTCGAATATGTCACATTTGAATATAATAAAAATCAGTCATAACTGTAAATTGTACATCATTCTAAAAGTGGTAAGAGCCTGGTGCAGGTTTGAAAACTAGACATCTAGACTGTCACTCTTCTGTGATGTGCTTTTATGAAAGCACATTCCCTGTGTCCTTTTCTTCCTCTTCTGTGGTGCCTTCCTTATTCTGTAATTTGTTTATTAGCTGTAGGTTCTGCTGTGGACTAAAGCTTGTAAAGGTGTTTAGGTGCCTGGGTGGTAGCTACTGGAAAAGCTTTTGCATCAGAGCAGGGTCTCATGTTGATATAAATTTATTGATTTTTCTGCCTGGCTGTGTAGGGTTTGGTCATTTGTAGTGCCTCCTTTATGAGCAATTTTTCATGGCTATCTATTTCTCTGTGGCTGTCCAGGGTCACCATTCAAGGTAAGGACTCTTTTGCACTATGGTCTTTACTACCACAATATAAAAAGGCTATCCAAAAATATGACTAAATTTTGTTTTTCGTGTAGTAACTCTGTATATGGAAAGGGTGTGTGTGAGGGGGTGGGGTAGATGGATGCAACTGAATGTGTCCCAGCCAACTCAAACTTCTATCAAAGTTTTGAGTCCAAGATCTTCCGCTCTGGAAAATATACTTGTAATAATTTATAGTTGCCAAAATCCAGGGTAGATTTCCCAAGATGGAAGAAGATATCTTTGGTATTGTTTGGTTTTTATCCTGCAGCAGGAAGTATCTACTAAAAATATAAACCAGAAATATGGTGGATTGGTACAAGAGTGGGAAACAGAACAGACCTGTTGGAGGTCTCAGACCTCATGGTAATTAGAGGTAGAAAACTTGATGCAGTACCTGAGTGAGGGAGCTGCCTGGTTAGCCACCTTTGGTGAACTATTTTGCTTGAGTATGCATGAGTCTCATGAAATGTAAAGCCAACAGGAGACCTGTTCTCTTTCCTGCTGTAGCAGTGGAAAACATAAAAGGGTGAGTGAGAGGATTTATGTATATATAAAGCATTTCTTTCTAAGATTTCATACTAGTAGAGAGCTGTCTGCAGTGCATGATTTGAGACAAAAAGCTCTATTTAAAAAACAAAGTCAAGACATTTACATCAAGAGGGTATAAAAATCTAAATTATGCAGATAGTGTTATGGCAGCCTTGTGATAGTAACTGTCTTCATGCTCTTAAAAAATAGATTACCATTTTATTAACTTTTAAACAAAATTTGACATGAAACTTTTCTTTCCATTTAAAATGTAAGAAATTATGTGTGCAAAGTTTCTAAATGAAAAGTTGTGAGCAAAAATATTCATTTTCCTTAGAACAACTGTAGCAAGGCAAGATAGAAAGGCAGAGCCTGAACTGAACATAATTTAAAAATGAATTAATTTCCATCATGATTTAAACTGTTTTTTTTTTAAACTACCATTTAAACCATAATTAAATGCTGCAAAGTGTTAGGAAAATCTGTGGCCAAAACTCTATATAAACATTGAGCATCTACCTAATAACACCTAAGGAGAAAATAATTACATTTACTTGAAACAGTCTGTTGACATAATTTAAATTAACTAGCTGCATAAATATTTTTAGCACCATTTTAAAAACACCTCCACTTTCATGATATATAATCGTCTAGTCACAGAAAACCTTTTTCTACTTTAAAACTGAATTGCCTTGGTAAAACCATTAAAGACTAATTTAGACTTTCAATAGGCTAACAGAACAATTGCTAACACTTTTTCTAAAATGCTCAACTTACAGAAGAAGAGTAGTTTTCAGAGTACCAAGATTCTGTTTATCCACTTAGAAGAATGATTCTCAAAAATATCTAAATAATTTAGGCCCAGAAGACCTGTTGAATTCAGGCCATATAGACTCAGGAGACAATGAAACTTGGTTGGACCCTTTCATATTTCCTCACTCATGGCATTACAAGTTATTGGCATGATGTGATTGGGTTTAAAGGTAAGAGTGACAGTGACAAAAGACAGTCAGGTCTTCATGTGCATCCTCCCCCACCCCTCCTTTCTGCTCTCTCCGATGGGCAAAGAGGTTTGTCCCAAGAGGAGAACAACAGGTGGAAATTGCAGGAGGAACTGTCTGGATGCTCTCATAACTGATGTATTCTGGAGATGGGGGAGCTGTTTGTGATTGGCTCTGGTACACATCAGCCTGCATAAAGTATAACGTGATGAGAGGTTTTTTGGTGACTTTTTACTTCAAATTACAGGTATACAGGTACATAACTAAGAATATGAAAACTAATGTAATTACCATGTCTTTAGTGACTTAGTGACAAAATTTTATCCTGCAATCAATAAAGGTAAGACTGCCCGTAAAATCAGCAAGTGAAAAAGACATCATTGTTTAATGTGAGGCAGACACAAACAATATGAAAGCATATAATGAGTTTACCAAAGTCGACACAATACATATTCATCTTTGATTTAAAAAAAACCCTCTGAATTTTGGAAGAAGAGAACTGTTATATATTTAGCATATTTCATTGTATTCCAAAAAATCAGAGACAGAAAACAGAATTGCAGAGGTTGTTGATGAGATGAGTGAAGGATAGGTCATCAGAAAATTAGAGGACCTCTAATTTGCTTTGGGCCAAATTATATTTGGTATTATAATTAATACCTTTGCACAAGAAGTCGGCATATGTCTATTCATTTTTTTTTGCCAGTAACACAAGGTTGGAGAGGTCAGAAAATAATACATAACAGTGTCCCAGTGTAATCAGCCAAAAATTCTTACGACAAATGGGCAGCACGAGAATTAATGTTATTGTAGAGGACACTGGTAAACCATTATCACAATTAATGTGGGTAGTTTGGATTACCTGTGTTTAAGAAAGAATTCAAGGTGCAATGAGTAGAAAGAACCTTTTTAGCATAACCAGAGAATGGAACAAAAGAAAATATGAGAAGAGATTATGTGAGTTCATCTTTCTTGACATAGCAATTAAAAAGCTGAGAGAAGATATGATTGCACCATAAGCATAAAAGTGGAGAGTCAATGCTGAGAACTGAAAACAATTAGTTCAGCCAAAGAAAAATACTGATACAAAATGGATGGCTGTGAAGAAAAGTTGCAACTCAAACTCTTAGGAATTAGAAGACTTCTAAAAAACAAAGATGTTGAGTCTGAAACAGTTGTCTAGATGGCAAAGATTCAAATTGTTTTCAACAGAGAGTTGCATAAATTTAGGGAGCTAGACACAGGTTAGGCATTTTGGTTGTGACTGTGAGGACCTGAACTCATGGACCCAGAAGGTTTGCTCCTATCATATGCCTATAGCATCTTTACTTTCTGCATACAGATGATTAGCACACATGAAGAAGGTAACAAAGCCTCTGCAATTGTCAGCATGTTACAGGAAATAGACTGGAAATAAGGACAAAGGCCTGAGATGAACTACAGAGTGGTAGTGCCAACAGTGGTTTGCCATGTGCTGCATGTTTTTAGTGCAAAGTCAGGGACAATTATGCTCTTTGAATGCCAACTGCTTCCGACCTTGAACTTTGTGTGAGCTGATTTATAAGAAATTGGACATAAACTGACTTTTAAAGTGGCATTTATGGCAATGAGAAAGGTGTCCAATTACCCTTGAAGGGAGAGGGGTAATGCTGAGGGGATGCACTACATAGTGAAGGATCATGAATGCCATATTGACATTGAGGGACACCAAAGTAAAGCAACCTGTAACTATAGACTACTAAAATCCACACCAGATACAGAAGAGTTACTGATGGCCTTAATTTCCCCACAGCCCTGTGACTAAGATTTTCCACTGGTCAGTTTTAGCCTTTTCCCCAGCTGGATTGTTGTTTGCCTTTGGCTTGCTCCCACATGCCAGACTGGGTACTTATCCCCATCTTCTAATTCAGAACAAAACAGAGGTGGAACTAGTCTTCTCAGATGTCATAAATTGGTTTGTTTGGATATTAGGCATTTCTTCATCACCTGCCTTATCCGAAACAGAATCTTGTCTTTCAAAGAATGGTGCTTGCAGTTCTTCACACCAGGTTTTCTTTTTGTTTGTTGAAATTTTCATATTGTCTGGAATAACTTTCATATTGTCCTGGAATAGGATGAGAGTTTGCAAGTACTATTGTAAAAATATTTGGGTCATAAATTTCCTTGAAGAATTGAAATGTTTTTCTATTTAATTTAATAACTTCTTGCGGGCCTCTGGGATAAAGAGATTCCTCAGTGTCCTATGCATTCTTTGACATGTGGCTAATGCAACATGCATTCCTAGGGGCATGTTTTACAGAAAAGTGATCTTCTGCTAGGAAAACAAAATAATAACTCAATTAAAAGAAACAATGAAGGTCATACCAGCTTCCCTACTGAGGTGAAAAACAAAGCAGTGGAAAACATAAGCTGTATTTAACATACGAGATCTTGAGCATCCTGTGGGCAACCCGTTGATATGGTAGAATTATGTTTTAGGATGCCTCTGGAGAAAGACGTGATGGAGTTATTAAAATTTGCAAGAAAATATAGTCATGTGTTAGAGCATTCAGCCTGGAGCAATGAACACTGTCTGGGCAGAACCAAAGAGCCATGGGAATCATGGTCCCCAGCCTTTTATTGCTTCTTGTCTGATTTTGGAGCAGTTACTTATGTCTCAAATAAGAAGTGTAGAAACAGCTGAGCACCAGAAGCAGCACGGGATTTTCCATGTGCAAATGTCAGATGTTAGAGTGCTGCGAGTATCCCTGGCCTGCAGAGCAAGTACTCCCATCCTGAGGCCATGCCACTGCCCTCATTAGTGAGCTACTCCGCATGATCCCTTTCACAGCTGCCAAGTTCAGTGATCACTCCTTGGGGAGACTATTAGGGCACTTTTAGGTGTTATCAGTCAAGTGACATCCCTGAATACAGTAGTTATAAATGTTTCTAGCTTTTTACAAAAAATAATAAGAAATATCTTTCCTTTCTTACATGTTAATGCCAGGATCAAACACAAGCTGACCTTTATCTCTAAGCCTCATTTTCTTTTCTGTTGCAAAAGTGACTTGCTGTTTACTTACTTCAGAATAGTAGCAGTGAGACTTAATTCATTAGTGTCTGTGGATTGCTTGAAGGTACTGGGAGGAGAGGAGCTAGAGAAGTGAGTAGAATGTCTTTTTCATTAGAATTATATATGTCATTAAGAAAGTTTTCTCAAAACAGTGATGGTAGATGTTTCTTCCCAAATTACCACAAATATACCCCCTTCAAATTTTGATTTCAGGAATGCATCTTTTCGAAAACTTGGGATATCTCTTGAACAGAAAATTCAAATGTGATCTATTTGACAAGCATCTCAGGAATGAAGTAGCTAAATTTTCATAGTCATAACTCTAAAATCTTCAGTCCATATTTAGGAAGGCTCTAAAAGAGGATGCATCCTCTCTTTCTCACTCTAAATAACAGTTTTAATTTAAAAAACATCTGGAAATGAAGCTCTGCCTTACAGAAAAATTAATACCTTATTCGACTACCACCTTTCTAGGCAATCCTAGCCATTGTTACCTGACCAGCCAGCAATGAAAATAATGGAGTTCTGTAGATTTACTGTTGTATGTAAAAATAGAGGCTTCAGGCGATTCTACATCTCTGTCAACTGTTCCATGCATGATGACAGCTACAAGCCTGCCAGAGGAGTTGCTTGACAAATCAAATGGCTATAGTCTTCAGCCACATTCATGGTAGCATTTTATCCCTGTTTATGACTGTTCCTCATCAGCTGTTTGGAAAAGCTATTTCTGAAATCAAAGAAACATGGTCTTCCCTTCCTTCCTCTATTTTCCACCTCCTGAGAGATGGAAACCTGAGGTTTTGCTGAAGGCACATGAAGTTACTCTTCAAGATACTGCAAATGTCACCTCTTTTTCATATGAATCTGGAGAGTTAGAAAATCTGCGTGATTATTAGACTCTAAGACAATATAAGACTTAAGAATTATTAGACTAAAAGACAGCATGCAGTAAAATAATTTAATGAGTGTTCCTAGTAACAACTTTTGTGCTCAGAATAAAACATGCAAACTCCTTTCTAAAGACTTCAAGCTAAGAATTTTAATAGACTGAATGATTTGTTTCCCTAATGCATTCACCAAGTGTAGCAAGTTGATTAAAATACTGGATACCGGAGAACCTTTCAGTTTCTGGTCTATACAGCTAAGTTTATACATCATTAACCATGCACATACATATACTTTACACGTAAGTGAAAAAGAAAATAAAATTTGTACATGCAGATGCTGATTTTAACATTTTCCTTTTGGAATGGTAAAAAGTAAAGAAATCAAGGACAGGCTTTGTAGGAAGTCATTCTTCTTCAATGAGAGAGAACTGTACCTGTATGAGAAGGCAGACAAAAGCCTTCACTGAGTGAAGCACAACGGCTTTCAGTAAATATGTGGTGATAGTCATTACATAACAAACCTTTAATACAAAATAGCTGTTCTATTAGAGAATGTGATAGGTAGCTAAAAAGCTTGCCAAAGGAAAGCTTCAGAAGCTTACTACCTTATGAACCTAAATTTATGTTCCTATTAAGGAACAAATTCACACATTAATTTTAAAGGACTTCTATAAAAAGAAAACAGGCTTAAGAAACAGCAGAGTAGACTGTAGAGCTATGTAAGGTACTTCTGAAATTCTGAAACTTTACTCTTCATTTAAATGAATTACAGAAAACCATAGGTGCAGACTAGAACAAAAAAAACCCCCAAAATATATGTAAAACAATCATTCATTAATAAATAAGTAACTCAGAAGAAAGGGTGAGTTTCTTTTTATTACTGAACACACAGTATTCTGCTCTTATTCAGTTGTGACCTGTAGAACAGTTAAGTCACAGAAAGGCCTTTTCCTGGGGCTCTGAAAATTTCAAGAAATAGTTTCCAGAGAAAAAGGGTAGAGCAAATGCAACTATATAAAATGAACTGCTTTGTATTTTTTAGCAAATACAGTCTGCATAGTTCTTACAGTTGTTTTTCATCTTTTCTTATAGATGATATTTCAACTTCTTCCATCAAGAATTTAGAATCTAAAGTTTAGATTCAGGGACATGAGGCAGAAGTTAAATTTATGCATATACCAGGTCACAGAGAAGTCAGCAGATCTGAAGCATAGGTTTAAAATTAAAGTCCTGTTTAATGATACTCTGAGTACACTGCCACGTTCTTGAACTGTCACATCTATTCAGTGAGCCACTGCAACCTGATTATTATTTACCCTGAGCTAAGCTCAAAAGAATTTTAGTTTCTGTCAAGTCAGCTTTATACACTGATAGTGTCACTTTTTAGCTAAGTGCCAAACAGCATGGTTGGTCTGATTGCTGTGGCTGAGAAAACCTTCCATAAAGTTGAAAAGCAAGAAGCTCTGAAGATGCCCACCTAACTTAAATTCAAAGGGAAATTAGAAATAGTTGCCACTTTATTATTAAAAAGCCTTGCCTCTTTGAAACACAAATAAGACTATTCCCTGTGACTCAATAGGAGCTATTTTGAGTCACACAAATTGCAGATTAGAGAAATTGGATTAAGCAATGCGAACTAAGTGTGAACTAAATTAATTGTAGAAAGAAAGTAAAAAATATCACCTAATTGAAACTTGGTATTTTATTCTTACCTGGAGGGAAAAATTTAAATGCATTTTAAAGGAGCTTTTAAATGCATTTTAAAGAAGGCTTTTGGTTATTTCTAAATGTCTACATTCTGATTTGGGTGTTTAAAATTTGGGAAGTGTTGAAAATGGCCATTTGTTTTTGAATTAGATGTGTGTACGAAAATTACATTAAATCTGCATAAAAAGATAGCTTATTAAGAGTACATAAACCAATTACTTTGCTTCTCTATCAACATTAATGACTCACTGACTTTTGTGCATCAAAATTTATATCTGGGTCCTTGGCATCCATGAGGGTGCATACAAAAGGAGGCACACAAGCTTTTCCCAGTGCTCAGGTGCTGCAGTGCAGAGAGGCTGTAACATGCTCCTAGAGGCTGTAATAACAACCACACACAGCACAGATGGCCTCTCCCTGCTCCCGTTTGTGGTAGGGTCAAGGGAGAACTAAGAAGTCATAAAACACGTTTCCCCCTAATTCAACTGCTTCAACTTCACTACTCAGAATTCAGCTGCGACTGAGGATTTCAGCACCTTCCTTGGAAAGTTTGCTCCTGGGCCATTAAAAATGGTTTGAATAATAAAATTGACTTGCCTCTTGGTGTCATTATATGCTCTTTTTCAGATCAGCGATTTTATTAACCGATAATGCTGATAAAGATTTATTTTTATGAGATTTTTTATAGCTTTTAAATATCATATGCAAGTTTTTGGCTCTTTGGCTCTTTGCAGTGCTGATTAGGATAGTGTCTCTTTTTTCCTTCTTTCCTCTTTTTCCAAAGCAACCATGAAATAAAATAGAAAAGCACACAGAGCTGAAAATGTAATGTTTTTAGAAATAATTCTGACATGCAATTTTGAAAACCCTTTTCAGGTCAGTGTCATTTTTGTAATTGATGTTACCAGTTTTATTCTTCCTTGTGTTTTCCCCTCAATAAACAATTCAAATATACTCCAAATACAAAAGGCAACCTGAAAACATGTCAAGCAGCTTGATTTGGGAGTTTTTCCAGGATTTAGACAGTTTACACATTTTACTGAATGGTACACATTTTTTGAAATCTACTATTCAATGTAATACTTCAACTGCCGAGAATAGTAATAGGAAGCCTATACTTACATTTCAACTCCAGTTTGATGAAGTCAGTGTTCCCCAGATTCTCAAGAAACACCCCATCTGAGGCCGATGTTTTGAAGTAGAAAGAGATGTCTGCACTGGTTTCCCCTTGGAAGGTAGAGAAGTGGAGGTAAGATGATGAAGTAACGAAAGAAGCCGCATTCCAGTAATTCCCTGCAGAGAATAGACAGGAAATACATGTTTCAGTGCTCTCTTGAAGCTGTTGGAAAAGTTGAAGATTTTAAGGTCTATCTATGCTACAGTGCTGTCTGTGCTGAAGAAAGAACCCAAACACTTTGATTCTTGCTACCTCAATTTTATTTCTCTGGGCATGGTGTGTCAGGTTTCAGAAGACAGAGCATGCTAATGGTAAATTTATTTTCAAGCTCTAAATTTATCATATCCAGCCATACTCAAATGTTGTTATTATATGTTTATTATAGTAACATTGAACTCATGGGAGATCGGACAGAGAGGCAAAACACTAATTTGGTGTCTGCCTCACCTCAGGCATGTTTTGCTTTCATATATTACTTCATGTGTGACTTACCTGTCTTCAAAATTATTCTACACAGCTACACCCCCTCCTGAAAATGTAGCCATGTCTATTAGAAGTCTATCAATTTAAATCACAGGAAAAGTCAGTAAATGAAGCCAATCAATACAGAAACAATTAACATATATGCCTAATAGCCCCAGTACATTCCCACTGGAGAAACATAATAACTAATAACATTCAATAACTATTACTATTAGCTAAAATGGCAGTCAAATTCAGTACAATGTAGCACTACAATAGAAAAAAAAGTAATAAGATATAAGAGTTGGTAAGATTCTCTTAATAAAAACATCAAAATTGTTGCCTTCCAGTATCTGAAGGGAAGTACAAGAAAGAAGGAGAGGGACTTCATACAAGGGCATACAGTAACTGGGCAAGGGGGAGTGGCTTCAAACTGATAGCCAGTAGGTTTAGATTAGATATTAGAAAGAAATTCTTTACTGTGAGGGTGGTGCAGGACTGGAACAGGTTGCCCAGAGAAGCTGTGGATGCTCCATCCCTGGAAGTGTTCAAGGCCAGACTGAATCGGGTTCTGAGCAACCTGGTCTAGTGGAAGGTGTCCCTGTCCACAGCAGAGATGTTGGAACTAGAATATTTTTAAGGTCTCTTCCAACCCAGCCCATGCTATAATGATTCTGTGATGATGATATAGATGATAGAGTAAGCCAATGAGAGGTTGAAACAGCTCATTCTAGTTTCATCAAGAATGCTTATCCAGTTTCAGAAATTTATTAGAATATCACTCATGATGTCATCACAGCTGAGTCCTTAGTATACCAGCTAATAAACACAATAATAAACCACTTTCCATCCCAGTCAAAAATTCCAGATATTGGTTTTCCATTGTTTGATTACTGAAGAAATAATAATAATAATAGTAATAATAATAATAATAATAATAATAATAATAATAATAACAATAATGATGCTATTATTTGTCTGGTTAGCACTGGATGAATATGAATGAGGATGGCTGAAGCTTCAGAAGATCAGCTATGATGATATATTACACCACAGGCCCACATCCATGTCATGTTGAATGATTATTAATCTCTATTCAAATGTAAATTGAACATCTGAATTAACAGATGTTTTTAGGTATAAATACATGCATACTATTGCTTCCCATAGTACTATTTCATACCCTTCATTTAATTCTGCCTCTCTCAAGGATGCTGGGTATTTGGAAAAAGGAGCCACTTCCCACTTACTTCAATGCATCCCAGAAGGAAAATTTTAATTGAGATTTTGTGTGTGAATATGTGTAAAAGCACATTTGAGCAGTGAGAAGGGAAGAAATAAGCATTTATGAAATAGATATGGGTTTGTGAATTAACCAGTTAGGCTAGATCAGCTAGTTTTCAACATGTATTACTATTTACCTTGCTTATACAAACCAGTAATTTCCAGATTGAATTTTACTAATGATTTCTATAGCAATATCAATAATCTTCATATCATAAACCTGCTTGGGCAAGAAACATCTGCTCATTATTTGCAAGGTTGTTCTCTGAAAACATAACTAGTGATAAAGCAGCACAGATAAAAAAGGTCTTGAACTTTATTTTCATTCATGGTCTCAGGTCTCTTTCTCACTTTTCAAAGTACTCTCTCAATATTAGGGTTGCTCATGGTCTAGATGCATGAGTGCTTTGTCAATAATCTGTTAATACAGAGTCCAGATGGACTTTGTATATGCTTTTCCATCTTGCAGATGTATCTGGACATCTCTGTTTTCTTTTCCTAGGACCTACAGATATGCCAGCTGCTGCAGACTCTCAAAAAAGATTTTACTTGCTGAATAAACTCACATGAAATAAGCAGGACTCAGACAAAAAGCCAGAAATATATTAATACAATCTTGTTTAGGAGCTAATTTAGCTCCCCTGAATAATATCTTTGTAACTTAAATAAGTATTTTAGATCCCTAGCTTTTAGCTTTACATTCCTTGAATATTACCAAACCTGTTAGCCTAAGAGATGAAGAACACGTGACAAGTAAAATTACTGAGAGTGTGAGAGCTGTAAAATTCAGGTACTACTGGAGACAAATCTGTCTTCAGTGGAAAGGTGTCCCAGCCACCTCACTTCATCAAATGAGACCAGTACAGTATATTATTATTATAATTAATATTGTGATAAAGTAAATAAGAATAGGAGCTGCAGTATGAAACAGCTATATATTTTGCAGTATTGTATTTACATATTTTTAATTATCTTGCAAACTTGAAATCATTAAATGCAAGTTTAATGTTATTGCATTTAATGATATTGCATATTGTTATTGCAAATTTAATGCAAGTTAAATGCAATGCTGGGACACTATTGGTTAAGTACTTATGAGAGCGCATAATCAAAGTGCTGGTTTGCCTTTACAGGGCAGTAGTTTTCAGTTGTATGTGACAAGCTGGACATTTCAGAGTTTTTAGGATTGCTGTGGTTTGTGGGTTTATCCAGCAGGGTCCAGTCCTATGGCAAAGATTTCACTCCTTTACCACAGCAGGCTTGCAAGAAGGACTGCTGCTTCTGAGACTGCAGGGCCAGATAAGCAGGTGGGTTCAGATGGAACCTTAATCACCTTCTTATTGAAACAAAATGAATCAATTTTTATTTAGAGCTACATCCAGCCTCCTGAAGACGTCCATCACTAAGGATTTTACATTTAATTCAAAATGCTGCGATTTGACTTTGCAGAAAAACTTGGCTGCAGATGTTATTGGTGAGAGGATAAATACAAACAATGCAGACATAATGGGGCAATCTGCATCTTGAGAGAGACATTTTCAAAGATTATTCATGTGAAATTCCTATAAAGATAAAATGATGTTTTTGCACTCTAGTATACATTCATCTTCCAGGGAAAAATGACTTTTTATTAAGAGCAAAATAGAAATGTTTTGTTAGACATGAATTTTTATTGTAAAAAGATATCTTTTGATAAGAAATGGATTCCTTAAGGAAATACTGTAGAAAAATCCACTTTACACACATTATTACAGTTTCTTTCTAAGAATTTTTACGAGTCACTGTGCCTCAAAATCCCTTTGGCACATTGTCACAATTCTTTCCTTAAGTGGTTTGAACATATTGACCCTATAGGCATTTTTCTCCCACTTTAGGCTGACAAGCTGTAGATGGAGAAAACTGGGATTGGAACTTAAACCACAGAGTAGAGGTATGGCAGCAGGAATATCATACAGAAGGTTGGAAAGGGAGTTTATTTAGAAGGAACACTAGAAATGGTAAGTTTTTAATTTATATAAATACCGGAGTCTAAGGATGACTTTTATTGCATTATCTGAAATATAACATTATAATTTTACTTACTTCTTTGCAATCTCAACTATAATTCTGTAATGAAGACCACAGCTCTGTTGTACAGTTCTGTTGTTTTAAACTCGCTATTTGATTTAAACCAATTAAACAGGTACAGAGCATGCTGCTGTCATGGAAGCACAAATACAAATTAATCAAGACACCATACAAGCCTTTTCAGTTGTTTGCAACTCAAGATAAAAGTGGAGATCCCCAAGACATGGCTGTGTTTTTCATAAAGTTGCATGTTTCTTGGTAACGGCAGAAAGCCTTAGGACACAAAGCACATAGAGACAGGCAAGGCAATCGCTGACCACAGCACAGAGGAAATTACCATGTTTGCCTGTATCCAAGCAGGAATCAGAGCCATAGTTCAGAGGTGCTTCAATGCACCAAGTAACACTTTGTGATCCTGTTTTCAGTTTGTATCAAGGTTACTCATAGCTCTACTTCTCTGCTATGAAAACTAAAATCCAACTCCTTAAGCTCCTGCAAAACATTCTTACTGCTTTCTCATTAGTTTTCCGAACCCTGAATTACAGTGTGCTTTGTATTTTGTATGGTACAAAAGTGTCTCTATTAGTGTTCTGTAAAGACTCAGACAGAAGGCTGCACTAAAATTGCAAAGGTATAATTTTTACGAGTACAACGATAGTCTGTAGCCACAAGAAACCAAGCCTACTACAAAAATTAATGAGAGGGGTCATCTTAAATCTCAGATAAAAAGCTGAACTAAGACTTGAAGATTTTTCCCATGAAGTTCCACCTCAGCAAGAAGGAAGGAGACCCATAATACTGACAGGGACAAACACACACTGTCCTGAGTTACGCAACATGAAGAGGCATCGTTTAATATGTGGCAGCTGTGTAATTTGAAAACATAGAGTCACTGGCCTTACAGTAAACAGCCTTTCCGATTTTTCCTTGCAATATTTTTGTTCAGAGCTCCCTTGCTGGCTCCCATCAATATCTTCTTTCTTAGCATGACTGAAATTCATACTTTAACACCATCAATTTCACTTTTACATTTAAACCCTATTGAAATGGATAATGACAATACCAGAACTGTAAAAGACATCAGTGTTTTTAGCCCTGTTAGGCAGTCGCGCTAGAGAATGAATGCTGTAGTGTCAGGCAGCTCTTATGTATTACAATAGACCAAAAACCTCCAGGGCCCTCATCTGCAGCAAAACAGATTATCTATCAGAACCATTATGTGAATAAAATGTAAGAATAGTCTTCTATTCAGAGGAGATGGATGTGTGAATGGAAAACTGTTCTGTGGCACAAAGTAATGGATTTAGATTATCCATACAATTATGCTCAACAAATCAAGTTGGTGGGGGTTTTTTCCTTTCTTCTTTTTCCATTCTGAGAGAGGAACCTATGCATGCACACAGAGCAGTTTGGGTATCAGTACAGCAAAAATCAGACCTTAGACTCAAATCTTCAGATCCATTACAGAACTGGCTGTAATGAAAATCAAATTTGCTGTTAGAGTTTCTATTTGAGAAGTCAAAGAAAATTGGCAGCGTTTCTTGTACTGACCTGTACTCTGTTGTGAAATATGTAACTGTGACCTCAAAGCAGGAAAGGTACTTTTCTGTCATCAGTGCTAATCTTAGGGGAGCTGAGATCAGAGCTTCAGTCTGAGCTGGAGTGGGGATTGTTTTGGGGGAGAGGAGAGCAATGATAGCAAGTCATTAGCATTCTCTCCTTTGCTGGGAGGACTAAATGCTGGCAGCTTCTTCCTGGCTGAAATATCTGCTTGGTGTCATTTTTTCATTGTGCTAACATGTTTTTAAACCTTTGTTTTTCTCTGGTCTGCAATTCCATGCCACATCTACTATATTTTATTCTACTACATTTACTATATTTAATGCACATATAATTTACTATATATGGTAATTTTTCATATCTTTGATTTCTTTGGTACCCCTAGAATCAATTTTGACCAGCTCCAGTCCTGAATTTATTTGCTTGTTGGTGAATTGTTTAGGGTTCCCTGTATGAGTCAGTCCCCCATCTTGTATCCTCCTATGCCTGTATCTCTTTGCCCAGAACCCCATGTTCCCAGTTTTCAGGACTACTGAAAATATGTCAGTTGTGCATTTCTCTGCCCACTGCCCTTATTCTTATTTATCCTGCACCCGGGCCACAACAACCCCGCACATTGCGGTCTGGAGGAGTGCAGCTGGAAAGCTGCTCAGGAGAAAGGGATTGTGGGTTGACAGATGGATATATGAAGCAGCAGTGTGCCCAGGCGACCAAAGCCATCTTGGCCTGTATCAAGAATAGTTTAGACAGTAAGGGTAGGAAAGAGATTGTCTCGCTGAACTCATCACTGGTGAGATTGCACCTCAAGCACTGTGTCTAGTTGTGTGTCACTTGCTTCCAAAAGGACATTGAGATGCTGGAGCTTTTCTAAAGAGGGCAAAGAAGGTGGGGAAGAGGCTAGACAATGTCTTATGAAGAGCAGCTGCAGAAAGTGGAGTTGTTTAGCCTGGAGAAATGGAGGCCCAGGAGGGACTGCCTGAAGGGACTTGTAGTGGAGTAGCAGTCAGTCTTTTCTGCCATGTCTTAAGTAAAAGAGTGAGAGGAAATGGCATTAAGTTTTGCCAGGGGAGATTAAGATTTACTCTTACAAAAGGTGTCTGCATGTGGCACTTGGGGATATGATTTTGGTGATTTAAGCAATTATAGTGATGCTGGGTTGATGGTAGATGAAGGCCTCTTCCTATCTTGATGATTCTGTGACTATGTTAGTCGTCAATAACTCATTCTGCACAAAGTAATGACTTTTTACTATTACCTATATAAAATAGGGCTGTACCATAAGAAGATAAGCAAAGGTAAAACAAACTAGGTATAGTATTCTGGCCATTAGAGAAAAAATAATGGTGTTTCATCTAAACAAAATTTGAGTCCAAGCCTGGCAAGTCTGTGGCCTTCCATACTCCCTACCATACCCAAAGACTAACTAGAGATAGCAGTAATATATTTCTTAGGCTATGGGTTAATAATTTATCAACATCACAGCAGAATATCCAGAAGTACAGAACAAAACCTGCTAAGAGTATCAGTACATACAGACATGAGTTCAGAGTTAACCAAGCAGAAAACTTAGGCCTGCAGTGGTTACTGTCATGCTAAATTCTAGGTTGTAGAATTTTTTTTTACATTGACCTTTTCATATCTTGATATTTTTTTTTTGCACTGAGCATCTAGTCCAAATGCCTGACCACTTTAGAGCTGACCAAAAGTTAAATTGTGTCTTTAAGAATGTGGTCCTTAAACACTCTCTTAAACACTGGCAGGCACCTCTCTAGAAAGCCAGTTCCAGGGCTTGACCACCTTCCCAGTAAAAAAATGTCCCTATGTCAAGCATGACCCTTCCTTGATGGACGCAGCTTTTATCCATTCCCATGAGTCCTGGCACTGGGTACCAGGGAGAAGAGCTCAACACCTCCATCTGCACTTACCCTCCTCAGAAAGTTGTAGGGAACAGTGAGATCACTCCTTGGCCTTCTTCGCTCCAAACTACACAAGCCCAGTGCCCTAAGCCACTACTCAGAGGGCATTCCTGCCAGCCCCTTCCCCTGCTTTGGTGCCCTTGGCAGAACACATTCAAGGACCTTCACATCCTTCTTCAATGTCAGGATCCAGAATTGCACACAGCATTCAAGATGAGACCAACAATGCTGGATATAGGCTGGATAATCACCTCTTTGGATCATCTGTCTTGCTGTGTTTTATACATTCTAGGATGAGGTTTGCCTAGTTGGCTGCCAGGGCACACACTGCTGACTCCTGTTGAGTCTCCTGTGAACCAACACTCCCAGAACCCTCTCTGCAGGGCTGCTCTCCAGACACTTCTCTCCCGGCTTTGTGCCTGACATTGCCCCATGGGGCAGAATCTGGCATTTTGATGTATTAAATTTCATCCCATTAATCAAATCCATTCTCTCAGATTCCTCTGCAAGGGCTCTTGTGCCTCAAGAGAATCAACAGCACCTCCCAGTTTACTATAATCAACAAACATGCTGATGGTGTTGCATGTAGACAGTTGATAAATATATAACCCCTTTGATTTCTATACTACACCTGAAACTCAAAGTAATTCCTCAAAGCTTCTCTTCCAGAAGTTCATTGCATGCACCTTCTCTGAAAATGAGATCCTGAAGAGGTTAACTATCTACTCATTTGGATGGTGACCTCCCAATGATGCCCTCGCCTCCTCCATTTGTGGGGATGTTGTTTGGTCTTCACTTACCGACCTTTGGCCCCTCTCAGTCTGCATGCCTGCCACTGCTGTGACAATTGTTGACCTCATTACAGAACTTATCATCTTTTCACGTGGGCCTAAAGTCTAAAGCCCCAAACTATTTTATGCATAGCAAGATGCTGAGGAGACAGTATGTGTATTTTAAAAATTACAAATGCAGTCAAGCCTTAAATTAGTTATTCAGAAATGAAAGAGTTTCATCTCTATTTTTGATCAACTTGAGTTCTCTGGTCAGCAATGAAGGACATAAAACAAATTACCATTGTAGTAAGATGGAAAGCAGTTTTTCAGCTGTCATTATAAATTATCGGTTTTCATAAAGATTCTCAAGTGACGTAACAGTTGCAAGGCACTGATGAATGGATATAAACACAGATGCGAAAGTTTGCTTTACTCTGCCAGTCACTATATTTGCTGAGTGAGGGAAAAGTCCAATCAAATTTATTAGGGAAATGTTGAGGTCAATAAAACAGATCCAGTGATGCAGAAATGTTTCCAGCAATTGCTGTGTTTCCCGCAATCCTCTTTAGAAGACCATCTTTCAAAACTCTTGCCTCCTAGTCACAATGCCTAATCACGATACATACCCTGTCACTGCTGGCATCATTACATTCATCCATCTAAAGAATGAAAGGTCCTGATCTGGCCTGGTTTACAACCTGGAGCTGTGTAATGTGCTGATGGAGCTTTAATGATGCATGCAAACTGGTGTCCTTTCAGGGGAATTTTTTTAAACATCAACTGACCCGTAAACACGAACTTGATCACCACTGTTCCACAGTCAAGGCACTATGTAGGAACCCAATGGCAAACGTTAAATACAGGAGCCTGCTGCTGTCCACAAACCATGTTACTGTGAGGATCTGATTCTCTGTTGTCCTGTATATGTTGGTGGATGTTTGTAGCTGTGCAAAAAATTCTGAAGCTTTTCATTCCTTACTAGGTAATGCTGCATAATCACCGTATGTTCATCATGCATCTGTGCAAGATGGAAGGCAAAGACACAAAGATAATAATGTAAAAAAAAAAAAAAATTTCTTAAGAATTTGGTTCCCCTGTGGTACTAAATCTGTTCCCTGTGCTGCATAGGTGAACTGCAGGTAATGGTAGCTCTCTTCTCTCCAGATCCTTGGCTAGGTATGTGGACAATGAAATGCAGTTCTAGAGCTCTGTAGAGTCAGAGCCATTGCATTGGCCAACATGATCCAATATCCATATCTTCTGCATTCCCGTTTGCTCTTTCTGGCATGATGTTTTAAAAGAAGAATGGACAGCTCTCCCCCTCTACATTTTCTCATTTACTCCGCTTAGAGTGATATTTTTGTTCCTATTTGTGGCTTTAAAATCACTTGTGTTTGGCTATGGATTTGGACTCAGTATCCTGGCTCTTTGGTCACCTGATTTGTTCTTGTAGACTAGCTACACTTTCACAATGGAAAATGTTTTTCAGAATTAACATGTAAGATGCAATTTATTCTTGATATAGTACATTAACTATTCTTCATGCCACTGATGCCACTGTTATTCGCAAAGATCATGGAATTATTTTGCTTGATCTTCTATTACTGGATTGATTTCAGAGACTTCTGAGTTAAAGCTGAGAATATTTAACTCACAAGATATGACTAGGTCCTTTGGTGAATTGTAGTCCTCTAACCTGATGAAACTTACAGCTAAAATAATTTGCCTAAAGTAATCATTTAATTCAGCAGGTGCATTAATACAAAGTCATACTATTCTTCTGCTTATTTGTAGCAATATACTTTCATTGACTCCTTTGTTCATGTCACAGTGCCCAGAAATTAATAAATACTTCAGATATATGTCAAACCTCGAGTTGAATAAAACTATCTTCATTCTTATGGTGCCACTCCAGTTTTATGTCACTGTAATATTATTCCAAGTCCAACTTCCCATAATTTTTTTTGCATGTAGTTTTTATGTACCATAGCTATTTATATGAGCATTTTCAAAGAATTTGAATTATAGAGATGGACATTGTGTTCCAAATTCAAACAGCTACGAGCTTAACCTCCTTGGCCTCCCAGTCCTACATTGGAACTGAGAAGAACCACTGGAGTTCGTGTTATGGTACCATTCTACCTCACACACTGATGCCTTGGCTAGAACATCTGCTCTACTGTGTGCTGTGGCCCTGGAAATACTGCTTGATATGCCAATGTTTATATAGACTTTCCCCCTTCTGACTGAAAAATATGTCTTTGAAAAGTAATTTTACAGTTCATTTCTATATCAGAGAAATAGCAGAGGAACTTTTTGCATGACTGCATTTGAGCATTTATGTCATTCCCTGCCTTTTCTTAATCTTTAAAATAACTCATTAAGACTATCACTATGTCCAAATATCTTTCTGTGATCTGACTATCTCTGCAGTGTTCTAAATCCAAGAACACAAAGAAAGAATACTTACAAAATTTAAATTAAAAAATAAAAGTTTCTTAGTCTTAACATTACTATTGGTACCACTTATTGTTATCAAAGTGCACAGTTATATGGGTGAAAGTTGGATCCCTGCAGAAAGGTGAATTTACTGTAGGAACTGCAGCTCTCCCTCTTCTAACAGGCACTTCATACTTCAAATTCCACACAGGTGATGTAAGCAAATATATGTAGTGTAATAGCAAATCTAAACCAGAATGCTAATGAAAACATTTTAGACAAAATAGCTTGTCATATGGAAAGAGAAGGGTTCTATTGAACTCTTGTTGCAGCTTAGTGGAAATAGCAGTGAGACCAAGAATCTTAATATGTTAAAATGCCTCTATATGAATTTAATGACTATTAAACCAATCAGAGTTTACAGATATATAACAGACTTATACATAGCACATCCCAATAAAAAAAACCCAAGCTTTATCATAAAAGAAAAAAAATCTAGCACAAATAACCCATGCAAAAGGTTTAACTTCCCCAGAGACCCCCTTACAGCCTTAACTATTCTCTGAAAGTATGAACAATGTTTCTGACTTGCATAAAAATTACAAGAAAAATAATTTTCATACAAAAAGTGAAATGAAATTAGTATTTTGGAGGTGAAATGGTTTATGGAAGCAAAACATAACTGCATCTACAGGAGATATGATTCTGACCTCTTGCAAATCACTTAGACATAGCGCTACTGTTCATGGCATTACATTCAATTTACACAAATCTGAGAATATTTACTCAATTTTTATTTCCCAAATCTTTTCCATCTCAGTCAAAAGACTATGCAGTGAAAGAGAAAATGGTGTGAAAAATATGCCTCATAAAGAACCAAAGTTTGTTTCCTTCCTTCCTTCCTTCCTTCCTTCCTTCCTTCCTTCCTTCCTTCCTTCCTTCCTTCCTTCCTTCCTTCCTTCCTTCCTTCCTTCCTTCCTTCCTTCCTTCCTTCCTTCCTTCCTTCCTTCCTTCCTTCCTTCCTTCCTTCCTTCCTTCCTTCCTTCCTTCCTTCCTTCCTTCCTTCCTTCCTTCCTTCCTTCCTTCCTTCCTTCCTTCCTTCCTTCCTTCCTTCCTTCCTTCCTTCCTTCCTTCCTTCCTTCCTTCCTTCCTTCCTTCCTTCCTTCCTTCCTTCCTTCCTTCCTTCCTTCCTTCCTTCCTTCCTTCCTTCCTTCCTTCCTTCCTTCCTTTTCTTTCTTTATTTCTTCCTGCCTTCCTTCCTGCCTTCCTACCTGCCTTCCTGCCTGCCTGCCTTCCCTGCCTTCCACCTTCCATCTGCCAGTCTTTCCCATCCTAAAGGTCTCTCTACTAAACAGTCATCCAGAAATTGGGACTTATAAAGAATGTTTCAGCTGGCTTATAACAACAGAAGATTGCACATAAAAACTGCCTTTAGCCATTTTACAAAGCATAGCACTGAGTTGAAAAAACATGAACATCTAAACTTAGACTTTCAGAACACAAAAGAAACCCTTGCAGTGAAGATTTTTATCTGAAATGGACGGTGACTAGCGGTAAAGGCATTGTGCCCAAAATTTAGTCATTTTAAATTCCATTTCTTGGCTCTGACATTCTTAGCATTCATGACCCTGGCCAAGGTGTTTATGGCTTATGCTTCCAGAGTCCAGGATCTCTGAGGTGAAGAAAATATGATTTCTTTTTCTTCCTTTATAAGGTGTTTTTGAATCTTGATTTTGTAGGACTGCCAACACTTGCAGCAAATTGTGGTTTCAATATTAGGCTGCAAGAGGCAGCTTTTCTACTTGAAAAAAAGTACAAAACTTGGCTGGAATTTGGACACACTCCTGTGATACAAGAGTTGACAATAATTTTCCACAAATTTACTTCTTACTTTTTGCATTATCCAAATGAATTTATGTTGGATGAAGTAATTAAATGAGTGTCAAAACATTTTGAAATTGGAGAACACAATGTGGCAACATTTTTTATGGATAAAAATATATACATGCATAAATATTAGATCTAGCAACTCTTAATTTGTCAAAGATGACAAATATTTTACTATTTGTTTTAAATATTTCTTTACAGTGTTTTGTAACCTTGCATGACTGTAATTATCTCATGATGACCAAGATACCAATCATGGTGCATTACTCATTATGACATTTCTTTCCAATTTAAATATAAATAAATGAATAATGTTCTTTGACCATTAATGATTATTGGTGATTTTTACTCAGACTTTGCTTGAACCTCAAAAGCACTGTATCACTTGTGCTATCATGCAGCCCAGAGCAGAAGGCTCCTTTTGACTCCTTTTATATGAAAAATAAATAAATATCTGACATGGCAGATCTAAATTTTATGAAAGGGAGCATCACAGCCATGCTTACTATCACAGCTACTATATCATACATCCAGTGTTGGGAAAGAGCTCAGACTAAACTAAAGAATCAGAGCTACAGTCTGTATTTAGTCTAAATAAGAAACTACTCATAAGTTGTTAAGAGTTTGGGCTGCTGACACCAGAGGTGTGCTTCACTTTGATCTGCAAAGTCTTTCTTCTTCTGAAAGAGGGAAGAACTGTACTCTGACACTTGACTTTACAGTTTCCTTCATCAGGAGAAGACAGTACTTGTGCACAGCAATATTGATTCTCAGATGGAGAGGAAGGGCACAAATGTACCAAAATATACTTGTGTTGATCAACTGAGATGTCAAATATAGATTTAAAAGGCAGTCTTGGGGGAAAACCATGCCTGCACAGAAAATTATATGAATCAGGATCTGATTTAGGGAAACCGCCTAATTTCACAGGAATTTGTTACTGCACGACAATCTCTGTTCTTGGAGGGAATTCTCCGAAGGACAAAAATAGATGTGGCTTTTGTCTAAGGAAATATTATTATGAGTCAAGAAATGCCTTGGAACAAAACCAGAGTTAACCCTGGAGATGGAAGCACTAGAGCTGTGCAGGTGTACCTAGGTTACTGAAGCTCAGACACCTCTTCAGGACTGGGGATTTGAAAGCAAAAGCTGGCCTACACAATCTTCCCACAACCAGCACTAAGACATGCTCTCTGCATTGCTCTATGTTCTTGTCATTTACTGTATAGGCTTGGAGTTCCATCGTGATAGAGCTGCACTGCGCCTTGTAAACTTAATATATGCCTGTACTAATTAGCTCAACTGCAGCTTGACCCTCTAAGTGAGGCTGTTCTGGCTTGGATTCAGCCTTCATGCAAGTCACTATAATGGAAACAAGTCTTAGTCTTTCTTTTGCAGACTATAAATAGGCAGCCTATAACCAGCATTGCATGTTTCCTGTGTAGTCATCCCTAACAGCTGGTAAACTGGACTCCTGACAGTTTGTGGTATCAACTCTCTGCATGTGATGGCGGTTCACTTTCTCAGCCATCTTACAACGTTTGCTTAAGAACACGCTGAACAGAGCATTTGGCTTCAACCATCACTAGCTCTGATTTGTGAGTACTAAACCTGGTCTCCTGTTGTCTTGTCTTTATAGCCATTTGTTTCTGAATTTGTTTAGTATTCTATGGGAGCTTGAAGTGCAAATAAATAAAGGTTAAAATAGAAAATTTGGTGAGGAGGTACCAAATGGAATCCTATTTTTCCAATGAAGGCAAAACTGGCACCTGTGTTTATTATGTTGTCTCATTGCAAGTGAACAGCTTATGTACATATTATTATATACATATTTCAGTATTTGTCAACAATCTAGGCTCTTACTGTTTTTCACTAGAAACATATTTTTACAGTGACAGTGCAGGCAAATAATGGAGTACCACATAAAGATAGCCATTCTCCCCCCACATCCCCTCTTCCTCACTCCTTCCTACTCAATATCTCCTCCAAAAACCACCCCAAACAAACAAACCAGGAAAATACAAAAACAGTACTAATTAATGACAGGTTCAAATTTGATTTTTTTCTGTGAATTTGAATGAAAGCCAACAAAGGGTTAGCAAAAAGTCGCCTCAGAGCCTGGCCACTGCTGAGCTTACCTTATCATTTCTGATTTCATTTCCAAGCTTCTAGAAGAACAGTTGAACCTGCAAAATGTTCTCTCTCCCATGTGCTGAGCACAGTAAGCCAGCTGCTGCCAGTGTGGAGGGCTGGGGAATAGGGTGGCAACAAACTGGATTACTCCATCTGCATCTAAAAATGTATGAACTGTGCAGAGAGAGAGCAGCAGGTCCTGCTTCAGAAAAAGACTGATCAGCTTCTCTAAGAAAAGGTCATGGCTCAGTGAAAGGCTCAAATGCTCACACGAATGAAAGAAACACCGTCTTCATATGAGTAGCATGAGGACAATTCTGTCCATAAATATTCATTGAGAAAAGTACACAAATATCAGGGATTGAAACTTTATTTTGCAGATTAAACCTGGCTGTCAGTTTTCTTTTTCTGCTGTCTGTTGCTTTTCCCCCTGTGTTTGTTGGAGGTTTTTTGTGTTTTTCTGTGTTGAATGTGTTGTTTGCTTTTATTTTTTTAGTTCGTTGGGGTATTTTTCCCCATCTGATGAATAATTATGCAATTTCTTTGGCTTACACTTATGATAGTACTGGTTATGCTTTTGCTGAGAGAAATAAGTCTAATTTTGCAAGCATGTCCGCATTATATCCTTTGAGAGACACCATGATGCTAAGGCAAGTTTTTTACTTTCAAAGGCAGTTGATAATGCTTGCCCCATCAGAGGACAGAGGAACTTAGAAGTATCATAACCAGGTTCAGGATTATTTACCATTTCATTGACTCTGTAAACAGTATAAGCAGCCTCTCCCTTCAGGGAATGAAAAGCTACAGGTTAGCAAATCAGTACATTTTTGTTCTATTCTATTCTATTCTATTCTATTCTATTCTATTCTATTCTATTCTTCAGATAACTGAAAGAGCAAACAACCCCTAACTCAAAGAGCAAATCTAGGTAAAAGATGATTATTTGCAAAGTCATTTGGATTCTTCCCCCTTTCAAAGCCATAATAATGAAAAATCTAGCCTTCATCTTTATAATCTTCTAGCTTAGCATTTTTCCTCTTCTGTTACCACTTTTTAGATTTGAAAATGAATATCAGTGGAAAGTTTTTCTGTCTTCATCCCCTTGTCCCCTTTCCCACCCCCAGTCTTTTCCACAGATCTGTATATTTCTGCTTGACAAATAACGAAACCACCTTTAATCAGATGATTATTTATATGCAGACCACTTCAGTTTTGTAATCAAACTCATCTTATTCCAGTATCATCACTTAAATAGAATACTTTTCAAAAATACAGAATAATAGGAGAATTGTGTGCCAGATTTGATTTTTAAGGGAAGATGAATTCCTTCTCTACTGAGGTGAACCAGTATTTTATAGCATGAAGATTACTTTTGAAAATGGATAGGACATATTCTGCTACTAATTATAGATGCAAATCAGGAAATGATATATTGACCTTAATGGCTTTTAGTTCTTCTACAAGTTGAATATGCCACTGCTCTAAAACCTATTAAGCTTAGGAATTTTATCTGATATTATGGCAATTGAAGAGAAAGATGGTTTAAATTAAAAGCCTGGGGAAAAAACCTGCATATACACAAAGCTTTTAAAAGCTCTGTACAGATTTTCTTAAGCTTTAAAACAACCTGGCAACCATGGCTTTTCCTCCTGGATGTAAACCTAATGCCTGGTTTTCTGTATGTCTTAACTCCTCTGTGTATTTCTACAGAAAAGCTTTAGCAGACCAGCCTCTCAAAATAAAAGATTAAACCTTTTCTCCTGTTCCCACGAGTTTTAGTCCTGAGGAAAACACAAATCAAAATGACTGAAAAGGAAACATAATGAGTCATATCTGCTTGGGGAGGGTAATAATCAAGTATAGAAAACTTAAGATATTGACATGGATCTGATGTTCTGTTCGAAGGTGACTTAATCACAGGTTTTTTGCCCAGAAAGGATCCAGACTTCAAACAGTTGTTCTGGGCTTGCTGCCAGGAAGCCTCATAACTGAGTGCTGCTATCAGCCCTTCAGGAAAGGAAAAGCAGAAATAAAAAGGCAAAAAGATAAAGTTTTTGGCCTTCTAATACATTTGGCAGGTTAGCATGCTTATCAGAGAGGTACTTACTCCAAATACTGAATTTTGCCTTAATGAACAGAAGGACTCTGCTTTTCTGAAGGCAAATACTACTAATCAAATGTGCCAGTATTTTGATAGGTTGTGCCTTCTGCAAAAAGGCTGAGGGAGATAAACTGATATCTTCCCAAAACGCCATTATCCATTTGAGCCTCAAACAGGGCCTGTCATCTACCAAAAAGAGGGATAGAAAAAGAGAAAAAACTCAAGAAAAATTAGCCCAAAGCAATTAAAATAAAGGTGCCAAGCAAAAATCCAGGCGGAAAACCTTAGCTTTTGTGAGGAGAATAATTCACATCAACAAACTAGTTCTAAAGCAAAAATGATGGCCCTCACTCTTGTTACTTGTTTCTTCCATTCTTGTTTTAAAGTCTATCTTATTATGAAGCTTACTCTTGTCCAAGCTTCTTCATCACATACAGTAACTCAATGTCTTGTGTGTTTATCTACCATTATGCCAGTTTCCTCAGCATGGACATCCCAGGGAATATGACAACACCATTTTGATAGAAATTTTGTTTCAGAAAGAGTGTTTGTATCAGAAATAGCATGACCAGAAGGACTAAGTGATTACACCCCTGTACTTGGCACTAGTGAGGCCTGGACTTTGAATCCTCTGTTCAGTTTTGGGCTCCTTACTACAACAAATAAATTGAGGTGCTGGAATGTGTCCAGAGCAGGGCAACAGAGCTGGAGAAAGTCTGCAGCACAAGTCTGATGAGGAACAGCTGAGGGAACTGGGGGTTTTTAGACGGAAGAAAAGGAGACTCAGGGGGACATGGTCAATCCTTTTACTTCAGCCTCAATGGTAGTAATTTCCACCCTCAAAAGTTGACACACTATAGAAACACTAGAAACACTTTCGTTTTCCTTGGGATCTAAAACTAAATCTTAAAAAAATCCCAGAACATTGCTCTGTGATTAAGGATAAGGAAACTTGTGCCTCTACTGGTTGCTCAGGCAGGTTCCTGAATATCAGCTGTCTGTCTCTGTCTTCCAAGCAATTTTTGGATACTGTTGATTTCTTCAACTGATCGGAGACTACAAAAACATGACTTAGATATTATGAGTAGCAAAGTGTGTGAAACCAGTGCTTTGCTGTGGCATTTGTCTGGTATTTGTTCTGTCCACAGTGTTTTCTGTTACAGGCCTGAAATGTTCTGCTGCAACTTCAGATAAAAGTGCTGCTCTCTGCATTACCTACACTGCTGCATCGGTGCCTGTTTCTGTGATCTCCATCCCACAAATAATTGGAACATTGATCCAAAGAGCAAGTGAGTTAAACCTATGTTCTAAACATTTATTCCCCTGTTTAGTTTGATTTCTTTTCAGCCTTGTTACTATTTCTTATGTCACTGCTGGATTTCTGCACATCTAGGGAAGTCACCTTATCTTCTTGGCCTGTAGAATTGCAGCCATTACTTGTCTGGCCAGTGTGAACCCACTCTCTGGCTCTGTCCCAGAGCTGTGGCTGAGCTTTTGGCAGAGGCAGATTACTCATGTATTAGGCTGTGCTGAGCCTAACAGATCCTAAAAATGTGCTCTCTGAGCTGGGGGAAGCAGTTCTTACCTCTTGGCAGGCTGCTAGTGAGCTCCCTGTGCTTTACAGAAACAAAATGAAGTGGTGTGGGAAGAGAGACAATGAAGG
This sequence comes from Acridotheres tristis, assembly GCA_037013685.1. NCBI lineage: Eukaryota > Metazoa > Chordata > Aves > Passeriformes > Sturnidae > Acridotheres > Acridotheres tristis. Next base: position 49,205,138 of record CM072886.1, read on the forward strand.
CATCAGCTCATCTGCACTACACTTGAGGAACTTCAGAAAAGTTAGTTTATGCTTTCACCCTATGCTCTGCTACAGTAAGTGTCATGGCTGTGAGGCCTTGAAAGCCTGTTCAGAGTTTTCAGGAATGTATCCTCATGAAGTCTCTCCTTTCCATGCCATGGCCATCACAATTTCACACTGGAAGGGATAAAGGTGCACAAGTGCCCCTTTAGTGACCAAAGTGATATGGAAGAAACAATTTAATCCAAATTGGGGTTTTCAAAAGAATTGAAGAAACACTGCTTGGCACTTCTGTGGCCAAATTTGGTATGTGGAGACGCATCTCTGTAGCTAGTTTTCTGTAAGTGTTTGCAATAAATAACCCAATTTTAATTAACATGAGATATAATAACTCTTGTTAAATCTAAATTGAATGCATGTTAGTAAACTTAAATGTGTAGTATTGCCCAACAGTGGCAGTTTCATTCCCATTACTCCAAGTTTTATCACTATGTTAAAAATGACCTGCTAAATTATTCTCCTGGGTAATATGTAATGCTATAAACATTAAACACTAATTTGTTACTTAAATAAAAGACATCAGAGATTATCAGAGTGTTAAACATCAGGGCTGGCTTGTTTTGCAAACCATATTTTATGGCAGACCCAGCTGGTACTCCTTAAATGGATCTAAAATAAACCTTTTTTCTAAATGAAGGCAAACAAAAGTTAGGATGGGCTATTGGCTCTGAGTATGAGATTTCAAACTTCTTCTCCAACATGAATCACACGGTAGTAGAGTAACTATATCTATCGCTGCCACTGGTGACTGAAAATATAATACCTTCAGTAAATAAACCCATTATTTATATATATCACTCCCTGGGACCAGAGGTTTAACAAAGCACCGTGTCTTGTAGGGTTATTGCTTCCAGTTCTCAGGCTGTTGTTCTTTATCACTGCTGCTTTTGTGCCAGCTTTGCTAGCCAGATATGAGACTGATAACAACCTTTCTAAAGATTCAAGTGTAACTTTCCCGTTGACATAAAATGAAGCACAAGCAGGAATGACAACACTTTCTCTTTGATGGCTGTTTTATTTAATTTCCTCCTCCTAGAGTTTGTGCAGAACTGTGGCAGATCAAGCATAAATCTTCCCTCAACTCTGTGTTTCAGCAGGGAGAATAAAGCATACAATAAACAGCATTGCTGCAAAATATTCATTTTTTTCCTAAGTGCTGGCAGTTAATAATGAAAATAAACAATTAGCTCGATTTTCAAAAGGGCGAGGTAGGTGATTGTAGACACGTCTCAGTGCTGAGCTTTCATTTTCTTGTATGATCACTCAACTTCAGCGTCTTGCAGAATCCTAGTTTCTCTCCTCTGGCACTCGTCTGGATAATGTGTGAGCAATGCCGTCACCTTAAAAAACCCCAGTAGATGGCAGCAGCGTACAAGCTTTTGGGAAAAGGAGACGCAGGCGACAGGAGTTTTACCTTTGTGTCCAAGGAAAGTGTGAACGAAGCCTTTAGATTTTTTTTTCACCACTCCCTTTCCTCCCCTGTGTGCAGAGCAGAAGGATGGGTAATTCACTATCCTCTCCGTGTCTCAAGTATTCTGCATCTCCAGTCACTCAGGGGCTGTACATGCCCTTCTTGCTTTGCAGTTGCCATGTCGGTCTTGCATAAGGCGGGCAGCAAAGAAAAACCAGGCTTCTCAAGGAGACTCAGCCTTGTCTCCCCTCTACTTTGTTTGGAGCAGTTCTCTGTGACGCTGCATCCAGTACAGCCTCATATCCCACTGCAGCGAGTTTCCATCCTTCCCGAGCCCCTGTGGCCCACTGGAGAACTGCTTATCGGTTTGTCTGTGCACTTTAGAAATGAAATTTGTACTCCTTGGTGCTGGCAGTAGCTGCCTGCCAGTCTTTTAAGCACAAAAGCTATTCCAAAAAATGCTAGCTGTAGGTGTTGGAGCTGAGAAATTTGGCACAGTGAGTTCAAAGCCTGCTGAGATGTCTGTTGTGACTATCCAGACACTAATCATCAGAAAGTTTCACTCCTCACCCATGACATCGGTGGGTAATCATGTGGCACTCTAATCGACAGCTTATAGTGAACAAATAAAGGCAGAGGGTCTGACCTACAGCACAAGGTGAGAGCTGCTCTGCCATCATCTCCCAACACGTCTTGCTCTACCAGTAATGCATCCTAACTGTCCACATCCCAGCCTCTGGCACAGTGTCCCATGTCAGTGCTGGAACTCAGTACTCATTCTCCAGTCTTCCTTCAATATTTGCTCTCGCTCTGCCTTCCTGGTGGATTTCAACTGCTGTATCTTGAATCACATTGTAATGTCTGTGCAATACAGAGTGTCTGCAACCCCTGAAATGCACTTGTGCTTGCTGCCCCACAATAATTACAAACCCCAGTAAAACAAGAGATTTTCTGCTTCTTTTGTAAAATGCTCAGGTTGGTTTCTTAAGCAAGGACTAAATGATCACCTAACACTGCAAAAGAATAATAGGGTCTGTGGCAGGTGAATAGGACACAGCTGGAGGGGAAAGAAGCTGGTTGCAGCAGTAGGTGGTATACTTCAACAGCCTGCTCTCTTCCAGGAGCAAAAAGAAGAGCTCCAGGCAGATTTCGGTTCTCAGATTCATATTATGCTTTCTGGGCTTCTCCACTGGTAGCACAGAAACATTTTGTCTGGAAGATCTCTCTGCATGAGTCATCATGAATTGCAGGGATTTCTGTCCCTGGGTGCATGCTGTGCCAGTTGGGTTCTGTGTGCCAGGCTGATGTGGGAGCAAGAGACACTGATAAATTGTACCCGACATAGCATTTCCTCAGATATTATGAACCGGAAGACTGCAGCTCAAAATGTCTGTACGGACCACAAGAAGTTTTCAAAGATATAATACAGCCTTATGGCTTGATGGAAGTCAAGCTTTTCCTGTAAACCTTGGTTTCTTAATACAAACCACAAATTGAATAAAAACCAGCTGTTACATTTTTATCACAACAATGGTCTATATGACTTTTCTGCACTATATTAATTGATTTCCACATTTCTTTAGTAGGCTCCATGTTCTATGCAATTCCTTTTCAGTATCTCCCTAGAGGCAAAAATACAGTACAGCAACCATTTCCAGGAGGAAACCTCCAGTCTTTGGAAGGCATTTAGCTGCACACCTTCTTAGTTGTGCTGGACACAGAACAGATACTCAAGGACATGAAAAAGGACAGTTCATCCCACGTTTGCAGATACTCTTGAATATCCTAGGCAACCTTTTTTCTTTCACAACTCTGGAGATCTGTACATATGCAACAAACATAAACAGCAGGGGCAAGAAAGGTATTAATCAAATGTCTGATGTTTTCATTATTATCTATTGATAATTTCAAGTTGATAGTGACTGCTTGAAAACTTTTTTATGAATAGAAGTTTGCAATATATAAGAATAAGCAGCCTCTCAGACTGCTGCTTTGAAATTTTTCAATCACACCTGGCATATATATCACCTTCAAAGATCTGTACAGTACACTGCTTCTCTATGAACAGGGGGATCAAGAATAAAATCATCAAACCAACAAGCCTGAATGTGTTACCCTAATTCCTATTCTTGGTTATTTCAGGAAGTAGCCAATTTGATAAAAATTAATCAAGTGGTTGAAAATACTCCTGAAAAACAGGTTTAGTAGTTTGGTTTTCCTGGATTTCAATTCCAGGAAATTTGATAGGTTTCTGTTATGTTTTGTTTTGTTTTAACATGCTGAATTCAGATGAGTATTATATTTACAATACTAAGATGCAAAACATTTGCACCTCAGAGAGAGATACACGGAGACTTTTAACAATCCTCAGACCCATAAAACTTCTGAAAATTGTACCTTCCCAAATGTGCAGTATGGTTTGCAATGGCAGGAGGAGTTGGTTTTTATTACTAACTTTGCTCACAGACAATGGCTTCAGTGTGCAGGAGATATTTCTTCTGCAGAAAGCTGTCTGAATTTCAACAGCATTGAGACAAGGTTTTGCAGTTTCCCAGTAGAACAAATCTGCTAATTCTAACCAAATATACATAATGATCAAAACTGGGGAAGACAGCACTCTGGATTAGTAAATGAAAGCCATTATTAATACCTACAACCTTGTAGTCTGGATTTCATGACCATCCCTAATGTGAGAAGAGCAGCCTCACTGTGTGTTGGTTATTATGAACAAAATCAGTACACATTTACGGTCTTATAAATACCACAGAAAGCATCTGCACCATTCAAATAATGCTTAAATTAGGGAATCAGGAAGCCAACTCATTTTATTGTAATGAAAGGGCAGAAGAAAAAATCTGGATAGATCTTTAGAGAGCTTTAAGGGTGACAGAAAGCCACAGTCCACAGAAATAAATGTTCATGTGAATGTACAAACACAAGACAAAAATACCCCTCTACATTGTAAATTGGACAAGAAAGTCTATGCTATCTATATTTTCCTGATAAAATTATAGTAAATGCTTCACATTTGTATTTTATTCTTTCTCTGCAACAAAGCTTTATGTTTTTTTTTACCAGTTTTCCACTGGTAGCTGATGGTATTTGAATATATGGAAACCAACCTGGTGCAACAAAAAAAAAAAAAAAAAAAAAAAAAAAGAGCATGCAGAGAAAAATACTGCATCAAAATATGTGTATCATAGCAGTGGAGAAATATGGACCTGTATCAAAACTGTTTCAGTAATGTAGATATTGTCCTCAATGGCTACCCTAATTTTGCTGTTATTTTTGGATTCAGAGGGAAGACTTACAGAAGTAACAGAAAACCCTACATCTACTTTGAGAATGCCTGTTACATTTCCAATCTTTTATTTTTAATGAAAAATCTCTCCTGTAATTTTTCTGCCTCTTCAGTTTTTGGATCAAACCAGCATCAGGTGATACTGAAGGCAGACTCCTCTCAGTCCAGAAAAGTACTTAGAGAGAACGAGGCACTAAATTCCTATGTAAGACTTCAGACCTTTTTTCATTTCAGTGAAATATTCCAAATCAGAGCTCTGCCCACGGCTCCTGCTAGATAAGAACCCATGAATTGCTACTAATTTGGATAGATAAGTTCTTAAACAGGAAAAAATTACTCAAACACCTCTGTATTTGTGAGCCATGGAGGAGGATACGGGGTGTCTTAGAGATCTGGTACATTGACAAGGAAAGTGTGCAGACCCTTTTGAATGCAGGGTGCCGATATGGGAGCTGTGTGGCTCCTTGTCTCCTCTCCTGTCACTTTCTTCCCCTACCAGCAGCAAACTTGCAGTTGCAGGCAGCATTATCTGTTCCTCTAAATCTCTCCTGGTGTATCTGTTTCACCAGTTTCATATCATATCCTCCCTTGATTGATTTTGTATCATTTACACATAGCTTTCGAGCTCTCTTTTCCAGCACCTGATCTTTGTTTTAAAAACCAAGAAATCTCCTGTTCACAGACCATATATTGTCTGCAATCATTTGCCAGTTCTGGGAGTGCAGCCAGGAAGGAAACAGTGGGACAAGGAGTGATGGACTCACAGGAAATGTCCCTTCGTCCTATCCCTGTACACACCCTGACAAAAGGGGAGCATGATATCTGAGTTGGAAGAAGGAAGCTAGTAAGGAGGGAGGGAGAATGAGCAGCTTATACAAACTTCGAAGCTGGCAGGCTTTTTAGGAACTGACCATCATCTTAATGGTGAGTTTTACTACAGTGGACCGAGTAATTTCCAGCTCAGATTGTTGATTTTTCCCTGACCACCTATTTTCCTGATGTTATTTTCCAGACTATATTGAATTCTAAGCCTGTTTACATTTCTTCGCTTCCCTTTACTCTCAACATTATGATCCTTACAAGCTCTCTGTCTGACTTCTTCACAAAGTCAAGGAGCACAGAGTGTCCCATTTTTCCTAGGACTGTGTCCTGAGGTACAATGCAAAAATGTGTATTCTATCACCATCTGTTAAAATGTAGGAGGGGTGGTGATCCTTATCTCTGTGGGAGATATCCTCTGCTGATGTGCCATCTGATAAGATCGGGGGATGATCATCGTTATCTTTTCACAACCCATCCTTCCTCCAGAAGATATATTCCGTTAATGGGCCATTAAGTCCTATTGTGTGACTGATAAGATTACATCATCCCATTGGGAGATGCCCCAGCCAGGGGCAGGAGCCAAGCCTTTCCTACCTAGATAAAAAACTGGGGTTTGGGACACGAAGGCAGACCTTTCTACTGGATCCCAGAGGAAAGTCGGACCTTTTCCACATCATCGCTGGATCTTCGGAGGAAAACTGCACCTTCTACAGGAGCACTGCTTCAACGGAACCACATCTGTCATCCAGGAGGACTGCAGCCACCATTTATATGGACTCCTACCAACACCCTGACTGACAGGGTGTCAGGTTGTATTCTGACTGTGTTGGTGTTTTTTTCTTTTGTGTTATTACATGTATTTTATTTTTTCTCTTTTTTCCTATTAAATTGTATTACTGACTTGGAATCTCTCACTGGTTTTGCTTTCAAACCAACACAGACTGTCCCTAGCCAGTCAGTTATCAAAAGTGAGCTCACCAAACATGAACATTTACAAGATTGATACATTTACAATAAGGGTAAAAATGAATAATAGAGGGAAAGTAATTTGAGTTAGAGACATTTAAAAGGAAGGCAGTTAAAGACATTTAATTACTTCTTTATTGTCGATAATAACATGGTGGCAATGGTTTCAGCCTATTTTTCTTGAGCTGAGAGACAGTTTGTTATATGCTGTCTCCATTAATGTCTCCAGCATACAAATAGAATGCCTTGTAACTGGAAAAGGCAATTACTCTTATAACATATGCATAATGAAATCTCACTGCATTTTATTTTTGTCCTTAATAAGAACAGTTTACATTTTTGCAATTTGTGATGCATCTTTTTCTTTTAAGATATGTATTTGCATTGGGACCTTTTTTAAAAAGAGGAAAAAAAGATAAATAAAACAGTTCAAGTAGTCCCCCAAACATATATATATTTTCAGAATGGAATGGTGGCATTGTTAATTAAGCTGAAGACAAAAAGGAAGGGCCCCTTATACAAAGACATGCCTTCCTCACTACATAAGGAGGAGATAACTGAGGAAGGGGGCAGCTTCTAACATTTCGATCTAATGACAGCTGTTCCCAGACAATAGAGCTGGACAGGCTGAAGCTGCACCCAGCACTTGTGCCTGTTCTTTAACTAATGGGAATGCCTATCAGAAACATGGTCTGAGTCTGAGAGCTTCACTGTTTTGTGCTGATGTCCTGAGAGATTACAGAAGATCAGTGCAGTTCCCAATACAGTCCACGTCTTACAGAAATAGATACTAAAATTTGTAAGTGCACAAGCATATCTATCTACCTGAGCTTTCAATGACCCCCCTTTTTCACAGGACCATAGAAAAGACCTCATAATCATCAAGTCTAACCTTTGACCTAATATTGCCACTAAATTGTGGCAATAGTGCCATACCCACTCATTTTTTTAACATTTCCAGGGATGGTGACTCCACTGTTTCCCTTTCATCATGACACTCTAATGTTATGGAGATTCTTTTACTGAATATTGTAAACAAGTAAGATCGTGATATTGAGCCTGGTTCAGCAACTCTTGTGTACTGCAGTTCAACAGTGTGGACTCCTAAAATGATTTGGGTTGGAAGAAACCTTAAAGATCATCTAGTTCCAAACTCCCTGCCATGGGCAGGGAAACATTCCACTAGATCAGGTTGCTCAGAAAAATCTGGCATTGAGCACTTCCAGGGATGGGCCATTCACAGCTTCTCTGGGCAAATAGTTTCAGTGTCTCACCACCCTCACAGAAAACAAATTCTTCCTTATGTCACATCTAAATCTACCCTCTTTCAGATTAAAATTGCCCCTTGTCTTATCACTACAGGACTTGGTAAAAAGTCTCACTCCAATTTTCTTATAAGGCCCCTTTATATATTTAAGGGTTGCAATCAGGTCTCCCTAAAGCCTGCTCCAGACTGAACAATCTCAACTCTCCCAGTCTGCATTCAGAGAGGAGGTGTTCCAGTCTTCTGTCTAGACACACTCCAACAGGTCCATGCCTTTTTTTTTGCTGGGGACCCCAGATCTGGATGCAGCACTTCAGGTGAGCTATAAGAAGAGCAGAGGGACAGAATTGTCTTCTAAGCTGCTGACCACACTGCCACACTGCTTTTTCTACAGGCTGAAATCTGATTACCTTTCTGGGCTGCAGGCATCGACTTACAGAACAAGTTTTCAGGGAATGCAATGGAGTGCTGAACATTCAGACAGGGAAGTTGATTCAGTTCAACATGAATAACACCTGGGCATCTCTGAACAGACACAAACATGTTAATTGAAATAATGCATTTTTGTTTGGTCATAAAGAATTACAGATATTCAGATAACCCATTTAATTCAGGTAATTAGCAAACTGTCTTTTTATGCTTGGTTTTAAATAGACGGATAGATGATGGTTTAGCAAAAAACTTTAATCCCAGAGGCCAATGCTCATTGTTCTACTGAGTCACATTGGGCTGTGTTTCAGTATGTCAGAATGATGGAAGATGCAGCCCATCAAACTGCCAAAAACATGAAGTGTGGAATAAAAATAGATGTTTTTAGTGCTGCTGAATTGTCTGGAGTCATATTATTCAAATTTGAGGGTAATACTCTATCCATAGAACACAGTGATCATGTTCTCTGTTGTTTCTTGAAAGCACTGTCCCGGAAATCATTAACAAAACTAGTTTCTCATGGGGAACAGCAAGGTTATACAGTCTTAGGTCTCTTTTAGTCTTGCCTGTATAATCCCCCTGTAACCTAAAAGAAGAGTTTCATGCTATAGATTATGCTTGGTACATTGCATGCTTTTGGTTTTTTTTCTAGTGCTGAACCCTTTCAGGCAGAAGAGATTATTTATTCTGGGTCGTATACGTATGTATTTGCACCATCATGGTACTTGACTTCTTTGTTCAAGTGCGATAAAAATACATGGGTTGGGATACTGCAAGCCAAAGAAAAAATTGTGAATGCAGCAACAAGAAATATTGCTACTAAGAAATTACTGTACTCTGTTTCTTCATTTTCCAGATCCTGAAGTGTCTAATTCAAAACATGCTGGCCACATGGAGAAGTCTAATGTATCCCTGGTCATTCCTGGAAGAGTTCTCTTCAGGCTGAAACAGATTCTGGTCTTTGCAAACACATCTGCACTGCTTTGAACGTCCTCCACGAAGTACTAGGATTGCTGGGCTTTTTACCTCTCCCAGGTCCTTCTCCGCTCTGGAACCTAGGCAATATACTGTCCACTTACCCCAGCCCAGGTTTAAGTCTTCAACACACTTCCTGAGAATCACAGCACAGAGTTTTAGTAGAGATCTGAAGTCTAATGGCTTCCCTTTAAGTTGATTAAGTATTGTCATCCTAATTCGACATTGCATGGAGGAGGTCAGTGATGCAGAAAATCAGAACTATTTTGACATCTAGGTTTGTGACAAAGATGGCACCAGGATCTCTCTCAGGGATTCCGGTCAATCTTCCTAGCAATACCTCCCTTCCAGCTGGCACAGTAAATAAACACTAGCCAGTAAAAAGGAATCTAATTTTATGAAACATAATAAACCTTACCAGGACCTCAGGATGGTGTCATATTGATCCTGAGTTTTAAAATTTCAGCTTTCATCCTGGCAACATTTTAATGCAATTTTTAGAAAAATACCAGAAAGCAACCGACATCCTTAACAGTCTTATTAACAGATACTGTGCAAGAAGTGGAGGCATGAAACATGAGTTAAATTTAAAAACCCACTTCCTTATTATTTTTATTTTAAAAGTGCATGAGAACATATAGTCTTTTCAATGCATTGTAATTATTGTAATTATAGAATTTTTTAAGAAGTCTTGTAGTAGCCCTTGAAATCTGAAAGTAGAACTGCCAGCAAAGAGAGGCCATGTATATTATTAATAGAGAATGAAATCAGAGTAACTAAATGATGGATGGTGGAAAGTGGATTGCATTTTTAAAGGTGATGTTGTAGCATTAAGCGTTATTAGTAACAGAGACAATAATCTTTTAAATAATGCCCTTAGCTACAAGTCCAACTCGCACAAGTAGGTGGCTATGTCCATATGGAATGTGACTGTAATTTGGATTTTCCAGGATAAAACTGACTGCAGGACTGGGACATAGTTATTAGAGGATGCAATTCAAGCTGTTATAATTCTTCATTTTCACATATTTCATTCACATTTTGCTTGTGTCTTTGGGTCCCAAAACTTTTGTAATATTTTTTCAGTGTGTTTAGGGGCAATTCTTGAAGTCTATGAGTGCTACTGCAATTCCATTAGCTGTTCCTACTTCATAACTGTAAAACTTATTTGTATTGTGACTATGAGGTGGCTGTGTGTGTTAGTAACCTTACACCAGTAGTTCTCAGTCTAATATTGCATAAACTTCTTTTGCAATAACACTAGCTTGCTACTATACAGTCCAAAGATTCCCAAGTGCTATATTAATAAATATAGCCTTTTATGATATTCTTTTCAGAGACAGATCATTCCAAATGGAATGTTGGTTCAATGCTTTAACTCTTCAAACCGTTTATTTCTAAGAGTCTGACTTTAACCTTCCTCTCACAAATTGTAGAGTTTAACTTGAATGACATTGTTGAAATACATGGCTTATCTGTGATTCCTACAGATTAGGTGTGAATTAAGTAGCTGCAGTCTGGTCTTTAGTAACCTCAAATCATAGAATATTCTGAGTAGGAAGTGACCCATCAGGCAGCATACAACACTCCAAGAGTCACACCATGTGTCTAAGAGCGTTGTCCAAACACTTCTCAAACTCTGCCAGGCTTGGTGCTGTGACCACTTCCCTGGGGAGCCTGTTCCAGTGTCAAACCAGCCTCTGGGTGGAAAATATTTTACTTATTTCCAACCTAAACCTCCTCTGACTCAGCTTCTTGCCATTAATCCACAACAATATTTTACAATTCCTCTGGGAGGGCAAACAGTACATATGCTGTACACATTCTTAAATGGCAATAAAGACTCTAGATTATGTGATCATACAAGGGTTCAAGACCTTCAGTTCCTCAGGACATTTTGACAAAAAATGACAAGAGAAGAGGAAATAGTGTGGAAATTCTAGATGTTTTTCTGAGACCTATATGCCATCAGTGTTTCAATTTCTCAAAATAATTTCATACACTGTTTCTGTAGGATTCTTCAGGGATTTAATTTACCCTATGACTATACATACCTGTTCGTTTATTTTTCCACAATTTTCTTTGCAGTGTGCTTCCAAACTTAACACTGAGTTTCAAAATTAGGCATTCTGTCTTGCTAAAAGAAGACAAAACCCTTTCCTTTTTTTCCTTACAAGTCCTATACTGTGGCCCAGGGAAACAGAGGTAACTTCTCTCTGGTTCAAACTCCGTAACCAGCTGTGAAGCCTGTGGATGTCTAAGTACTTATCAAAGTTTGATCTCTGTGTCCCTATTTCTATTCATGAAGTTGCTCAGGTATAATTAGAGGCTTATCCATAATTACAGAATGGCTTTTTGTCCCCACAGAATGGGGCACACAGATGGACACTATAATGGAAATTAGTCAGCAGCCTGTCCATGACTGATGAGTCGGTAAAGAGCCCAGCTTCTCCCCTCGCTGGAGTATAGGTGCTCTTGGACCCAGCCAGCAGGCAAGAGAGCAGACGGCATTCCAGCATTCACATTAGCAGGTGGTCCTGAGTAAACAAATCTCCTGAGTGAAAGATGACATCCTTACATAATCAGTTTTCCAATGAGAATTGTTTTTAATTTTTTTTAAGCAGAAAATATCTCTCAGAGAAAGATGCAGCACTGAACTGCTTCTTTCAGCTCTTCTTTTTGCCTTAGTAACACAGAAAAATTCCCAGCAAATGAGCCAGGGACAAATGCAGAGAGACCAGTCCTGTATTTACTTGACTCACATTACTAAACATACTTTGAACATGGGATCTGGCGACATTCATGATTCATGAATCATGATCAGACTCAACACACAATGCTGAAACTCCTATTAATTCTCTGAGAAAGCTGTCAGGCTCCATTTTGATCTCGTGCCTAATGAGAAAGGTTTGTCATGCCCTGTGAAAAATACTGGGCAAGCCTTACAGGTTTCTAAAATCTCATTTTTGTTCTCTTCCTTTCAGACTCTGCTGCAAGGAGCTCAATGTTACTGTTCAGGAATGGATGAAAGGGAGACAAAGCGATGCAAGTGTCAGCTGGCTAGAATCAATGCCTGTTTCTCTGCAGCCAGGAGATCAGCATGCAGGAAACACGCTAGCACCTGGGAAGTGTATACTGAAGCACAGCACCAAGGGACACCAGGACAGCTGGATTAATGAATCTGTGCTGGAAACTTCATGTGGGGATCCTTTTTTGTCAAACAGGGAATGAAAGAGAATGGATGAAAATGAGTGGTAAAAAATGAGGAGAGTAGAAAGATAACTTTTATCAGTCTCATGAGATCAAGTATGAGAAGAGGAATGCACGTGCTTCACAAATGATTGTATTTAAAAGCACATTTTTTTTCTTTCAATCTCTTGCCCTCTGATCAGTATAAAATCAGTATAAAATAGTTGAGTCGATTCAGTGCAGGCTAGAACTTCTTATTGTCTGAAGTGATGTGCATGTAGTCTGCTGCATAGTAACTAGGGCAGAGAGTTTCTGACAAATGTGTGATCATTTCTGCCTTGTTTGAATGAGATTACCAGTTTTAGTTTCCTTGTGAAGAAAGTCTAAACTTTTACTGCTTCTGGTTCTTGGGATCTGATCGTTAGTCTTTTGATTGTATAAAAAAATCAGCTTCTGAAGGCACAGAACGATGTAGAAATTTTATCTTCCCTCAGCTGCCTCTCCACCACAAAAAGCCAAATCCCAAATTGAAAAAAATAAAAAAGAAGAAAAAGAAAATTGTTCTATCTTTAACGATTGCATTCAATTTTTTTAAAACCATGAGATTCACACTCAGAAACTAGAAAGCAGCGAAAGGAACCTTAAAAACCCAGAATCCCAAGGAGTATTATAAACACCTGTAATTACAAAACAACAATGTACCAAATTGAACACCAGATTAAATGTTTATGCCATGTGTATGTAGAAACAAATATAGAGAGAACAGTTTCATTTAACAGCTGTAGGTACTGCATTGCTACATGATATCAGATCTTTGCCCTCTGGGAACATTTAGAAGCTTTTCCTAAAGCTGATGGCTATCCCAAATGTAATTTAATATCTCCTATACACTGAAACTGTAATAAGGTACATTCGTACATGCTGCTGTGAAACTGTTACCAGCAAATATTGCACACAAAAAACCTGTAAACCTCTAGCTAATATACTGCTTAATGCCATGAAAACCAATTAGAATGCCGTTATTAGAGCTGCTGCTTCATCTACTTGGGATAAATTAATAACTGGCATTAAATATATACTTTCACAAATTTGGAAATAACCCTACATGATTGCTTTGTGCAGAATTCACAATTACCTTCAAAAAATAATTGAAAAAGAAAACTGACAAAGGCTGTAGAAATCACTAAATTAACTTTTCCTATCTACTTCCCAAAAGACTGTACAAATCCCTTTGTGTTGCCCACAAATCCCTTTGTGTCGCGTCCCTTCAAAAGAATACATGATAAAATGATAAAAATATTAAATCAAATGCAATGCAGAAGTGATGAACTATGACTAGCCATTGCTTTAGTGAACTAATCCTATGAAACAAACTTCCTAGAGTTCTTTGTTATTATTTACTTTCTCCTACTTATAATCACATAATAAAAATAAAAGCAGAAATAGTTTTTGCAGTATTTCAGCAAGGAACTAGTAAATTAGTTCAGATTCTTAGATGCCCTGTGATGGGGAAGGCAGGTATGGCAAGCAGGGCTGAATATCCTCTCGTGTGTCTGGAATACTGGACGAATAGATGGTTTTTTCCATGCAGTATTTAAAAATTGAAGAAGCTCCAGGGATTGCTGCTCACATCTCCCTATGAAGCTCTTCCAAAACTCCAGTTAAATCTCCTTCATTTCCTCCACTACCAGGCTCATTTGCCAGCTTCAGAGGGAGCAGTGAGGAAAAAATGCAGGCTCCTAAGATCTTCCTTCTAATACTTCTGTCCTATGCCTTTCCCTCCAATGATGGCCCAAAACTAAGACCCTATTATGACAGGAAAGATTAAACTTCCTATATCTGGAAAAGTTTATGAGATCATAGTTCTCAATGGAAGGGTAAGATTTATCCGAGCTAGTCCTGAAATGCAGATTTAATCCAGTTTTATACTGAACAAATGCTCACTTTTTAGTGTAGTACTTGTCAAAACTCCCTTGCATTCCACTTTACATGAACACTATGAAATGAAGAATGTTTTGGGATTATATACATACTTTTAAAATTTTCACTCTTGCTCTACTTCAGCTGCATAATGCTCACAGGCATTTACTCCTTGTGTTTCAGGTTATGTGACTTACAAGTTGAATTAGAATATGATTTGGACTTGCTCCATTTCAATAATATTTGAGCAAAAATTCAAAGTACTTCATTATCTGCTCCCCTGGAAAATGACTTAATGAAATACCAGTAGGGGGTTTATTTTCTTAAGAATTGCTCAATGAACACAGTGCAAGAAGGGAAAATGTAATAGGTATACTGTATAGTTATAGAAAGCTACTTGTGTTCACAAACAGGAAACTGAAATCCAGGTCAAACATTTCAAGCTGTTTTTCTGGAAGGATAAGTCCAAAATGATAAATTTTCATAGCAAGGAGAAGTGGAAGGGATGTCAGTAGTGCCGATTTAGCCTGAAACACATCCACATTTCTATCCAAGAATGTATTAGAGACAGAGTGGATAGGGGCAGTTCTGAATATACAATGTATGGATCGACCAGTAAATCACAACTCTGCACTATTTATGTTGGTAAGGATATTGTAGACAGCAGTGGACTACTCTTTAGGTTGCTCCCACAAGAGACAGATAATCTGTCTCGTTATTTTTCTCAGGACAAAAAATCCCTTCAAATATTCTACAGTGCAAAACATTTGGTTATAAAATTAAAAGTAGATTGTGAATATGGTGAATGATCATCAGTTTGTAGGGCTATAAAATGTATATTTATTCTAAATCATTTTACTGTAAAACTTAACTTGAAATTGAATTTATGGTATTACTATATATGAAATTTTAAATGTCCTCTAGAATAAGCAGAAAAGCTATAGCTGTTGAAATATATGACTCTCTAATGTCTTGCCAAAAAAGCTTTGAGTTGCATACAGAACTAAATGATATGCTTCGTGTAGGAAATTTGAGCCCCATTAAAATAACTGAGCTAGTGTGATCTAGTGTGATCTGAAGCTGTGATCCTAAGAAGAGTCCAGCAAACGAAAGTCAACTCCCAGTTTGGAGGAAATGGGGTTTTCTATCAGAAATTTTTGCTACTAAAGCTGTTGAATTGGTATTTATTTGGTATTTGGTATTTGGTATTGTAATAGTTATATCAGCAGTTAACAAATGCTTTAGAAGAGCATTAGAAGGTACAGTTTGAGTTGTTGCCTTTAAAGTAATATTAAGGACTTGGTTCACTGCAATCATCAAGGTTTCAGAAAAAAGTTATCCTCGCATAAACATTAATTAAGCCTAACTAATTCTGAATATAAGGATGAACCCAGCACACAGTTTGTGCTATCAATTACATCTAAAACTGTTCTATTACTTTTTTAAGAAAAGGTACTAGTTCAGACATCTAAGAAAAATGTTGTAAGGAGGGAGCCTGTGTTCTGTCTACTGCTCTTTTCTTCAGTTTTCTAACTAACTTATTGTGTGGCTCTTTAACTCTCGTTAAACCACTGAGAGGCTTCTCAAATCGGGTTTGAATACAATAAAGACTTTCCTTCTCTCCTGTTACCTGTTCTTCTCAGATGCACATGAAGTCAGAATTTCTTGGATTTTCTACATAAAAGCTTGCAAATAAGATCTAGAGATTCCCTAAAAAAATCTGCTAAGTGCAGTATGTTTCAAATTCACGAATTTTACAAATAATGAGAACTCAACTCAGTGTCACATTTTATGGAAATCGGATATTTAAATCAGAGATACATAAAGTGATTTTTAGACTTTGTCTGTGCTCTATTCTCTCTTTCTTACTAGTAACTGATTACTTTTTTGCCCAGAAATTCAGTGCATGAATATATCAGTGGTATATTTCAAAGAGTTTGTTTAAGTAGTCTTTGACTTTTGTGTCTAATTGGCATTAATGTGTAATTAGTGACTCTGGAAATCGCGACAAATCATGAAGAAAGATGCAAACTATTATTACCCAAAATAAATCCACTCTACAAATACTTTCAAACATGTTTGTTTGTGATTCTGATATCACAGTTCTCCTCGAGGTGAAAAATAAGGGATGAAAAGATGGGTTGAATGCAGCCTCAAAATATCCTGATAGCACTGAGCTGGATGGATAGAAATATTCAGTGTCTTACCAGTATTTTTTTTTCAAGTGTACCAGGACCTGAACTCACTTTCTTGCATTTTCTTTAGGGAATAGCATTTCCTAATTTTGTTTGTAGTATTATGTAGAAATTTTATTTTGATATAGTGACTTTTATTTTGTACTCCCTACTGGACAGTCTTTATATACTCTTCTCATATCTGACAACCAGCAAGTTTCCATGGACTTTTAGTTCTGCCTCTCAAAATTATAAGCAAGCTATACCACGGTGGAATGAGAAGTGAGCAGTGTGGATGTTTGAAGAAATGATAAGCCTTGCTTTCTCCAGGTGGCCCAAACTGATTTGATTCTTCTCTGCATGTCTGAGCCGGCAACAAATATATCACTTCCTACCTATGAAGTTGTCTGCAATATGTTAAATGGGTTCTAAATCATACTTGATGTTCATAAACTCACATAAACAACATACTGTAATTTCCCAAACTGTTTTTTTCCCAGAGCCTTTGATGAGGAAGGTGATGCAATTTTCTTTCATTATGAGAGGGATAAACTCACAAATTAAAATTAGAGTTTGTGGCCATTCTTTGCTATATATGGTTTTAAATTATGATGACAAGTATATCAAATTGTTTATTGCTGAGGGTGGTAGTTGAGTATATGAGCTAAAGAAATAACATTTAAACGTTAACAGCTTTAATAACATCAAGCTTCACAATCTGGGTTTTGATCTATTAAGGTTAAAATTGTATTTCAAGTTCCAATTTTGAATTTCATTATCTGATTATGCCTATTTTATTATTAACATGAGCAAAACAAAGTCCAAATTGCCTAAAATTCGATATCTAGGAGGATTTGATTTATCTGATTCAAGTGCTAATTCACTACTTAATCCAAAGGCTTTGGTGAGAAATTCTGGATGCAACATAGATAAAAACTGGTTGAATACTGTGGAGAGAAGTCCCTTGTCCTTAGCCAAGGCATATCTGTAAAATGATCCCAGAATCTCTAAGTCATCAGCTTCCAGAACTCACTCAAGGAAACAATGCATTTCTACTTTCTGAAAAAGAGTATTTATTCAGTTCTTATCATTCTTACACTGCTTCTATTATCTACTCTCAGTTTTGGTAATCAGGACATGTATTCTACAGTGTCAGTGGCCAATTATTGCACAGTTGTGTCTTGGCTATTTTAGCAGTGATGTCTTAAAGACAGAAAGAAAAGAGGAAAGAAACTTCTGCACCATCTTAGTACAAAGAAAGGAACAGAAAAAATACATAAGCTTAACTACAACTATATGATGACGCACATATTAGTACACATCAGAGTACTCCCTTTGGAATAGCTTCGCTGAATATAGAAAATTCTTCTCTAAAAACCTGCAGGATCCAGGGAAACAGCCTCTCCTTCAATTGCAGACTCAGTCAGTCAGTTGAAGTTATATCATGATACCATGCTGTCCTACAAAGAACCAACATGACCCATTGAATATCGAAATCTAGGCATATATGCTTAGATTGTCTTCAGGGGAAAATATATACACTTAAGGCACATCTTCCTAGACCTGGCCTTGCTTTCACACCACAGTTGCAGTGATGAGGCAGCTGAGGGAGCTACATCCTATATCAGAATATAATATTTTGTGCAGCATAATCATAACTGACCAAGGCATCTATTTGTTTTACTTAGAATGCAATGAATGTAGCACTGCCACACTCTCCCAAGGGAGGTCAACGTTCAAAAAGTTCCTAAAAATTGCTTAGGAGCAGTAATAATTCACAAAGTTGAATTCCAAGTATTATTCTTGTCATTATGAAAAACGTTTTTCTAGGACCATGAAGTTTCATTATCTGACTCAACCAATAGATTTCACTGGGTTAGTAATGACCCTTGTCTCACCCCTAGAAGAAGACAAAATCCTCAAAGTCCCAGTAGGAATATCAGAATAATTAATGGTGGCTGTGTATGCACAAAGTTCCCTCTTCAGTTATGCCATCTCCTTAATGGTGCATTAAGCAGAAGCAAAATATATTTTAAATACATTGATTTTCTTGAATGTTACCCATTTCAACTCATTGAAATGAATAGTTAAATGTTGTCATGTGGTGTTTCAAATTATAAATCTTTTAAACTACATTAATAAAAGGTGGGCTTTCCTTTGCCTGGAAGTAATGCAGCTGCCTGTCACTGAATTTGAATTGAAAAAGAAAATTAGCTTTGTCAGCAGCAACAGCAGGGATAGGTAACCTGGTACTTAATTTAGATCAAATATTCATAGTGAGAGTACAAATTAAATTGTTCATTTAAACTATTGCTCTGTTTTGGATAGGCCACTAAAAACTGAAATACAGGGATAGATTTATTTTCTTTTTACAAATTAAAATAGTGGTGAACATCATGAGCTAGCTCATGTCACAGAAATAATATGAGCTGAATATATAATTTCACTTGGAGCTATATTAAAAATATTCTCCCTTTGCAAGGATTTTATTTTCACGTCTATTAAGAATATAATTAAATGAGCCAAAGAAAAGTTATTGGAACACATGACAAGGACTATATTTTTATAATTTATATGGTACTATTACTTTACAGAAAAAAATAATTGGAAAAATATTATTACTATCACTTCACTAAACCATGGTATTCTATTTTAGATTATGGCATTTAGACCTTTGCTTAATGTTGAAAATGGCCATTAATTGCTCTGCTGTACTGGTTCCAATATTATTACCTTTGAGGTATTTGATCTGGGCTGACCTCTCCTGTAAGAATTTAGTTGTAAAAGTTAAGAAGATAACGTCACATTGAAGGTCCATTCAGCTGTCTTCTGCCCAAGATAACTGTGAATGTCTAGGGAAGAGTACAATGCTCGCAGAAGCAGATATTTAATACTTCCTGTCACTATTTTCTGAAAACTCACAAGTCTGTATCTCAAACACACCTTCTGTGATACAGATACATCAATAGATATAACTCTATGTATTATTTTCCTCCTTAAATTTGTCAGTCCCTTTATGAGTTACGTAAAATTTGTAGGATACTGTGACAAGGACTTCCCATGCAAAATTATATTATTTTGTGAAGAAATATTTTTGCAGTTACCTTTGCTAAGGGGACTGAAAACTAAAAGATGTTTTTAGAAAAAGCAGTGTTCGTCTGTTGTAAAGCCAAAAATTTGGGCAATTGCGACCTACCTTCCTAAATTTCCCTAGTAACTTCATGAAACTCATTTGTGTTAAAGTTTTTCATGCACTGATGAACACTGTATCCTACAGCACTGTAAGTCAGCAGCAAGTGAACTAGTTTCTGTTTAAAAAAATAGGTTCAGAGTACCTTGGGATCAAAAGTACAACTCAAAAATATAAAACTACATCTATTATACTGCTAACAGTCTGGAAATCTCATGAGATGCATTATGGTGAATATGCTGCACGTTTCTTTCTTACAATTCATATTGAACTTGAGACTCTGGTATGTTTCAGGGAGCTTTTGTGCGGGGAAAAAAATAAAAATACTTGTTAATCTACACTTGGCACAATGTATAATGAAGTTCATATACTACCCTGGAAACACTTTCAGAGTAGAAACAGCACTGCTTTTACTATTTAAATTTTTCCTCATTAAAATAAAACCTGAAAATTTACATTCTTCTAATATTTTTCATTTATTCCCCAATCCCAAACAAAAGCAAAGTAGAATCATGGCAATGAATGGTTTTAATTTCCACTCAAAATTTGAATTCCAAAAACTTCTAGAATAAATTTGTATTTAAGATATATTGTTGAGCATCAGCAGTTGAAAAAAGGAATTTTGATTCCCAAAGTTCTGTGCACAGCAGGGCTGATAGAACTGTCTCCAGACAGCTGATCTCTGATGCTTGATGAACTGAAAGTCAATTTGATAAGGAAATGGTATGGCGAGACTTTGCCTTTCCTCATGAAAACAGGAGAGTTCTAAAGGCACCTCCTCACCTTCTAGGCATGGCAGAGAGACAGACAAGCTCTGGCACATTGATATGAATGTGCTTTTGAACCACATGAAGCTGTTTTCTTTCTGCCCTCACTCTGCTTCCAGCAGCGTTTGAGTATCTCTGGGAGATATTAACTCTGGGAGAAGGAGACAGGAAAATGAATTCAGAATATAGAAAACATAAACCCTCAACAAACAAACAAAACCAAACAAGAACAACAGGAACAACAACAAACCCCCCCCCAAACAACTCTAAGAGGCCAAAGAAGTTACTTTGGGGGGGGGGTGAAAAAAATCAACAAATATGAAATGTATGTAGATTTTAAAAGAGCATATCTTTCCTGTAAGGCCTAGGATTTTATGCTTGTAAAGTGTCTTCTTGCATTCTCTGTTTCAAAGACATGAGTCTTTTGGATAGTGAATATTTTGACTGTGGACGCTCACAACAGGGATTCAGCTGAGCCTGAGGTGAGTATGCTAACCCTTCAGTGTTGCACATGCAAAAATCTGGCTCAGTCAACTATCCATAAATGTTGACTTTTTATTACAGCTACATTGTTTCCTAGATGTATATTATTTTAAGTACTTTAAAAAAATTGCAAAAGCAGTACTCCAGGAATTACTAATTCAGCAGGTCTTAAAGCTTACAGCAGCTTTTGATGCTAGGGTGATTTGAACCAAATAGCCTTGTGGCAAATGATTTCTTTAAACCATTTTTGGAGTAAAAAATACTATAAATGTGAGCAAGGCAAAATACATTAAACTAATTTTTAAAAATATGACAAAAGTTGCATGGAAATACCAGGTACTTTTTGCAAGAACTTTTTTTTCCTGGAGTGTATGTTTTATATAAATTGTAGATGCGGCTGCAGGAAGCAGTATAATGTGGTTAAGACCACAAAAACACCTCAACCATTATATATTATAATATCAAGTATAAATTTATGCCTGGTAATCTTAATCTGTCTAAGGAAGTTTGAAAGAACTTCTATTTAAACTTATCCAGATAAGCTTAATGCTGAATATTTGCGCTACCTATGCCTATCTTTCATAAATGCAGAGGTAGAAGGAGTAAGACAGTACTTATTTGCAGGCAGCAGAGGAAAAAACTGGATTTTGCTTCCATCCACCCTTCAGTATTCTTAAATGAACCAAACTAAACTGGAACACACAAGCAAGTAGGAGCACACGTGATCAATTGTCAAGTTGTTTATATCACTCTTTCTGGAAATGTGATGGATTTCCTCCATTTTATGGAATCAGACAAAGCCTACGGTACCAGCTCATGATCTAGGATAGTCCGAGATAAATGCCTTAGGTAAAAGGACTAAAATAGATCCAAGTGCCAAACAGAGTAACAGAATATCTTGCTTTTTTATAGTTCCCTGCAGCTATGGAGATTGTGAAGTTCACTGCAGAAGGCTTCCAGCAGCTTCAAGGACAGTAGCTACAGGGAATTCAGTGGTGCCTGTAAGCCAAGAAGTTGGTTATTATTGCAGCCAGCTGTCTGAACTCCTACTGACTGGATCCCTCCATCTCTCTGCCCCTTATAAATTTCAAAAGGGCCTTAGCACTCCAAGGAAATACAAAGTATGAATACTTTCCTTCTGTGAGTACAGAAATACAGACTTGGGTAGGCTAAACTTTGTAACTGACTCTCCTTCTTCCTGACCTCATACGTGAAAATCAAGAATATGCAAGCTATATTTCCTTTACGAACCACACCTTCTTCTGATAGAAGACTGGATGTCATAGAAGTGTTTAGGAATCTATACCACCAATGGCTAGGATGGTAGGAATTATTATCACACTGATGCATTCAAAACTGTGCATTCAACTTTCACATTTCAAAAACTGTGCATTCAACTTTGATGATAAACTTAACTTGAGCTTAATATTTTTTTCATCTAGTAAACAGCTATTTGAGTTCTCCTAGGAGCTCTTCTCTATCTGTGTTTTTAAGGCTCTTATGTCTTTTGGCTTCCTTCATGTCATGAAAAGTCTTTTCTCTGCTCATTGACAGACTGCTGTGCAAAAAGCAGCCTCTGGAAATGGCTAGTCTGCAGCATATTATAGTCTACAAATCTGATAAAAAAAGACAACATTAAGCATTTTAACAGCTACAGGAAGCCCTGCCATTTGCATCTGCTCTTTGCAGAAACAATCTGATCCTCCTCCAGTAGTGAAGTTAAATGTCTGCAGTGCTACTTAATGTTAATGGGCAAATATTTCCTACCACCTAGTTGGTTACCCTATCTGGACAGTCCCTGGCTCCAGTACATGAAATACCAGGAGTGCTGCACTGGTGAGCGCCCACAGAAGGATCACTTGGCTGGAGGCACAGAAGTGATGGGTAAGGGAAGGGGGTGCAGAAAGAAAAAGTAATTTAAAGCCTCTTGTTCAGAGGGTCGAACAGGTCTCTGCTCCAGTTCAGGGAATGCATGATGGACTAGGCAAGTGTTGGTCTGCTTTTGCACAGGCCCTTGTGATGGAAGGCTGGGAGCTGCAAAAGCGCCATTGCAGGGGCTCCATTTGCTGATCCTGCTGCCTGCTTCCCACCTTTAAGGATAGGCTGCACTTAAAAGCTTCAGTAGAGCTCTTACTGTTCAATTTGCTTGAGTATATGTGATAATTTACTTTCCTATAAAATATAACAGAGAATACACATATTTGTGCTAGCTATTTCTACCCACAATAATGTCTGTTTATTCATTACCCACTCAGCTATCTGTCTTTAATTAGTTCATCAGCTGAATATTTCAAGCTGTGCTGTGCACATCTGGAATGTTTCTTGTTTTACTAATGAATTTAATTTCCTTGATCATAGCTCAGTTGCTATGAACTACTGACTCTTCATGTGTAAACAAGAGGGAGGAGATGAGGAGGGCTCCTGGCTTGCTTTTTGTGATAAGTAATGATGTTTACTCGCCTAAGTCTCTTCAAGGGTGTGAATACAACTGGGAAAGAGAGGACAAGTAACAAGGTGGAGAGGGAAATGAACAGCACAACCCACCACTTCTCCAAAGATCTCAGGGAAAAGGTCAAGTCTAATAATTCTTCATATGATGCATATTTAATACAGTCTGCAGAATTCAGAATCCCTGGAGATCAGAAAAATAAAATTTTCAGGTGCACTTTAGAAACATTTGAATATTATTCAAGAATAATTTTGGTTCTTACACACTGAGATCACAAAGGAAAAGAAATTGTGTGGAAAATCGTGGAGTAATTTCCTTATTTTCATGCATGGTACTGCATAGAATAAGGCTGGTATAAATTGAGTTTGATAGTCTTACATGTCACATTTTCTTTCAACATCAAATGTATTTTTTGGAGGCAGAACACTATCTTGTTTTGTCCTGATAAGTCACTACACATATATGCAATTTCTTATTGGTTAAGAATCTTTCTTGGTTTGGGGTTTTGCTCATGTATTTTTTTGGATGTGAGTGGACAGTACTAAATTACTTGGGCTAGTGATTACCTAGGGATTTTCAGGATTTTGACAAGTTTTTGGAAGTGATTCCAGGTAAATTAATGGAGATAAACAATGCAGCTCCTGACGTACATCCTTGGGTCTCTGGTTTGTTAGGATATCCACCCGCTTTTATGCCACTGAGGATCAGGAACTGAGGCAAATTTTTTTTGCCATTTGTATTCCCTTCCTCAGAACACTATAGATTTTTGATAGCTAGGCAGGCACAAACAAATCATACTGGTCTCTGTGGTTAGTAGCAGCTAAAGAGAGCCACAGTGGAAAGGCATAATCCAGGTGTTGGTTGAATGACTGCATCAGTACTAGTTATCTATTATCAGGATTGTCCCGTAAAAGCCAGGAGAAAGAAAGGCCTGACTTACAGATCTTGACTCATTAAAACAGTCAGCCTGTGATCTCTGCCCTTTTTCCGGTTAATAAGGTATCATATATTTAACAAACATGTGAGGACTGAAGCATGTGAAGTCTAAGAAGAGTCTGCGGGGACTGGGTTTGCTTATCTCCCATCCTCATTTCAGAAAATATTTTCATATTTTCATTACAATGTGAAATAAATTTATCAATTAAGGGCTGAAAAGATAAAGAACTGAAATAATGAAAGCTACACATTTTTGTTATTTAGGGATTCCCAACAGTCCATGGATTCAAGCAAAAAATCAACAAAACACCTTTCCTTTCATGTTGCCGTGGGAAATTGATATTGAACTGATAACAATGACACATATCTTGAATTTACAGCTCTGATGCTGGTTTGCTATTTTCTCAAAAAATTGCCTATTGCTTTAAGCATCTTAATTTTATTTGCCTGTATCTTTCCTTACACTGCTACAGATTTTCCGAGGCTGTGATAGCTGCAAAGAACTGTATGATAATAACATTTTTATTTAATGAACGGTTGTCCTTATGGGATCCCAAAATTGCCTAATGATATTATGGAGAACAATCTGATTAGCCATCTGAAACAGTGTGTGCACAGAGAATAGGGAAAAGCTCTCTCTGCATGGTGATATAGCGAGACAACTTCAGGATAAGGAGGGGTAAAATATCAGTTAATCACATTATGATTTAAGCAGGACTGAGGATTCTTCAGAAATGTTTACTTTTTTTTTACAGAGGTAAAATCTCCAAAATCTCTATCTTCATATAGGGAGTTATTTTGCATTTATAGAAAGGAAAGAAGTAGTGGTTCTCCCATGATGGAAATATTAAATTTAGTTTCGTTTTCTAGCAAGACC
Source organism: Acridotheres tristis (assembly GCA_037013685.1). NCBI lineage: Eukaryota > Metazoa > Chordata > Aves > Passeriformes > Sturnidae > Acridotheres > Acridotheres tristis. Next base: position 49,230,351 of record CM072886.1, read on the forward strand.
TTGTCATTTTTTAGAAAACACTGAAGCTTTTGAGAGTTTTGAAGGAAATTGAGTTTCTTGAAACTGTTAATGAAATATAACTACAATGAGCTGATTGGTTTGAAAATTTTACTCTGATTTGGACATTTTAAACAGACATTTAGTTCAAAACTTCATTTATGAAATATAGTTAAACAGTGATGAAAAAGGGTCTTCTGTAAAATGTTGAAAGTCAAAGTCACAATGATGCCCTCCCATTGGTGAGAACTTGATAACAAACATGTTCTGTTTCAAATGAATTCTTATATTTTCAGAGTTTACATGGCAAGAATTTAGGAGAATTTGCTCTTCTTTTAGGATGGGAAATTAAATTATTTCCTGGAAAAATCCCTTTTCTGCATTTTTGGGAATATCTTAACTTTCCTGGAAGATATCTTGACAGCTGTGGATGAAATTTACTTCTGCCTCAATCTGAAATACAAACACAAAGCACAGATCATAACAATAAATTAGTTTAAATTTAGCCTTGTCATAGCTAATCTAAAGGAAATTATAATGGAAATTACTTGAATTCAGGTACATGAACTATGTTCTGTGTGTGATAATTGATTTACACTGATTTATTTCCTCAGTTTTCAAAAGCAGATCTATTTGGATTGACAAGGCAAAAGTTTTTCATCAGCAGGAGCTCATGAAACCAAGGATAAATAACAAAGTATAGATACAGTGGTCATGCTGCAAATTGATTAGCTAAAGAACAGGCTGAAAAGAAATTTTTGAAACCATAAATCTGGCTCTCTTTCCATAACTGCTTCTTTGAAAGCTGTTCTCATGAAAAATATTACTCCTTTGAATTAGACCAAATGAGATGTGGAGGTTATTCTTCACAAATGAGAGTTGAAATACAGGCATATAAAAATGTTAGAATTTGCTGCTTAATATTGTGAAGTTGAAAGCTTCATGATTCTGCAAGCTTAGCTAATACCTTGGAAGGACAGATTACTGTAAGCTCGTAACAGGAAATGAATAGAACTGCTCTGAATTTCTTTAATGACAAAAAAGGTATTAATTTGTAAAGTACAGGATTTTCCTCTCATCCCCTTTTAATTCTGTCTGAGCTGACTCAAAATTAAAGCCTTGACTACAATTATCAGCCTTTTCAAATTTCTTCTTTGTTTGCCCTAAAGAACCAAGTTGGCACCTCACAAGTGGTAAGTTTTAAGCACAGAAAAGAGGAAGAATGAAGGGGAATTGCAACCTTTCCTCTGAAACCTGCTCTGTAAGTATCTAATCTGTGGCACGTCACAGGTTGCAGCATTAATTTGGACCCCAGCACAGTCAAACTCAGAAATTTAACAGTGGAAGTTATCCGTAGCATTATCATTGGGAAAGGGAGTAAGTAGGCAATACTTCATATTTCTCTTACAGTTTTCTAGCCCTTTCTCTCCCATATTTGCAAGTTTTCCAAAGAAGACAAAGGTCAGAAAAAAATGTTAAAAAATAGATCAGAGAAAAGAAATAGCAGATTAATTTTTAATATATGTAGTACACTTCTCTTAAACTATTACTATATTCCCTTTTGACAGTTCAGACTTCTTCACTTGACAGAAATGCACAACTTTGCAACCCTGTGTTAGGGGTAGTTCCCTAATAGGTAGTTCCTTTGGAACTGCATCATAGTTCTACATGAAAATCTAGAATGACCTGCTTCACTGAGAGAGAGAAGGATCAGGTAACGTTCCCTCAAAAATTCTGGAAAGCATGTGTATAATAATATATATAGGCATATAATAGGACTTGATTATGGGAAGGTTTTGAACTGAAGCTGTCAAAATTCAGTCCTACTGAATGAGATGGGGACAGTAGCCTGTGGGATGAGAAATCATTATGAATAGCAGCTGTGATTGTGGAATACATACCTGACCTTCCTTTCTATTCTATCATTGGATAGAAAAAATTCAACTATTGTAAATGCTTGTATTTAGACATCATTAGAATTAGCTTGGCTTCTTAGCACGGAGATCACTGGTGCAAGTTTAATGAGCACCAAAGGTCTCCAATTTCTTCTTATTAGTTTTTCCATCTTGATGATTGAACATTTTAAGTATTACTGAGATACTTTGTGTTGTGTGTCAGATATTGGTGCTGTGAGGTTATAAATGGCTATCCTCCATCCTGCTGCCAATCACTTAAATATGTTTAAATTAGACTGAATTTGCATAACTTACACGTAGGGATGAACAACACTGACCTCACTCTACCTCACCTTCAATCATTCTCTGCCTTGTTCTGTTCTTTCTGCTCTTTAAATGTCAGTCTGTCAGTGCTGGAGGAATATGCAGGCCAAAACTATTAAAGAGAGATAGAGTTCAACCTAAAAAAACAAATATAGAGAATTCCCCCCCTATTATACCTTATTTCTAAGGAAACTCAGACTTATGTAATGAAATTTAAAGTTGGCTGCAAATTTGTACATGTAATAGACGGGATTCCAGAAACTTCCCAGTCCCCAGTTTAGTCATAGGTTCTTCTAATTCCTTATGGCTTTACTGACACCTCCTTCTCATCACTTTTCTATGCACTGTGGGAATTCTCTCATAATTTCATTTTTATATTTTGTTTGTATCCTGCAATATTGCTTTTCTCTTTTTTTTTGATACAGGTAAGAGGAAAGATAGTAATATGCATTACAATCACAGAGATACTAAAATGCTTGAAATTATAATTAAAACATAACTTCAAGAGGATTTGAGTATAATATGAACTGCTACTGTATGTCATCTATCAGACTAACAGTGTTTGCTCAGATTCCCCAGGAATCTAGAGACAATACTTTACATGAAATGCTTCAGATACTTCCTTTTTTTGCATTAAAGAAGAAAAAATTAACTGCAGTATAATCATAATGATGAGGAGAATTTGAATAAAAGTAGCTCTTAATTGCATTTAAAATCTGTATCTCTGAAACATAAAGCTCATAACTCCCCTATGGAACTTCACAATGTTTTTTGTTTATGATCAGTTGGAGAATTAAACATGGGCATCGATTGCCATATGTTTTCATTACTTCAACAAATATGTAAAAAGAGCAAAATTTATTTGTTAATTGATATTTGCATGAACTGTCTTCTGCAGTTTATACCAAGATATACATTTAGGTAGAATTGAAAGCTTATGAGAATTAAAATTATTCGATAATAAGCAGGTCAATTCCTATCTTAAAGGTTTGCTGTCAGATTTACATTTCATGATAAATTCGGGAAGGGTGGAGATGTAAATTGTGGAGTTGTGTTATTCTTGGTACCTACATTCACATATGTGTGAAACAGGTGTGACTTTTCTTTTGAAAGGCAGTAGACCATGCACAGAGGAAGTAAATTCAGGAAGGTAAATAGTAAAGATGAACAGGTTGAAATGCATTTCCCATCAAAGCAGATACTCAGAACATACTGCCTTCATGACCTTAAGGAAAAGTCTCCAGCAATGTAAATTGCATTCATAATGAAAATATGCACTGAATGACAGTGTTATCTATAATACTTTCACACACTGCCAGGTACCAGGCACCAGGCAAAAGTGTAATAAATTTCACTCTTTTGAGTAAAGCACCCAGGCTCTACTGGATCTTTGCAAAGTTGGAAAAGGATTTTAAAAATGGGTCTCAAACTGCATCAAGAGCCATTGCTTGTGGTTCAAATGATCCCGCCTCGGTATATTCTAATGGGAACAAGTCCACATTTTTTCCCTGGGTTACTGATGTTCGTGTGGCACTAACTGTATGGGACATTGTTTTTCTAATTTGCTGAAATTAAATTTGATTCTACTGTTCTTTTTTTTTTTCTCTTGTGCTATTTTCAGGCATCCTGTTGCTTCAGTCAGGCATAAAAAAACATGTCCAATAGGAAAATGGTTAAAATGTGTGTGATCTGTACTTTTTCCTGCTCTGTTAGATAAGTAGCTCTCATGGGTAGGATTTGCTTTCAGAAAGGAATCAGAACAAAACCCAACAGTGAATGGGATGCAACAGAGAACATTCAAATATAATCTATGAGTCAATTTTTTTCTATGTTAAAACTGTGTAATTTTACAAGCATTTATTCCATGGATACACAAGTATCCAAAGTTTGAACTGAAAGAGAAATTTATGGCCATGTAATAAACCTCAGTAAAGGTTATGTCCTGTGGAAACACTGAGAGCTTACAAACCATTAATGTCACCAATTCCCTGTGGGTTTTGAGATGATATAAAAAAGAAGTAAAACAGAGCTTTATGTAGAAAGAGCTCTCACAGAATCTTACAGTCCTATGGAGACTAATTTGTCCCAAATACCTAGGCCAAAATGTCTCCTGCAGTACAAATGCAAAGGAGTAGGAGAAAAGCATCTAGAATGATTAGCTAGGTTTAAGTATTATCACATAGAAAGAAAAGAAAATATTTTGGGAACTAAAATAATTCCAATCGTACACATTCAAAAGCTGCTCACACTGCCTACCATTTTCCATTGCCTAAACTCAAAGACAATTCCAGCTACCTTGCAAATTTTGGAGATACTAGGTCTTCTCATTTTGGTACTGTTCACCATGGCTCATCTAAGGTAGAGCTTATCTTGCTGAAAACGTATATAACAGGAAATTTTAAATTAAATTCAAAAGTTTTGGTATGCAATCACTTTTGAGTGTAATTATACAGCTTCTGAGAACTGGTTCCAATTAAAAAGGCTGACAAAGCTACCAGCCAGAATGCCAGCACTTGGAGCACTTTCCTGCTTAGGAAGGATATGAGAACACATGTAATAGAAGGACATACTTTATCTCATATCCACCTTTAAATTTCTTAGCATATTTCAGCATGACAGAGAAATGCCCTAAATTCATGTGAACAATGGAGATTTTTCCAGCTCCTATTTTAAAGACAGGCAAAATTTTATTTACATGACCAGAAACAGCCTATACTTGTATGACACAGTCCAAGTTTTCCTGGGAGGTGAGAAAATCAAGAGTTCTCTTAGAAACATTAAGACTCTGCTGGAGGGTGTTTAAGCGCTGCTTCCTAGAGAAAATGTTCCTGCATGAAGATGGAAATAAATTCTAGATAAATTTCACAATAAATTTAATTATGCATTATGAAACAGGGTTGAAAGTGAAAGGAAAGTGAAAGTCTTAAGAATGAGAAATGACAGTATTTAAATTGGATGTTAAACAACTGCAAAAGAATGGATTTTTTTAAACTTAAAAAGTTGCAGAAAAATGACCTAGTGGGTCATTTTTTTCTCTTGGGTCTCTGAGGAAAGCAATTGCATATGAAGGATACAGTTTGATTAACCAGTTTGATTAACTAAAGCATAGATCCCTACCCAAATCTGAACTGAGGACTGTCGTTTTGTCACCCTCAACATAATCCACTGAAAAAATCAAACAAGTTTGAAATAGTACTTCTGGCAGTACTTGGTTGGCAGGCTGCTTTTATTGAAAGGACACTTTTCTTTCTCCTGTTTCGCTGTAGCACTGGAATAACTATAATAAGAAATGAGCACAATGTCTTTATATTCTTTGGATGAATCTGTATTTCCTCTTGAACTGCACAATTTACAATCCAGTGAAGCACATAAAGACATGCTGTGGTAGCAGATGTGGAAATAAAGCAGACAAATTTTCATATGTACTGAAGGCACCTATAGGTACTGGTGAAAAAACTTAAAATTCTTAGATGGATCAAGTTTTGATCTGTATTTTCCTTACTGAACATATCAGAATTTGTTTGAAAATCATAAGAAATTAATAATAATAGTATAAAAATGTATGTAGATACATCTAGCAATACAAGAAAAAGAAAAGGGAAATGTAGAAAAATCGAGAGATTTTCACTGGTTTTCTAATCTTAGTGGCAGAAAAGTAATTAAGAACTCAACAGGAAATTGCCTAAATTTCAGCTATGTAATCTCATTGCACAAGCCTCCAGCAGAATCATTGCTTCAGAAGTTTCAAAAGACAAATTTTTGGTATTTTCCTGAAAGCACTCTGGCTGGGTTTTGTTTTTTGGTAGAGAGTATCACTGATGTTAATTTTCTTTGATACCGTATTTTTGCTTCCATTAACCTGTAAGACAAGTCATTATATAACTGGAATGTTGTCTAAACTAGAGTAGGAGTAAATTGTCTCTACTTCCAGTAGAGGATTCAACTCCAGCTGAATCTTTCAGTAATTCAAATACTTTTTATTTTAAATTTGTTTTTCTGGGATACTCTCCAGTTTACCTATGTATGTAACAGTAACAACACTGCAGGTTTGTCTGAGTCTACACACTGCATATCCTACTAGAGAATTGTCCATGGACATAGGTTTAATGTGTAACTGGAAATTGCACTGTAAGGCTATGCTATTTTTTTCCCTGAAACTCAGCTGGTACCCTTGAAAAACAAGTTCAGGACATTGAAAGAGTCCTCAATTTGAATGTAATGAAAATGGATTTAGCATGCACATGAAACAGTTAATTTATTTTCATTACAAGTGACAGTTCTGAGTCACCAACCTGCACATGTGATGCATAAGAAGTACTTAACAAATACAAACCCACACCTTACCAAGGATACCAGACTCTAAGCAGTGACCCTGGAAGTGGCTGTCTGGTTTAGATAATTACGTAGTGGTTTCAATACAAACCCAGAGTCACAAAGAAACGTGCATGGCCATACCACTGTCTGAATAAATTAGACAGCTCTGCTGGAACATTCTAAAAGGAGCGAAGCCAGAAGTGATACTTATAAATGAAAGAAACAAAGCATCAGTAATGAAAGGAGTAATAATGATCCATAATCAAAATCACTGAAAAAAGAACTCAAGGTATATTTCCCCTGAGAATACACCTGCACAGTCATATGCACACATGCTCAAACAAAATGGATGCACTGATGGAAGAACTGAGTTTTGATTTGTTCCTGAACTTCTGTTACCTGTCGAGATATTTTTTGTCTGTCTCTGCAGGTTCTACAAGCACACCACTGATACTGGTCTTCATGAAAACTTAGCTTAGAAAGAACCACAGTCAATGCAGCTGCTTCCTCCTCCACATTTTGAAGATTACAGATAATAGAAGTAATAAACAAGAAAATGACTCATAGCTCAGAAATCAAAGTCTTACTGGAAGGATAAAAACTGTGCAGCAGAGGACATGGAAAAACATAAATCTGAGCTGTGTAAAAAACATCTCCCCTTTAAATTCTGTCTTTGCTATAGAGGAAATGGGACAAAAAGAAAATAGATTCAAGGAGAAAGGCAAATCTAGAGCAGAATAGTCAGTCTATTCCCCTCTGGGCTTATAAAGAACAAACTCAAATCAAAATCCTTGGAAGTCCTTGGGAAAAGGATGCTCTTAGCAGGTGGCAAATATAGAAGCTTTGTGAAAAACAGTATTTTCCTAAGGGGAATGAAAAAAATCCTTCAGAAGGAGCCAGAAGCCACAAAAGGAATTTTGATTCAATATGATTATTGATGAAATCTTTGTAGCAATAGCCCCACCATGGCAAGCTAAGTTCTTTAGTTTGGTTTCAAAAGAAATTACCAGATCGGCTTTTGAAGCCTTGATCTACCACCTCAGGCTGAGTTTAGACAGAAAAATCCCCTCAGCATACTTGTGTTCTTCTCTGAAGGGAGAAGGCTCAAGGTGCCCCTTTGCATTACAGTGGGATAGCATAAAGAGATGGACAAGATCTTTCTGTCACTGGTTAGCCAAGGTTAAATGCAGGGCAGCTGAGGAGTCCAGGTCCTATTGCATAAGTATTAGAAAAACTGTAATAGGTCTGTAAAGGTATTTTAAGCAGTGTCTCAAAGTTAGCTGAAGAAGAATAATTATTAATTTGTGGTTCTATGTGGTTCTATTAATTTGTGCACTTTTCCAAGATCCTGCACATAATATCTTCACTTCAGGGAAAACAAGAGTAATTCCCTTATCCAGTATTACTATGGAGTCCAAGGATTTTCTTTGTCTATACTTTAAATTCCAGTTTTTCTAATAGGATATTGAGAATGTGCTGACAAACTGCCACTGTCATTCTGTTTGTACAACCCTCATACAGCTGTGGTCAGGAAGGACAGATTTGCTTGAAGTCTGTGTAGAGTGAACATTTTCTGAAAACCCTTGCTTGATCTTTGAAACACTGCAATACAGCGTCAAACCCTCCCCCCTAACTAATATTCTCTTTGTGCATCTGTTCTCCATGAAATTGATAAGTTTGCTTCCCTGGTAGATCACCGCTTAGAAAAATCCTTAGATATTAAGAAAGCATTCCTCAACACTAGAATGACAAATAGGAAAGAGACATCCTGGATACTTAATCCAAGGTGCAAAACAGGCTCCAGACCAGTTTCATGGGATTTTTGCCACAGTGACTAGATGAGTCTTCATCATTCTGATAGAATACGGCAGCTTAAGCAGATCTTTAGAGGGGTAATAAAGGCCCTTTTTGCTGACTAGTTTTCAGAATGCAAGTAGTGTTTTGTGAGGTGCAGTTAAATATGAAAAATACTTCTGGAACACAAATAAATGTAATCATGCATAAACCAGTTTCCTGATCTTTATCTTTAACAATGGCCACAATTCAAGAAGAGCCTTAATCAGGTAATAAATCAGGCAAAAAGAAAAATGCAATAGTCATTTGTGGGACCGAAATAAAACCTATATTTCTGAAAGAAGAATACTGTTATTTTTGCAACAGGAAAATAGTTATGATTCTGCAATCTTCCTTGGTGTGTGTCAAAACAAATTACACTCATATGATTTTCAGATTTACTTTGGTTAGTCAATAGTGCAGGAACAGTTAATTGTTGTGGCCTCTGCTGATTAATGGATTCTTGAGAATTTGATGAGCATGGGAGAAAGTGAATTGTATGAAATGACAAATACCTTTGCTTTCTTTAATCCTTTTTTCCCTAGATATTAAGCTTTCAGCTGTCTCTTTTTAAGGATTGCAAAGGCCATTAGCTCTGTGGTACTCTTACTCCTGTACTCAGCCGCAGCTGCCAGTTGGCCTAGGTGACATGCCACTGTCACTAGATGTTACACAGAGTTAGCTATGAAGTATGTGGCATATTATACTGTAATTCTGGTGAGAAAATATGGATTCATGTGCTGCAAAATATCACTGGACTATGGGTTAATGCAACACATGGTATGGACAACCCTCAGGGCAAGACAAGATAACTTGTCACATTATTGGCTGCGACCACAATGAGGTATTCTTCTAAATAGGTAAATTTTTATTTGACTGGTTACTTTTCCCACCTTCCTTGCAAGCAAAACAAAAATCTGTATGTCTTAGACAGTCTTCATAACTATAACTGAATTTCATTAACACAATTTAACTGAACACATGAACTGTGCTGTGATGACACTCAACATCTTTATACTAAAAATGTTGGTTTTGATGCATGGAATATACAAAAAAACCAAAAAATCGAAAATCAATTGGTTTGTGGTTTGTTGTAGCTGTTTTTTATCCTTTCCCAGAAATTTAGTACATTGGATCTTCAAATTTGGAACAAAAGCACAGTTTAAAATGTAGGCATTTTCTCTGGAACAGAAACCTTGTTTTCCACAAGGTGAGACAGCAGCTGTTGTATACATTCAAGAAAGAATACAAAGGGGAATGCTTAGTAAATGCTCTGGGAATATAAAACAGGGGCTTTGCAGAGGAGTGGGGTCTATATTATCTCCCATGAGAAAAATGATACCGATTTTTGAAAATAATAGATGGTCATGGAAGGAAATTCAAATTTATTCATAGGCATAGTTTTTTAAAAAACATGAATCATATCTGCAAAGTTCATGGAGAAAATGAAATTAATCAGGATGGTACAAATACACCCCTTCAGTTTCCCAAAAGACTATGTCACTCAGTCACACTCTAATAAAGGCTATTGCCTGCTCAGATGAGGTTTCATTTATACTTATATTTAGAAATGGCTCATCCTTTAGAGACTAACTTTTCTAGAACATTCAGGATATAAGGAATATGGGTCCAAGAAAAATAATATTTGTTATTTTTTGTCATCAGTTGTAAAAGTTTGTTACAAAAAAGCTTATAAAACGTAACTGAGACACAAATAAACACAGACTGACCTGTGATTGGTCAAACATCATAAATAACAAGCAACAAATATATGATGTGAATATTTCTGCATCACCTCAGTCTTACAGGCTCAATTATAGTACTCTTTACTGTGGATGTGTTTTGTATTATTTATGGATCACACAAATATTAGTTGTTTTAAATTAAATCAGACAACCTTTCCTTACTGCACCTATTATAAGAGAACTGCCTTAAAACACAGTGGACAAATAAAACGTATGTCAATTGCACAGAGTTTGAATTTTTGAAGTGTGATTTAGAAGGGCCTTAAACATTGCTCTGCTTTTGGTAGTGAATTTCACCTCCTGAAATATAAAACAGACAAGCAAGACTACGATTTTCCTCAATGCCTTCCAATTTTGAGAGTGTGTGCAGTGGAAATTTATACATAATATTGATTTACACTATCACTGGATGATCAAATTGGAGGATGTCCACCTCTTATCACACTTAGCCTGGTAACCAGAAACTACAACAAAAAAACTCCCAATGCTTTACATGGAAACATCTATTCCTGATACAGTAAGCATCTGAAGACAATTTTGTCAAACTTTATACGCCTACAACCAGAGATTACAGTGATGAGTTTTGCCATCATGCTACCATTTATATCGCATAAGCATAGTAATGGTAATGACACTGACAAGAGCACCCAACAGAAGGACAGATATTGAGGGATATTATTATGCAATCTGTATTACCACTTATCTACATAAACTTAGTTGAATAAACCAAGTTGCCAAATTTACCATAAAGAAGAATATTGATATTTTAAATAAAAAGGTATACCATTATAGGTGTATTTTTACAGACAAAATTTCTCAAATCACAGCACACTTTCATAGCAAAAGGTCTTTTGAGCAGACAGCCATGAGTTCCCATGGGGTGTCTCCAAAGTTACCCCTTTCCAACTGAGTTTCTACTCAGGAGTAAGCGGAAGAAAACCAGAGCACTTACGATCTCCTTGGCAGCGCACAGGACCCACGGATACCTTGGCTTCAGACCCAGGCCGGTCAAGGTCTCCAACCACCACCTGGCTGACTGGTAGGTGCTCTTTGTATGACAACATCCCACTGTCTTTCCTCCTGAATTACATAGACGCAAAAAGAAAGCTAATGTGATGCATATGAAATTATTTTCCTTGATCTAAGCACCAAAAGAATAGGTATGCAACAATTGCATGCAGCTCAAACCCCATTTTAGTTAGCAAGACCACAAAAATTCATTTATAGTCATGTCTTAGAGCTCCTCATTCGAACTACAGCAAGTAACCTAGTGCATTTTTCATGCTTAGACCAAATCACTGTGCACAATTACAATATTTTCCATTTATTATTTCAAGAGATGAACCCAACTGGCATAGTTTTCTTTCTTCCAAATAGAAAATGAAATAAGCAATATTTAATGAGGTACTTTATCTCTCAGCTGGTTTACCTTGTGGTTTTTTTTGGTTGTAATATTTTTTGTTGATTTCTATTTTTGGTTTTCTTTTATTTCTGTTTTTATTTGTTTTTTTAATATAAACACACAGAAAAGACTGAATTATCCACACAGGAAAAATACCCTATACACAGTGTTAAGATTATAATTTTTGACAGAAAAGAAAGAAAGAGGAAACAAAATAAATCCATCTATTTCTCTCTCTTCCCTCCCCCTCCCATATCCGACTCTTTCTCTTTAGCTCTATTCTGTCATGTAACAGGGTATCTGAAGTAAGGAACTTTTTGATCTAAAAAATCAATTCCTTTATACAAAAATATCACAGGATGAAGGATGAATTCGGTATCTAGAAAAGTTAACTGAACCACACAATATGACTATAACTGAGAACTTGTAACGATTTCAGGAAAATGAAAGTCTTTTTCATCTCTAACTTGGATGACTCCAAGGTCATACTCATTATTTTGCTAATAACTGGGCAGTGCAGCAGAGATCTGCATGATCTGTGGTAATATTCAGCGTCTTCCAGTAGGACTGTACTGTTTTCTTGTAGCATCTCCAGTCATCATCTTTATTTGGCCTATCTGAAGAGACGGAAAGCAAAACATTCTTTCAAAAAGAAGCACAACTGAATTAGTTAAGAAAACAACCATCACATTTTACAACAGTTCACCGGAACTAGTGTCTGCTCTCTGTGATGAAGAGAGTAATTAGAGATTTAATTGCTAGAATTTTTCAATTAGCAGGTGACTGTTTTACTTAATCTCTGTGTTCTACCCCTTCAGAGAACTTGCTCCTTTGTCTTATGTGACTCTGAGTTTCTGAGATCATTAACCCTCTTTGACTGGACACAGCAACACCAGGTGCTCTGTCAGTGAGGTTGCTACAGGGATAGAAAGGGAGTAAAATGGAGAGCAGGAACCCTGGCAGGCTGCTCCTGCACATTGTGCTGGCTCATAGCATGCTGCTTTTCATCCCCAGATCCTCATGCACTTTACAATGGCATCCTTTTCACCAGTTTGGAGACAAGCGGTATAAGAGAAGAAAGATTAAAGGACTTTCCATTTAAGAAAGAAAAAAGTGAATAACAAAGACAGGTATATAGACCTAATCTTCATCACTGCTAAAGACTACATGCATGGGTCCCATTCCCTTCTAATAGAGGATAAATGTAGGTCATCAGTTTAGTCTTTCTCAGGTTTTCCCCTGAGACTGGCTTTCTCTGCTGATTTTTACTCCTTCAAAGAACACTTTAAAGTTGTATATTACTACTTAAAATACAGGATTCTTCGAAGAGCAGTAAAAATAGAGCTATTGGCATTTCTCCTTTTTTTTCTTTCTTGTTTCTCTCACAAAACCAGCCAATATTTCAGCTCCAAATAAGAATGTTAAAGGGCAGTGGTTTTCCTGTCACCAATAGCTTTCACTTTTTTTTTTTGAAGGAAATAAAAAGGAGCTGTAAAAATTTTCCCCCTTTTTACTGATAATTTTTTACTCATTTTAATGTTTTATTTATGCATTTAGTGATATGGTCACTTTAAAGCTGTTGCCATGACAGTAAAAGCTAAATGTTAGAATTCTTTTCAGAAATAGCCTTATTTTTTGGTCATCCCTTACTTGTGTCACCATTGTGGCAAAGCATTTTCTCCTGCACTAAAACTATTGAGGACTGGGAGTGCTGAACTAAGACTTGAGAGCCGTGAGCTGTGTTTTCACCAGCAGAACCTGGGTAGTTCTTTTGCACTTAACAAAAATGGGATAATGATGATTTTTGGCCCACACATGCACCAGTAAGACAAAGAGACTCGGAGACCCTATGTCTCTCTTATGCTTTTCTAATGTACTTGTAGTTCCTCTGGACATACTAATCAGTGCTGACAAAATCAAAAAGTTTTAAACCAAAGACCGATTATTATGCTTGACTTTGAACAACACACTTAGAAATAATCACAGCTTGAACACTCAACTCCTGCAAGTGATAATGATTCTGACGGTATTTAAAGATTTTGCACATTAATAGAGTGGAGAAAGGCTCTAAAGCTTTTCCTCACCAAAGAAAATCCCCTCAAGAGAATAAAGAATAAAGATTGAATTCAGAGAGTGTCAAATTCCTATTAATAGCCAAATGGGAAATGAATGAATCTGATAAAATCCTGTAATTATTACCAGGAGATATTGATGAAATCTCAGCATAATTTTCTATTCCTAATTTCTTTTCCTATATATAACAGCCTGCAAAGTGCTTCAGGGTGCCTTTGAATGATGGTAACAGATATTAGTGTGAGATTCATCATTGTTTTGATTACAATCATCTACTTACTCTTTATAAGCATCCAGTGACATGTAAAAAAGAAATGCATTATATATGTATCAGCAAATGACATAATCAAAGTAATGATAAGATTCTGTATCATTATTTATTTGTTTATGTAATGATTTAATACAACCAGACTAGTGCTGCTGGAGTAATTTATTTTCTCTGATTTTGTTAGACATTCCTTAATTATCAGCCCAGTCATACAAAGCAAAACAAATAAAGAATGTAGTACAGGCAGGAATGGACTTAGTTTTAAAAATGACTTGAGGAACTGAAGTTATTTTGATAATACAAATAAAACACCTACTGGACTGAAAAACTAGTGTTAAGCACATATAATTTAGTGATTAGCACTGGTTTGAGGAATGCAAACTCTAAAGTATGACAATTTCAAAGGTATACAATTTTCCACATCTCACAAGACCCAGGTTTTTAGCACATAAGCACCTTTGTATAAATCCCTGCATTTCTATAATCTGAGGGAGGTATAAAGCAGTTTAGTCCAGTTAGGATCTGCAAACCAATGCCTGTAAAAACATTGTGAAGAGCACAGACATACCAAATACTAGTATTTTCTCTCATTCAAAAATATCTGGCAAGAATTTTATTTATATTAAAACTGCTAAGAATAATGAATATTACAAACAATGTAATGAACAATGCAACTTTGGCTGCAAATGTAATAATTTTGAAGTGAGTTACTTGGAAATAAGCAAAATCTAATTAACAGGACTAAGAACAGGGCAAACAAAATCTAGGATTAAAGCAAAACTAACTCTTGAAAAGTTTTGACAAAAAGCCATGCCCTTTGGAATTATAAACTGCAAACCATATACTCTAAGACAAAAGTTTTTATTTCCAATGGATTTTGCTGTTCTCATGGATTCTTATGTCTCTTTTGTCTCTTTCCTACGTGTCTTGTCACCTCAGATGCCCTTATATGTTAAGTTGGTGCTAATGACTCACCCTTGATTTTTCTGACAAGTGGTATTATGGAAAATTTCTCATTACTGTGCAGGGTCATAAATACTCTGGCATTAGACAGGATAAGATCTTAGGAAATATGTGGTTCCTAAAAGCGAAAGAAGGAGGAACTCTTACAGTTAAGACTGAAGGCAATTAAACTTCTCTAGCATGCATAAAATATTTTTACTTTTGAGAGCACTCACCTCCTGAAGGTCTAAACAATTTGATGAAAGATCATATTGTTATAAATGAGCACAACGGGCTATTTAGGTCAATTATTTAACAAATTTATTATTACAGAAAAGAGAAAGCAAAGTTGCAGCGCTGGGCGACAGGGGAGTCATTGCTCCACCAACTGCCGCACCAGTCGTGGCTCGAATCCCCCCTTTTAAGTTCTCTCGTCCCCCTGTCGAGTCCTCTTTCCGGATACTCCTGCGCCTGCGCCTGCCTGCCGAGTTACTCTTCTGGTCACTTCTGCGTCTGCTCCGCTCGTTGTTAGGGGGTCTTATTTCGCCTCCCGGTGGTCGCTGATGAAGGCTCGCGGCAGTCTTCTTCAGTGTTCTCTCCGTGACCTTAATACTACAATATCTACAAGCGTCTGTTATTATGCAAGCATAGCAGTTCTTGTTCTTTGCACTTTCGCAAGCAAGGCAGAATGCAAGGTTGTGGTTAGAGAATACAAGGATGTAGTTAGGGCGATTATGTGTTTATACATTCTTCTTCACTAGCGATTAGGGGCAGTGAACAAAAAGGTCACTTGCCTCCCATCACACATATAATCCCAGTACCCAAATTACTAACATAAATCCATACTTTGACTTCTATTAGTAAAGATAAAGTATACCAAAGACATGAGGCTGATGGTGCAGCATTCACAAATAATCCTTGTTTAGAAATTACAAAAGACTGAAATGACTAGATTAAATTAATTTAAGGGGAGATACACTGAGAAATTGGTCAGAAATATGTCTCATTTAAAAAACCCATCATGAAGGAGACCGAGAGAGCTAACACTGGTTCTACAGGTTCTCTTGCCTGAAACGACTTCTTAACTTTTCTTTCAAATAGGAGTTTGTGAGAAACTGAATAACCACAGACAAATGTGAATAATTGATAGAGCAAATGTTTCTTTTGAACACTATGTGTCTTGGTTTGAAAGACAGGTATTTGCTAAGGGAAAGGAATAACCCCTTCTCTGAGATGGAGAGTGCAACTCTCTCCCAATTATTATAGTTTGAAATCAGGGGCTTTCAGACAAAAGATATGGAGATAGGAATAACAGTTCTTTGCTAATACATGCAACAAGGCAAACAGCAGAAACAGCATCAGGTATAAAAGCTGAGCCCAGAGCAGAGCAGTGTAGCTCAGTTCCAGTCCCTTTTGGCCACAGGCTCCCTCTCCCTGCGCTCAGTTCCCGGTGCTGTGGGCAGGGCAGGGCTCGCTCAGCTGAAGGGGCTGGGGGATGGCGGCGGCGGCCCAGGGCTGAGGGCGATGGAGGAGCCGCTCCCCCTCACGGGCTCGGCCGTGGTGCTCGGCACAGTGCCCGGAGGCAGGAGGATGAAGCGGGAAGGCAGCAGAGCGATGTCTGACAGCAGGGAACGTGGCTCCCGGCGCTGGGATGGCGGGGAGGATGCTAGGATGTGAGGATGCCCTGGGCATCTTCCTCCAACTCCACGAGCAAGTGAGAGAGAGAGAGAGAGCGCGAGCCCAGGCCCCCAGTCCCACCTTTCCTTTTCCAGTATTCCCCCTGTCCCCACCCTCCCTGCGAAAGAAATCTCTTACGACAAAAATGTAGCCACAAATACTTAGCATAATAATGGGAAAAATTCCACAGAAAGAAAAGGGAAAAATTCAACCCCCAACAATATGGAACCAGTTTCCAGTGATGATCTGCCTTTTCTGAGTATTTGCTCATATTCTCCTTCCAAAAAACCAGTTGAGATAGAAAGTCTCTTCAAGCAGAGCAGCTCTTCTTACAATCTTAATTTCATTAGTGTTATTTTGAAGAAATAAAGGACATTTATGGATTCTCTTCTTTTGAGGTCTAGAAACTTTTCTGACTTGACTTTCAATTTTTTCTTATTTCTATACTGAGATATTTAAAGAACAAAATCCTGGAATTACAACATGCTGTAATTGATTGTTGCATCCGTCAACAATTTAACCAATGTTATGTCAGAGTTTCAAAATTTTTTATGCAAGTCAGGGAACATATGTGGCATTTCCTTTAGAAGATACGCTAAATTGGGATGCCCCTTTCATCTTGGGTAATTACAGAGACAGGATTACTTGGGATTCAGCTGAAGCCAAGAAAAGAAACTTCTGTGAATGTAGAGCTGATAATGGATGATATGGGAATTCTTAAAGGAAAAATTGACATTGGAAAGGACAATACTTTGCTTAAATATTTTTTTACTCTTAGTTCTATTTCATTTGGCATTTTTAAATCAGTATTATTATTTGCCCTCAAAATATTTCAAAATTAGAAAATAATTTTTAAAAATAGTAGTTTATAAAATTATTAAAAATATCCCACGGTTAACAATGCCCCCAAAATTTTCCCTTCATCCTAAATGCTTTGTTTTATGACAGAAATGAGAAAACTCTCCTCTGGAAAGGTGCAATTGTATTGGTTTGAAAGTAAAACCAGTGAGAGATTCCAAGTCAGTAATATAATTTAATAGGAAAAAAGAGAAAAAATAAAATACATGCAATAATACAAAAGAAAAAAAACACTGACAGAGTCAGAGTACAACCTGACACCCTGTCAGTCAGGGTGTTGGTAGCAGTCCGTATAAATGGTGGCTGCAGTCCTCCTGGATGACAGATGTGGTTCCGTTGAAGCAGTGCTCCTGTAGAAGGTGCAGTTTTCCTCCGAAGATCCAGCGATGATGTGGAAATGGTCCGACTTTCCTCTGGGATCCAGTGGAAAGGACTGCCTTTGTGTTCCAAACCTCCAAAGTTTTTTATCTAGGTAGGAAAGGCTTGGCTCCTGCCCCTGGCTGGGGCATCTCCCAATGGGATGATGTAATCTTATCAGTCACACAATAGGACTTAATGGCCCATTAACGGAATATATCTTCTGGAGGAAGGATGGGTTGTGAAAAGATAACGATGATCATCCCCCTGATTTTATCATATGGCACATCAGCAGAGGATATCTCCCACAGAGATAAGGATCACCACCCCTCCCACATTTGAACAGATGGTGATACTATGCACATTTTTGTGCTGTACTCCAAGACAGCAATCAACTGAAGGGCAAAAATATAATGCCCCATTCAGCTACCCGTGCCCCAGAAAGTTAAATGTCTGTCTTCGTATATCACTTTGAAAAAGAGAAACCATTTATTCCACATTTTCTTCATAGATGCTGAACTTTCCCATGGAACAGCAGGCTACTGTAGCTCTGAGGGAAGAAAATCATGAAGAACTCTACTGAGTAGTTCCACCTTTTGAAAAAATTACTGAATTTAAACCATCAAGAATTTAAATTACACTTTTGTATATCTGAATGCACTACCGTGATGTTAATATTTTACTGTGTGGACACCAGAAGCAGTTTTCTAAAAAGAAATGTACGTTTTTAATATCTGCACTACTGAATGTACTGTTGCAAGGCCTTTGCAGATAAATTATGAATTCTTTTCTGCATCTATTCTACTGACTAGCCACAAGCCTTTGGATCATATCCTATC
The DNA here is from genome assembly GCA_037013685.1 of Acridotheres tristis. Taxonomy (NCBI): domain Eukaryota; kingdom Metazoa; phylum Chordata; class Aves; order Passeriformes; family Sturnidae; genus Acridotheres; species Acridotheres tristis. The sequence continues at coordinate 49,248,875 of CM072886.1, forward strand.
AAACTATCAGACCAAACATACTTCTGGCAGGAATTTTAGGGCACAAGGATCTGTATTGGAAGAAATATTAAAAATCTCAGAGCAGCAGCTCAGAGGCTTCATTTCTTGGAATTCTTGACAACTTTGACAGTTTTATTTTGTATGACTGAAAGAGCTAAATAAAAATAATTGACTATGGCATGACAGAATAACAGATGGCTATAGTTAATGCTGACTTCAGCCTCTATATGCCAGTTGAGCTCAATACAGTACTAAAGTGCATAACTTTGTGTTGAATTTAGTCCAGAAAACTGAAAGAAGCGTGGTACTTACTACATCCAGAAAATGTAAGTATATCCAATTGCATAAGGATCTACCACTACTCCTACCCTTCCACTGGCATTTCCTGCAGTGTTCATCCTAACACGACATCTATGCATATACCTCATACAAAATTGACACCAATCTATGGCAGGCACCTTGGGAATATAAGGACGCTGTGATTTAGCTCATGTCTTGAGTAGCTTGTATAGCTTTTGGCACCAAATATTTTGGGAAAAGGTTTGTACTGATCTGTTGTATTGCACTGTTTGTTCATAAGTTGCACTGTTCATAGTTCTATATTGCACTGTCACATTTATATATTGCACTGAGAAAATGGTTTGCCCTCTATCTCCCCGGGGCTTGTGAAGTTGGTTCAGTCCTTCCTTAGCCCCTCCCTGTCGGTGGCATCCCATTGGTAATGGATCTGTTCCTCCTCTCCCCTTTCCCTGAGTTTAAAAGTGCCCGCCATCTTCCCTCTCTCTCTTTTCCTCCTTTCGCCATGTGGACAGAATAAACTGTGGATCATCTTCCCATGGGAGAATAGAGCCTTCTTTGGTTTTTTGTCTTTGTCTATGAGGATTTCTCACCCCTCTCTAGTCCAGAGCTAGCTGGAGGACTGGAGAGGAAAAAGGGATTTACCTCAGCTTGTACTCCAAATGTGGGGCTTCCCATACGATTAGAGGCCCTACGAGAAAGGCTGGATTCCACTCATGAATTATAAGCCTTTGGATCGTACAGATACTCTGATGGCACGAGCTGCCTTTTTTACACAGCAATCACTGACAGACCAGTAGCTCGCCTGAGCCCAGAGGTGGTTTGGTCTGGACGGGGACTTCCTTTGCAACGACTCTGCAGCGCCGAGGGCCCCAGGAAGGGGTGAGTGTAGCCCCTAGTTGTGGCGGGAGTGGGTTTCCGCTGAGAGGACAAAGGCATGGAGCTGGAGTGGCGTGGAGAGTTTTGGAGCAGCAGGCACGCAGGACATGTGGCGCTGTGGCGCGGGGAATGGCTGTAAGCAGCTCCCATGGTGGCGCGCATGGAGGGGCTGTCTCAGGTGGCGGAGCTGCCACTCAGGTCCCGCAGGGAGGTCGGCAGAGTGGTGCAGCTCAGCAGAGGGGACCCGGCGAGCGGCACAACTCGCGCCGGGAGCTGGTGGCAGCAGCAGCAGCACTGCAAGCAGATGCGGCACGGCTCTTGCTGGCGGCAGTTTAAAAGCTGCACAGCCTGTTGGTGCAGTCTCTCCTCCTACCCCAGCGTCACACAGGGAGGGAAAGGCAGCAGAACCGTCCCTGCCCTGGTTGTATTGCGAAGAAAGGTAAACGAGTTTGTGTAGATTGCTTTTAACATCAAAATGGGCTGTTAACTTTCTACACAACAAAGAAACATATATTCCCAAGTCTGGGATATCTTAAAAAGTGGTAATGTTACCATCTCTAAGAAACAGTTATAGCAATTTGTGTGCTGGTTATCTCTTAGTTTTCCTCAAGATACTTTGCAAAATGTAGATTCTATCTCTTCCTGGGGTGAAATAGGAAACTTCTTAACTCTCAAAGTGGAACAGGGATACAAAACAGTATCAAAATATTTTCCTTTGTTCATTTTAATTCAAAAAGAATTGATAGGAAGTGAAATAAAGAGACAGCCACAGCAAATAACCTAGGTTTCCTCTAACTTTCCTCCCAAACCCTCAGCCCCTGAGCTGGACGAGACGCACAGGGCACCCCAAGAAACACAGGTAACCCAGCAGAGCTGCAGCTTTTCTGGCCCCTCACCTCTTGTCCAGCACCCTGACTCTGGCAGTTGTCTGCAGACTAACAGAGTACCTTCCCTTCACCCCTCTACCCCAGTTCCCACACCCCAGCTTCAGTGTAAAGATGAACCCCCCTACCCACATGCCAGTGACCACGTGATGGGGATCCAAAATGGCGCCGACCACATGGGAGGGGTCCAATATGGCAGTGGCCACGTGGCTGATCCTCCATCTTACCTTTATTCCCACAATCTCGTTTACCCGCTTGTCCCCAACCCATTCCCTCCCCAACTGTGGAGAGCCTGGTACAGGACTGCCTTATAGAGAAAGGCCACAGTCAGACTAACCTAATAATGCTGAGGGAGAAGTAGGACAAAGGTAGCTACAAGGACGGAGTGCCCTTGCAGAAGGGAAGAACCGCTGGAATGTGATAAACAGGACGCAGAAGAGAAACAAAAGTTAGCTACAAAATCACAAGATTACAATGGCGCTTAGCCAAGCTTTGCTGTAATGCGAATAGTTTAATAGCCAATGATGAGCTAGGATTTTGCACTATGCATGAGCTAATTAAGCGTTGTATTTAACCAAGTGCTTGCTTGCTAATAAACGAGACTTTGCTGATGGCCATCTGGCGTCCGCGTCTCCCTTCTCCGACAAATGGTGACCCCCGACGTCGCTCTCGTCGCGTAATTAACGAAAACGGGAGAGGACGCGCCACGGTCGGTGAAGTAGAGTCGGGGCCCGAAGCAACCGGGTCGGTGTCGAACGACGTAGGGAGGACACCCCCAGGAGCTACAGCGGTGGTCCTGGGCCGTACGTGCTGCCGAAGCCGGAAAGTTGCAACAGCGCTGACGACAAAATAGATGGACAGGCAAGCAGCATATGAATTATTTATATCAAATTTAGAAAAGAGGGGGGTAAAAGAAATAAATTTAAAAAAGGATCTTACAGGGTTGTTAGCTTGGGGATACACGAAGGGAGTTTTTTTGAACCCACATTCAGTACATGAGTTAAGCGAATGGCGTAGTTTGGGAGATAAGCTATGGGAGGCGGTTTTGGAGGATGATAAGACAGCGAAAAAGCTAGGGAAGATTTGGCGGGTGGTGCACAATGCGTTACTAAAAGAACAGGCAGAAAAGAGGGCAGCTCAAGAAGCGGTGGAGGCGTACCGACGAAACGCGCAGTACGGGAGCTCGGATGAGCCCCGAGCGCCAAGCGTCTCGAAAGTAATGATACCTGTCCCAGGGGGAGCCGCGGGGAATGAGGACCCGGGAGGCTGCACTTTGCCCACCGCGCCTCCCCTTGAGGAGCTCCTAGAAGGAGCTGCGGCACCCACTGAGTCCTTAGGTGCGGGCGAGTATCCCCAGCACCCGCAAGACGAACTGCTTAAGCAGGCAGAGCCCAACACCCCGCGATCTCCGCAAAAGTCGGATCCTGTCCCTGGGGAGCTTAGCGACCCGTGGGAGGAAATGGCAAGGCAGAGAAGGAATGCGTGGAATGCGTTAGCTAAACAAGGCTTGGAAAGCGGAGATGAGGCTATGCTAGATGCTGCACGATCCTGGGCTTTCCCCGTAACTTACACCCCGGGGATGGACGCGCAGGGACAAGCGGTGCAAGTGGGGGAATACCATCCGTTAGATTGGAAGTTGTTAACGCAGTTGCGACAGACGGTGAGCCAGTTTGGGTTTAAAAGTGAGCCGGTCAAGCAAATATTAGACTATTTATTTGACACCCACCTATTAGTTCCAAATGATTTAAGGAGTTTAGCAAAGCTGATTTTCACCCAGCACCAGCAATTATTGTTTAACGCCCACTGGCAGGGGTATGTCAATGAGGCGGTGGCGGTCCAAAGAGGACCGGGAGACCCGCTGCAGGGAATCACGGTGGACGAGCTAATGGGACTAGGAGCCTTCCGCAGGACAGAAGCCCAGTTGCTCTCAGGACCCGATAGGGTGCGGGAGGCGATGCGGTTAGTGAGACATGCTATTAACCAAGTAAAGGACAGCTCCGGCATACCTATGTATATGGGGATTAAACAAGGCAGGGATGAGACCTTTGGGAACTTTGTAGACAAGGCTGCCGCTGCTATAGAAAGAGCAGGGGTCCCAGAGTACATGCGGGGGGCTCTGCTCAAGCAGTGCGCTTTGCAGAATTGCAATGAGACCACCAGGAGAGTGCTGTCGACATTGGGTGCTAACTGGACAATAGAGGAAGCATTAGAAAGGATGGCGCTACAACCGACAGGGACGCAGGCTTTTTTAGTCAAGGCAATACAGGAGTTAGGGTTAGGGCTACAGAAACAGGCAGAATCCACACAAACTCAGGTGTTGGCTGCCCTTGCTCCGCTCCGCGCTTTTCCGGCAGCACTGGCCACCTCCGGAGACCGAGGACCCCCCTCTATCCGGTGCTATCGATGTGGGGGAGGAGGCCACGTAAGAAGAAATTGCCGTGCAGCCGGGGTTTGGTGCCAGGATTGCCAAAGCAATACGCATAACTCAGCAGCCTGTCGCCGCAAGCCGAAAAACTCCCGACCCAGCGCGACCGGCAGCCGCGCGCCGACACAAATTGCCGCCGTAACATCAGCGCCACCTCCTGTCCACAACCAGCCACAGCAGGGAGCCTCGGACTCGACCTGGCAGCAGCTGTGAAAACGACACTGATGACGTCGCGCCCCACCAAGATTCCCACTGGAATATATGGCCCTATAAAAATCAAAGGACGGATCTACGGAGGACTGCTACTAGGGCGCTCATCAGTGTCCATAATGGGACTGTTTGTATTGCCGGGGGTTATCGATTCGGACTTTACAGGGGAAATACAAATTATGGTCCATACCCCGTTCCCCCCACTGACAATCGAGGCAGGTCAACGTATAGCCCAATTTATACCTCTCCCGCAGATCAGCAAGGATGTATCATCACTGAGCCAAGATCCTCGAGGGGACCAGGGATTCGGATCCTCAGGACTTGCCATGCTTACCATGGACTTACGTAGCAGGCCCAAGAAGAAAGTGAAAATCACATATGCCGGTCACTCCATAGAGCTTTGGGGACTCTTAGACACGGGAGCTGACACCAGCATCGTCTCGCCAGATAGCTGGCCAATGGACTGGCCGTCCCAGGAGACGACCGATGTGGTCACGGGTGTAGGGGGATTTACCCTCGCCCGAAAGACACCCCCCGTGATGATTAGCCTGGATGGACAGCAATTAGTGATGGTCTTGTCGATAGTACCCCTACCACCAACCGTATACTGCTTAATTGGAAGAGACATCCTGGCCCAATTAGGAGTGGTTCTCTCAAATGAGAACCCTTTGGGGTAGACGCCATTGCTTGGACTTTCCCGATCCCACTCACATGGACCACCGGTAAACCAGTGATGGTTAAGCAATGGCCGCTAAAAAGGGAGAGTCTTATACAAGCCCACCAGTTGGTCCAAGAGCAATACCAACAGGGCCACCTAAAACTGTCCACCAGTCCGTGGAACACTCCAATTTTTGTAGTCAAGAAGAAATCTGGAAAGTACCGTCTCCTGCACGACCTTAGAGCAGTAAACAATCAGATGGAGGCCATGGGTGCACTACAGCCCGGCCTCCCAAATCCTGCTATGATCCCCCAAGGATGGCCGCTCCTTATCATTGACCTAAAAGACTGCTTTTTTACAATAGCGCTACACCCAGAGGATACTAAAAGGTTTGCATTCACCCTACCCGCAATTAATAGGGGAGAGCCAGATAAGAGGTATGAGTGGACGGTGCTGCCTCAGGGAATGCGCAATTCACCCACGCTGTGCCAGTTGTATGTCGACACAGCACTTCAACCACTACGGAGGGAATGGCCCGAAACCATCATTTACCACTATATGGACGACATTTTGTTCGCACAGTCGTCCCCTTTCTCTCCCACGCAGCTGCAAAGGATTCAAAAGGTGTTAGCGGATGCCTCTCTTGTGATTGCTCAGGAAAAAATACAAAAAACCACGCCGTGGAAATATCTAGGCTGGTCCATCACCAACCAAATTATCCGTCCTCAAAAATTGCAAGTAACAACAAGAATCACCAATCTTCACGAAGCTCAGAGACTATTGGGAGATCTTCAGTGGTTGAAACCCATTGTGGGGATTCCTAACCCACTGTTGGACACCCTCAGGCCCCTGCTGAAAGGCACTGATCCAGCCACACCAGTCACTGTCACCCCACAGCAGGCTACTGCGTTGCGACAAATCACCCAGCGAATCGCACAGGGATTCGTTTCGCGCCGCGACCCCTTGGAACCCATTGATCTTACCGTATGGAACACGCCCACGCATCTCCTTGGTGCTCTCACACAACTCCAAAAGAAAACGGGGGAGCTCCGGGTCCTAGAATGGCTATCTCCACCCTTACAGACTGCTAAAACAGTCAGTACAAAAATCGAACAGCTAGCCAATTTGCTGCAGAAAGGGCGCCTGAGAGTCGTGGAGATCACCGGAGCAGAACCTGCAACAATCTACGTGCCTATGAAGAAGGACAACTTGGATTGGTACCTGCTCAATTCACAGGACTTGCAATCGGCACTGTTGGGAGCCAGCGCGTGCATCCACACGGGGTCAATCACGCCGCGTCATCTGCAATGGCTGAAAGAATGGGACTGGATAGCCAGACCCTTGCGTTCCGAACGACCAATATTGGGAGGCATCACAGCCTTCACGGACGCAGGAAAGAAGTCTCGGAAGGCGGCTGTTACGTGGAAAGAAGGTTCCCAATGGAAACATCAGATAGTGGAAGCTGCCTCCGAAGATAGTCTACAGACATTGGAATTGCTTGCCGTTGTGTGGGCCCTAGGTAAACTGCGAGGACCCTTGAACGTAATTACAGACTCGTACTATGTAGCTGGCGTGGCACAAAGGATAGAAGATGCCTCCGTAAAAGAAGTCCAGAACAAGAGGCTTTACGAGCTTCTGCTACAATTAAAAAGGGCAGTGAGGGTCAGGACGGAGCCTTATTGCATTCTGCACATCCGAAGCCACAAGTGGGACATTGGGCTTGGTGAAGGCAATGCCAGAGCAGATAAATTAGTAATGAATGCTGCAGATGATCAAGTAATTTTCGCCCGAAATTCACACGCACAATTTCATCAAAACGCCCGGGGACTAGTTAGGGAATTTAGGGTGAGCCTGCAGGAAGCCAAAGCCATAGTGCGGGCCTGCCCGACCTGCAGTCACCACAACAGCGGGTTAGGCTTAGGATGTGGGGTAAATCCCCGAGGGCTAAAGAGTAATGAAATTTGGCAAATGGATGTTACACATGTCCCTGAGTTTGGCAGACTTAAGTATGTGCATGTTACAATAGACACACATAGCAAATTTATTTGGGCCACGGCACAAACAGGAGAAAGGGTGGTCCATGTGACCAGGCATCTAACTAGCTGCTTTGCAGTCATGGGAGTACCAGCCGAAATAAAAACGGATAATGGGCCTGCATACGCTAGTGGAAAAATAAGCCAGTTTATGAGACTCTGGGGGATTAAACATATTACTGGGATACCACACTCGCCCACGGGCCAAGCCATAGTAGAAAGGGCGAATGGGACTTTAAAACAATATCTACTTAAACAAAACCATATAACTGACCCCCAAGAAAAGCTAGTCAAAGCCCTTTATGTAATAAACCATCTATGCGTATTTGGGGAAGAGAGTGAGCCACCTGCTGTCATGCACACTAAAAGAGAAATAAGGGAAAAACAGAAAGAGAAAAGAGCGTGGATACGGTACAGAGATCCAAAAACAGGCATATGGGAAGGTCCCGCCGAGGTGGTATATTGGGGAAGGGGTTATGTCTGTGTTTCCACTCCAACAGGAACCCTGTGGGTCCCAGCTAAGTGGGTGAAGCCTGTCCTCCATGAACGAGCAGTGGGAGAGGCTGCCGCCGGCAGATCAGGAGAGAATACAACAGAAGTTGACACTGATCCTGAAACCCTATTTGCGGGATTTGGCAGCCTACAACCCGGCTGCTGATGAGGCCGAGAGAAATCCCTCGAACAACTGGGTTCAGTGGATCGAGACCTATAGAGACTTGCCAACTTCTCTGCCACTTCGCGAATGTCCTTGTTGCGATTGTGGGGAATCACTTTGTGAAGCTTGGGTGGCATTCCACTGTGGGGGCTGTGATAAAATCTTTTGGGTGGAACAGAGGGTTATATGGTGGTTATGGTGTGGGAGTTGTCAAGGTGAGGATATAAGAAGGCACAATTGGACTCGAGCGATAGAGGAGAAGGCAGGAGTGCCCTATTCACAAGCCCGACAGTTATATGAAGCGCCGGAGCAAGTAGTGATAGCCTGGGCCCGGTGGCAGATAAAACTCTGGCTACAAAGAAGTCAAATACTTGTCAAATCTCACATTGTCGCTACAAGGTGTAAGAGGAAGGTACCACACTTAGGGAGGTCAGTACTCGGACCTCTAGAGTATGATATAGACCCCAATACAGCCCTGGACGATTGTATTGCAAGGTTTCAATCCCTACAGATTAAAAGAAACCCCCGTAGAGTAAGGCAGAAAAGGCAATAACTGCAGGATGTTAAGGCTAATTGCTGTGCTTGTAACGCTAATAGCTTTTGCAGGTAGTTCCGAAGTTAGTCACATGTCCAGAGAAAATATATGGATAACAATTGCAAATCGGACCAATCAAGAGGCAATATGCTTAAGTTTGGGAGGAGCACTGAATCCCTTTAGAACATGCCTGGTAGGACTGCCCGTCTGGAACCCAGGTAAATTCAAAGGATATGTAGGCAATGACTCCCTGAGGAATGACAAGGTAAAGAGTGAATGCCCCACACAGGGCGCGACAGGTGGCCAAAAAGACAGCTATTGGCAATGCCAAATTATTTTATCCTTGAATAAGACCCTAGCCTCCCCACCAAAAGAACTTAACCTCTTTGGCAGCACGTAGGCAAACATCAGTAAGGGCATGGGTGTGAGGAATTTGAAGGAATGTGCTACATGAATCTCTCGGACCACTCAGAGTCCATTATGGGACCTTGACGAGTGGCTGAAGAGCCTGGGGCTAGGGGATTAATCCGAACGATCATTAAATACGCGCTTTTTGGGCTGATGGTAATTGTGGGTATCGCCTTGTGGCTACCTTGTTCTATATCTTGCTTACAGAACTTCATCGAGAAAACAGTTAATAAGGCATGGCACGCCACCCTTCTCGCCCAAAAAGAAAACGGGGGAAGTGTGGAGAGCCTGGTACAGGACTGCCTTATAGAGAAAGGCCACAGTCAGACTAACCTAATAATGCTGAGGGAGAAGTAGAACAAAGGTAGCTACAAGGACGGAGTGCCCTTGCAGAAGGGAAGAACCGCTGGAATGTGATAAACAGGACGCAGAAGAGAAACAAAAGTTAGCTACAAAATCACAAGATTACAATGGCGCTTAGCCAAGCTTTGCTGTAATGCGAATAGTTTAATAGCCAATGATGAGCTAGGATTTTGCACTATGCATGAGCTAATTAAGCGTTGTATTTAACCAAGTGCTTTCTTGCTAATAAACGAGACTTTGCTGATGGCCATCTGGTGTCCGCGTCTCCCTTCTCCGACACCCAACCCCTTCCTCCCCTCGGACACTCCCCCTCCCTCCTCCATATTCCCACCCTGCATGACATCATCCTGCAACCCTGCCCTCAGGTGTTGCAATCCTGGTTCACACACTTGCCCCTCCCTCCAGGGTGGCTCCACCTCCTCTCATGTTCCAGTTTCCCACGCCCCTCCTCTGGGCTGGCACAGACGCGGGGACAGAGTTTCTGTGCTCCGCCTCCCAATTCCCACGTGCGGGGGCGTGGTCTCCCTCCTGATTGCCATGCGTGTGGAGGGGGTGGGACTCCTCCCGGTTCCCCTGCAGGGGAGTGGCGATGCCCTGCCTCTTGGTCCCCACGGTGAGGGGGTGGGGGGCCTGCCTCCCATCTCCCATGCAGGGGGAAGTAGTGTGCCGCCCAGTCCCAGTGGGGAGTGGGGTGGACCCTTTCCCAATCCCAGTGCAGAGGGAGGTGGGCCGCCTGCCTGTTGCTGCAGGGGTGAGGGTGGGGAATGCAGTGCCCCGCTTCCCGGTTCCCACTGGGGGTGGGGGGCTGGGGTGCCTCCCTTTTCCCACAGGGTGAGGGCAGAGCCACCTCCCCATTCCCGCGGGAGGGTGGGTAGGCCTCTTACTGGTCCCCATGGTGGTGGGGGTGGGGGGGTGGACCCTGGGGGGTGGTATCCTGGTAATCAAAACCAGCTGGAGGAAACCATATCCTCAGCTGCCCCTGTCATATATACTGGCAGGAGAAATGGAATTAGAACCTATCAGCCTTTCTCCTACCAAAACAAAAAGGAAATCTGCAAGACCCAAAGGGAGTTTGGCCAAGGTAGTGGGATCTTTAAGGGAAAGTTAGTCCCACTAATTAGTCCTGGCCTATCTACGAGATCTCTTCCAGTGTCTCCTAACCCCCTCAGAGTTTGACCTGTGGGAAAACACTTGGAAGACATCTCTGAAGGGACTCCTGGGGGAACTTAAGAAAAGCACCCAGGATGCAACAGATGCAGATGGGAATAACATCACTTATGAGCATCTATGTGGTGAAGAGGAGTGGGCTAACCCCAAGGACCAAACTCGGGTGTTACCCAAATTCATTCTGGATAAAATCTGTGGGGTGGCAGAAAAGGTTTTTAACCAATTACCAACGTTTGAAATTAAAGGTAGTTATATTAATATTAAACAATATTCCTCAGAAAGTTTCTGGCAGTTTTTGGACCGCCTTCGTGCAGGTGGAAAGACAAGTAGATGATCCAGTGGCGCAGGCAGAACTTATTAAGGAGGTGGCTCAGAGAAATGCCAATGAAGCCTGCTGTAGGGGAATCCTAGGTCTGCCTATCGATTCTTCACCTCCACTAGCACAGATGATTGAAGCCTGTGCTAAGAAAGCAGAATTCTTCTGTGCACCAGAGAGGAAGCTGGGACTGGAAAACCCAAAGACTGCAGCAGCTGTAACATCAGGAGTGAAGAGGCAACTGATGTCACCAGAGCAGCTCCAACATGTCATCTGCTTCTAGTGCAAGAAGCCAGGACACTTTTCCAGAGACTGTCCTGAAAGCCAGCAACACAGGAAGAAAAATCAAAGAGAGGAGACACCAACAAACAAAAAAACTAAGACCAGAGTGCAGGTTCGCCCAGCGGCATGATATAAATATAGTGGGCTCTGCAGTGGGGAAAGCCTCTCTCTTAACAAAAAAGGGGGAGAGCTCCACAGTGTGGAAAGTCTCTCCCTTTAACAAGAAAGGGGGAGGAAGGGAAGCAGGATACAGGACAGCTGGAAAATAAAAATGACAATTGTTTACTTAACAAAGTTTGGCAGCCTCATAGGCATTTCAGGCTCGTGACTACCAAAGCTTTTCTTTTCAGATCTACTGGTTGGACGGTCATTGCAGTGGACCTGCTGGACAACTCACAGGATGTGACAATAAACCACACGGGACTGGACAGCAGAGAGTATTTTGTTATCAGGGACACTGCACACACACCCCTGGAGATTGAGGTGGCTCCCATGACCATCAAGGGAGGCATGACTCACCTCATTCTCGTGGCGTGCTGCCCTCAGCCACCCTTCCATTTGGCCAAGGGGCAAATCCTTGCCTAGGCCATTTCCATTCCAGCAGAGGTCCCAGTAGATGAAAAAGCACCTGGGCAGTCTACTGGGCAGAAATGGTTGGCAAGGACAAATCCTCTATGGCATGCAACGTAACCCATGGGCCAGACCATCTTTATGTGGAAGGGTTGCTTGACATGGGGGCAGATGTGACGATCATACCTGAAAGAATGTGGCCGTCACATTGGGAATTGCAATTTGTGGCTGGCAAAATCCAAGGTGTAGGAGAGGTCAAATTGGCAAAGATCTCAAAAAGCATCATGCAAATGGAAGGGCTGGAATGGAAATTGCCCAGTGTCCGTCTGTTTGTCACTGACTACAAGTGCCCCCTGTGGGAGAGAGACACCATGTCCCAGTGGGGAGGTCAAATTAGTTATCCCTAAGACTTCCCAGGATTTTTAGAGGAGGCCACTGTGGAGCGTCCTACCCACAAGTTAACATGACTGGATGACATTCCAATATGGGTAGGTCAGTGGCCATTAAGTAAGGAAACGCTTAAGGCACTCGAGGAGCTTGTGGAGGAGCAATTAGCCAAAGGCCACATAGAAGAGACAACTAACCCCTGGAATTTCCCAGTCTTCGTGACTAAGAAGCCAGGGAAGGATAAGTGGTGGCTCCTCCATGACCTCCAGGAAATAAACAAAGTAATTGAGGACATGGAGTCCTTCCAACCTGGGATACCTTCCCCAATGATGCTTCCCCAAAATTGGCAATTGGCTGTCTTGGACATCAAGGACTGTTTTTTCCAAATTCCCCTACACCCAGAAGATAGCCCACAGTTTGCCTTCTCAGTTCCTACCATCAATCGAGAAGCCCCAGTGAAGCGCTACCACTGGAAAGTATTGCTGAAAGGCATGAAGTGTAGTCCTTCCATTGGCCAGTGGTACATGGCCTCATTGCTGTCCCTGGTGTGCACCCAAAAAAGGGAGGCCATCATTTTCCACTACATGGATGATGTGTTTGTGTGCACCCCTGATGACTCTATACTCCAACACACAATTGACCTAGTGGTTAAAGTTTTAACCTCTGCTGGATTCCAATTGCAGGAAGACAAGGTCTAAAGGATGCCACCTTGGAAGTAACTGGGCTTGGAGGTCACTGTGCAGACTGTTGTTCCGCAGAAATTGGAAATCTGACCCTAACAGACCTCCATTCCCTGTGTGGGCCTTTAAACTAGGTGAGACCCCAGTTAGGCCTCACCAATGAGGATCTAAGCCCCCTCCTCAATTTATTGAATGGGGAGAGAGAGCTGGTCTCTCCCAGGGAACTGACCCTAGAGGCAAAAACCACAATCCAAAAGGCACATAAGGCCTTGGCTGAGACACAGGCTCACCATTATCAGCCAGAGCTGCCTTTCAAATTCATTGTCCTGGGAAAGTTGCCACACTTGCATGGTTTAATATCACAATGGGTCAAGGGCAGAAAGATCCACTCTTAATCGTAGAGTGGGTTTTCCTCTCCCATCAACAATCCAAGACCATCACAAAACCACAAGAGCTGATGGCTCAGCTGATCAGGAAAGCCCGGGTAAGACTGTGTGAGTGGCTGGTTGTGACTTTGTGTGTATTCACCTCCCAGTCAAACTTTCTAAGGAGGGAAAGAACTCCCCTAAGAAGTTGACCAAGGACATGTTTGAGCACCTGCTCCAGAGTAATGCCAACTTCCAGTTATCTCTGGACAGTTACAGTGGACAAGTATCAGTCCACGCCCTGTCACACAAGCTGTTTAATAAGGAATTCCACCTCATTCCTCATGAGAAAAGGAGCCGTAGGCTGCTGAAAGCTCTCACAGTGTTCACTGACACGTCCGGGGCATCCCACAAGTCGGTGTTGACTTGGAGAAATCCCCAGACTCAGCACTGGGATGTAGCCTTGGAAAGGAGTATTAACCCTTTGGATTCAGTGGAAATAAAACGCACAGCTACATGGTCCTCTTTCATGATAGGAAAGAAAGAGAGACAAGTTTATTTAGAAGCATACTTGCTTAAATAGAACGACTCGCAAGTCCAAGGACAGAAGAAAGATGATTGGTTCAGAGAGAAGACACCCCGTTCCCAGCGCCTGGTCACGCACCACAACAGTTGTTCTATCTTCGTTATTAAATTCCTCTTTATTTTGACCAAGTTATCACCCTGAGAGAAATTGTCCCTAGCCTTCAGCTGGACCAGCTTATTGGCCGGAACAGACCTGAGAAGCTCTGGCCTGGAATTTTTTTCAGGCTGTAATTTTCTTGCTTTCTCAATATGTGTGCCTACATGAGAAGCTTATGTTGAGTTTGTGGAGGGGTCGCCCCAGGTCGCCGAACTGGCTGCAGTTGTGAGAGCCTTTGAGAAGTTCTCGGAGCCAATTAATTTGGTAACCGACTCAGCCTACATAGTGGGGGTAGTGTACAGGGCGGAGCAGGAAGTTCTCAAAGACATCGAGAATGAGCATCTCTTCAGGTTGCTCTCAAAACTAATTTATTTAGTTTTGCATAGAGAGCATCTGTTCTATGTGATGCATGTGAGGTCACATACCAATTTGCTAGGCGAAATCGCAGAAGGGAATTGTAAAGCAGACTCCCTTGCTGCCCCAGCTGAAAAGGCACACCTCCCAGACATCTTCCAACAGGCAAAGCTGAGTCACCAGCAATATCATCAGAATGTGCCAGGTCTGATCTGTCAGTTCCAAATAACGTGGAGTCAGGCCTGGGCCATTGTGGCTACATGTCCCAGTTGCCAGCTCCATGTCATCGCTGGGTGTTGGGGTTAACCCCCGAGGCCTTGGGAGCTGCAAAGTATGGCAGACAGACGTAACACACATTCCCAGTTTTGGTTGCCTCAAATATGTACATACAAGCATTACAACATATTCAGGTGCAATTTATGCCTCTGCCCACGCAGGAGAAAGGGTTGTGCATGCCAAACAACACCTAGTGCAAGCCTTTCCAGTGCTGGGGATCCCTAGGGAAATCAAGACCAATAATGGTCCAGTGTATACATCCAGGGAATTCCTGAACTTTATCCAGCAGTGGGGAGTGGAACATAAAACCGGCATCCCCCACTCTACCACAGGCCAAGCTGTGGTTGATCATGCCCATCAGACACTCAAGCAAGTCCTGGCTGGACAGAGCAGTTCAACAGTGTGGATGTCAACACAACAAAAGCTCTGCAAAGCCATGTTTACCATTAATTTTCTAAATTGTTCATTTGAAATTATGAGTCTTCTGGTGGTATGTCACTTTAACAGCAGTGATCAGTTTAAATTGTCCCAGCGTCCACCTGTCCTAATTAGGGAACCAGAAACTTGGGAGACCAAAGGCCCTTATGAACTTGTTACCTGGGGGTGTGGCTATGCGTGCGTATCCACCCCTCAGGCCCACATTGTATAC
Organism: Acridotheres tristis; assembly: GCA_037013685.1. Classification (NCBI taxonomy): domain Eukaryota; kingdom Metazoa; phylum Chordata; class Aves; order Passeriformes; family Sturnidae; genus Acridotheres; species Acridotheres tristis. The sequence goes on from CM072886.1 coordinate 49,263,950, forward strand.
CCAAAAAGTGGGTAAAACCTTTCGTTCCCAAAAATCCAGCTCCAGCAGAAGAAGTAGCACGTAGCAGTTGCTTTAAAAAGAAGACACCGCCAGAAGGAGGAGAGAAAACCTTCCTGAGATCTGGTTCCATTCCAGCAGACACCCTGACTTTTAATGTGCTTTAAAATGTTTGGTTTTGTTTTGTAGAAAAAATATATGTCCCACCCAACCTCCTGATGAGCCCCATCCAAGTTGTCATCCTGTTTGCACTGAGCAGTCTGACAGCTGCGTGGATTGTCCCTCAGCCACGCCAAAACATCTGAGTGACCCTGGCACAGACACTCCAACAAGAAAATATATGCCTGTCCACTGAAGCAGCAAGAGACCCTATGTCTACCTTCCTGGTAGGGATCCCACTGCAGCCTGGAGAATATCCAGTCAGCTTTGACACACCTATGCCTAACCCAGGTCTGAAGTCACACAGCATCCATCATCACCAAAATCATAGGCGGAGAGCTGTAATGACTAAGAATCCTGTGGACTTGCGGGGTGGTGGACTTCAGTAGTTAAAACAATTTTGTCTTTTTTTAATTGTTCTTTTCCTTATAGTGTTGGCGTTTGGAATTCTACATTGCTTAATTTTCAAAGCAATAAATGGCTTAATTTCTGCTACTTCAGAAGTCAACCACATGGAGTTAACAAACCATAAACAGTCTAATTTGTCCACAAATCATAAGTAGTGGGCAAATCCATATTCTGAATCAGAATAAGTCCAACGCCTTTCTCTTAACTTTATTTAACAAAAAAGGCGGAGATGTTGTATTGCACTGTTTGTTCGTAAGTTGCACTGTTCATGGTTCTTTATGGCACTGTTATGTTTATATATTGCACTGAGAAAATTGTTGCCCTGTATCTCCCCGGGGCTTGTGAAGTTGGTTTAGTCCTTCCTTAGCCCATTGGTAATGGGTCTGTTCCTCCCCTCCCCTTTCCCTGAGTTTAAAAGTGCCTGCCATCTTCCCTTTCTCTCTTTCTCCTTTCGCTATGTGGACAGAATAAACTGTGGATCATCTTCTCATGGGAGAATAGAGCCTTCTTTGGTTTTTTTTCTTTGTCTATGAGGATTTCCCACTCCTCTCTGGTCCAGAGCTAGCCGGACGACCAGAGAGGAAAAAGGGATTTACGTCACTGATCATACCCATGAACAAAGTGCTTGATTAGATAACCTCATAAAATCTCCATACATATGATAAGAGTGACCAAAAGAAGGCAATGAAGCAGATGAGGTGTCTGGAGCACAAGTCCAATGAGGAGAATCTGAAGGAGCTGGGGTTGTTTAGCCTGGAGAAGAAGAGGCTCAGGAGAGACCTTATCACTCTCTACAACTCCCTGAGAGGAGGTTGTAGAAAACTGGGGGTTGGCATCTTCTCCCAAGTAACAAGGGCAACAGGAAATGGCCTCCAGTTACATCAAAAGAGGTTTAGATTGGAAAAATTCACAGGTTTGGATGACAGACAATTTAAGTTACTTGCTAGACATCACATAGAAAAAAGCATACCAGCACCTCTCTTCTAAATAATAATCTAAGTAGTCAATAAAGAGACAAAATATGGCAAGAAGTAATGTCATGTATTATTAAAATTCCATGTTACTATTTCACTATTTATTTCATTTCTTTAAAGGCCTCTATCCCATCTGTAGAGATTTTTAAGAAAACTTAGTATTTGAACCTCTTTTTCAGTAAGCTTTCTCCATTCTACCTGATCTCAAAGTTTAATTGTACCAACCACATCTTCTGTCTCTATAATCACTTCACATTCTTTAAATACTGTATTTCAAGGGTATTGCACATAATCTGTGTCCCCTCAGAAGACCTCAGTTTCAGTCCTTAGAGCAACTATCACACTGTACTCTAATTTTGGCTCCTTCTTAACTCCAGAAGATTGCTTCCCGTTTTATTTTCATGAGTATGTGGAAGAAGGCAAATCCCCAGCAGCGATCCTTCTCTCAAAGTGGCACTTACCCCATCAGGACAGATGACCAGTTATTTAGCCTTTCTTACACAGTACACAGTTTGTACATCTGTAGCTCTTTTCTTCTCACAATGATTTCTTAACCTACTGCTGTTCGAAGCTGGAATCAGTGATCCTAGAAATTTTTTTTTCCTGCTTACCTAATAAGTAGAGAAGTTGTTTCTAACTAAAAAACGATTAGTAAAAGTAGTAAAAAAATAAATTCTGCATCAGGACTGTGATTTTTTGATGTTGTTGTAATAATTTTTTACACCTATTAAGGGTAGACCCTTTAAATCACCCAGCCACTGATGAGTAGATGGGGAATAAAAAGCTATTTAAAACATGCCAAAATCAAATGGAAGAAGAAATTTGTAACAATCGCCACTAAACAAATACCCTACCAAAATGAAACCTTAAAAGACTATCTACAAATTCTGCTATAAACATAATGAATGATGTTTCTGTGTCTACTGAGGAAGGAAAGTGGAGTCTATTATAATGAAAGCACTCTAGTTAGAAGAAGAATTAAATATCCCACTACAAAACATTTTAAATATACACCCATTCATCAGAAATAATTATCTGAAACGGAATGCTCCAAGATATCCAAGCACATTTAAAGCAATGGTGCAGCACAGAGGTAATTAACAGATGTTTTTATTCATTATGTAAACACTTTGCTATCAAGCACAAGCAAAACTGGGATACTTTCCCTCTGCTACTAAATATGCACATATATCTCTTAGAATTGATTTAATTTCAATTAGGTTCCTTTTTTAGTGCTTTTCCTAAAAAGATGGATGACCTTGGTTTGAAGTGATATGCAAATTTATCTGTAGGTTAATTTCTTCCTGACCTTTTTGTGTTTTAGTGATACCATTACCTCTTGTCTGTGTGTATATCTCCACACACAATGGAGTAACTGGAGAAATGAGAAAGGATACTACACAAGGTACTTACTGATGTTTTAAAAAAGAATTGTAATTCCTGCAATGTGTACAACTGTGTCAGTTCTAGAGGCAGCTGTGTTCTGTGGGACTGTACAGAGAGATTCTCTCACTGTATTTACTCCAAACATTATGAGAATACTGAGTGACAGAGATTAGGATTTCAGCCACAGGTAAAGCATGGTATGCCACACTTTGTGCTAAATATTTAGCCAAATGCACTTGCTTAGAAAAATCTGTTTTGCTGCACTGACTGTAGAATGTCAAACATTTGTTTAGTGTTTTGTTGATCACACTTATACAGGATTAGTGACCTATTCATTAGCCAGATTGCTCCACTTTATTGCTCTGGTGGGTTTCCATTATCCTTTCTATTAGCCTTTGAGCTCAACTTTCCTTACATTATATATATCACCACTTTTTTTTCTTAACAAAAAACTGGCACAAACTTGTAGAACTCACCATTCATTTCCTAACACAATTCCATCTGAGCTCATCCTGTCTTTTCCTAGCACCATATATCCTGATGAACTCCCCCCCAGATTTTTTCTACCAAGTCTGCTGTGGCAGCCCTGACTGCATGGACTGAAAACGCTCTGGGCTACAGGTTTCTAACATGTGACAATATGGTCATGAACAAAGGAGACTGATGATGAAGTGAAGGAAACTTCCCCTCCCTCTTATCTTTAAGAATGGTGCTTTTCAGGACTCCAAACAATTCTGGGTAGATTTTACGGGAAAGCTGACCCTGAAGCAATCAGGTTGTGCTTCTCTGGTACTTCAGACTGTGACTTTTATTATCAGCATTAGGTGAAGACCGAAATTATAATATAACATAGGTCGAAAAACCTAGGGCTCACAGTATTCACAGAGGGTGCACTGAGAGCCTTGACAATGTTGAGGTGCATTTCAATGGCTGGGTATGTTAATTTGCCAAATGTTGATGCATCTTTTCTTTTCTGACAGCTTAAATGTAGTTTACTACAGATGCTTCTTGCCTTAAAACAAGCCTATGAGATAGACATTGCCTCATGGACATAGGGATACCAAGAAGTCTATCACTTCTACCTATGTAAAAGACTACACTCACAATGCAAGAAAGGTTGCAGTCACTGATGACAGCTCTCGGCTACTGCAGGCAGCCACATCACATAATCTCCTGCAGAATTTGAAGATGTCTATACTAGTTTAATCCAAGAGGGACTTAATTATCTTTGCAGTAGCTCCTGTGGTGTTATGTTTAGGATTTGTGACCAAACCAGTACAACATAGGGATGGTTTTGTTATTGATCAGCAGTGCTCACAGGGTCAAGATCTTTCCTGCTTCTCACATCATCATGTGGAGGAGGAGGGTGAGATATTTGGAATGATGGCATTTGTCTTCCCAAGCAGTCTTTACACATGATGGAGTCATGCTTTCCTGGGGATAGCTGAAGACCTGCTTGCCCATGGGAAGTGGTGAATTCCTTACTTTGCTTTGCTCAAGCATGCAGCTTTTGCTTTATCTGATAAACTGTCTCTATCTCAATCCAAAAGATTTTGGACTTATCCAAATCTCTCCTTCATCCCAGTGAGGGGCTGTGAGCAAACAGCTGTGTGGAACTTAACAGCTTGCTTAGGAAGAATTTTTCTGTTCTCCCCCCAATACTCTTACCTAAAAGCTATGCCAGAATTACATTCTTCATTGAAAATGTTGCAGGGTGAACAGTACTTGCAGCATCCATTTATAGACCTGTTTTCCATTACTCTATTAAATCTTTTCCTGAAAAGTACATTTTCCTAGTACATTTTCCCCATCTGTTTAAATCAGGTCTCATCCCAAATAGCAGGTTGGTATCAGCTTTTGCTGTCTTTGTGCTCTGCCTATGTGCAATGTGTAACAGTGTTCTACTGCATGTGAACTTCATCTCTTTTCCTTTGGCAAAAGACAAGAAGTGGTTCCATGGGTATGTAACAATATCCCTGCTCTTCTGAGCAAGGCATTCCAGTGCTCTTAAGGCCATAAACCAGAAATCGGGTCAGCAAGGAAATTATGTTCACATTATCTAACAATTGATTAAATCACAGAATGGTTGAGATGGGAAGGGGCTTCCAGAGATCACCTAGTCTGACCCCCTTTATAGCCTTCTGGAAAGGTGTGAGTTAATAGTTTTAAAAAACCTTTTTCTTTAAAGAAACCCCCCATGTTTACAAACAATAATAATCTGCTTTAAGATTACAGAGGACTCACTAATAACAAAGCAACAAAACTTGAGGGTTTGCTGATGCATTTTTCCACTGTATCAGTATAATTGATATTGAATTTACATGTTTTTTTACAAGATCATAAGTAATTTGCAAGCATTAATATATCAGAAATGGAATCAAATTAGATATGAATCATGAGGAAGTAAGTGCTATAAATTTTCAAAGTAAATCACTAGAAGGTTCTCAAGAAAGTTGAAAAAGTTACGAAAGTTAAGCCAAGGCAGATTGAGTTGCTAGGCTAAAAAACCAAGCACACAATTTTCTTCATTGTACAATGTCATAGGTTGACTTGGGAAGAAGAGACTCAGAAAGAGGTTTTCTCTAAGAGAACTTCCTCTGTGGGGGTTGTGACACCTGCAACAGCCAATTAGAGAAAGTTAGTTTGCTCCATGAACACACATTTTGAAGGAGGTAATCCGGAACTGAGCCTCTTTGTCTTTCTGGCGGCTGAGCAGGTAACATCAACCCGAGCTTCCCCCTCCCCCATGCAGGGGGGGAGGCTTGGGAGGCCGCTTGGGCCCTGTTTGCCAACGAGGGGGACCCGATGGCCGGGGGGAGAAAGAGTTTTGTGATAAGACCTCCACGGCTTCTTCCTCCACCGGCCTGCGGCTCTGGCGTGGGAGGGCAGGCCAACTCTTGCTGCTGCCGGACAGGCTGGGCCTGCCTGGGTGGCCATGGGCAGTGTGGGGCTGCAGCCCAGCCCCACAAAGGCTGATTAACACCTCAGCTGCCCCCCCAGTGCGGCCTGAGCCTGGCCCAACTTTGGTAGTTGTGTTAAACTTTAACTCTTTAGTGTTCAGATAAGATTTGCAAAGCCTCCATCCTTTCCTTTGAATATGAAAGGAAATAAGAAGATTTCTGAAGTCAGTGACGTAAGAGCTAAGTTTTTAAAATGGAAGGAGAATGAGAAGATGCTGAAATGGCTGAAAATCTTTTTGTAAAATTGTAGGGATGAACTGATGTACTGAATATTCCTATAAACCATGGAGAAAGATATGGGGGGATGGAAATGTTCCATTTAATAGATGATTTGACTAAAGAGCACCTGTGTTGAGAATTTCTGCCCTGAGAAAAGAAGGGGATTTCAGTTTCCTGAAGATGAAGCCTGAGCAGAGAGAAAGGAGACAGAGAGAACCTTTGCTGTGGAACATTTCATTCTTAAAAGTAATACCCCATGAGACAGACATGGCCCACATCTACAGCTTTGGGAAGGCTGTGGAGTTGGGAGGAGCGTCATGGTTGCAGGTTCCTGGGCGGATGCAAATCGTGAAAGATAAAACCACAAGAGAACTCTCTTCTTCTTTCTTGTGGGAAAAATCCCTACAGCTTCAACAAGAAGAGACTTCTCTCTCCAGAAGTGAACTGAGAAAGACTAAATTGGGGACTGACCAAAGTATTTGTTATATGTTTGTTTTGTTGCTATGAAGATTGGGAGACGGAGGGAAGGAGTGATCTGAAAAAAATCTTATTCTGAACTTTTTTTTCCTTTCTCTTTGTTTGTGTAGTTAATAAATTTTCTTTTATACTCTCTCAAGTTTCAGACCTGCCTTGCTCTTTTGCTCCTGGTTCTGTCTCACAACAGGAAAAATAAGTTTATTTAAATTGGCAGCTCAAAACGTAAACATACAACTAAATGAAAGATATAACTAGAGATATAATCATCACTATGTCCATTTCCTCCTACAAACCTGAACTATTTCAGTCACACATTATATTTGTCACAAGTGCTCCATATAAAAAAACTCTCAGAAGACAGAATCAGCATAAATACTGTATGTAGTAAAAGACAAAATTAGCACATGCATTCAAAAAACACACAGCTTATTTGGCAACTGAAGCTGAATTACTACTGTGATAATGAAAGCAAAAAGAAAAGCATTGACTACATATTGGTCCCTTGTAACGCATATTTACTCATGTTTTGCAGATGGCAAGAGCTAAACTTGACATTGAGTCAGAGAAGAAACAGACCCTGAATTTTACAAAGATCTGCAGCTTGTTCAGACTGGCTACCTGTGGAAAGTGAACCCACTCATAATCCACCACAAAAGTATTGAATTTGTCTAGGAAACAAAACTAGCTGCCAGGAAGAGAAGGAAGTGTTTCCAGATGCTATTATTTTTCCTGTTTACTGAGGGGTTTTGTTTTGTTTTGTTTTGTTTTGTTTTGTTTTGTGTGGGGTTGGATTTTTTCTATTGTTTTGTTCCATCCCCTGATAGACAAAAATATGACAAAAAATAAACATATTGTGAATCACAAAATTTTCTTGTCTCAGTATTTCTGTCAAAAATTTCTGAAAATCTTAGACCTGTAATTTTACAAGGACCTTATACCCAATCATAAGATTGTTGCATCATTTTGCAACTAAATGAAATCCCCAAATTTCAAGAAATGCACATAAACCAGAAACAGCACACCTCTTAACAAATATTAGTAGAAAATAACTGGAAGATCTCAGTATTATCAAGCCTAAGCCCTGAAAGCTCTGCAACTGGGCACTTTTCTATTCAGCTTGGACAGCATATTGGATATACTAGAGTAAAAAAGTTATTCCTTACCCATTTCCTATAAATGACAGAAGAAATAAAAATCTGAAGAATGCACATGTGCTGTAACTTTCAATGTCTTTACCTCAGACATTTTCATCCTCTCTATAGCTGGAGTGCTCTTCCATGGCAATAGAAAACAAAGCTGATTCTTCAAAGGTTGTTAGAAATACCTACTTTATTCAGCAACAGCTAGTTTAAATCAACTGTTCCAGTCTTTGAAAGGGTGCCTGTCATCCTTACATCACCACATCATGACAGTGGTCAAATACTGGTGCAGGTTCTCCAGAGGGATCTCGGGATGACCATCCTTGGAGGTATTCTGGGCTCAGACACAGTCCTCAGCCACTGTGATTCTACCATCCCCGAGCACCAGGTCAGACTACTAGAGCTCAAGAGGCTGTGTAAATCAGGAGTTTGTTTTTAATTCCTGAGCCTTATGCAATCCTTTAAACATTACTAATACAATTTTGTTTCAGGAAAAAGTATCTTTGATTTGACACAAGATACTTGAATTCATTCTCTTTTTCAAAATGCTTTAACTGAACAGATGAACTTTTGACCAGTAAATGTTATTATAACGTTTTATGTCATATCCAGCAAATAACTGGTTTTAGATATATGAATACATGTCTAGTGATAGCATTTTAAACATTTATTTTTCATGGAAATAATAGCTACAAATCCGTTTGTGCTTTTACATTGCCAAGAGAAAACTTTTGTATCATAGTTATAGGTTTTTATATTTACTGTATTCTTTCATCACATTTTCTAACACTGCCAGCAGCTTTTAGTTTATTAACTTTATATTTGCCTGCTTGGTTGAAAATTAAGGTTTTCCTTCCTTTTCATTTTGCTTTGCTTTCTCTTTAATAATTTATATAAATAAATATATATATACTCAAATACTTCCATAAAGGCACTTGTATAACTTAAACAACAGCCCCAAGTCATAAGGAAGATGTGGCTTCCCTAATCTACATTTAGTGTAATCGTGTAAACTTCCACTTGACCAAAAGTTGAACAAAATATAGTATTTGTGATAAAGGAATACACATAAGTAACCGTCCTGAGATATTGATTTAGATAGAATAATTTCTTCCTAGTAAACCCCTTACTTTTCAGCAAAATATTAAAAAAGAAAGCCATCTGAATTCCATCAGGAAGCTGGCTTATATAGACACACTTCTATGGTAAAGAATCCATGTAGCATTTTTATTTCAGTTTAAAGACTGTTGAAAAAATCTTGAGTTAAAAATGCAACAAATTACCTTAGACCTGATTTACTGAACCTGCATTGCACACACAGACAGCTCTTAGAAACTTTGCAGTCTCCACGGACTGTCATTTAGAGTAATAATTTTCATAAGTATAGTACTCTGCATGTGAAGAGGAGGGTGGGAAAAGAAAAACAGCTGGAGGAGGGGTGGAGGGGAGTGTTGGGGGACGCAGAGACTTACAGCTGGGACAAAATACCTAGCCATAATTAATTACAAACAAGTAGTAATTTTGAATGCCGAGGGCAAACCAGGAGGGAAACATGAATGGTAACTAAGATAAACCCACACCTAGTCCATGACATTAAAACAATTTCTAGAATTTAAGCTTCTTCTACAAGCCTAACTACAGATTAAAAAAAAGGAAGAGCAGTATTCCTTTTCTCTAGGTGTTAGAACTATTGCCTTTTTTTGCTCAATTTCCAGACTTTATGAAAGGTTACTTGATTGCTTTGTGTTTTTCAGACAGTGTAAGTCATCTTCCTCTTTAGAGTAATATAATGCATTATGTATATAAGAATCATTCCCAGGCAAACATAATGCTACAGGTGAGGTTCAAATGCTGAGGTTTTGCAACTACCTCAGTGATGAACTGACAGAACATTTTGATCAATTGCTCTGAAGACAATATTCCCATCAAGTCTGGGATCTGATACAAAAGAAGTATGTTAAGGGCTTCTTTGCCAAGACCTCCAACTCTCCCCAAATATGATTATTTCCATTCTTCCCCTTGTATTTGTATATCTATATATATCTCCTGGTATATCAAAGAGCAAAGAGTAAAAACAGATATATCATTTGTTTACACTGGAGGCTTAACACTTTCAGCTTAATGGATTCCCTTGTGATTGTTTCAGCTATAAATATGACTGCTAATGGTAATAACAGCTAATCATGTGCTGCAGTCTTCATCTACCCTATAACACAGGTTGTCATATATTTCAGATGTCTTTACATCTGACTGCACTGATTCAGACATAAAAAAGTCAGGGGAGTCCAACAACTTAAGAAGAAAAGTACCCTCTTCAAGTGATACGTTGACTGGCGCTGTGCCCGAGACAGAGACACAGCACTCTATGATCCATGTGACAAAAAGCCTTTATCGTCTCCTGACTTCACCTTCTATACCCCTTTTAATGTTCCCGGGTAAGCGCCTGTGATTGGTTCCAAGTTCAGGCTGCTCAGCCCTCTGACCTATAGCTCTCTGCAGCTTGGGCTGGAATTTATTGGGTCACATCCTTGTCTGTCTCCAATTCTGTCCTATCTCTGTTCTCTGGGGGCCTGTCTTATCAGACCAGGCCGCTTCTCTTATCAGTGGTCAGATCAACTGCCCAGTACAAGCCAGCTTGCACTGTGACAATTCCCTGTTTCTTTTTTATTAATTTGAAGAAAAATTTGAAACACAAACATGCAGCTTGTTCTCTGTTATCTTACCTGCAAGGGCCCTTTGGCATGCAAGATGACATTGACAGCAGAAATTCAATTGGAATGGGGTTTTTTTACAGAGTTTAATAAATTTGGCTTTTTTGAATGGTGATGAGTTCCACATACCAGAAGCTGCAGTGCTTATGTTCAGGAGTGGTCAGGTGAATTTAGCACTTTTTGGATTCACATATAACAATTTAACTGCTTAACATAAAAATATAAGTTAACTCTATAACCAAAAAACTCTAAACTTCTTTTAAAATTATAACTTAATATAACATTCAGTTTTAGAACTGTGCAAAATTCTAACATAACAAAACAATTTGCAAACAGTGAAGTATTTTGTAAACAAACAACTCTGTTATTTCAGTCTCTTATAACTTTGTGAAGTAGGTACAATTTCTGTCATGTACTTTCTCAACCAATGATATATGAGCTCTTAAGGTCTAATAGATTAACTGGGATTTTCATTCGGATACTTTGCCTGCTTAACAGGCTGGCTGGGTTTCAAATTGTATCTTTTAGAAAAGTTGCAATATTTACTGCCACAATTCCTTAAAATTTAAATTTTTGTTATTGAATTTTATAAGCTCAGTATTCCAAATTGTTGATGTGCTTTATGTATCATTGGAGTTGTGGTGTTTTTATTTAGAAAACTGTTAACATAATTTCTAGCTTGACATGTTACAGGCTCAATGCTTAATAACTACAGTGTTACAATTCAACATTAAACAAGGACTACTTAGTTCCAAATCATTAGCATTTTTTTAAAAACAAGAAACCATTTAACTTAGAACCATTTCAAATAAAAACATATGTATTTCCTTTATTCCTTTCTCCCCTTTCTTTGTTTTATTTAAAAAACAATACACTATTTAACTTAAAACTGTTTCAATTAAAAATACACGTTTCTATCTTTTCTCTTTTTTGTTTTTTGTTTTTTTGTTTTTAGAATTTAGAACAAGAAACAAAACATACACCTTACACCTTTAAATTACTTTTATGTGGTGAGAATTATAATTACTGATATGTTGCAATCCAATTTTAGTGTTTAATATTGTTGAGTTTTCCTTTAAAGGATAACTTAGGAGAATTTTCTCCGCATAAAATTCTTCATGTTTATCTCAAAGGAAAAGGTTTTAGCTTTTCCGAAGCTAAATTAGATAGTCAAAATAATTTCTTTTCATTTTAAACTCAGAAATATCTGGATTTTATAATTTTTTCTACTTGTCAGTCAAATTCCAATTTGGCCACAATTGAAATAGACTGAGAAGGCTTTGATGATAAACATTTCTTTTTGCTTAGTTAAAATCTCAACATGGCCAGAGTTGAAACTTTAGACTAGGCAAAATTTTCTATAATATTTTAAAACAAACCTTTAATAAATTTTAAACATTGTAAACTGAAGTGACAAGAGCTAGGTACTTTAGAAATCTTTGCAACTGTGATTTGTCAATGAAATATCTTCTACTAAACTAATCCATAGAGATTTGTTTTGTTGAACTTATATTAGAGTAAGCAAGATTTTAAAAATTCTCAGGATAGCTGATTGAGTATGATGCTATTGCAACGTATATGAATAAAGTTGGCAAACATTCTACTGTAATCTTCAATGCACACTTAAAAATTTGTAGACTATATTTGCAACTCTGACAAAATACTCCTTTAGCAACCTGTAAGAAAACAGGTTAACAAGGCAAATATTAACTTAGCAAAACTTGCAAGATACGCAGGCTTTGTCAAAGTCAAGTTGGAGGTTGATGAAGCAGCTGTTGAGCTCTGCTGAAGGTGAACATTGCTGTTTGCATTGCCTCAGTTGTTGTGGTTAAGTTTTCTAATCTTCATTTTTACTGTTCTGGTTTTTCCACCTTGAATACAAGGTGAACTGACGTTACCTTGTCCTCGAGCCATTTTCTGTAAGGCAGGATTTTTGGAACAGTTCGCTTTCACGTGGCTTTGCTGTCTCCGATTGAAGCGATGTGCTCTCAGCCTTACTGCAGCTGCAATAGAAGTAACTAGCATGTCCATGTTATGTGATGCAGTTCCAATCTTAGCACATGCATTAATCATTTCTTCTAAGGATGGATTTTCTTTGGGCAATGCATTTATGAGTTTTCTACAGTCCTCATTTGCATTATCTTGTGCTAATCGTAACAATACTTGATTTTTTGCATCATTATTATCTATTTGTTTTTCTATGGTATCTTGCAATCGTTCTATGAACTGTACATACAGTTCATTTGGGTTTTGTTTTATGTTTCTATATCCTTGGGTTGGAACAGACATGTTTTTAACCTTATTTAGGGCTCTCATCCCCAATTCTTTTGCTTGGTTTAATATTACAGAATTTAAGTGTGCTTGGGTTTGAGGATCCTCCATGGGATGTCCCCCATTAGTTGGGGGACACCCACCCCAAAGCATGGATCTTGCTGTGATAATGTCGAGTTTTGTAACTCTTGCTCCTCTGCATATATTCTCCAGGTTGATTCAAATATCATGTATTGTAGTGGAGTACAGAGCAATTTTGCAATTTGCTTTATATCATAAGGGGTTAGTTCACTAGAAGTTATAAATTGAAGCAATTCTGCAACAGCTGGGGATCCAAACACATGTTTAGTAGCCATTTGGCTAAAAGGATTTGCCAATTAAAGGGTACATATTGGTTAGGTGTTGTCCCATTACTAACTGGGAAAGCTTCAACTGTTTCCTCTCCTTGTTGCCAGTTTCCTGGTGCTGGTGAATACCTTGGCACAGAAATGCAGCTATTTCTATATCCCCACACCTTATTGCCTTTTGTTTTACCTCTGACCAGAAGGTTACTGGGTCTTTAACTGGGACAGCTTCTGTTTGGAGCATCAGTGGGTCTGGAGCTGCTGTTTGGAGCCTATTAGCTGGAGGGCTTGTATTCCATTCCTGGGTGTCTTGGCTGTTCCTCTGTACAGTGACTTCTTGGAGCTGTTCCATGCTTGGTTTCTGATGTGAAGGAGCTGTGGGTGCTGTGGTCACAGCATTAGGGCTGAAGCTCGATTCTGGAGCTGTTCTTGGGATTTTGGCATTGCTATGTCTCAGTCCCAAGGCACTTCAGGGTTTGTCGTGTGTCATTTCTGGTGTGATGTCATCACGGCGCGCCTGTTCTTGGGGGTTGGACTGAGACTGTGGGAACCACCCACCAAGGCTGGGTCGAAGGAGGCAGAACCTCCCACCAAGGCATGGTTGGAGCTGGAGGCACGTTGCACCAGGCCTTGGCTAGGGGTGGAGCTGCACCCCAGGAACCAGACTGAGTTTGTCTTCTCCCGCCCGTGACCACGTGGTCGCTGCCATATTGGGATTGTTCCGGGACCTCTCCCTTGACCATGAGGTCGCGACCATCTTGGGGATTTTCTTCGGGTTTCTCCACAGCGGTTTGAGCTGGATTAGGGGTCTCTGAGCCAGCTACCGAGGATTTGCTGGTCAGTGAAGTCTCTCTGCATGGAGTAAGTACATCTTCTTCCATGCTGTTGCTAAATAAATCAGCTTTTATCTCTTTTATCAACTTTAAGATAATTTTCCAAGGTTTTAAAGCTTTAATTGCATTTTTGTCATTTTTTAAAGCAGCATTTAGCATTTCTTCTCCAATTTTAGTCCAATAGTCTATATCTAGTGCAGTTTCTGCAGTCAACTCTACTCCCTTTTCTTTTGTCCATAGTATTAAATCAAAGAGTGATTCTTTTTCATATTCTATTTCCCATTCCTCCAAAAACTCTATCCATCCCTCTACCGCCGGGTGTTTGTCTGCAGAAAAGATGCTTCCCATGATTTTCTTTAGCTCTTCGGCTAAAGTTTCTTCGTGTTTCTCAGACGTCCCTGGCTCCAAGCAGAACTTTCCGCCTCTATTTTGGGCAGCTTCTTGTCTCTTTGGACGACCTGGCCCCAGGCCAGAAATTACCTGCCTCTCGGGTGTCTCCCATCTCTTTGGACGACCCTGACTCTTGACCAGTACTCCCCATCTCTCTCTGGACGGCTCTGTCTCCCCTGCTCACTGCGGTATGGCTATGTCAGATCACGTCACAGCTCACCAGGTGATGTGTTGACTGGCGCTGTGCCCGAGACAGAGACACAGCACTCTATGATCCATGTGACAAAAAGCCTTTATCGTCTCCTGACTTCACCTTCTATACCCCTTTTAATGTTCCCGGGTAAGCGCCTGTGATTGGTTCCAAGTTCAGGCTGCTCAGCCCTCTGACCTATAGCTCTCTGCAGCTTGGGCTGGAATTTATTGGGTCACATCCTTGTCTGTCTCCAATTCTGTCCTATCTCTGTTCTCTGGGGGCCTGTCTTATCAGACCAGGCCACTTCTCTTATCAGTGGTCAGATCAACTGCCCAGTACAAGCCAGCTTGCACTGCGACATTCAAGACTTAAGCAGCATCAGGTATGGAGTGAAATACATTGGGCTGGTCAGCACTGGGGTGATTTAATCTTCATAGCATGGCACTCAGGGCAGAGTTATTAGTCGTTAAGCTAGCCCATAAATAAAAGGTGGAGGAGGAGAAAATGATTGGCAGCTGAAAGTTCTGCAGTACACAATGCTCAGTGTACTCTGCCCTTACCTGACAAGCTGTGACAGTAAGGTCATTTGCTTTAAAGCTAGGACTACAAGCTTTTCATTCAAATTAAATTTCTTTCTGTGCAAAATTTAGGAGACATTTTTGTTTTTGCTCACTTGATTTGTTACTTACACTAATCATGAACTTTGATAACAAAGAGTATACAAATGTGCTGGGAATTATATTCTGATCATCTGCATGGTAGAATTAAAAAACATATATCCTTTTTACCTGCTAATTCATAACCCTCTCAGAAATTTCTTAGAATATCCTAAGAAAGATAGGGCACTTTTAATAACAGGAAGGATATGCCAGAGAATAATAATTACAAATACCTAATTCTGATATATTTTTTTTCAGTGCCGCTGTTGAACGATTCTCTAACTTAAAAAGACCTGGATCAGACCATCTGTCTGTGACTAGCTGGAACTGAAGACAAGAAAACCTGACCAGCAACACTCAGAAGCGAGGTTGGCAGCAGGATGAACACTCACATTTTGTCTCACAATGATTTACAGAGCAAATTAATAATCAAGGATAATGTCTTTTCATCACTCTCCCCTTTAAATTCATTCATTACTGCTAGCACTGAGAAATGAATGAGCTTGAAGTCAAATAGGAATCATCTTCATCCTTAAGAGGCTGTTAGAACTTGACCATTTCCACATTTACAGCAAGGTAGAAGACTCTGCTCATGATGCATGAGTCAGTACTGAATCCTCTTTCCTCATTCTTAGTTTTGTATTGATTGCAGGAAGAAAAATCATGGTAACTGCACAATAAGTACACAGGACTGAACAAATAGCACTGAGTAAGAAAGGGGTATTTTAACAAAGAAAAGGCAGGTTGCCAAAGAGTTATTTCATGTTGTATCAATGCACATATTTTCCTGTTTTTTCAGATTTGGACAATGTTAAGACTTTGGTCCTCACATGTTGGAATGGGCCTGGGTGGGATGGATAGGGGAGTGGCTTCACCTGCATATGAAGAGAAAACCACCCTCTGACCCTGGGAAACACCTTGCCAGAGAGAGAACATCCTCTGTTAGAGTGAGAGAATAGAAAAGTTGCCTCATGGGAGCTAATATGTTAATCAGTTGGTTACAAAAAAGGTTATGTTCTTAGTTTTGATACATGGTTGGCTGACTGCCCTTTTCATATATGATTCTGTTTCTTATCCTCATTATTGATTGGACCCTGCACCCTCTATCTCACCCTATATGTATGACTTCCTGGTTCCAGGGTCCTCGAGAAATGATCCCTTGTACTGTGCATGGGTTTTTAGTTTTTTATTTTAACCATTATTAAATTCCTTTGTTTCCTGGATTAGTCTTGTTGTTCCCATCCTTCTGCTTTTGCCATGCACCTCCCCAGCTGGACCGATCTTGGTGTCGCTGCCCTGCCAGTGGTGACACTCGTATGTCTGGTCACTGCCATGAGCCAGAAGTCTTAAGAAAATCTTTTCCTTACTCCCAGTGAGTAGGATAATAGCTAAAGTCCAAGTAGGATCAGCTTGCTATAAACAAGGCCTGAATCAAATCCCAAAAGTGAATAACACAGAAGAGAAAAGAGAGAAAACACAAGTAAAATTTGAAAGCTTCATGATTCTTTGAACCTTGAAATTTCTAAACCCCTCAATCTGTGTCAGTTCAGGCTAGAAATCTGTCAGTTCCTGTGAGCTACAAACTATGACTGTTTTTAGAACTTGCATGGAACATCTCTAAAAGAGAAAGAGCAATCTATGTGATCCTAGATTTGTCTGTATCCTGTCTGAATTCAAATGAGTTGTCAGCTCATTAGAAGTACAACACAAGCATTAGAGGCAATTCTGGACAGCAAAGTCCTTCCCAGTCTACAAAAAAGCAATAGCCTGAAAACTTACTGTGCAAGAGATGCTATGCTCTTCATTGTTTCTTGGATTAAATTTTAAATCACTTAAATCAGTCTTATATACACATTTATGGTAGTGAATGCACAGCACTTAGGAAGAAAACAGTTCTTTTGTGTCTGTAGACAGCCTTGCTTAATAAAATCCTGGATTTTGGCCAGAGTCCTCTGGTGGTACTAAGGCACAAGTAAAGGAGAGTTTGAAAGGCTCTACTCAGTACAGTTGTAGCATGATCAAGTGTTCCACTTCAAAATTTCCATCTCTCAAACTTTTAATCTGTCAGTATCAGTATGAAAATCATTCAGCCTTTTCTTGTGAAAAAAAAAGAGGACTGCATAATGGACAAACACAAGGCATATATAGTTTTTATAAATAAAAACATACAACAGGTTATAAAAATAAGAAGATGGAATTAATTTACGGAGGATTTCACATTTTTCAGCATGCGAACTCTGTTTCAATATTGCACACCAGTTACATCTGATGAGCCCAGCTGAGAAACACAGGACAGACAGCAGCCTATTTAATACCTAGTCACTTGACCATTTTCCCTACTGGAGTAGTTTTAATGGCCAAATTGTAACTAGAAGGAATGAACTTCATGGCTTCTGGCTATCTGCTTGTCAGTTGGTGAAAGTTTCAGCTCAAATCTATCACTCCTATGAGAAAGAAGTACTACCAGCTGTATTAAATCTAATATTTCCTAAGATTTGAATGCTTGACTTTCTGTCTTTAGTGTTCCTCTTCATGTAAATTTTTATTCTGTGCCATTTCATATTGTCAAAATGCTAAATTTTGACTGACTGGAAATATATAACATTAGGTAACAACATCAATGTACAAAGGAACTCTGCGAGGTAACCTTAAAAGACCTAAAAAAGCCTGTCTGGATCTGTAAGAGTACAAGAAAAACAACCATCTGAAGTAGTGCAATTTGTCAGCTAAGTTTCCTTGCCTTCATCAACAAAATGAATTAATTCCTTAAGCATAACTAAAAAATAAGTTTTGATATTTCAGCTTTTATGTGACCAGGAGATGCAATTACTGCATACAATTACTAATAGTGTTTTATTGTCTATCATTTCAAAGTTAGCCTTTAAGTAAGTTCTGCAAAAATGTTGAATAAAAGTTTTCAAAGTGGTGTGGCCTAATTCTACAAAGTTTCCTAAATTTCTAGGAAAATGTGATTAATCATCTGATAGAGACGTGAAGTAAAACAGCAGCACATATAAAATTTTATTAGATAATTTTCTGTTTTGTTTTTTGTGGTATATATATATATCTCTATATATATATATTTATCTATTTATTTATTTAATTTCTGGTTTCCTGTAATACAAACCAGGGTGTTTACTTATAAAATACAGGCCTCTGTATTTTAGCAAGAATATCTGTTTTGAAAGTTAATGTTTAAATATGAGGTTACCATATATAAATACTTCATTTTTCATGCAGCCAATCTGTCCAGTTTTATTAGAAATATTTTGCTCATATATATATATATATGTGTATGTATATGCATATATATATATATATATATATGATGTTTCTAGTCATGCGTGTTCCTCAATATTACTTTTATAGTCCTTCAAGTTCTTTTAGGTATATTCAAATTTGATCCCTTTTACCTGTTTAAGATTTGTCTACATACTGCTAGAAATAGTAATTAAAATGAAACAAAATGTAGCCACATAGAGCCAATGATAAGTTCTCGGTTTGGTTTTGGTTTTTGTTTTCCATAGAGAACTTGTAGCCTAGACACTTCTGATCATGTAACACCCCCATGGAAACTCCAGTTGCTGCCTAGATGGGAACATAATGGGGGAAAAAAAAAAGACATTGTTAGCAGCTTCTAACAAATGACATGAGAAGCCAGTGTTTTCTAACTATTCAACTCTCTGCATCAGCAGCTCTGTTACTGAGAGCACACAAGGTTAAAGGACAGATGGATTTTCAAAAGTGCCTAAGGGAGTCAGGAACTGAAATATCTATGGTTTCAATGGTAATTATTGCATACTAAACTTAAGCCTTGATGTCTACCTATAGCTCCAGGAGCCTTTAATATCCTGTTAAATCTGGCTACAAATGACCTACCTGTCATTTCAACAGCTTCAGGCTGTGCATTCACCCATATTCCTGTCACTCATGTCATTGTGAGCTCTGTTTAGCCAACTTTTCCCATGACCAAAACTTTCGTTTGAAACTCCCTTTGTAGGAGAAGAGTTGTGAGGGTAAGAGGGATGCATCCTGCAGAGTGTTCTGTAAAATACCTCACAAAAATAATGCAATTTGACAGGCTCTGGAGAAAGAAACTTTAATATCCCAACTGTGAGGTTACAAATGAAGTTCCTTCCACTGATTTTCACATTTGTCCAAAGCATTTTTATCTGCAAATTCTGCTTAAACCCTTTTGATCATCTTTTGGGTCACCAAATAGTTCTTGAAAGATTAGCAACCACATCAGTAGTAAGAAGTAAAGTCCATGACTGACTTTGTAACCTGAAGTGTATTCACATCAGGAAGTGCTAAATGAAAATGCTTCTTATGTCACCTTTTCTGAGTAAAACCTTGAACAGCATCATATTATAAGTCTTCTAACTTATTGGGACTTCTCTGTAATAAAAAGCAAGGAGCCTGTGGTGTAGAAACTTTGGCAATTGGAGTCTTAACTGACTCTAGGCTCAAATGAGAGTAGGAATCAAAATTTCTTTGCAGAGCTTTACATTTGTTACTTAATTCATACAGTGTGCCTATCTCTACAATGCCAGTCATTTTTTAAAGGAACTGCCTCGATTGTAATAATAATGTTTTTCTTCCAATTAATTATATTTTTCAAAAAGTCTTACATTTTATCTAAAATTAATAATTTAATTAGAATTTTATTTAACAGCAACCCAGAGAACTTCTTGCTACTCGTAAGAACTACCTTTATTCTCTCAAGATTGAGGCAATCTGGTTTTAAATATCAATCGCACACACTTTAAAAAATCATCTTTATTAGCAAGCAAATCTAACTTTTCTTATACAATCTGATCCATTTAACTCTGAATTAATTTCATTTTGGACACAAATCATAGATAATTTGGGACTAAGGATCATTTTGGCAGGATTACTCTGGGTGAAGCTCTTCCATCTGTGTTTTTGGGTTTTTATCATGACAAAAATGACTACTTAATTTACATTGCAACAGTGTGAGTTCTCTAAAGAATCAGGTTCTATTTTAGACTATGTGTGCAAATACATATAAATCTGAATTCCATATCTCATATTCCCTGCCAATATCTACCATTTGGCTTATTTACCATCCAGGCATGATAATCAACACATTAGGCTAAATACAACATATCAGCACATGTGTTAAATACCACGATTTTATTCCGATAGATAAGATGTAATATGAAATTTTAAAAATCAGTAATAGAAAAACCAGACACATGTAAGGTTTACCAAGCCTATGGTATACACTAATCCCTGGGAAAAGTTACATTGTAAGTAAGTCTATAATTAACACAGCTGGTTCTGTACTTATATAGAATTACTCACATCCATGGTAAAAAAAAAAAAAAAGCAAAAAACACACACAAAATTTTGGAAAAAAAGCATTTCAGGCAGCATACAGAGCTTTAATTAGTCTAATGCTCCTACTACCATGATACAATTCTTGACTGATCCCTGATTATTCTTTATTCTGGAGGACTTCTGCATTATTCAGTATCGTTTGCAGACAATACTCACTTAGTATAACATTTCCCACTCTCCAAATTTAATCTCATGCTTCAATATGTGGATCCCATTTCATATCTAACGTATTATTTTAAATCTTTCTATAAAGACCACATTTTTGATTGGATTTTTTATCATGCTTATTAGTACAGCAGATGATTGCTTCATAAATCTACCTATCTTTGCAATGAGGGCATATCTGGCATAATTTGAATTCTACAGATTGGATGTTGAGGCTGAAAGATTTTAATGTTAAAATCACTCCTACTTAGTGCTCCATCTGAGATGCCTACATAGTTTCTTGTTTGGTTTTTTTGTTTGTTTGTTTGTTTGGGGGTTTTTTTTTGTTTCTTTGGTTTTTTTTTTTTTTTTTGCTTTGAATGACTGCATCAGATGCATTCAGAGACTGATCCCTTATTCTGTTTGAAGCTGTGAATGTTTTGTATTTTCACTAGATACCCAGAAAATTAGGATCAGACTAATGACTGTTCTGTGAAGAAATGGTTTATGAAACTGAGGAAGCATCATGAAGGAATGTGGTTCCAGAGGCAGGGTTAGAATCCCGTTCCCCAGGGAAGCATTCTCCTGCCTTTGCTATGAAGTCATTCCTCAAACTGTAACACAATTCCTAACTTCTACAATAAAAATAGTAGACAATATTCTATATACACTACATCATCCTGATTCAGCCTGACCCATTCTTCAGTGGCTTCCCAATTTTCTTTAAAAATCTCTCTCCTGAATCTTGCTCTTCTCCACCTTTCATTCTCACAATTTCTACAGTCTTCTTTTCCCATTTTACTTCCTTACCTTTTCTTATATAGCTTTTGCTCTGGCTACTGCCTTCTCCCCACTGTGTATTACCTCTGCAACCACCTAAAAAACCCCAAAACAATTTTTCCAACACTGGCTGGGCAGGAGCAGAACATTATTGTGGGCATACCAGAAGCAAATGCTGTGGTCCCAGCTGTGGACAAGATATGCAATTACCGCAAAAGTTCCAGCTGAACTCTCAGCCACAGTTTGGCATTTATTCATCCCTTCTCATTTGGGTGATTGTAAATCCTTCTAAAATAAGTTGTGCTGGTGAGCTATGGTGGCAAGCTGTGGCAAGCTGCTTTGTTAATATATGAACTGGGACTTGTTTGCTCATCATAAACTCTTGCATATTCCGTGGTCCAACCCAGGAGCTGTTTTGTTCCTGCACCAGAATTTGGCACAGATGTGTTGAAGGCCCTCGTTGAATTCTGCCCTGATGATTCAAGTGATTCAAGTCATCAAGGTCTCCTGTCCTCTGGAGCTCCCTTGATTTTTATGTATTGATTTAGGTAAAATTCCTAACCAGAACTTCTCAAGATAACTCCCAAACCCAAAGGATATGTCTATAGAGAAGACTAGATTCTGCCAAAGCCAAACTGAAAAAATGAATCTTGGACAAAATGCCCTTAAAGATTGTAATATAGCTGTCATTTCTTCCTGTGATTTACACACACCACAGATTAAAATATATTATCCAGTGCTACAATTGCTTTTCATAAAACATTCTTGCAATAAATAGTAGTTGTCCTGAAAAAATTCTGATACTTATCTAAAGAAATATTGTATAAATGTATTATTTTATGAAATTCTGAGTAAACAGTTGTAGATCTTTTATCGTAATAAGCCTATTTTAGATCTAAATCTAATAATCATATGAATCTGTTTGTTAGTAGAATCCACATCATCTCAGTGTATATAGGGAGTGCAGAGGTTACAGAAAGATTATTGAGTGAATGCTGCTTATCAAATTATCATCTGTGACTCTTGGGGAATCTTCAAGAAGAGATCATAATCCACTGCCAGTTTCCCCATACATTTCCCTGGGTGTAAAAGAAAACAGTCAACATATGGAACAAAACCCTATTACTCATGGATATGCATCCAGTGCCTCAGGCAATGAAAAGTCTAAGTGCTCCTAATTCTACCATTATTGTAATTAATATCACAATATCTTCCTTTTATTGCTACCATTCTGACACAGAACCAAACCTACATCCCTCCTGCCACACTGCTCTAGTGCCTATGATTGAGTTGGAGTCATCTGACTTCAAATTCTTCATTCTCTCTATATAATTCTATTTCTGAAGTTTGGCAGCATGTGTGATTATCCTGTCTTGAAAATTGACTCTTCTATATCTGTGGTGTCCTGTGGTTCATCCCATATCATAGCTAACAGCACACTATCCTAACAATGTCAAAACTTAGGGTGGCAATGTCTGTGGCAATATTTGATTTTCCACATCCTAAACGATAATTTTTGCAGGGCCTGGAAGGTTTCCTTTATTACTCTATTTTTGTATTTTTCATACTTCATTCTTGCAGATCACACCAAACAGGGTCCTGCTGCTATCCAGAGAGATCTTCATAAGCCGGAGAAGTGGGTTCACAGAAATATAATGAAGTTCAACAGTGAAGCATGTAAAGTCTTGCACCTGGGGGAAGCAACCTCATGCACCAGTATATGCTGGGAGCCACCCAGCTGGGAAGTGACTTGGCAGAAAAACCCTGAGGGTTCCAGTAGATGCCAAGTCGAATGTGAGCCAGCAATGTGCACTTAAGGCCAAGCAGGCTAATGGTATCCTGGGGTGCATTAGGCCAAGTTTTGCCAGCAGGTTGAGGGAGGCCATCCTTCTCCCCTGCTCAGCACTAGTGAGGCCACATTTGGAGTGTTGGGTCCAGTTCTGTGGCCCCAGTGCAAGAGAGAGATGGAATTACTGGATGGAGTCCAATGAAGGGCCAGTAAGACGATAGAGGGACTGGACTAGATATCTATGAAAAGAAGCTGAGGCAGCTGGGACTGTTCTGCCTGGAGAAGGTTGAGAGGGATGTCATCAATGTCTATACTATCTAATGGAAGGGTGCAAAGCAGATGGAGTCAGATTCTTTCAAATGGTGCCCAGCCCCAGGACCAGAGACAATGTGCACAGGGAAGCTGCAGAGTCCATCCTTGGATTTATTAAAAAACTGTCCAAAGTACTGGACAACAGTTTATAGGTGACTGTGATGGGTTGACTTAGGAAGAAGAAACTCAGAGGGAAGTTCTCTCTAAGAGAGCTTCCTCTGTGGGGGTGGGGACAACTTCAACAACCAATGGGAGAAAGTTAGTTTGCTCCATGAACACACATTTTGAAGGAGGTAATCCAGAACTGAGGCTCTTTGTCTTTCTGGCAGCTGAGCAGGTAACACCAGCCCAAGTTCCCCCCTACCCGCCATGCAGGGGGGAGGCTCGGGAGGCCACTGGGCCCTGTTTGCAAATGAGGAGACCTGATGGCCGGGAGGAGGAGAGGCTCCTTGATGAGACCTTCACGGCTTCCTCCTCCACGGGCTGTGGCTCTGGGGTGGGGGGCCCGGTTCCCGCTGCTGTTGGAAGGGCCGGGCCTGCCCAGCCCCCACGCGGCCTGGGGGAGGCAGCCGGGCCCCGTTTGGGAGCAGGGGTGGCCATGGGCAGTGTGGGGCTGCAGCCCAGCCCCAGAAAGGCTGATTGACACCTCAGCCACCCCCCACAGCTCAGCCTGAGCCTGGCCCAACTCTTGTAGTTGTGTTAAACTTTACCTCTTTAGTGCTCAGGGAATAAGAAGATTTCTGAAGTCAGTGAAGCACAAGCTAAGTTTTTTTAGATGGAAGGAGAATGAGGAGATGCTGTAGATGGCTGAAAATCCTTTTGTAAGACTGTAGGGATGAACTGATGTACTGAATATTCCTATAAACCATGGAGAAAGACATGGGGGGATGGAGATGTTCCATTTGATGGATGATTTGACTAAAGAGCACCTGTGTTGAGAATCTTTGCCCTGAGGAAAGAAAGGAATTTCGGTTTTCTGAGGATGAAGCCTGAAGAGAGAGAAAAGAAATGAAGAGAACCTTTGCTGTGGAACATTTCATTCTTAAAAGTAATACCCCATGAGACAGACACGGCCCACATCTACAGCTTTGGGAAGGCTGTGGAGTTGGGAGGAGGGTCACGGTTGCAGGTTTCTGGGCGGATGCAAATCGTAAAAAATGAAACCACGAGAGGTCTGTTTTCTTCCTTCTTGTGGAAAAAATCCCTATAGCTTTCAACAAGAGGAGGCTTCTCTCTCTGGAAGTGAACTGAAAAAGACTAAATTGGGGACTGACCAAAGTATTTGTTGTATGTTTGTTTTGTTGTTATGAAAGTTGGGAGAGGGAAGGAAGAAGGAGTCTGAAAAAAAAATCTTATTCTGAATTTGTTTTTTTTTTCCCCCTCTTTGTTTGTGTAGTTAATAAATTTTTTTTATACTCTCTCAGGTTTTAGGCCTGCCTTGCTCTTTTGCTCCTGGTTCTGTCTCACAACAGAAAAATGAGTTGATTTAAATTGGCAAATCAAAACAAAGACATAATTTTGGTGCATTGTCCGGGAAACAAAATTAAACCAAAACAGTGACCCTGCTTGAACAGATGGGTTGAACTAGAAGAACTCAGGTCCCTTTCATCCCAACTATTCTGTGATTCTGCGGTTCTGTGATTCTTCCTATTTCTTTTCTTTTTTAGTCCCTGACATACCACTACCGTTCTGCAGCTCTACAATTTTTAATAGCAGTAGAATTTCTCAATTAACCTCAAGCAATTTATGAGCCAGTATTGATTCAATTACCCACAGGCTGCTATTAATGGGAGAAATGTTCATAAAAGTATGGTTTCAATATGTCACTGAATATTGCATAGCATGTAAAATATAATCCCGCCTGTCAAAAGAGACGAGACAAAAATGATTAAGGCTCACAAACCAAGTGTTCTAAGACCACAGAGAGGGTCTCACTTGAAATGATGATGAGCTGTTCATGTTTATGGGGAATATCACAGATGCAAGTTTATTTCTTTTTTCTGCCTTCATTAATTAAATTATTTCATGCAAAGCCTGGTAGCTTCCTCTGAAATAGAGTCTCATTCCATAATATGCATCAAGTCTAGTTCTTAAGATATTTTTCTCGTGAAAGACAGATAATAAGAGTTGGAGGTACTAGATGAGTGATTTTAATACGTATCCATCACATTCAAATGCAGCAGCAACACTCTAAAAAGGAGAAATTCTGGGAAAACCCATGAAGTTGCAGGGATAATGTGGAGACCTGGAAAGGCACTCCCAGTTAGAAAGATAGGAGAAGCCTCTCAGTTATCTCCTTTTGATAACGAATCCTGTTCTATCAGGTCAAGACAACCTTTGTTCTGTTCCTTAGGACATCTCCCTGCCCTCTCTCTGTCTGTCAGCCTTTTGGTCACTCCCACCCTGGTTCCCTGTTGGCCCCTATACCCTAAGCCCACCCTTGTAAAATCCCCATGTACTTAACCTGGATTCCCAGACCAATGTTCTTGCCTTTGCCTCTGAGCTCCGGGACTGTGCTCACATGTGGCTGAAATAAACATCTCTGTGCAACCCTCACAAAGGCCATTCCTGCTTCTTCACCTGTTTCACCTCAACAAGAACCCTGACCACAACAGGATAAAATTAATTCTGTATTGAAGTATAACTGAATCTGATGGAGACAAAGTTGCATGGGTGGCCAAAATGATGGTCTTTCCTATGAGGATTTGCCTTTGCAATTTTAGCATTCTTTTCTATAGCTCAGTGGGATGGATATCATAAATACAGTCCTTATATTTAACAGTCACAGACACCATGAATAAAAATGAAATCAAGGCATTGGTCGACATGTTGCAGGAGGAATCACAAATATAATATTTTTGCCTTTGCTCTTTAGTAAGAAAGGAAATATATGGAAAGGAAATACAGAAAAAAAAGATATATTCAAAGTCATGGCAGTGTTGTGAAAGTTAGGAGATTTGGTCATTCTCATCCTGCCTTCTTGAAAAACACTCACCATTGCTTATAGTCAGCATCACAGTTGCAGTAATACTTGGGATCAGTACAGTTGCGTTCGATGCCGCAGGCACATTTTTGAATGCCAGGTCCTGATCCGCCCCAATAATAGTGCTTCTCATTGGCTTTTCCAACCCACCAGGTATATGGATTCCCTTCTGCAAGGAATGAAAATGCAAGGTTATGATGCATCAAAGAGGTAGAGCTCCATAATGTATTAACTGAGCTCAGATGTTTAATATGCAAATGCTAACAACACATAATTGGAGCCATCCCACATTGCTGACAAACAAATGAATTCCTTTTTACTAAAGGTATTCAAAGGACACATAAACATAACACATTTTCTTTTCTGTATTCACGCAATTTATAATGACAGAAATTAATTATTTTTTATCATATATGCTCTTTGTTTAGCTTTTTAATTTTACTCTGTATAATGAGAATATGTGGGCAGATTCCATAGTTATTTTCAATTCATTTCAAACTCACATATTAAGCGATCAGATGGATTATTTCAATATTTGACCTTGAATGCTGCACAGGAAAATGTGTTAGTTTCTTTTATCTTATTTCTCTTATTTATTTATTTATTTAATTTATTTATTTATTTTATTTATTTATTTATTTATTTATTTATTTCCTAAACAACAGCTTTTAATTGAAAATTATTCTGTAGTCATTGGAAAACAAACATGTTCATCATACTCTCTCCAGTGGGTGCTAAACAAAGCATAAATAGATATTATCAAACTCCAAAAGCATCTTAATCACTTTTAGAAAAGTATATATACTTTTAATGTAATACTTTAGCAGAGGGGTTCTAAACTTTGATTTAATCATATATCTTTGCATTGGGTCTGCAACTGGATATTTTGACATACTGCTCTGAGCTTATTTCTAATCCTTTTGGACTAACTAAGACTTATGTGTAAATAAATAAATAAATAAACACCCTCTACTCTAATTTATAATTTGAAAAAAATATCCTTACTGAAAAATTATTTTTTATTACTCTGGTTCAGTAAGACACTCAAATATGAACTTAACTTCAAACAAAAATGAATAACTTAATCAGTATCAATGTACTTAGTGATTTTTCTCATTGAAAAAGAATGATTTAGCTCAGCCTTATAAACGTGTTTTATAAAGTTCTCTTTTCCCTCACCTAATCTACTGCTGGCAATTTTATATTAAATTAATATAACCTATGGAATTTGCTGATCAATATATTTTACCAGTAAAATCCTACATAATATATATTCTACTTCCATAATTTTTTGTTTGCACATCTCACACGTCCCTCCAAAACTATAGGCATAATCCTTAAAATAGCCATTTCACAATTAGATTTGATCATCTAGACCATAAAGCTACTTATTCCAGGCAGAAGTTGGAAGTAATTCACACCAAACTCTCAAGAAAATCAAATTCCGGAGATGAAGAGAACAACCAAATATCTACACATGTTTAAAGAGTACCAAATCCCGAAATGCTCAGCTCTCTGAAAACACTTTTTTCAATGTATTTGAATTGCTAACATCATAGAAGATAACAAAAATATAGTAATGTGAAAAAAATTGTGGCAGACAAAGGTTTTTATTAGATGTTGCTGTGCTGCACTGTATGGCCATTCAGCTCTAGTGCTAATACAATGGGTGTGGTAATAGCGTGACTCTATTCTAGACTCCGAATTGGTAATTTTAGCTTCTGTGACTCAATTATCACAGAACTAGGTGCTGGATGTTAGAAGAATGTGCCATACGAACACTGCAGCAGAATTCCCAACATGCGATACAGTCTAGCAGTTGTGAGAGTATGCAGCCTTGGATTACAAACAATTATTTAAAAACCATTTAAGGGTAAATGTCAGTTCTCCGCAGAGAATGACAAAATTGCTTTTATTAATACAGGATCCAACTACAGAATTAATGATATCTGAAACTCCTATTTTATGGTTTTTTTTAAATTTCATCTTTGAAGTTAGTTTTTATGCTGTGGCCCTAATGCTGCTGTTTTGACTGTTTTCAAAATTCTCTTTGTTTACATCCTTTCTGTCAAGAGAAGTCAGCAAGTAATTTACTGGGAAGTCAGACTCCTAATTAAAACACTAGGAGAAAAATATTACTTAGAATTGTCAAAAGCAGATCAAAAATTTAGAAACAGGTAGAACGATTAAAGCAGATGTAAGTGATGGCAGAATTACAGACTACAGTGATGGTTGTCACAGACCACTGTGACAGACACAAATGAGGCATGTTTGAACTCATTTAAATGACAATTGATGTACAGTTTTAAACTATGAACATATTGTAGCATACACAGAGTTGTTTTCCACATCTGTTGTTTTTAGTGTGTTTAGTGGGGTGTTTTTATATAAACTGGCTAGGCCACATTTGGACCCATGCTTCCTCATTCTGAAGACCTACCCTCAAGCTTAGGAACACAAACTTAGGAAGAGACTAATGTTCATGTTTAAAATTTCCAGAAAGATCAAGAAGGTAATATATAATTTTAAGGGTTTTGCATTTAGCACATATTCTGCTAGACATCCCCACAGCCAATAACCACAGCACTGCCTTGTGAACACCACCCAAGACTCCAACTGCCTGGCATATTTTGCTAAGGCTTGTAACAGAGGAGATCTTGGTAGACAGCTCTCATTAGCTGGCATCCATACAGTGGGTCATAATCCCAGGCACAGGAATAAGATGAGCCTCAGACCAGATAATTTTGCACCACAGTGGCCATACAAGAGGTTCTGGAGCTTCTTTAGTCTATAGTCAATAAAAGGTGTGGGGACACAGTTACATCCCATCTATTCTGCATCAATCAAACCAAATGAGAGCAGCCCTTTACAGTCTTCCTGCTTTGTGTCAGCCAAGAAAAAGATGAACAGTGTTTTGTCTAAAGTTCATATGCTTCAAATTGGGAATGCTATGCAGTTATATGGCAGACTGTCCTGGGATACAATGCAAAAAAATGTGTATTCTATCACCATCTGTTAAAATGTAGGAGGGGTGGTGATCCTTATCTCTGTGGGAGATATCCTCTGCTGATATGCCATCTGATAAGATCGGGGGATGATCATCATTATCTTTTCACAACCCATCCTTCCTCCAGAAGATATATTCCGTTAATGGGCCATTAAGTCCTATTGTGTGACTGATAAGATTACATCATCCCATTGGGAGATGCCCCAGCCAGGGGCAGGAGCCAAGCCTTTCCTACCTAGATAAAAAACTGGGGTTTGGGACGCGAAGGCAGACCTTTCCACTGGATCCCAGAGGAAAGTCGGACCATTTCCACATCATCGCTGGATCTTCGGAGGAAAACTGCACCTTCTACAGGAGCACTGCTTCAACGGAACCACATCTGTCATCCAGGAGGACTGCAGCCACCATTTATACGGACTGCTACCAACACCCTGACTGACAGGGTGTCAGGTTGTATTTCTGACTGTGTCGGTGGTTGTTTCTTTTATATTATTGCATGTATTTTATTTTTTTCTCTTTTCTCCTATTAAATTGTATTACTGACTTGGAGGCTCGCACTGGTTTTACTTTCAAACCAACACACAGACACTGCTATGACTGAGCATAACAAAGCTAAAACCCTGCAAATGGAGAGATTAAAAAAAACAATAGCAAAGAAAGGCTAGAAGGGAGAAGGATGTATCATGCAGGCAAAAGCAAATTAGAAATAGGATCACTGTTCCCCTCTCACACTTCACTCTCATTTATAACTCTGAAGTCTCCTTTAGAGGATGTAAATCTTTCTGCCCAGGAGCCCTTTGCTTTTTTTTTTTTTTTTTTCTGCTTTGGAAGGTTTTGGAAAAGGCTAATCCAAGTAGAAGGAGCAGTGCAGTCCAGTGTGAAGAATGATCATTAATGGATGCAATGTTAAGTATCAGACTATTTTACCAGAAATTATTATTTTGCTAAACTATCAAAAGTGTTGGTCTTATGGAATTAAGAGTATATAAATTCAGTTTAAGGACAAAAATTAGTTTTCAAATGTATTGCAAAGAGACATACCTTTTCCTATGTTATATATAAATTTTGAGTAATGGGAAGCCTTTTAGTTATCATTGATTGAGTGCTTCCCTCTGCCCCCCACTCCAAGCTTCTGTGGACAAATAGCATAATGAGAAGATGGAGGAGGAAAGAGGCTGTCTGCCTGCCAAAGCATTTTGATTAGAATAAAGCCTTGATACAGAACTGCTTTTTGGGTACAAACCAGGTCTCCTTCGAGGCATGCTGCGGGAAGTGTTTAAGTTTGTGCATACTGAGTTATGACCGGGATGCCTTTCCACATCTGTTCTTGAAGAGAAGCCCCTTGCAAGGTTTTGTGTCCTCAGCACTCAGTGACTTAGCAGAAAAATAATGATATTATCAGAGTAAGGCGTGGATACCAAGAATATGGTTATAGGTATCCAATTTTTAAGAGATCCTGTAACGTCACAGAAAGAACAGTATTCTAAGGACAAAATGGCCAATGTAATTTTATTTGGGCCTGCAGACATATGAGCATAGCTGTAACATCAGACTCAAATCATATTTGTAGTGATTTGAATATCTCTCTCACATGCACACACACATACACACATACACAAAAGCTTTTAACATTTATGATGCAATAACTTTGCAGTGCTGGAGTTTGGTTAAAATTATTGCAAAAATATGGGTTCTTATTTAAATCCCTGTGCAATATTTGGCCAGATTTGCAGTTATTATACCAAAGTATATAAAGAACCTGGTCATCAATGTTTTCTAGCAAGTTCTCTTTTACAGAATATTCAAGAAAAAGTAAAGATTAAAGAAACTTTTCTGTATTCTCACAGATCACTTCTTTGTAATCTCAGAGTGTCATAAAAAAGTGATTCCTTTTTCATCTCATAAATGTATCTTTGTGTGAACCATTTCATTTAATATAAAACCATACCAAACAAAAGTTAATGTAGTATGAACAGAACTCTTAACAGTCAATAATATATTTATTTCTAATATAGCTGAACAGTCTCAAAATGTATAGCTTTTTAAAGTGCACTTTATATTCTACTGAGCATTTAATATAAACAATTGGTTTTATTATTTTTAAATGCAACTGATTAATTAAAATGCTGCTACTTTCAACATTTTAGGACTCTTAGTTTTAGGTATTCAGTACTAGTAACTGAAGCAGCAATATGAGAGAACTCAGGGAACTAAATTAAGTGGACTGATGCTTCATTGCACTCTGCATTCAGAGGACTCCACTCAAAATACAGCCTTCAGAATGCTGACGGCTGTATTTATTTGTAGAATACCTGGAGAAGCTAAATACATCTCTTCCATGTGCTCTGGAAATTTCCCTGACCTCTAAATGGCCCTTAAAACCAAAGTAAATGTTGAAAAAGAAAGGCTAGGAATTCTTTCAAATGGAAGCCAATGGTCAGAACCTCTGAAAACAAGACCAGTGAAAATTACTTATTGGGGACCCCGTCTAACTTTAACAACTAGATTTAGCTGTTCCCTGGAAGCAACTGGGTGTTCATTTACAGGACTGGATAGCTTTGAACTGAACTTTTAGATGTTTTATTTTAAATGTGTCCTTTCCAGTTTCCATTAGCATTACAGATGGCCATTAAATTCTAAGGAATGTCAACAACAATTCCAGTACTTTGTATAATCATTATTATTTTCAAAAAATATTCCTTTTTCAGTCTTTTACTTATTTTTTAATGGAAAAGCTTGAATTAATTACCCAGTTGTTGGGGGTGGAATTTTTCCCATTGTTATGCTAAGTATTTGTGGCTACACCCTCGCTAGTAACAGTTTCTCTCGAAGGGGGTGGGGAGAGGGGGAACACGGAAAAAGGAGAGGCGGGACAGGGGCCTGGGCTCTCTCTCGCTGGTGGAGTCGGGGGAAGGCGGCCAGTGCTGCTACCTACCACCCTCCCGCCATCCCAGCGCCGGGAGCCACGTTCCCTGCTGTCAGACATCGCTCTGCTGCCTTCCCGCTTCATCCTCCTGCCTCCGGGCACTGTGCCGAGCACCACGGCCGAGCCCGTGAGGGGGAGCGGCTCCTCCATCGCCCTCAGCCCTGGGCCGCCGCCGCCATCCCCCAGCCCCTTCAGCTGAGCGAGCCCTGCCCTGCCCACAGCACCGGGAACTGAGCGCAGGGAGAGGGAGCCTGTGGCCAAAAGGGACTGGAACTGAGCTACACTGCTCTGCTCTGGGCTCAGCTTTTATACCTGATGCTGTTTCTGCTGTTTGCCTTCTTACATATATCAGTAAAGAGCTGTTATTCCTATCTCCACATCTTTTGCCTGAGAGACCCTGATTCCAAAATTATAATAATTGGAGGGGAGGGAGTCGCACTCTCCATCTCAGGGAAGGGGCTCTTGCCTTTTTCTTAGCAAATACTTGTCTTTCAAACCTAGACAGCAGTTGTTGTTATTAGCAGAATAGGCCCAAAGACATTTTTCAAAAACATACTTTTGGACACCTGAAGTAATCATAGGTAGAAATGAAAGCTATTTCCCAGAGGT
This sequence comes from Acridotheres tristis, assembly GCA_037013685.1. Classification (NCBI taxonomy): domain Eukaryota; kingdom Metazoa; phylum Chordata; class Aves; order Passeriformes; family Sturnidae; genus Acridotheres; species Acridotheres tristis. Next base: position 49,296,984 of record CM072886.1, read on the forward strand.
AATATACGATGATGAAATTAGAGACAAAACTTAAAAAAAAAAAATCAATTTGCACATGTGGAAAGCCAGGTATAATTCTTCTATTTTTGAATAAAATACTTTCTTTAAACATGCATTTTGCATTCAGCTATGCTATAAGCACCCCGTACATCTAGCCTCACACAAGGTCAACTTGATTTAAGGTCATGGTTCATTAACACCTGTGCAGGAATTCTATCTGCTATTGCAGTGAAGAAGCAGACACTGAAAGAATAATTTTGTCACGGTTTGAAAAATTCAGCATGCTAATATGGTTGTGCACTTCACAGCTTTCACCTTGCTTCTTATTGCCAGTTTTTTTCTTCTCACCATCAGCAGTATCTATTCCACTCAGGTCAAGTCTTCTTAATGAACATTGTGAACCTTTTATCTGAGCTTTTGAAGATTTAGTATTTTGAAAAAATAATCAAAAGTGGTTTAATGTCACTCACACATCAAGTACATCCACGTTCCAGTTTAAGATTCTTAAAGTCAATGGTGTCAAAGCTGGGTAGGCTTTTCTGACCTAGTTTATTTTATGCTGATTTGATTTTTCCTCAACTTTATTATTATGTGCATGTTTAGGACCAACATGAAGCGGAGTAGACACCTTGCAGATTTGCTGCCCCTATCTCATGTCTTGGGAAGAGCCCACCTAGACTGAAAACCCAGCAGCTGAGGAGTTTCATGGCAAAAGCAGACATTGCCAACTGAAGATGCTAAACTGTGGAAAATTCTGCTCCTGCTTGCAACTCAGGTGGATTATGAGCAGGTTCTGTCAGTTTCAGTGATCACCCAAAGGGCCAAATTATTTGAAACTGAGAAAACAGAACTCAGAGAAGAGTCTGGCAGGTCACACTTCCACATTTCAATGATAGTACTTGTGTAGAAACTGACTTTGGACAGACCTTCTGAAAGGTGAGTTCTTGTAAATCTATATATGGTTGTATTGTGATTATTTTTATTAATTAATATTTTAGAGATTTTCCACTTCTTCCAGTAACAATTCTTGCTCACTAATGTGCTGTGCAACATATACACATGAATTTAATAAGACAATGGTAAGTGAAATCAATATTTACTCTCATTTTGTTAACTGATAAATCATTTTTCCTTGCAACCAATTGGGAAAAATATAAAGAGTGTTTACTATTTGTGAATAGAATTTGCATCGGTGGTCACCATTCTAATGACTAAGACTTGAGATTAGTCAAGCCCTCATGGCAACATGAATGAGGCATTTCAGCACACTGGAAACTTGGGGCAGAAAACAGAAATTCAAAAACCTACCAACAAAAGGAAAAGAAACTAAAAGTACCCTTGGCCACTTCAGAAAACTAGGAACACCCAATTTGTAGCTACTTGCACATTTAATGGAAGAATAACCCAAAACTTTTAGTTTGCTATTTATGATAATTTTCATTTTGGAGGCACTCACATCTGACTTCTTTTTTCACAGTGGCAGTATCAAATGATTTTTTTTTCCGTTTACTAAGACTAGCCTGAAACATTTGTTTTCTTTATAAGCTCACAAAAGTGGTTGGTCTCTTTGACAGTACTATTTATTTGCAAAAACTGTTTACACTGCTTGAAAATATAAGATTTAAAGGCAGCCCAGAAAGAGAACTCTGAAACATGCCTTGCTTGTTAATATAAGAATTGATGTGATGTCTATCTGAATTCAGGGCCAAAGCATTTTAATGAACAGTCCTTAGAAAGAAGTTATTTATTTTTTCCCTTTGTAAGATATTCAGAATTATCCCATACCTCAAAGTCAATCTATGAAAGGGAAATTTTCTTAAGATCTTAATAGAAAATGAAGCTAAATATTGTAAAATACTTGTGAAAAGCATACAAAATGTCAGTAAATGTTAATACAACACACTCTATTTACTGTTTCCTTAAGAGCACGTTAAGAATTAATTGCTGTCTCCTTTTCCTCTACAGCCATAAAGTAGTGCATTTTAAAGTAGAGATAAAGATAACCGTTTCCATAACCCAAACTAGAAGAACTTCCATGACCTTCAGTATCAGGAACTAAAATCACACATTCAGATGTCACACTAAGAGCTCTGGCTTTCCCATTTGTCATGGAAGAGAAGAGCCCTGCAATCAGTCCTCACTGTATGTCTTAGGCTTCAGTTATGTTTTGGTGCATAAAAAGTGGCCAAACTGAGAAAACCCCAAATTTTCACATCTATGTCCCGTGAAGGCAGAAAAGGAAACTTATTCAAGTGCTTGAGAAACAAAATTACTCACTTAATGATGACCATGCCTCAGGCAGATGGCCATCGTCATGTTCTTCAGTTCATCAAAGTATTCTCATGTGACTGTATATTTGACTGTTAATTTTTCAGAGAACTTATTTCTCAAAATATAAAGCAGCAAATACAGTATCTTTTTCTTGGTAATAGATATTTAGCTAAAGTATCTTTTCAGCCAGGGGTACTCCTATTTATTGAGTCTGCATTTTTGTTGTCGTATAACTCCTTCTAAAATGCCAGTGCATGAATCCACAAATACATAGGCAAAGATGACTTTTCTTTCAGAATTAGCAACCTATAAAAAAGATCAGGAGGGAGAATTGTTGTATTGATGTCCAATGGCATCTTATGAAAAAGCTATCTAACAGCTTTATTTTGCCATTGGAGAGATTTACTCCTTGCCCCAGCTCATGAAAAGCTAGTACAGTACAAATGATTTTTTTCCCTTGTCAAAACTTATATTCCAAGCTGCAGCACTACTAACCAAGCCTGACTTGTTATTTTTCTTTGAATTGAGTCTCAGTGGTGAGATTTAGCTGCGGAAAGCAGCTGTCAAGATGTCCTTGTATGCTACTATTTGCTGAGATTTAGAGTGAATTCATTATAAAATCACTACAGTCCCTGCTATCTTTAACATCATGGTGTGCCAAACTTGCTACTGTTGCAATTAATTGTGTACTGTAAATTCACTGGAACATTTAAGTCCTAAGAATAAATGTCTTAGCTTGAGGTAGTGCTAAGGGGAAAAGCAAGTACTTTCAAAAAACTGTCATTTGTGGAATAAAAAGAACATTTACATACATAAATACTCAATAAAAAACAGTTAATTATAATTCTAACTATGTGTTGTGAAAAACGGGCTTACGGTACTTCCTCTGTGAGGAGGGCATACAGGAGAATCACAGAAAGTGTAACTGCAGTCGGAATAGGAATAGACTTTTCACAGCTAGGACTATCCGAGGTGGAACAGGTGACATCAGCAGCAAAGCTAGGAAAGTCCCACAGCAAACTTTTAACTCACCCTGGGGTCTGCCCAGTCAGGTCATGACAGAATGCACCTGTCCATGTCATGGTCTTGTGAAATAAGTCAGAGGATTCCATGATTTTGCTGTGTCTTTTTGTGCTCAGTTGATAAACTTATCTCTACCCAAACCTGACAGATGAATAAGCAGCATGCACACATACATGCAGCCATTGGTATTGAAATTCTGCAAGTTAATACAGCTAAAGACCCTGGTTTATTTACCTTCTTAAAAAGGACATAAAAAAGCCTAGGAACTCTCCAATGATATTTCTACAGTGAGGGTATGCTTTTTGATGTTTTCTGTAGCCTCAGCCTCATTTTATGGCAGAGTCCCATTGGAAGACTTCAGAAATTGTGATTATTAGCACAAAAATGGCTACTCTTGTAAGTAGTATGTTTTATAGGGAGTGTAAAATCAAACTGAAATTATTTGATCAGACTGAGAGCAAAAAGAGGATAATTTAAGGTGGAATCCTATACATTATGTGGCAACAGGGCAAAAGAAAAAATAAGTTCTGTAAAATGTTATGTCAGTGGTAGTGATATCACAGAATTGTATTCAGGATCTTATTTTTAGATTAATTCCCTTGCTGTTAATATATAATGAAGATAATCACAACATTCCTTAAATAAACTTAAAATAGCTAAATAATCCGTGGGATCTTGTTTCGCACTCTCACATAGACGTGCCTTAAGTTATACAGAGAAGAAAATGGGTAACATTCTTATGTGCACCTGCATCATCCAGCCCAGAATATCTTGCTGCTCCATTTTATCTGACTTGCAGTAATAGCAGCCTACATGGAACTAAATATGACAACTCCCTAAGAGCCAATCCCATCATTTTACTAACAAATGAACTAAAACTATCAAGATCCCAAAGTAAATTAAACTACAATCAATGTGAGCAGAACTGATGCAAGTTTTTTACCAAATGGTCTTTCCTTGGAGGTCCCATACCTCTCACAAGTATTTCTCCTTTTGAAATGTTGCTCCTCGCCCCCAAGCAGTAGTTTAAGTTGAAAGAAAAAAGCCATTATAAGAGACTGAAGGACTTCAGGCTTCTATCCATCCATGTGAACTTAATATCTGGCACTTCATACAGAATGTGGACTGTGGCACTGTTGGAAACTGGTTTTAGGAAGCACAAGGGTTTTCTTTTGTTGATGAGAACTGCTGCTTCAGCTGCTACTGCTGTTGATTTTCTTTCCCTGCTGACCCTTGAGGAACTTGAAAACATTCAGCTTTACTTCTTCTGTTTCATTTTTCCTCTACTGCTGTACTGGAAGCAATGAACTCTTGATAATAACACTGATAGTTCAGTCTAAGAAAATTAGTCTTTTTTTTTTCTTTTTTTTTTCTTTCCCCAATTACATAGTGTGCATTGACAGTTTTGAAGCCAGAATTAGCATTAATATATGAATACAGATATTAGGCTGTTTTCATGATAGCAACACCATTCCCAAACTGCCAAGTCTGAAGGGTATTCCATCCTTTAGAACTAATAATGACCCAAACAGGTATTACCATGACTTGCAATGCACTGTGTTTCATAAAATAGCAATAGATTACAAATGAGGAAAAAATGACACAATGAGCCTCAGCACTGAGGCTTACAACAGGCTATCAAGCATATCCGAATTGAAAAGGAAGCTGCACTACATAAAAAGCATCATTCTGCGGCAAATAAAGATTAAATCTGGAGGTCCAAGCCATCTGCTAAGGAAGAGCATTTGAGACAGAAATTGAACACAGTCAAGAATAACATTCCCAAAGAAGCCCTCTCAGAATGCATTTTCTTGTTTCTACAGTCCAAACCGTTTGAAAATGCTTTTGCTGTTTAAGATCAACCTGCAAATTATTGCAGATTATTATATCCACTTATTAGAATTAATACAAATGTATGAATAACCTTTTAAAGTGTATAGTTAATACACACATTTTAGAAATTATATGAGACATTAGTGAAGATGATGCTGCTATAGAGGAGTTATTTAAAGGGATACAGATTTCAGTGTGAGAGGGAATAGACAGTGTGAAGGGGGACATCAGATATGTGTTGCATTATCTATAGCTTACTCTGGAGAAAACTATCTTTGCATCTAATGCTGGGATCATAAATCAAAATAACCAGAACCCCTTTTTATGCTTTTGTTTTACTATTTAGACAATTTCTCTTCCAGGTCAGGTTGGGTGTCATGGCTGCTGTAAAGAACTATGTCTCTATTGATTTCTGGAAAACAGACACACATATTGATTGAGACTGACAAACAGAAATGGTAGGTGATGTGTTTCACATTATCAAGATACCACCTCCTACAGTCTGTGTTCGGGGCAGTCTTTTTCCTTGCTGAAGCTTGTTTCATCAGCCCATTCAAGCATATTAATTCTCACACAGGGGTTTCACATTTCTCTATGGGAAAATTGAAATTGGCTAATGATGTACTTTACTGAAGACTTAACAAGATATTATGATAATATTTTATGAGTTGAAATGACATTTCTTAACTATCATTATATACTCGTAGGGCAGAGGAATTATGCTGGTGCAGTGTATGGAGTTCCAGTTGCACTATTAACAGTAGAAACAGAACTCAAATTTCACTTGCTTCTGAAAAACTTGAGTTGAAAATCCTACATTACCGCACTGACATGATGAATGATTTTCCCTGCTTTGTGTGACAGAGTTTAAGCTCCACGGTCTAGAGGGAGAATGAGATATTGGTGAAGATGGCAACACCAGTGTTATTTCCTGTGGTCAATTCTTTGGACTCTTTTTTGCTCCAGTATGCAGTTTTCTTTTGTGAGGAGGACCAGGAGTGTACCTCCCTGCGTTCAAGGCCAGCTTGCTCAGAGAGGTCTTTTAAAAGCCTCAGATGACTCTGATGCTTCTCCAAAATAAGCTGAAAGACACTTCAGCAGAGGCTTACTCCCAAAAACTCTGCCAGAAAACCTCATTGGAGGCCCCTCCCTTTCCTGGAGTACTCCTTTCCAGAGTATTCCCACATGTGCAACACTGTAGACATTGCAGGCTTGGACCTCTCCAATTCGGACCTAGGCCAAATGGATTGCCTTCTGTCCTGACCTTGAACCTACCTTGTCACTGTGGACTTACCCAGTGACTACTGGCCTTTGAACCTGGAAATTGTCTCTGACCATGACTTGATATGGAAATACCTTCTTCCAATACCGATATTAATGAGAATCCTTGATGCACACGGTACAGAAACAATTTACACTGAGAGAAGTGTTTCGGATATATTTGGCCTGTTACATGAGTGTCCTGATTCTGGCCAGGACAGAGTTGATTTCTGCAGTAGCAAAAGGAAGAACATGACTAGGACATGGAGGTTGTTCTATACCACCCCAAGTCATTGCTGGGGCTGTTGGGGAAGGGGTCCCTTCCATCAGAGTAAGTGTGGCAGAAGAAATGGTGGAGTAGTGCTGGTTCCAAGTTGGAGGAAGCAATTGCATAGTGCCAGTTCCAAACAATCTCATGTGAATTGTTTGCCTCTCTTGCATACTTTGTTATTGATACTGTAGTTGTTATGGCTTTTTTCTTAACTCATTGCTTTTCCGGGAAATTGTTCTTATTTCAATATGTGATCTTTACCTTTTGTACCTCCAGTTCTCCTCTCCAGCCTGCTCCTGAGAGAGGGAGGGAGAGGGGGAAAGTGAATGAGCAGTGCCTGTTTGGAGTTTCAGTGGGGACACTAAATTGGGGAATGCCATTCCTAAACCACAACGGTGTTAGTGAAATAGCATGTGCCCCCCTTCTTGCCATAAAAATAACATGGAGGAAGATTCAAAATAATGGACTGAAAAAGCTGGTTTAGACTGATAATTTTGAAGGGCCTGAAACTTTATCATATGGAGCCCTTCTTGACTTGTGAGCCACAAGCATTTTGCAAGAGGGCCATCCTGTTGAATCCCAGTTATCACACAAAGTCTCTCCCTCAGTGAACAGGCTCCACAGAGCCCAGAGCACTGCCAGCTATCGGAGTCATGTTTCGTATAAGAGTTTGAAAACTCTGGAGTAAAATGGGAAAAAAGCGAATTGCTTACACTGTCTGAATACCTAGAGAGAAAGCAGAAGTTGCAGTTGTTATGAAATTGCTCATGGTAGCAGACAAAGCATGAAATAACCCACTGGTAGAAGATGAAGTAAGGCATTTTTAAGCTAGAAATAAATTTCAGTGAAGTTTATTAACCTTTGGCACAATTTGCTGCAAGTTATGTTAGATTCTTTACAACTAAAAATTTGTATAGTGAAAAATAAGATCTTTTCTAAAACATGCTCTATATAAAGAGAAAATGCCATGCATGCTTTAAATTTCTGGTCAGAATAAATAATTGTAAAAATCCCTTCTGGACTTATAATCTTTTCAAATAAAACAAAAGTTGTTTGCTACCCTTGAAAACTACTTGGAAGCTTTAGTGATGCGGAACATGACTGATTTTTCACTTGTACTTGCTATATAATTAATAAGATGGATATCCTGTCATTTCTCTGCAAACAGCCCTGGATTCCTGTTTAATTTTGAAAGTGGAGCTTAGGGTTGCCATTTTCATGCTATGCCACATTACTGAAGTTCTGACTCTGAGAGGCTCCTTTTTATCTCATATTTCACTGTCATAATTTGATTATTGTCCAGAAATGCTTCAACAAATCATGGCATTAACACAAAACTCTCACCTCAGTCTGCTAAGGTTTCACCTACCCTTCAATTTCTGGTCAAAATTGGCTTCCTGCATTAGTCTCAGAAAACAGAACAATGTAGAATGGAAGGGACATCCAGAAATCATTTGCTTCAAACCTCTGCTCAAAGTAGTATTAACTTCAAACTTGAATCAAAGCACTTACAGACCAGAAAAATCTCCAGCATCTGGGATTTCACAACCCTTTTGGGCAGCTTGCTGCAGTGGATCACTACTCTCACAATAAAGTATTTTTCCCCTTTAGATCAGCTGGAATTTCCTCTGTTGTACCTTTTTTCCTCTGCCTACCTTAGAGTAAAATCTGTTCCTGACTTCTATAAAACCACCCCTTAAGTAATAGAAGATAGCACTTAGATCCCTCCTTATCTTTCCATTCTCCAGCCTGAACAAGCCCATCTTTCTCTGCTTCTACTTGTATATTATCTTCTCTGCTTTCCAAACCTTTTTCACGGCCCTACCTTTGGACTGCCTCCAGTTCGGAGTCCAAAACCAGATTGTTAAACTACATAAATATCCTGCCAGACCACTTGTACAGCATATAAAGCTTCCTCTGAGTGACAGTCTAGCCTATTGATCACTCTGGTATTACCTGTAAAGTAGCTGAGAGTTCATACTGTCCCACCATTTTTGGCATTAACATTAATTAGCATTAGCTAAAATACTAGTCCCTGAGGAACAGCAGGTGAACTCTGAACCCCTGGCTGTGACACTCTGAGGCTGGCTGTTCAGCCAGTTTTCTGCTCACCTAATAAACCAAAGGACTGATGGTTTTCAGGCAAGAGAGCCTGGTATGAGATTTCCATTGCTCTGTTTTCAGATATTTATAGTTGATCTGACAAATTAATTCATGTTTGAAGAGTCCTACATTTTCACATGTAAGATTTCCTTACATTTTACTTTTCTTGTGACTATTGGTATGTTCTGTTTGGAAGAACTAACCCTATAAATCAGGTTAGATTAGAAAGTACATGTAACTCTCAATGTTATGTAGAGTGCCCTTTTTCAATATCTTTCTCCTACAAGTGAATGACTTAGCCAAGTTTATTGTGTGACACAAGTTATAAAAGTTTTGAAGTATTTCCATTAATATGATCTCAGGTAGATGTACTTGCACCTAGCTTTTAATTCTTCATCTACACTAAAAGTCTGAGAAGACACCACTGAAATGGTTTGTAAAGCCTTTGGGGGATATACAGAATGATCTCTGAATTAGAGGCAATTGCACTTGTATGCATAGAATTGCTGTTTACAATATACTTTGTCTATATCCTGTCCCATTCCAGAACAAAGATGCAATTTGAGAGAAGTGTTAGAATTTTGGACCAGCTGTGCACAACATACTACTACTTTGTAGACAGTGACAAACCTTTAGTGAGAAACTGGAAAAAAATTACAATTTTGATGCCCGAAAGAAGCACTAAATCCAGCTGTACAGCATGGACTTTAATGGGTGAGATCCAGCAGGATCTGCAATCTGTGGACCTGTTAATCAGTAACTTATAAAATTGATTGCACATTCTGCATCAAATGTATATTTTATTTATGACTTACTGTGTTCACTGAGTCTTATCAACAATGACCAGCTGCTGCCTCTTCTTCAAGTCTTAAACTCTGTCAGTCTCTGGAAAAATAGAGGTATTGTACAATCTGACCTAACAGAACTGGCAGCTGTGAGTCTGTTTTATTGATGGATGATCTGAACAAACCAGGGAAATCCTGGCTTCAGACTGGACATATTTATTTCAGAAAGGGAAACAGATTGAAGGATGGGCATGGAGTGAAGCAGCAAAAACTAGTTTTGCATTATAATGCAGATTTTTTCATTTATTCCCAATAAATAACCCATTGCTCCAGTGGTCTAGTTCCATGTTTCTCCAGTTGTGAACAACATACTTTTCTTAAGATATTTTGATCTGTGTATGAAGCAGAATACAGTCATCTCTGTGCTATCCTGTGATAAGGTATGAAGAGACAATAACTGTGAATGAGCAGGAAACCAAACTCATCAAGAATAATTTTATTTGTCATTTTTATATAATCCATTTCAAACTACTCAGGTCTATCATACAGTAAGAAAAGCTTTATGACTCCCAGTACCAGAGCAGAAATAGTGCAAATGGATGGTGGAAAAAGTACAGATTTGGTATGAACTCACTCTGCCAGTCGCTGTGGTTTGACCACAGCTGTTAATTAGGTACCACACAGGTGCTTTCTCACACACATCTCGCCCACAGTGGGATGGGGGAAGAATGGAAAAAAAGACGTTAAAACCTATGCGCTGAGATAAGAACAGTTCAATAATGGAAACAATAACAAAACCAACAATAATAGTGACAATGTAATAAAAAGGGAGGATAAAAACCCCAAAGAAACCAGTGATGCATAGTACAATTCCTCATCATCCACTCACTAGCATCCAGCCTGTCCCCAAGTAGCAATAGGCATCTCCTAGCCAACTCCCCCAGTTTATACACTGAGTATGATGTTCTATGATATGGAATATCCCTTTCGCCAGTTTGGGTTATCTGTTCTGGGCTTTCTCCCACACAGCTTCTTGTGCACCTGCTCCCTGACAGAGCATGGGAAATGGAAAAATCCTTAGGGTTAGCAGTACCTAGCATCAACTAAATTATCAACATTATTCTCAAACTAAAGCCAAACCAGAGCACTCCAAACCAGCTACTAGGAAAAAGAAGAACTCTATTCCAGCTGAAACCAGGGTACCAGTCCAAATTGTCCAAAGACAGTGATGGATTAACTTAGTCTAGGCAGGTTTTGTCCCACATCCATTATTGCCTTTCTATGCAACTCCAACTCTGTTCCAGCTGAGGACCACCTGGTATCTATTCTTCTGCAGGTGACAGCAAACCAGTCTGAGTGCATGAAACTGTTAACTGTATTAGCATCATCTTCCAAAAATTCAAATGAGATTCAGTTCTAGTTCACCTGCCTGAACTAGATTAAATATACATTTCTGGCTCATCCAGTACTGCACATATCTGATATTAATCACTGTGAAACAGCTACAAAAAGACTCTTTGCCAGGTTTCCAAAATTATATTCCTTGATCCAGACAGTGTCATTGATTACTGCAAACATAAATGATCTAAGAGAAATATTATAATCAAAGCTCAGGTCTACTGCTCCAGAAGCATGCCAGACGTTTATTTAAAATTTTGACTGACAACATAATAAAAAGAATGAGAAGACTATTTAAGGCAACACCTCTCCAGGAAGACACTATAGTATAGTAACTTTATCAGGCAAGATACCAAACAATAGTTATCTACCAGAATATTATAATGTGATAGTTTGGTTTTCTGAGTTCATAGTTTTTAAAGAAATGCTCAGATTGTTGTGATGCACTATTAGAACCCTGCAACAGGAAGCAAGAAAATTCGGTCTTTGCCCTATTCTTTCAATATAGCATTTACTTTTGTTGTAGAGGTGATCCCAAAATGAACACTCTTACTTTAATTAGTCAGAAATGGAACAAAAACTTGACATTGTGTGAAGAAAACATGGCAGGCAAAATCAATTTCTTTTTGGGGAAAGGGCAGAGGCAGAACACACACATGCACAACTTATGCCTTTTATTAAAGGGACCAGAATTCTTTTCCTTTGCAATCCCTACAGCCAGACATTCACAATGGGTTTTCTGCAAATGGAATTTCAAGACATTTCAGATGAGGCACTAGTTCCTTCTATGCTACAAGGAAGATGACACAAATACCTTCACCATGAATTATAGGGTGTTTCTGATCCCTGACTGAACAAATCTCTGTATCACTGAAGCATTCAATATAGGTAATAACAAAAGATCAATTTCTTTGGAGGAGACATTATTTTCTCCTCTATGCTACTACACAGAATAAAGATGGAATATAACATATACATTTTTCTATACAATTCCTGTCCAGTGAATTGGCAAAATCTAACAGCCAAAGCACTATGCTGTTATTTATAAAATAACTAGAAAATAATATTTTTAACAAAGAGACATAATGAGTAAGACACGAAAATATGAATTTGAATATATAATGGCTAAAAATATGGTAACTAGGATGATACTTAACAATACTGACAATCGATACATGGAACACTGTTCAGCTAGCATTTGCTGAACAATTATTTTCCTAGCTCCACCATGCTTTGGTCAATACTTTTCAAGATTCATAGAAGTTATTGTTTTTACAGTTGTCACCAATCGCTAGGATTAAACTGTGAAGAGCGTTACAATGGGCTTAGACCAGCCTTGGAGTAAATTAAGAGATTTGGCCCTGTGGCTATGGGCGTGTTAGGGAATAAGCTGATGGCTAAGAAATCTCTTGATAAAACTGGGCATTCCTTCAAACATTTGTCAAATAAATGCTTAATTTCTTCATGAATTCTGCATCTAACTTGCACTGAACTTTTTTTTTCTACTACCTTTTATCTACCTTACCTAATTTTTACTTTTTTTGCCTTTTTTTTCTTTTTTTCTTTTTAGTTGGAGACAGATGAAAATTAAAAAGGGCAAAGGTGGTTTAACACAAGGGAGCGCCAAACTGTCACAGTTCATAAAATGGCAAAGCAATCAAAGCCAAAATTAAGTAATTCCATATCAAGACAAACTCCAGGTGTCTTATTAAATCTATGTATGTATGTACCATGTTCAGAAACAAGGCAGACAAAAAAAAAAATCCAAAATGGATCCCTAGCTTAATGGATTCCAACATGTCATATCTGTAGGTATGCATGCATATATATATATATATTCATGAAAAAAATATATATGTACCCTGTATACATGCATATACAGTTATGTATGTAGATCCATATGTGTATTCAGGTGTATATCTTTTAAACTTATGCACATTTCTGATTTATTTCCCTTTACCACCTACATCTGGTCTATTTTATTAGGCAAGCAATATCTTTTCTTTTGGTAATTCTGCACTGTGTAATAGCATGTTTGTCTTTCTATTCTGGCAGTCTGATAGCACAGTGAATGGCATTTCAGTTACAATGTTCAGCAGGAATAACAGAAGGGTAAAAGAATTTTCTGAAATCTTGTCCCACCACCCCTCCACCAGCTGAGCTCAGTGGCCATCTGGAGCACTTTTGTGACAGAGAATAGAAATGCTTGCACTTCAAGGAGTTCATTCTAATTCCTTGTTTCACAAAGCTGTTCATAAAGAACTGAAAATCAATAAATGATAGCTCTGTACTAAGTATTACAACTTCAGTCTCCAATTACTTTTAATAACTTTTAATAACAGGAGCATAAAGGAAAAGCTAAAATCTCTCTAATAATTCCCAGGCCTCTGAAAGTGAGGACTTTCTTTTGTGCTTTGAGTCCCAGAATAATATGATTTTAATTCTGGTGCACATAAAAGCTCAATGCTTTGCAAATTTCTTTCACACATTCACTGTGTTAGCTACCACATGCACAAATCCTGTAACTTAATTGATTTAAAAGTTCACCACAAACTAAGCTGCAGAAAAACATAAAAGATCATGACAGTGCTACACATTTCTGAGTAGGGATAAATGTAAAGTACAAATACAAGACAAGGAACTGGAAGAGCCAGGGGAACCATAACTAAAATTTGAGTCACCACTGCCATGAAAAAAACAAATGCCTTACACAGAGAGTTTCCAAGAGATGCATAGTGATTCTTTCTGTTTCAACACTTGGATACTTCATTACCAACTAATATTCAAAAGCAGCAACTAGCAAAGGGAGGGAAAAGGAAAAGAAGGCAAAGTGGAAGGAAGAGGTTGACTGGATGGGGACTAGTAGATAACCATGAGAATAATCAGAGGTCCAGAAAACATGACATACACAGAAGAACAGATTGTCAGGATTTAGCTTAAGGAAGAAAAGACAAGGGGACCCAACAACAATTCTTGCTTGCAAAATAGACTTCTGCAAAGCCAGGAGAGCAGTCTGTACTGCCTTCTCATGGTGGGCAAGCAAAGAATTAAAATTGGAGCAAAGAAAATCCAGAAGAGACCTCAGTGAGACTGCCTAATGGTAAGGAGAGTGAAGACCTGGAACTGGTGACCTGGGGACGCTGTGTTGGCCCTATGTGAGTTTTGAGCTCTATTGTTGCATCAGAGAATATGTGTCAGGAAAGACAGAGGAGCAGCTGGAGGTACCAGATGAACTCCTAGAGGTTTCTCTAACATTACTGCTCTGTACCTTATTGCCATACTGTAAGCATGAAAGAGAGTAGACAAAAGAGGTAATTAATGAAACTAGTGAAATTCGTGCTTGCTTGTTTTTTTCTTGATTAACGACTTACTGACTGCTTGAAAACAGATAGAAATATGTCAAATTGAATGACAGACATTGACTTCTACTTATACAAAACTTTCCAGCTGAGATCTATGTCCAGATCTCACCACAAAGCCTGTCAGTTCAACTGTGTTACAGAGACTAAAAGCAGATCCAAAGCTGTCTAGTCCTGATGATTCTGCTCCTTCTTGAAAAGCTTGAGACACTTTGGCTTGTTTGTGGCTTTGTTTTCTTTGCTGTTTGCCATTTTATACTAATCACTAATCTTCTTTACATTATTTACTGATGATGGATGGGTGATCTTTGAACAAAATCAGTCACACTAAATATCAACATCATGACAGAGCTGCATAGATTATGATGCCTAGTCTTTGTACTGCTTAAAATGCTGCTCTGAGAGCTCTCTAGTCATGAGAAATCAGTTTTTTTCCTAAAGCATACTACATCAGAGTGTTAAGAACACTTATGTCATGCACTAAGTTCCTTCCCTTTCATCCACTGGTAAGTTGGTGGAACAAGTGAACAAAATACAAAAGGCAATCCCTGATTTAATATGAATATCTGAGCCAATGAGGGTCATGAGGAAACCCTCTGAGCCTGTGCTCATGCATGTTAACCATTTATCTGAGATAACATCCTCTTTGCCAGGGCCCAGCTGCACATGGCTACTCAGTGACCTCAACAACCATCAGAGATATTTTTTGTTACAGGATTCTTATTATTCAGCAGTGAGAATTCAAGCCTGTCTGACCAATGCAACTTGCCTCCCCAAAACACCTTTAAGAATCCTATTTAGAATTCAATGGAAACACTGGTTTTGATGAGCTTTGAATAAGACCCCAATGTCAACTTTCCTTACAAAACAGGCAATGTGGCAGGGCAAAAGTGACTTGCCTGTATTTCTTGTTCTGTGATAAGCTTCTCTCTGGGCTTTCTTACTTTCATTACTTAGGAGACAAGATAGTCTGAGACAAACTTAGCAAAGTATTTTTACATCACATAGAACAATGAATTTCAATGTATTATCACAGAGTAGTTAATAACTTAGGAGGAGATTGGACCAGGCAACTAACCCATATGATTACAGTAGAAGTGACTTGTATTTTCCTGGACTGTTGCAAAATTCCTCTTGCTGTAAACTTTTCCTTGTATATCCTTTGCTATTTATCATTACATAATTGTAACTACTGAATGACTGTCAGCATACACAAATGCCACTTGCTGTTTGTTTCATTTTGATATTATTCTTAAAATACGGTATTTTACTTCCCCAAAGACAGACCATTCAGATTTATACTTTATGCAGAAATTTCTAGACTACGTTCTTTCTGAGTACTTAATTACAAAATTTAATTATTATATTTCTGAACATGGCACATTTTAGTCTCTTTCCTGAAGTCTTTCTCCTTGATATTTTCAAAGTAAAAATTTCTAAATGCCATTGCAATGTCTAAGTCTTAACTGAAAAAAAATCTACTACAATTTAAAGTTTTATAGCATATATTAAAAACAAATTATGCTGGTCAGAATGATGGGACCATGCAGTTAGCTGTGCCCTCAGGATAAAAAACTCTAAAAAATCAGTGACCATGACATAGAGAGGTTACACAGGGACTGGGTAAAAGAGCAAAATCCCATTGACCTGCCCTCTGCAAAATGTTATGGAAGGAAATAAAAATTGTTCTATAAAGATAAGCAAAACCCAAGTTAAATCAAAGAGATTGTAAACAAGTAAGGCCTTATGTGACAAGTTAAATTATAAAGGGCTGGAGGGAGAAAAATAACAGAGCAATAGCAGAAATGGATTAAAGATTCTAGTCATAATAATTGACCTGTAGAAATGTTAAAAATAACCATTTAACAAACTCCAATGTTGCCAATTCATAACAATGGAGGGAAATATTATGCAACCCAATTGTGAGTGCTGAATGTTTTGAAGGATGTCTTTTCCTACAGTGTGTACATTTGGGAGTATGCACACTATTCCAGACCCTGCACTCTACTTTAAACAAGAGTTCATATTTAGGATCTTGAATAGATGACACAAGGATACTCAATTATGTATTTTGTCCTTCTTTCATCCCTAAACCACTATCTCTAAACCACTAATGAAGTCCACACTTATTCCTCAAAAGGACTGTCACAAGTGTTATACCTTGCTCTTAGCCTTACACAAATGCTATTCTGGACAAACTGCACTCAGGGACATTGAACAGAGCTGCTGCAGCAGGCAGAATAATATCATCATGATACCTTAATCCTTTATTTCGTGTTCCTGTCCTCTCACAGAAGGGCTGTACAGGTAGACAAAATGCTGGTCCAAAATTAGATAAGTCCCTAAAAACTCTCGCAGTTATACAGATCCTAAGGTGGGCACAGTAGAGTCACTGTGCAGGATGACTGAATACACAGCAGCTTCAAAGACTTTAGAGTTCTTTTTGAGCTAAAGACGATTAGTGCTAAAAGCATTGCTAATTGAATATGCAAATAGCTTTTGAGGAAAAAAGTGTATACTATTCTCATGACATACACAATTTTATTGTTTGAAATGTCTACCGACTTTCTGTTGGTATGAAGATAATATTTTTTCTCTGAAAATTAGAAAATTATTTGTCTCATTTATAACTATAAATGATTGAAAAGTGAGTGGATGAACTTCTGTTTTAGAAAACTTTGTTAACTTTTTTCACTTGTTTTTTTGTCTTGGTTCTTAAAATATGTACAGAGTGTATTATGCTCTTTTCCCCCTTTTCAATTCAGTAACTCCATCTGGCATTTTAGTGACAGTCTAGCATGTCCAATCAAAACTGGGCTCTTGCAATGCTTTGATCAATGGATATTTGAATATATAAACATATATTGCATATAACTGAATAGGTTTTTGGTACTTTGTGTTTCAGTAACTGCAAGGATTTTATTGAGCTGATGTTCCACTCGGATGGATGCTGAGATGTGGGTAAAATGACCCACATGCTGCTAGCATTTGGTTACTTATCCTAGCATTAATAGGGAAAAATATTTTAGGAGATCAGAAGGTAACTCAATGCCGACTCTTCTGAGATAATTTTATGACAGAATTTTGACTTGAAGAAAGTGCTCCTGAAAAAGGGCTAAGCCTTGAAGAATGAATAGTAACATCTCTAACTGCACCATGTGCCATTAGTTCTTTGCCTCACATTTATCAAGTTTCACTTCAAAATACCATTTTGACTACTACTGAAATTACCCTCAGATGCAAAATATTATTACAGTGCTTCCATTTCATGAGCAGAGTTGAACTTTTGTTGAATTAATTCTTCTTTTTCTGGGGCTAGTCTTTTCCAATACTAAAACTCCCTTCAAATATTTTCATCAAAAGATTACAAATCCTCTGCTTTTATTTATTTTTTTTTTTGCAATTGCAGTTGTAAGTAGTGTGCTGTTCTTTTCACATGTAGATTTTCTTCTTTTACTATGCTCAGCTAGAAGTCTCACTTTTCTCTACACATTTTCTATTAGAAGTATTAGGACTACCATCTAATCCCTTGCTTTTTTCAGTAAGTGTTTCACAAATCTAGATGACTTTTAAAGGAGCATTATACAGAAATTGTCATGTGTAGGCCAGTATAATTTTCTCATTTTCAATTATTTGATTGAATTATTTTCATTAAGACTAAATCTTTGTGACTCATTATTAAAGGGGCTCAAGTTTCTAAAATAGCTGAGTACTAAAAGTTTTGTGAATTCCAAGCAGAACAGAGATACAAACTTACACCTGTGTTGAGAAAAAAGCCCTATACATTCTACTGGATATCAGCGATTCTTGCTGTCACTAGATGTTTATCAGCATATGAATAGTACTGTGGTTGCCTCTAGATTATTAAATTTATCACAGGAAATGCAGTGAGGAGGTAGACTAATAATATATGACAGAATCCCATCCATTATTTCCAGTGTTCACAGAATTGCCTGTTAATTACTATTCATCTAGTATTTACTCATTCATTTGTCACTTTTTGGAAATCAGACAAAAAATCCTAAGTTAAATTTCACCTAATATCTTTCCTGAATAAGGCTACTTGGACAACATAGCACTAAGCTTAGATGTAGCAGAATCAAACACACAAGAGATGTAAGGAATAAGATGCAATTTGAAAAGATTTTTACTTGTGCAATGGACACATACATTCTTATCCATGTAGATAGAGTGCATAATCCTTTAAAAACCCAAAAAGATAAGAAATCCCACAATGCTTCAGCCTAGTGACTATCTGTATAATCAAAAATATTAAAAATTATTATCAGAAAGAAAGCTGTAAACAAAAAACACCCCTGCACATACTGTAGGTCTTGCAAAGGCAACTTGCATAGTAACCACTTTGTAGCCTCTTACAGGAATTAAAATGCAAGTTGATTCTCACTACTGATAAAAATCTATTTCACCTTGGCTTCTAAAACTTTCACTGATGTTAAACTTTCACTGATGCAACAACCTTATTCAATGCTATGCACTTTTGCCTAATGAATCACAAAGGCAAAAATATTCTCCAAAATTGTTTTCCCAGAAAAACAATTGTGGCCCAGTGTAAGGGTCGGTCCGAAGTTCCCCTCGATTTTGCCTCCCGACCATCGCAAGGAAACCTCGAGGACCCCCACCCAGGCTGACTCTGAACAATGGTTTCCTGGCCTGGCCAAGGTGGATGCTCGTGACTGTGTGCTGGTGTACTGTGTTCACTGGACTGTGCTGTTGTGGCACCAACCAGAGGTTGTGTTGTATCAGCTGAGGACTGCTTGTCCGTGCCTGTGTCCTGCAGCACCACACAATGGTCCATAAATCTTCCCACCTCTTGGCCAGAGGCCACTCGCTTTGGAGAAGGACTATAAAGAGCGACCCTCTGGGAAAGACCCTTTGAGATCTCTCCACTGATGAAGACCCCCTGGAGAAGACCCCTGAGATCTCCCCATGGACAAAGACTTGTCCATCGGATGACCCGTGAGGACGCCCGTCTTGTCTGTTGGTAGCTATTTTCCCATCCCTTCCTTTACTTCCCCTTTCCCTATACTTTGTTTCCTATACCTCTCCCCTTTACTGTAACTGAATTGTTGGCATTTGATGAAATGCATTGCTGTTGTTGAATAAACTGATTTTCTGCTGTTGCATAAACTGATTTTATCCCCTGCATTTTGCCTGTTTGCATCTTTAAGATCAAAAGAACCATCATGACCCCCGCTCTGCATTAATAGCAGATCGTGACACCCAGAAACAGGCTTTGTGCCAACCTGAAAGAAGAAGCTCTCAGAACTTGTCTGGGTTTGCCTGGGTCTGAGTTGGTTCTGTCTTGGTTAACAGGTGCCCTTGGCCACATGACTGGTGTCCACCCAGCTCAGTGGGTTGTGAAAGGCCAGCAGACCTGGTGGTCCCTGCAAAACAAACCACAGCCCTTTGGATTAACTGAAGGTGGGAGAGGAAATTGTGCAATTTTTAACCTTTAACTGTACACTGATGTGAGAGAAGCAGACTGTGATGAGAAGACAAGTAAAGGAGTTCTAGGTCAACTCAAGACTGATGAGGAAGAAAAGCTCACCCTGAGCACCATACTTTATCAAGAGAAGACCTGGGATGCTCAGGCTCTTTGTGAGTCCCTCTAGTACAGTACCAACTTGGGATCCAGAGGAACGCTGAGAAATCAAAGGAAGAAAAGGGAAGACAGTAGGAAGATTTCTTAGATAATAATTTTAATTATATTATCAACAAAGCATTTCTTTTTGGCATTAGTTAATTTAGATTGCCAGGCTGTTAAAACATTACTTTTACTTGAAGCTTGCCTCCATGTTTGTGTTCTCTTTTGCTCCCAGAGTGCAGTGAGCACTCTGAGTGAAACATCTAGCTCTTGTGCAGTAATAATTTATTGCTGTCATCAAGGCACTGGCTCACTACACACTGCAAACTGAGCTGGGGTGCACAGGCACTGTCCATTTTATACATTTCACTATTCCTTAACTGCAAAATGGCATTATATGTAGGAAGAAAAGATAAGGCTTCTTATGCTCATGTATGAAGCATACATTAAGAGACTTCCTTAATTAAGTCTTCCTCAGCTAGAGTCCTTTAGAGCTAGCTAAATTTTCTATGTCTGTGTTCCAAGAACAAGACCAACAGATATAATCTGAAACTAAAGTCATTACTCAGTAAGTTTTCTACCTCCCTCCCCCTGGATCAAATGTCAAACCACTATATAATTTTTTTTTTTTTTTTTTTTTTTTTTTTTTTACATTTTCTACTTTAGCTATAGCTGTTACAATGTCCTCCCTGGATAAAATTATTGCTTTTATCTTAGGTGCTGACTTCCTACCCTGTGATCTACTGATGAACTATTTTTCAGTTTTTCTTTCCTATCTGTACCTGGCAGACACTTTTACTATCTTTTTTTCAAAGACTGATTTAGTTCCAACATATTCTCTTTTAATTTAACCTTTCTTTTTCCATTCACCTCTACATTTCCCTCCCATCTAACATTTATACATTTACATCCTACTTTTCAAAGAAGACTATGTGACCAAGCTATAACTTCTCATCTCACACTACCTCTGATATGCTATTTGATAGCCTTGTTTCCCTTTTGAAGCCTACACGCTGATGTAGAATTTATCTTCCAAATATACTACACACATTAAATTTCCATGAGATCATTTTCGTAGGAACAATTATTAAAAGCTTTGCTTATTTTCAGTGTCATCAAGCTGTTCTTCTGGACATTTGATGGGGCCCAGCAGAGCAACAATATTAGTGAATTACAGAAGTTCTTCTTACTATGATAGCACCTTGTCAAATTAAAAATACATAATTTATAACAAAGATTTTCTTTGCTGCTCAAGGGTAAAAATTTCATTCATCTGCAGTGTTTCCAGTCCTGTATTATCAGAGTATAAATTTGATATATATGACTGATTAGAGGCTGTGTTAAGCAAAGATGTTTTGTATATACAGTTGTGATGTCCTCAGAGAAATTATTCACCAAATGAGTCGCCAAATTCACTAAACATGCACAATGAATACCATCACCTAAAATTTTCTTAAGAATCAGATAAAGATAAGGATTTTATCCTGGAATAGGTAGTGTTCGTAGGATTAGGACGCAAGATCCAACTGGAAGAGGAAATAATGAGGAAGGGAATTTTCTGCAGATATGACTGACAAATCGATCTAATTTCTTTTTTTTATATAATACCTTTTCCTTTTTATTGCACTACATGATATGCTGATAACTTGCTTTACACTGGCTCAGGAAAGCAAAATTATGATCTCACAGTTCAGGAAGCTGTTAGTAAGGAACTGTTTTGTGGGCAGCTATCTTATTACTTGTTAACTTGTTAACTTATACAGGTTTTCTAACTCCTCAGAAATTAGGGATCTCATAAGTGGACCCAGGAGACAGGTATTAGAATAAAATCAAGAGCAGGAATACCACCTGATGTTGTAGTCCAAAGCCTGTAATTAAACTATTTTAACACGGGCTTTTAAATAAAATCTGTCTTTCCCAGGACTCAGCTTCCTCATAGCTTCTTTCTATGCTATTTACTCTTTCCTCCATATTAAGCAATTTTATGTTTTGAGTGAGAAACTAATTGGACTTCAATTTCTTTCCTGGGTCTGAATTGTTTTCTCTTGCAACACGGTACAGACTGTAGAGATTATTTCAATTTAACAGAAGGATTTATTTCATGAAGGGAGAAAGTGAAAGGGAAATTAATGTTTCTTTGATTACTCTTCCTCACGTGCATTTTTAGCTAGGCAGATTCCTGCAAATCTCTTTAGAATCAAATATTAGTGCTTAAAGTAACATACTAGGAAAATACTAGGTTTTTCATCCCATGCTAAGCTATAGAACTAAATAAACCTTTAAGACCTTACTGTGACAAGCTCAATTATGGCTGAGGAAGATGATGTAAACTCTGTCTGCACAAATGCAATCCCAGCTTCTGACCGCAGCTATCCAGGATTGGCCATGAGGCAGGGCCACAGCAGGAGTTTTTAAGCTCTCTTTTTACACACATCACTATATAACAGTATGAATCCTATATTCATGCTACTAACAAAGATAAGACTGCCCACATAAATAGATTGTAGGAACAGATGAAGGGACTATGGTTAAAGGGGATGATGTGCAGTTATTCTTTGTCATGTGTCCACACCCAGATGAAGCTACAGCCAAATTAATACCTGTCCCAGATTGAGGAAATTTTTTTGTTCTTTATCAACTCTATCCCCTTGTGCTTGTCTTTAATTCACTTCTTTTGTGTGACATCTGCTCCTGGACCTGTTTAATCCATCACTAGCAGTCTGTTAAGACAAATGTTTAGGAAGAACTCAGTTCACAACTTTGGTGCAGTTTTGTGTCTCACTGCTGTCAGAGGACTACTGTCTTTGTTTGAAAAGACAGGTATGGTTTAATTTTTACTTTCCCGGCTAATGCACCAAATTAATGTCTAGGGTTTGAGTTGCCAATTTAAATAAACTTATTTCTTTCTGTTGTGAGACAGAACCAGGAGTCAAAGAGCAAGGCAGGCTTAAAACTTTGAAAGGGTATAGAAGAAAATTTATTAACTACACAAACAAAAAGGGGGGGGGGGAAAAAAATTCAGAATAAGATTTTTCACATCACTCCGTCCCTCCCTCTCCCAGTCTTCACAACAACAAAACAAATATACAACAAATACTTCAGTCAGTGCCTAATTTAGTCTTTTTCTGTTTACTTTTGGAGAAAGAAGTTTCTTTTTGTCGAAGTTGTAGGAGTTGTGTTCCACAAGAAGAAAAAAAGTCCTCTTGTAGTTTTACCTCTCACGATTGCATCCGCCCGGGAAATCTGCAACCGTGACCTCCTCCCAATTCTACAGCCGTCCCAAAGTTGTAGATATGGGTCATGTCTATTCCATGGGGTATTACTTTTAAGAATTGAAAATGTCCAACAGCAACGATTTTTATTTGTCTCCCTTTCCTCTGCTCAGGCTTCATCTTCAGAAAAAAACTGCAATCCCCTTCATTTCTCAGGGCAGAAATTCAAATTCCCAACACAGGTGTTCTTTAATCAAATCATCTCCTAAGAAGGAACATTTCCATCCCCCCATGTCTCTTTCTATGGTTTAAAGGAATATTCAGTACATTAGTTCATTCCTACAATTTCTCAAAAAGATTTTCAGCCATTTCAGCATCTTCTCACTCTCTTTCCATCTTAAAATAACTTAGCTTTTGCATCACTGACTTCAGAACTTCCCTTATTCCCTTTCATATTTAAAGGGAAGGCTGGAGGCTTTGCAAATCTTATCTGAACACTAAAGAGTTAAAGTTTAACTCAACTACAAAAGTTGAGCCAGGCTCGGCCGTGCTGGAGGGGGGGGGGGGAGGGCGGCAGTGCCACTCAGCCCCTGCGGAGCTGGCCTACGGCCCCGCACCCTCATGGCCACCCGGGGAGGCCCGGCCCGGCCGGCAGCATAAAGAGCCAACACTCCCCCACGCCAGAGCCACAGGCCGGTGGAGGAAAAATCTGTAAAGCTTTTATCACACAACTTTGCCTCCCTTCAGCCATCAGGTCCCCCTCGTTGGCAAACGGGGCCCAGGCGGCCTCCGAGCCGTTCCCCCCCCTCCCCCGCATGGGGGAGAGGGAGAGCGGCTCGGCTTGGTGTTACCTGTTCAGCCGCCGGAAAGACAAAGAAGCGTCTTCCGGGATTACCTTTTTTTAAAATGTGTGTGCACGGAGCGAACCGACTTTCTCTGATTGGCTGTTACAAGTATCCCAAAAACCCCTCACAAAGGAAACTCCCCCAGGAAGAACTTCTGAGTTTCTTCCTCCCAAGTCAACCTATCACAACTACAAATTACAATGTAGGGTAACTCATGGCTAAGACTTGGCAGGTATGGTATTCTAATACCTTCCTGACTTCCATGGAGATGCTCTCAGTTCGTACCAGCCCTATAAGCAGATGGTTAATTGTTACAAAGCTGCACACTGGGGACTTTGAAACTTGCATATGTTACCATTTTCAGGGTAACATATGGCTTAAAGGAATTACAGAACATTTATAATAATGCAAGGACAGAAACAGCAAAAAAATCCTAGCATCTTAAAATATGTCGGGCTTTTGTGAGTCACATTTCTGCCTTTGTGGCACAGCTTTTCAAAGATGATAAACCAGAACAAACCTTTCCAGGAAATGAACATGATACCATAAGCTACTGTGAGATGCTGCTGAATATTTAAAGAGCTGGCATTCTCCTAACTAGGAAATTTTCATGCTGTCTTTTGTGAGAAATGAGCCACCAATATGCAAATTCTCATTCCTTCCTTTAAGACCCTGGAGTTTTTTCTTCTTCTTTTTTTTTTTTTCCTTATACTGTTCAGCCTGCCTTTTAAAATTATACAATACCATATTTTAACAACCCAAAGCAGATCTTCATGACTTTTCTCCAGTCATGCAAATAATAGCATGTTAAAAAATAATATTTACAAATAATTTTTGCAAATAATTTCTGATGCTACACCTTCAAGATTAAATACTGGTTTTCTTATTTATATTGAGTTTTGTTACTAATTAAACACTAATAGGTAGAATATCTTCATAAACCCATTGGTTAAAAGTCATTGTTTGGTCAATATTTACAGTTTTTCAAGACATAATAATAATCTCAGATTTTCTTTATGTCTCAGCTTGAAGTTTCAATCTACCAGTTTCATTCTTACTTCTCAAATGTAACAATCCATACTACCAATTCACTGCTAAAGTCTTTTAGTAACAATAAAAATTCTCATCTTTAGTTTTCCAGGAATCATTCAGTGCTAGAGCTTTAAATTCTAAACCTAGCATACAAACATACACTTCACTGTATTTATTTTACAGCTGAATGTTTGAGTACATTCCAACATAGTTAAAACTTGTGGCAAATGGTATTAGGAAATTATTGCATTTAAATAAAAAGAGATAACCCAGAACAAGTTTATTCTATATAGGACTCTGATAAAATGTTATTACAATATAAGTAGTATAGAAATTGAGTTTTGAAGTGTTTATATTTGCTCATCTAGTTGATACTGAGTTTAGCTCATTAGCAAGAGATGATCATGACCTCCTAAATACAAAATGAGTTATTTCAAATGGTTTTCTTTTCATGTAATTATAACCTCCCACATGGGAGGTTATGAGGATGAACTGCACATTGTGCATCATTATTTTCTTTATCAAACCCTGTAACTATATTACTCCATGTTACAGTCTGCCTATACAGACAGCAACAGTGTTTACCCATAATGAGATTATTTATTGAAGGATTTGGGCTTTTAAAAGGCTATTTCCTTTCAGTTAAAAGTAACATAAGCAGCCTCAGTTAACAGGAACAAAATCAGCCTCATAAGAACATATTTTTGAGCTCTTCAAAATTATAAAGAACTTTGTTGTTTGTTCATTGCAATAAAACAAAACAAGCCTCCGGGGAGGTAAAAGAAGCACTTCCAAGTGTAGGTTTTTTAGGTATGAAGAGATGCATATATCTTTGGAGAATAAAACAAATGGAAAAAAATTAGTGTTTGACTTCTGAACAGAAGTATTTGTTTTATAAAACATATATAAAGACACCAAATTACTTGACCTTACCCACACTTTCAAAGGACACAGTAGGTGTTGATTCTTTTTCTTTTTGAAAAAAGTCACTCTTAAAAACATGTAAAAAAAATTTTAAAAAGTTAAAAAATGGTTTTTTGAAAAGTACAAAAAACCGTAAATTTGTGACTGAGAGTTGGTTTTAGAAGAATTCTAATGGACAGATGGGCTCAGAGGAGAACAAAGAAGAAAAAATATATGTCTACTTGTCTTGGTTTGAAACACAGGTGTCTTCTAGGGAAGGCAGGAGCCTCCCTTGGAATGGAGAATGTAAAACCCTCTCCCTCTGAATCATTATAATTATAATTTTGAAATTAAGGGGCTCTCAGGCAAAAAGATATGAGAATAGGAATAGCAGTTCTTTGCCAGTATGTGCACTAAAGCAAACGAACAGCACCGCAGGACAGCGTTAACAGCGAACAGAACAGGAACTCAGTGACCCTTCTCGGCCGCGGGCGCTTCCCCCTCGGTGCAGTTACCGTCAGCGCCGGCAGGGGGCGCTGTGGCCCCGGTGGGCGGGGCAGGTGCGATGATTCCCCCGCGCCTGCAGGGGGCGCTGTGGCACGAGCTCGGGGAGCAGGCGGGCGTGGCGGCCGTGTCCCAGACGGGAAGGGATGGAAAAGAGAGGCTTTGCTTCACAAACCTCCCTGGGTCAGCGTCGGGCCCCTGCGCCTGCAGGACTCCAAGGAGCACCAAGCTGGAACGGCAGGAATGAGCAGAAATCCCGGGGTGGTGGACGAGATGTATCAGAAGCTCTGTGGCAGGAGCTGGAACTGCGAGACGTCCTGGCAGGGCAGGGTGTGCGGGGCCCAGCAGCAGAAGAAAGAAAGGCAGCTCCCGGCTGCGTTATTGCGGTGGTAGCGAAATTCCTTTCCCTATGGAGCAGCTCAACCGTCCTCCTCCAAAGCCCTGAGAGAGCGAACAGCTGCCCCCAGTCCCATCCTTCCCTTGCCCCCTAAAAAATCTCCTGGTACCTCCTCCCTTGGAGAGAAACTCCCAGAGAAAAAAGAAGTGTAGTCAGATGCTACACTCCTCTCCCCCACCTTAGCCACTCTCTTGTTTTTCTTAAGTACCCTTAAGTACCAGTAGTTCGTTTCCTAGCAACTTATAGGAAAAAATTCTGTAAGTAAAAAGAAAGAATCCCAATCCCCAACACTGCCCAAGAAAAACTGAATGAAATCAAATATTTGTGCATATGTGTGTGTTTAATAATTCTTAAAAGTATGTAAAACTAGTAACAAACGGGGGAAATGTTTCAATCTTAGTCAAAAAGCTTGAAACAGTCAACAGAGATAGAGCTTGCATCATTTAGAAAAGATACTGCTATGTGATGAAGTAGCTGGCTTGTGGTTTTTTCTCATGTGATATGTGATGACATCTATTCCCAAGTCCTTGGATCCCAAAGTTTTCTTTAGTAATGTGATGGAAATCTCCCTTGAATGATAAATGTGAAAGATCTGCTCTTGAAGCATCATTAATCTTTCCAGGCATAGAAATTAGTCTACTGTCACCATCCATTCACTATGACAGATAAAATGATGGGGGGGAGGGGGGGGGCTTGTGGCCTTTTTTGTTTGTTTTTGACTTATGGAAAACAAAAATTATTTTAGAAAATGCATTGTGGTCATGATTTTGTTCAGGAGAGGGAGCATAATTCATGTGTTGTTTAAAGAAGCCTTGAAAAACTCAGTTCCTTCAGATTTTATTCTGTGCTCATTTTCATGAACCTCCTCTTTTCTCAGCATACTTAAGAACAACTAAAATCTTGTGAGGAAAAGCCACTGCTTTTGGTATCCTGGCAATGTACTCTCAAATAATGACCAGTGGGATTTGGAGACTGTTGACAACACTATGAAAATAAGAAGGTATTTCCTCAAAAATCTAAATCAAGACTGATTTTAGTTTGAATAGTTCATAAGTCATTTTCCTCCTTCCCCTCAGTAAGCGTCAGAAAAACTTGGAGATAAAATATGTCTATGTAAGACAGGAAAGATTTTCAGACAATGTACCCTGCTGATTACTTAAACCTACCATCTATACAAATCTACATGTTTTCAATTGATTTTTCTCTTTTTCTTTAAAAACAAACAGGAAAGATGTATATCTGCTATAAATGCGAAAGAAGAGTAAAGCTAACATACATCATTCTCATTGGGTTTTTAGGGCCATTTCTAACAATCTGAGTAAATTGTTTATTTTAAACAGAAATGGGAAAAGTACAAGGAAGAACAGGAAAATAAAATACTAAAATGAGAAGTATGAAATTATCTATGATCCACTGTAGCATAATAAGGTCTTGAACATTATAAAATGTTGGCTCCTGGCCTTTGCCCACATTACTGGGCCCCATATTAGCGACTACTGCAAATAAAATGAACTAATTACTTAATCAATTTCCTTCAGTTTAAAATAATCCCAGGCATATCAAAAAGTACAGCTGAAATAAAATAATAAGCAGAAGTAGAAACACACTTCAGCTCTTCTTCTCTATTTCTTCCTACTTTCCTACTCCTAAACTTCTCTTTTAGATAATCAATCAGTGAATGAAAAAAATATGTTATATTTCTCTGAGACTGGTATTCATTTTCTTCAATTCTCATTTCAGAGTAACTATGCTAAGCCCCTGTTTTGGCATAAAGTCTGCATGAAACGCCTCTACTGTTTTAGGAGCTGAATGTTTGTGACCTGTGATGCCTTAAGTTTTAGCTTTTATATTTTTCAGATTCTGTACTGCCATAGTGTGCGACTCTGAACTTCATATAAAGTGTTAGCAAGTTCTCTTCACAGTTAAGTTAGACAAAACAATCACTTTCCAGCCTGAGAACCAAGGACACTGTTGCAGCTTTGGGCCCAAAAAGTATAAGCAACAATGAATTGAGGAGAGCAGTCTGGGAGGATGGGACTTCTTAACCTGAAGCTGTAATTGGACAATTAACCCCAATATGTAAATGAACCAAAACTTACAAAAGTGTGAAAACTTGTAACCCAGTGCCCATCGTGGGTGGAGCCACAGCCAAGCTCTTGTACTGCCCAAGGTGTATCCTTTGAAGGCCTTTATAATAAATACCTACTTTATTCCTTTAACACTGTTTAGCCTCTGTTCTAGGTAGCCTCTTTAGGATCATCTCTGATTCTTGATTGTTCAGACTCATTCAGAGTCCAATAAATGTCCCCTTTCAAAGAATGGAGAGCTCCCAAGGCAATCCTGATTTCTCTTTCCCCAGTACATCTGCTGTTTCCACCACACACTACTTCCAGCTATGTGGGGTCCTGCTTCAGCCGTAGCTCTGTCCCCTGACCCAGGCTGACTCACTTGTCTAGTGGCACTGTAAAACAGAGCACAAGAATAACTTCAGATAAAGATAACCATCATCTCTGCTGCAAAGAGTTGTTGTTTGACTTGGAGTTACTTCAGTGATGATAAGTCAACAATAATTAACTATGTCATTATTATATAGATATAGGGACTGGAGTTACAGAATACAGTCTGTAGTAAGATAGCTGCTATAGGCAGCATTCCTTGGTGAATAATATGTAAAAGGAGGATTCATCACAGCCAAACAACACATCTACAGTTCTTTACATAAACAACTCTGTGTCTTCTGGAAATATCACTTTTCTACTACGTTTTCAGGAATTTAAAAGTGAAAAATTTCTACAGCTGTTCAAATAACACATTTAATAACGCATTTTACAAACTCTCAACCTCTCCTCTCCAGATTATTTGGGTGTGAGATTTTGAATACTTTGCAACTAAACCCAAGTCCCTATCTTTTTAATAGACTTTAAAAAATTGCAAGCTAGCACTGCAACTTCTTTAATATTTTCCACCCATTTCTATCTGGATCCAGAATACACTGACACATATGGTACTAAAAGAACTATATCTGCCACTGTCATGTCTAGTGCAAAGCAACGTTGCAGAATAAGTTGAGATTCATTTAAGGATATTTCAGTGGATGACACAGTCTTTCTAAGAAAAATGTCTGCCATATAAAGATGCTTGTTGTCAGTCCATACTTATATAAAACATGAGACTTTAAGAACCCAGCGCTTTTTATTGTGTTTATTAAAAAAAACCTGCATAAGAGAAACTGCAAATATTTACTGTCATTGAAATCCAGATACTTAGGGTTAAACGGATATAATAAGTAAATATAAAACCACGAAATCTATGCTACTCTGGAACTTCAAAGAACATGAGAGAATTCATAATCTGTAGCTACAGTGTTAGTCTATGTCATATATAAAGAAAAAAAAGAGGAATGTAGTTAAAGCCTGGTCTTGTTTAGACTTCATGAAACTGTCTCATGAGTGATAAAACAAATAAAAAATAAAAAGTTAGAAACTTTCTTGAGAAAAAAACTCCAGATCTTCAATCAGTGCTCAGAATGAAGACAAGAAACAGCACACACTATACCATAGCACTAACACACCCAAAGAATAACAGCAATCTTACATCTACTGGCAATATTTGAGTTGTAAATGGAACCTGTAGCAATTCAGAGATACTTCTGCCACAGTGCATTGCACTATTCCATTTAGCTACGTGTCTAACTCCCAACTTAATGCTTTTCAGTCATTGTTTTCTGAAATACACTGGCTGTGGGAGAATTTAGAGCACAAACATCACTTCAATAAACAATAACCTTTTTTCAGATTCTCTATGTGAAACATAAAATCAGTGTGAATAATCATTCAAGAAAAACCCTAAAATCATGGTCTACTAAGCTAGTTTTAGAACCCCCTACATGGAGGTGTCTTACCAGTAGCAAGGATCTTTTCCTTATGCAAAATTATCTATATATAGTTTGAAAGAACTAAGCTTTATTCTCAAACAGTTGTGGCACTTTTAAATATACGCCTCCTTTGTCATACTTAAAACATCAATTCTGTTATGATTGAGCAGCAAAATTATGCAAAATTTAGCAGCTGAAGTGAAACTTTATGTGTTTTGAACTTATTGTGACACCTTTCATAAAGGGCACTACTCTGATATTTTAGGAAATATTTTTTGCTACTGGTGATATCCAGGTTCTCTGTAAAGCAAGGAAAGTGAAAGAATGACAGAATCCAAGAAACACTACAAATTAAAAGACTTATCTATTAATTACTAGAAGTAACTTTTAAAGAAGATATGAGATTTGAGAGAAAGTTTTTTACAAACCCTCCATCTTTAGAGGAAAAAAATAAGGAGAACCTTATCAATAAACAAGTTGTTCTGATTGCTTCATAATACTGATTTAATACTTGTACTCATCATATCCAAATCAAAGGACGTACATGGATTTGATGCAATGGGATTTGAACACTATTTAGGAAAATATCAGTGTAACATATTTACTCAAAATGTAAAGATGCAGAAGGTTTTTTATATATTTTTCCTTCATACTAAGAAACATTAGGAATTTGGGAAGGAAAGGGTGGTTAGTAAAACCTATAAAATGTTATAATTTCTTTCAAATGCATGGCAAAAGTTTCATATCAGTTCTTTTTCCCCAGACGAAAAGGTTCAGCAATTTGTGAAGACTAGTTTACATATTTTCTCTGTGCACAGGTAACAGCTATTTGTGGCTTCTTGTGGGCTAGAGAGATAGTGCAAAATAATTACGGGAAAAAAATAGAAATTTTTGGGTTGGAAAACACATTTGCGATCATTGAGTCCAATCATTAACAGTATTGCTAAGTTCACTCCTAAATCATGTCCCTAAGTGCCACACCTATAGGTCTTTTAAATCCCTCCAGAGATGGTCATTCAACCACTTCCCTGGGCATCCTGTTCTGATGGTGGAAAAGATTCAGATTAGGATAAAATCTACCAATAAATGGTAGTACTGCTTGAGCATATTGGAAAAGCCATGGAAGTCAGTGGAGATTTTTATAAAAATGTGAGAGGTAAATTTCTGTCAGGGATAATAAAAGCATTATTTAATAGAGATATGAATTAAGTGAATTCTTCAATTCTCTTCTAGACCTTTTTCTCTATAATTTTGAGAATCAGAATAGCTGATTCTCTTCAGAGGCTGTGCTTTCAGTCACAGGCTGATAAGAGTGTGCCTTTTATTAAGATGCCCCCATGTGCAGGAACCCACCAGTCAACACAGTTCCAGATGCTCTGCAGAGCTGCAACATCCCTCCTGCTCCAGGCCTTCCAAGAGTTGGCACATCATAGGATGAGAGGCTAACTGCAATGAGCTAGAGGTGTCACAGCAAGGAAAATTCAAGTCACATGCAATAAGTAAGTGGGACTTGTCCAAATCATACCAGGCAACCACCTCTTTAACATAATTTTTTAAACATCAGGTCATCACTTCCTTGGCTGATAAAAATGAACTAATATCAGAGTTCTATGTTCTCACATCAGTTTTCACTAGCCCAGAATAATTCCTGTATCTGTCAGCTAGAAACAACAAATTTACAAGTTCAAGGACTGAGCAAACGTGCCATTTAATTTCTCTGCATCTGAAGCATGAAGCCATTTGTACAATGACATGCTCAAATGTTTGCTGTGAACACTCTGTTTCTGCTGTAAAGAGTATAGACTAAGAAAAAGGGAGAAAACAGCAGTGTTTTAGCTTTATCTTTATGGTCCCAACTAAGCTTGCTTTTGAAAAATATCTGCACACTGAGCCAAATTTCCCAAGGCTCTGGACACCTTGTGCCACCATGCTGGCCACTCAAAACAGTTTGTACGGGAGGCAAACAGACAGCTTTCAGGGGAATTTATGGAGCTTTGTTTCACCACAGCAGCAGCAGCATTAGCGTGCAGGGGAAGACAGGCCTGCTATTTTTATATTCTGCTGCCTGATGTGAAGCTCACATCAGACAAAGGTGATTGCCAGTGCTCTAGCTCCTGTAAAGGAGTAATTGCCTCACTCCCTCCTCGAATCTTTGAAGAGATAATAAGAAAATGCTGGTTTTGTTTAAGCAATATGCTCAGTTCTCCTTTGCAGCAGTCTGCAGAAACAGAAGCTGTCAAAATTTGCCTGTCACTTCTGACCTTCAATGATCTTTATTGTTAGTACTGACATGTTATTTATGGCCACATAAAAAGCAGGATACAAAAACATGGCTGTATCACCAGAAGAGCCATGATCACTGCACTGCGTGTTGCATTGACAAGATGTGCAGTTCTGCTACTACGCACATAATGCCAAGGAACTATTTTTCACTGTAGCCCATTTCAAATCACAAGAAATAACATGCCTACAGAAGGATTACCCTGGTTTTACACTGGAAAGGTATATACCCACCCACCAACCCGAATCAACCTCTTCCCCAGTGATTTAGTGTTAGCACAACTCACCTACAAGGCTGAGAAGGAGCAATTAATCCTTTAGCTCTGACCTACCCCAGGGCCTGCTCCCCTGACTCCCCACTAGCCCCCCTTTCCTTCACTTTGATGCCAGGATTTTTTGCCAATGTGAGGATAAAAGTGCCAGGCCAACAGGTTCTTGAGAACAGATGGGAGTGGGAAAGTACCACAAGTGACAGATTACATAATGATGTAAATTCTTATTTTCAAGGCATAGCATTATTAAAGGGATGCCATTTTTCTGAGGATCAGGTGATTAATAGGGAACGTAGAGCCATGCTGTCCCAGGTCAGGAGAGCTCTTACTGTTTATCATTACCAATCTACCACTGAGAACACTTTTTACAATGAGTCTTGAGGGGATGGTGCAGTGGGTTACCAGTAATAGATACTGTCTTCCCATCCCTCCTTTGCTGAGCAGCCCCAAATTCTCCCTGGATTCCAAATCCTGAACTAGTGGTCTTTGCCTCCAGAAACAGAAATAGACCTGCCTCTTCTGCCTATGGCAGTTTAAAATGAAGTGTCTGTGAGTATAAATAGGGAAGTTTGACATTGTCACCCTCAAACAGATGAGTCTTTGAAAGCAGTGATCCATGAAAACCCCACAGCTAGCACTGGGAGTGGAGATTTCTTCTGGCTGGGAGACTGATGTGCTAAACGGAAAATATTGCCAGGAAGAATAAGCACTGAATGGAAGGATATGATGCCTTACGTAGAGAAGACTGTAAAGCAACCAAATGCCTCCATATTTACTAGGGAGACAAATGTCATTCACCCAGGGAAGTTGGATATTTAAAAGCTACACCCTATCATTATTCATACATTTATTTCTGGTTTGTAATTAGTTTTGGCTCCCATTTTTCTATTGTTGCAGAATGTAATAAATTGTTACTAAAAATTTTAAACCGTGAAAAGGAGGATGGAAAAGGTGGAAACCATTTTGGAGGCCTTCTAATAGTTTTAAACTGCATGTGAATTTTTGTATTTAAAAAAGCTGTGTATCTTTTGCTCATACTGATATTGCTGGTAACAGATGGTCTTTCATTTTAAGTCTTGTTATTTTGCAGTTTTCCATCTTCCATACACACCACAGTTCTTATCTCAGTCATATCATGCTATTGATGGCAGTGAAGACAGACACTTTAATCAAATATATAGGCAGGATCAGGCCTTCAGCCTGTGGAAGAAAAAGCTTTTAAACTCAGACACACAGAAACTACAATTGTACCAAAGAGTGAGCTCGAAGAATTAGGTCTAAGGGGACAAATACAGCTTCTGTACCATCCTTTAGCTGAAAGATTACCCTCTAGTCCTATACTACTGCATTATTCAAATATAATGGATTAAATTCGTTGGGAGCTGAAGTACCTAGTTACCAAATATCCTCATGCTGTAGGATAAAAAAAAAAAACAAAAACACAATCATAAAAAGATAAAAAGCAGTAGGCTTTTTTTAAAAGAAAGCCCTCAGGAGAAGCTGAGACCAGTCCTTGCCACTAAATCAGCATATCCTACCAGATCAGTAATAAACAATATTATATATATATATTATATATCGGTAGCATGGCAGCATGCTGATATGATTTGGGAGTCCTGTGATCGTTATTGCAGAAGGAAGGAAGAAAGGAAGACTGAAATATGCACAGATGGAGGAAATGGAAGGAAATGTGTTTTTGACAGAGAAAATTAAGTTTATGGGCTAGAAAAAGTGACAAATTTTGAACTAAACTAGCTCAAGTTTTAAGCTTCTATTAAAAATGCCCTGATCTCAAGCATATCACTATTTAAAAAAGGAAGAGAAAATGCACTTTGTTTCATGGATTGAAAATAACTGACCATTTCAAAGAAGAGGGAAACTATGGCTTAGGAACAGCATCTTTAAAGCTAAAAACCACCTAGAGCACAGCTGGAATAGGTCCTAGGATATTTTTATAATTCACTTTCAATTAACATAAATGACTAGTTTCTGTATCAAGTGTCATAATCCTTCGGGTTGCTTGTAAGAGGAAAATGAGCATGTGTGAAGTGGAATGAGGCTGTGGGTGAGAAATCTTGTGAAATACAAGACCCAACAACACCTTTAGCAGAAGCATGTGAAAAATTGAATAATTGGTGTTCAGCAATGGTAAAATGAATGAAGATGTTGTATACAATTTCCAAGTGACTTTTTTTTGGGAGGGAGTCTAATTCATTAGCTTTTCATAACACTCTGCCTTAAGCACTGGAGAAACAAGTTTCACATAATACTGGAAACTTCCCGCAAAAGAATGAATTGGCAAAAGGATTCTGCAGACGCCTAGAGTCTAGAGAGGAGGCAGCCTCTGAGAATGGAGCCAATTTGATGACATTTTTCTGAGGTACTGTGCTGTAGCCATCCTTTCCTCTGAGCAGAGTGAAATTTTGGTGTAGCTGCTTAATTATTTGGGTTAGCAAAATTTAAAAATTATTCAGTAATCTTATGAGACGGAGTAGCTGGCAAATAAACTTAAGTGTTGAAAAATATTAAGCAATGTTTGTGGAAAAAAAATACTCATGCACAAAAATGGGCTTTGAAAATGCCCATTGAAATACTCAGGAAAGAGATATTGGTGTTGTAAGACGTATTTCTGTGAAAAGTTGAGTAAGGCACTTTGAGTACTAGGAATTGTTAAGGAAAAAGAGGAGAGCAAAACTGCAGACATAATTCTGCTCTTTATTTAAAATATTATATTATATATTAATTTTATATTAATATTATATTATATTTATATATTTCTGCATGTATATTTAAAAAATTTCTGCAGTCCTAGTTTTTGAACCAGCTCACAAATGTTACGGAAGAATTAGAAAAGGCACTGAGGAAGATGGGCAAGATGTAATGGCTTCTGTACTGGGAAAAAAAGTGAGTACAGAGAGTTGCTAAAGCTGCATTTCTCCACACTGAAAAAGGAAGTGTAACAAACAGATCAAATACTAGCTTATGATAAATGGTGTGGGAAACAAAACTATGATGTTTCTGGTAATAGGGTAACATTGAGTCATCAAATAAAACTATCAGGTGAGAGACTGGAAACAAAGAACCTATTTTTTACATGCAGACTAATGTGAAGTTCACTCTGTGATGACATCACAGCTATTTGGATTAAAAAAAAAGAGACCAATTTTGAGAAAAACCCTCTACCTAATTTGAATGTCAGTAGTACAAAGATACTTCCTGCAATTCAACAAGTCCTTGAGTCACAGACTGAGGAAAGTTACTTTCAAACACTTGCTGTATTTCTATACCCTTGTCTAGGTAAATGATACTTTTGTTAGTCAAAAAATGCAAATCTGGCTATTTGGCTTGACTCAGTGCACCTTTCAATATTTTCATGCTCAGTAATCTAATTCACGTACTAAAACAAGCAACTGAAAAATTAAATCACATTTGAACTGTATCTCCTGGGTGGCTTGTAGTTTCATCAGCTTAGAAGCCAGTTTTATAAACTGAACTAAGCGAAATAATGGATCAAGTTAACTGGTGCAACTCTGTAGGCTGTCATTCATAAACTATGGTCACTCAGTTGACATGCTTTATACACAATATATATGTACACCAGAGATACTGTTCATAGAACTGTGTCACAAACAGACCTTTTCCAAGTCACTCTGCAAGTGTTCTGCATCACCTTAACATTTACACTCCCACTGAAAAGAAACAGCTGATGTATATACTCTCAAAAAAACCCCAGGTAAGACTCATTTTAGAGAAATATGTGAAATCACCTGTAGTTATTCTAATCCCTGATCAAATACTACCTGTAAGAAGCCTCTCAAGCTCGGCATATAAATAACTAGCACAGACAACTGTCTAGACCTTTCACATACAAGATTTAGAACATTATTTAAAATTAACTACAGCTATTGAAAGACAATCTACAAAAAAGTAGCATTAGATATTCTTTTTTATTTAGAACAGGTTAAAAATGTCATGAAGAGGATAAAAGATGAAAAGGATATGTACAGAGAAATAAGACCTTTCATTGACTTCTAAAACTACTTTGCTAATTGCTCCCTCTCATATGTGTATCTCTGAAAAATGAAACAATAAAATGAAAGAATAATAATGAGGCATCTAAAAATGAACAAAGGTTTGGATTAAAGGCCTCTGAAAGGACAGAAAATTGAAGGTGATGAACAAGAATAGATCAGAACAATCAAGATAAGGAAGACTTAGAATAGGACTTCATAACAGCTGATTCTTTCTTTCTTTTTCACTCAGAAACATGCAAAATAATTTTATAGAAACGGTACCATTCCCATCTACATGAAGAAATTATTAATCTTTTAATATAAAAAAATAGATTTTTTTGGCAGACTGTTGCCTATTAATTGATATAAAATTAAATTAAAACCATTCCTGATGGGATCCTCTGAGATACCCTGAAGAGAGCATCCACGAACAGTGGCACCTGAGGATTTTACTGCATTTCTCCTCTACTTCTCTACTTGAGTGTAAATTACATAGCTTAATTTTTCTGATTTGAAATGCAATAGATATAAAAGAACAATGCTCATTGCAATCATACTTTACCATAATCATGTCATATTTAAGGAAAAAAGGAAAGATTTAAGATAACTGAGGAGAGCTGAATTCAGCAAATCACATTAGAAAGGAAAAAATATGTTTAGTGAAGTACCCCCTTTTTTACATAGTCTTCAGAGACTTATATTCAGACACGATAATCATATACTACAGAAAGAAAATACAACTAGGGTTGGGGAAACAATGTTTAGTTATTGCATTTAAACATAAACATTCTATACTTGAAAACTTAAGAGCAAAATATGGACACCATTCTCAAATGTACTAATCTTAAAATAGATTTGGTCAGGTACAGATCTATAAACCTAATGTACATAATTCTATTTCATTTTGAGTTGATAAGGCAAATCTCTGTGCACCCATCTTTAGATTCATGGAATTCTGCTGTCACTAGTGAGAGTTTTGTGCTTGTCCTAAAAGTATGCTACCTTTTATATTTGGGATTTGCAACAGCATTCAGATTCCTGGTTTTCTCTGAAAGTCAGTGTCAATCAGTCTAATTCTCTTGGTCCTCCTCTAAGACTTTATGCTGAAGTTATTTGTGTGGATTCAGATCACCTTGGCAATCAAAATCCAAACCTAGGTAACAGTTCTGAGCAGGGCTCACACAGAGCCAAGGACTTTCCTGCTTTTTGTATGGCCACAGTGGCTGGAAAGCTGGGGATACACAGGAGACTGGGAGGAGACACAGCCAGGATAGGTGACCTATACTTACCAAAGGGACATTCCTGACCATGTGACATCATGCTGAGTGTATAAAGTGGAGAGAAGAAGGAGGAAGAGGGGGATGTTTGGAGTGATGGTGTTTGTTTTCCCAAGTAATTTTTACGTGTGACTTGGGACCCTACTCTCCTGGAGATGGCTAAACACCTGCCTGCCTATGGGGAGAAGTGAATTAATTCCTCGTTCTGCTATGCTTGTGTGTGCAGCTTTTGCCTTCTGAAACTGTCCTTATCTCAGCCTACGAGTTTTCTTTTACCCTTCTCATTCTCTCGATCCTGCTGGTGGGAGAGTAGATGGACAGCTGTATGAGGCTTGATTGCTGGCTGGACACACAGGGAGGAAATATTCCTATACAATCTTTGAGTCTCGGACTAGAAAAATGGAAAAATTATCTGGAGGATACTAAAGTCACTAAGTGGTGCATTTGACTTGGATTTCATCCAATTTACCCTGGTTTCTCAGTGGTGTTTTTCACTTATTTTTAAAATTTACTCTTTAATTGCATTAGCATCAGAATTCAGACATGTGCATAAGTAAATTAGAAGCACACATCTCTCTCTTTACCACATCAAAGTAGGTCTGGTAACTTAAGAGCTGAAAATGCATTGCTTTTAGAGGCAGTATTTTTGGCCTTACCTTCTGAACTAAACTCAGGTAAAATTCCTCATGCAAACCAGTGGGGATCCTGCCTACAAGAAGACTTATGCAAGGCTTAAGTTATCAAAGTAGTAAGAGGCAAATTCTACAGGAAAGTAATCACACACGGAGGCAGCCAATAAATTAGTTATAGGAAATGTATATTACAAATGAGGATTAACACTCATTCACCACATTTGCAATGTGAAAGAATATATTAGATATTAATTCAAAATTACAATCACAAAAGTTAACAGTTAGAAAAGGATGCCCTGAGACGCAGAGGTGTGATTAAAAACTGTAGAATTACTGTCAGAGATTGACAGTGATGCTTTTCTCTCTCTTTCTGTTCAAAGGGTTTTGATGACAGAGTACAAGAACTCATGATTTGCTTGTTTGATGTGTTTGTGCTATTCAAGTAATGTTTCTCTAAAGGGGGAGAACTAGAAAACTCCATTTTACATATGCTTAATGTGCTTGAGATATCAAATAAAAAAACAGAATATGGAACATAAAAAGTGAGAACATATAAGCTGAACACTGAGAAGATTAGTACAATTTTGCTAATCAGTAACAAAAAATATTTACTACATTATAGTTCCAAAGATACTCAGGATCACTAAAGTTTCAAAAAAAAAAATTGAGAATATTTCACACCTCAAAGAATTAAAAAAAGCTGAGACCAGTAAGTCGTTATGTTAAAATATATTAAATTAAAATGTCTAATCCCATAAAATGTATTCAGTCAAAACAACTGCACAGTTTTGTGGGGACATTACCTACTACAAGAATATAATTCAGCAAAGTTTAACATTCCTGTGTGTTGTACTTCCCCACCAATTCTCCTGTAAGAATGCGGCAACCTCAGACACCATGAAAATAACAAAGAAATTACTAAATAGCAGAAATCATGTTAGAACAATCTTTCTGTATTTTATCACGTTGCTACTAATACACATACAGTTTTAATGTTACAAGCACACATTTTATGTCTAAGTCCAGTAGAATGTTTCAGATTGATATTAAATACAGTTGCCACTCATTCTATCAGAAGACAGAGTGATTCCCAGCTGTGCAATTACTAGGAAATTTTGTAGGCTCAAGACTCATCATACAGAATAACAAATATATCCTTTCTGAATAACTAAGATAGTCCCCAAAATGTGTTTCAGAAGAAAAATATTAATTCAATAAGTTTTTCAGGGTAAACAGCAAAGGCACAACAGGTATTAACTGTTGTGTCTCCTGACCCTTGTTCCCACAGCTTCCTTCTTTGCCCTTGTGAAGAGAAGCTGTGCAAAATAGCATGTCCCTGCTCACCACATCCACCCACACCATGCCTTTGATTGTCTCTGCCTAGTTGCATGAGGAAGATAAATCTCCACAGCTTTCTACCACTTTGTGCATTATTGCTATCTGAGTGGTTGTTGGGGTGGAAGCAAGTAAAGAGGCAGGAAGGGCCTTTGCATGGGTTTCATAGAGATGTTTATTTCAGCCACGCGAGTGGACAGTCCCGGGTTAGAGGCAAAAGGCAAAGGCCTGGTCTGAGGTCTGGGTTAGGTACACGGGATGAGCGGGGTGGGGGAAGAAGTATCAGAGACCAATTACCAGGGGATATGGGGGTGGCACGGGGGGGGTTAGGGCATGGGGGAGACAAGGTGGGAGTGACTGAAAGACTGAGGGACAGAGAAGGCATGGGACTGACCCAGGGCACAGAACAGGGCTACATTGGCATGACAGAACAGGTTTGCTGTTCTGAGAGGACAGCTTAGAGAGGCCTCTTGTGTCTCCCTAACTGGAAGTGCCTTTCAGGGTCTCCACAGTGCATGATAACACCAGCAGAGAAAGAGGAGACTGAGGAGGATTTGTTTTTAATACACTATAGAGAGCACTGCTTACTAAATCCGGCTCAGTAACACCTCTGCAGGCCCACAGCCAGCAGGCATGGATTAACAGTCACCCAGAATTCAGCACCTGAAAAGGACTGAGTTGCTGAGGAATTGCTGATGGTATAATTTGATCAACAGAATTTTCCTGTGAGTGATGGTGTCTGAGAAAGAAAGATACCCCTATATTTGACTTTCTTACTCTGTGTTGAATTCGCAAGTCTTACCATTACATTTAGTACTGTAACACGTACAACTACAACTTCTCTGTGCTGATAAAATTCCTTAATACAATAATGCTGTTTCTAGGTTCCTGCATTTTGTAAAGAATTTTTATAGAGCTCTTAAAAATTAGCAAACACATAAGCACAATGCTTTTTACATTCCTAGCTCTATTGTTACAAGGATTTCTCTACAGAATGGAAGCGCAAACCTGGTGTAGTAAAAGTCCACAGTGTTTTAGAAACAAAATATAGAATTTTTAAATCTGCATACACAAAATTAATTAATAAATAAGCTATATACTGCTTATTTTTGAGCCTATTGTGATGGGACAAAATTCATACATTTCATGAATGTAAAATTAGACCTAAGTGTTTTTTTGACAAATACACAGATTTTACTCATCACTTTGACAAAGTTGTATCTTTAGTCTTAAAAGTTAGTTGAGTAGAAATCCAAGTATCATCTTTGTTAAGGAAGAATACTTTGGCTGGTTTTTTCAGACGATTTTCTGTCCAACAAGAAAACACTGGGCAACACTGTAAGAATTAAATTTTATAAAATGCTAAAAACCAAACTTCACAAACTTGCTTTGAGCAGAGTTAAATTCTACTATATTAGAGCACTTATGAAAAGCTTAAAAATGAAACGGAAGATTAGAGTTATATTTAACACAGAGGATCTTTTCAGACTTTTCCCAGAGCAATGGCTGAGCAGTCCCTATCAGCTTACATCTATCAGGATGCATTAAGATAAACAATGTATGGCTATACATAATGTACAAACTGTAAATAATGTTACACGTATTTCTTGTTTTCTGCTTTCAAAAATTTCTGGCGTACTGTAATAGTTGGAGTTGACTAGATAGAACTAAATTTAGCAAAGGTACAAATTCTATATTGAAATCTATAAAAAGAATATAATCTGATTAACAATAGATGATATACAATATATATTTTACATATAATATATCTACAGATGACACCATCTATAGTAAACAAATAAATTATTGTAATCCTGATCTTTGTCATCACTTTTGCCTGGAAGACCAGGCTTAGATATAAGATACTTCTCTCAAAAATTATGAATGACAAATAATAAAATGCATTTGAGTAGCAGACAATGGACATTTATAAAATATTCTCATATTAATTTCAATTTAGAATGACAGTAAAAACAGATTGGAGGAAAGGACTAGCAATACATGGTTGTCAAGTCACAAGAAGCCCTTATAGACAATAGAGAGATTATCCTAATTCTATACCTACTTTCTGTTTCACAGTTGAGGTAACTTTAATGAACTGAGCCAGTGCTGTTGAAAGCAAAGGAAATTCAGAAAACGGAAGCAGAAGTTCAAGTCCCTAATTTTTTCTATTAGTAGATTTCCCCTTAAAAATATTCATGTATAATTTATCATTTATGGCTTCTTATTTATCAAAATAAAAAGGTTTTTTAGAGGATTTAGTATAATAAAGGATTGAGCAATATATTCTGGCAATATCAAATTCTATATTCATTAAATGCACTGTAGTAACATTTGGGAAAAATCTCAGTAGCACAGAGGTGAGACAACTAGTAGTCTTCTCCAAATTTCTAAAGACTTGATTTAAATCAGTCCTGAGACATTATGTCAAATGATTGAGTAGAAATGAGTAGAGGTTCAGGTCTACTGGAGCTGCTGAAGATGTATTACAGAATACTAAAAACACTTCTTCTAAAAGCCTTTGCCTATTTTACTATATGTTGACTTGCCACAATTTGACTTAATCAACTTTGGCTTTTAGTTGACAAGACCTGTTATAATTCTATTGTAGTGCTATCTAACTTCTTCATAAGGTATTACAAATACTGTATTTCTAAGCTAAGATACAGACTGTGTATAGCAGTGTATAAATTATTGAAGGTGCTGTACAAGGGATTGATTTTTTTCTTTAGTTCAACATGTTTGAAGAAGCTTAATTCTGTCCAAATTGGAAGGTCTACATTAGAAA
The DNA here is from genome assembly GCA_037013685.1 of Acridotheres tristis. Classification (NCBI taxonomy): domain Eukaryota; kingdom Metazoa; phylum Chordata; class Aves; order Passeriformes; family Sturnidae; genus Acridotheres; species Acridotheres tristis. The sequence continues at coordinate 49,340,256 of CM072886.1, forward strand.
TACAGACAAAAATCAGTCTTGAACAGAAGAATTCTGTCATGGAATGCCAATTAGTTTCAAGGCAGCTGAGGCTAAAGAAAACCCATAGGTTTTGGTCTAACTTCTTCATAAGGGCATTACTCGAAAAGACACTTATTGAAATACTGTTCAAGTATTTTGTCTTCAAGTCTTCAGTCACCAAGTCATGGTTTCTAAGACATATTCAATGATTATCATAGAATCACAGAATGACTTGGGTTGGAAGGGACTTTAAAGATCATGTAATTCTAACCTCCTGTCATGGGCAGGGACACCTTTCACATGACTGGCTGCTCAGAGCTCCATTCAACCTGTTCTTGAACACATATAGGTGTGGAATATCCACCACTTCTCTGAGCAACCTGTTCCAGTATTTCACCACTCTCACAGTAAGAATTTCTTCCTAATATCTAAGTAAAACCTACTCTCTTTTACTTTGATGCTGTTCCCCTTTATCTTGTCATGATATGCATATTTAAAAAGTCTTTATCTTTTTTCTATGCCCTGTTCATGCACTTCAGGCTTCAACTGTCCCCTTCTCCAGGCTAAACAACCCCAATTCTCTTTATCTCACAGGAAAGGTGATCCAACCCTTAATCATCTTACTGGTCACTACACTTCATCATCGGTTTCAAGACACAGAATTCTCAGTGGAAAAAACCCCATGTTTATGGATTACGTATATGCATTCTAAGTTCAGGACACTAGCAGTGTCCATATAAATCCAGCCTACTTCTCAATGCATTTAGTACTACACAGAGAAGATACTTACTTTGCCCTTGTACTCTTGTAAAAATGTTTTTCATTAATATTTGATTATTACTATTCTTTAGATAGGCTTCTCAAAGATTGTGTATCAAAAATGCAGATCAAAGACTTATCAAAATGGATCAGTAATTTATTTTATTCTCAGAGAAGTCCTTTGGAGACACTAACAGAAAACTGCCATAATTTATGCATGCACAAGAATGAACAGTGGGGAAACAACTGTTCTATAGAAGTTCATGCATAACAGTCAAGATATAGTAATTATCTTTGGTTTGCAGAGAACATTTGGTTCTATGCATAACTTCTACCTTTTACATATTCATTAAGCTGCTTGTATTAAATGTCGTTTTAAAATGGGTCCAGGCTAATTTTGCTGATAAAAATATGATTACTAGCTCTCATTATAGTTTAATGTGGTTGGCTAATTACTCGTTTTTTAGGCTAAAAATGTTACTACTAATGTTCTGTTAATAGTCAGCACTCTTGGTCAGGCTTTTGGAAAGAAATCTGTTTATGTTTGTACTTGGTTACATCTCTGTTCTGAAGGCCCTTGCAAATTACTGCTCAGTCATTTCCCCCCATATTAAATATTTTCAGCTAGAGATTTATGTAGTATGCACCATTACTGGTTATTACTGGAAGTCTCCTGTATCTGCATGCACCTGGATGGATTTCATGTAACCAATTTCCCAATACAGACTCCTGACAGGTAAATGACAAGAGCTGAAGTTTGTTTTCAGAAATGAGGTCCATTATATTTTAATGAAACAACTTCCTGCAGTTGCTGGGGTTGGTTCAGTTCAATTGTATGCCAGCACAAGAAACAGTTTTCTCGTGGACTCAATGTCACAGTGATCATCCACTTAGGAGAATGGAGATTTGGTCACTATGTAAAAGCCCTTCCTTGACTTGAGGACCATACCCATTTATGGGGCACACCTTAAAGATTATAACACTTCAAACATAAGCTCTCTTCATTTTGGAAAACAGAGGTCTTTCTTCTTCCCTGGGCCGCAGAAGATATCTTCATCTCCTCTCTATTCAAACTTATAGGATCATGGCCATTTCAACATCTGCTTACTCACGCAGCAATGCCTCTGCTCATATCTACAGTTAGAACATTCAATCCACCCCATAATTTCTTGATGTGTTATAGGGACACAAGTGTCTCTTCTCCATAGCTTAAAAAAAGAGAAATTTCAGTCCATGACTCTCCTCCTTCTCTCATCTGGGACCTGACTCTTCCCTTTGTCTGACCTAGGTGTTTTCATGCTGTTTCTGTGTGTATCATCATCTTGGTCCTTTTCTTTCACTCAGGAAAGAGAACAAAGTTTCTGCAAGTCCTATTCTGGGCAGTGAAAGAGTTAGTATCTTGCCGAACGTCCTGTGATCTCTTCCCATGATCTCTTCCAGGCAGCAGGCCGGAGCTATTAACAATAGTCTTTCAAGGCTGCGCTGGGGCTGGGCCAGGATTGTAAGAGCCCAGCCAGAAAGCGGTGATGGTTTCTCTGGCTCCGTGGCTGTTTTCTGGCATTTGCCACATTCAATTCCAGCCGCGGGCTGATGGTCTCCCCTTCCCCCTGCCCAGCAGGCAAGGGTGGGGGGGGGGCTTGCCAGAATGGGGCCCGACTGTCTCTCCCCCAGGCCGCAGGGGCACCCCGGTAAGGTGGGCCCGGCTGCCCTGTGCTGCTGTCCTGGGGGGCCCACGGATCCCCTGGCTTGGCCCAGGCTGGCAGCAAGGCAGGGTTTTAATGTCTGTGACAATTGATAAAAGATTCGTGTTAATCACAAAAGCATTGGGGTTTGCATAAACCAGAATACTAAGCTCTGAAGTGAAGCATGGTACTAGATAAAGGAAATTATATGATTAAATAATTCTGTTTAAAATCACCTTGTTATGTTATATTATGTTGTATTATGTTACATTACGTTATATTATGTTATGTTTTTCAAATAAGTTGTATCGGCTACCAGCTTGCGAAATCGAACTTCCCAAAAAGCCCTTCCTGCCTTTGTCTAATCAATACTGCTTATCTCAAGGACCAGACTTCCAGAACTTCTCTGGTGGTTATCTACAAAGACCAGATGGCTATCTGTGACTGATTATCGCCCGGAGGCTTTGTGAATTTGTGTAAGGATGTTTATTCGACCACCACTGCTTACCTGGCAAAATTATGACAGCAAAAACCCCCAAAATTATTAATTACAACGAAGAACCCCAGTATAAGAAGAGACTGCAAAGCTAGGTTCGGTGTAGCGTGGAGTGGGCGGTGACCCCTCACGTTCCCCAGCACGCTGCTTGATCTTTCTATATCAAATAAAGCAATCCAAAATTCTGCTGAATATCGAGACTTTTGTCTCTCATTTATAACAATGTCGACTCAATATTCAGCCAAGCCACAGGTGCCCTGGCTGCACCGGTGGTGGTGGTGGGGGGGGAAACTAAGAGCTTAACAGAGTGGGCCTCCCCTTCCCCATTCTGTTGGGGGCCCAGTGGCCTTCCTGAGGCCTGTGTCAAAGAGCCCAACTGGCCCGACCACTGCCTGGCCCAGGCCATGCGGAGGGCCCGGGCCGCTGTTACCTTCTGAGAGGCTGGAAACGAAAGAGAGCTTGCCTGGGGTTTTTCGTCTTTACACGCGTGTTTCACAAAGACGCATAAACTTTCTCAGTGGTGTTTCACTGTGTCAATATTAAAAATCAGACACCGATTGGTCCTTGTCAGGTCCAAAGGAGGCTGCCCAGGTCCTGGCAGAGAAAAATTTCAGGAAATCTTTACAAACCATCACAGTGTGTTTCCCTGGAAGTTCTTTTTTTAAACAACAGCTTTGAGAACATTTCTGTACAATGAAAATGAAGACAAGCACTTTGAAAACCAACCATAAATTATGCATGTGTCTCAGACAGGTGTCAAGCAGCCAACCAATCTGTTTAATTGAAAAACAAAAAGCTACAGAATGCTACTTAAAAACTGCATGCTTAATATAAAAATAAGTGACGTTAATTGGAATAAATATGTTTGCAGTGTAGCAACTGATGCCAATTTTCCTCAGCATCTCTCTCCACTGACAGCTCTCTTTGGTTTTGGGCACTAGCTAGGGTTTTCAAGCTGAGAAAGGCAATCTTCTAAAACTGGCATTTTGCTCCCTTGCAAGCCTTAACTGTAGTTAGTGATTTGCTTTGCTGCTTTGCTTCTCATGAATTATCCACAATTGCTCCTTCTCCTTGGTCTATCTTTAAAAATATGCTACTATAAATCACCACTTGGCTATGTGAATGGACAGACATTCGTGAATTGCTGTAAACAACATACAGGATAAAGCTAGAAAAACACATTTTGAGAAAAAAATTGCTCTAAATTAAAAGCATTTTTTCTTTCTCTGACGGCAAATTCTTCAAATTCGCTTTTATGTTTAAAGTTTCAGCACAGAAGATAATTTTATCAGCATAAATTTTATCTCCTTAGTTCAGACAGAATATGAATTCACAGTAACATGAAAAGCATTTAAGTAAAATAGACTGTGCTTCATAGATGTAATGCCATTTGGCCCTACAAATTCACAAAATCCATGTGATATCTCTCAGTTGTAAGAATCTTCTACTTAATGACATAAAATGAATGCATGCCAGCTAGAGCTAAGAGTCTCTGAAAACATGAAAAACTGACCTAGTTATTTTTATACTTTTGGTAGGAGGATTTAAATTAATAAAATGATACCTAGACACTGGTCATTCAGATTGTTGATGGGTACGGATATTAGTTGGCCTCACCAAAGAACCTGGTATATTTACTATTTCACAGAATAAGCTGAGCTGAAAGGTGCCCACAAGGATCATTGAGTCCAACTCCTGGCCTTGCACAGCACCATTTCCAAGAGTCACACCATGTACCTGACGGCATTGTCCAAATACTTTTTGAACTCCAGCAGGCTTGGTACTGTGACCACTTCCTAGGGTCTTAGGTCTTGTCACTTGGCATCACAGAGAAGAGATGCAAGAGTGGAATCCTATGAATGACTAGTTTCTAGATTTCATTTTGTTAATTAAAATTCTCTGTTTATTTCCCTCCATACTATATTCTACTCTCCAAACTCAAATCTAACTCAGTTCTGAGCAGAACAATCATACAAATGTAAATCCAGTCAAGTAAGGGTCAAGACCCTACAATGACAGCAGGAAGACTTTGCAGCATCCCCTTTTAATGGATCATGCAAATATAGTTTGTCACCTTGGATCGAAAAAACCAAAAAAATATTAGATTACGCCAAGAAAAACTGGTTTTCCAAACTACTGTTTATGTAATATAGTTTGGTGAAAGTAACAAGAGGATGTATGGAACTAGTCAAAGGACCTAGATGATAGCTAAATTAAAATAACTCAGTCACCAAAACCACTATGGATAGTTGCTGATTACTGAAAAGATCAGGCAGAAGGTCAAAGATGATTATGTATTTTCTTCTTTTTGTCAACTTTTTAGTGTGCAATCTGCATGTAGCTTTGGAATTTCATCTACTGATCATATCCATGAGTCTGAAGGAGGGCTACCAAGTTGATCAGAGGGATGGCACACTCCTATAAGGAAAGGCTAGGAGAATTGGGATTGTTCAGCCGGAAAAGAGAAGGCTTTGGGGTTACCTAATTGCAGCCTTTCAGTACCTGAAAGGAACTTACAGGAAAGATGGGACAAGATTATTTCCAGGGACATGCAGTGAGTGACAGGACAAAGGGGAATAACTTCAGACTGAGAGTAGGTTTAGATTCGATATTAGGAGAATATTCTTTACTGTGAGGGTGGTGAGGCACTGGAACCGGTTGCCCAGAGAAGTTGTGGATGTCCCATCCCTGGAGGTGTTTCAGGCTGGGTTGGATTGGGCTCTGAGCAACTTGATCTAGTTAAAAGTGTCCCTGACCATGGCAGTAGGGGACGTTGGATGGACAAGATGATCAATAAGACCCCTGTTCCAACCCAAACCATTAAAAGATTTTATGATCCTATGATAGTATTAAGAAAATAAAATTCTTGTATAAACACCTGTTATATTATCTTCACCTGGCCTAAACAATGTGACTTTTGGGGTCAAGGATTTAATAAAATCTTGAATTAGTTTTTAAACTGAAGTCAATGTTCAGTGCAACACCCATTTACTAATTAGCATTTCGTAATGTACAGTGCTTGAAGATTTACGCTGATGAGCTGATGGTAATTAAAATCAAGTACATGGGGCAACAATAGAAACCCCACTGTTTATGCACTTAAGTCAGCATATTGTATTTTCCTATAATTGATACCGTTAAACTTCAGCATTGCTTTTTCCTCTGATGTTGAGTTGGAAAATCTCATCTTTTCCCTACAGCAGGAGAGCTCATCTCTGCCTCAACCTCCCCCAAAATACCAAATAAAATACAAAGCTAAGTGGAAGCACTACATTAGGGAGCAGGATATTAATAGCTAGTTCTCATCACCCTGAATCTCTCACAAAGGTGTGTCTGGAGCACATGACACTCAGTTGCAAGCATTTGGGAAATATGACACAAAAAAGATTTGTCTTGACAGTCACTAAGTAGAAGTTGCATAAGAGTTACCTATGTAAACAGTGTCCCTGCACCAGCTTTATGTAGACATTGCTGTGTTAAGGGCAGAATTATCTATTGCCTCAGAGAAATTACCCAGTAATCTGAAGTCTTAACTTGCAATTCTTTGGGGGGGAGGGGGGGGAAGAAGGAGAGTATGTGTGCAGACTCTGAGAATTCTAGATCCACAGAAGATACAAACAATTCTTGTAGTGAGCAGCTGGAGACAGAATATGTTATTACAATAAAGTTGTTAAAAAAGATAAGTTACAAAAGAGAAAACTTGAGGCAAACCTATTAAAAAAATTTGTTGTGATGTCATATAAAGGAAGGATTCAACTTGGTTCCACACAAAGGGCTAGAGCAGAGCACAGTAAATAAGCAGAGCACAAGTAAGTGCAGACCTGGAGTGAAAGAGTTATTGTTAAGCACTCCATCATTGCAGGCACTTTGGGTAATTTTTCATCTAGTCGTGTAGACTTAATGCTTACTAATTGTTGGGATCCATTAAGGCTACTACCAGAGTGCAGAATTGTGATTTGCTTCATTCAAAAGGGATTAAATGCATGTTGCAATATGGTTTCATGATCTGAACCAAAATGCAGGAAGAGCAATGACTGGTACTTCCCCTTGAAAGTGCAGGTCTGATCTGTACCATATTTGTATAGATGCTTCTGATGTCTCAGTCAGTTATTGTTTTAACTGAAAGGAGATTAATGATACTTTTGAAGTACATCAGGTTTACTAAGATGAAAATTACCTAACGTGGTAGATACCAGGTGCCTTAGTTTAAAGCTCCAGTTTGCTGGTGCAGTATCACTAGATGAATGCAGTTTTGAGAGGGTCTCCATAAGACAGCTGTACAACAGCATTTCATACCATGCAAGCAATTTAGGACCAGATACATCAGCAATGCACTCCAGCTGTTTTACAATATTCCCACAGCACAAAGAGGTCATAAAATCAAATTTAACTAGTCTGTTAAGTCAGGTTCATGACTGCTTTGTGCCTGTTGGCACAAAGCTGCTGAAACACATTGGTGAGCTTGTTCTGTATTCTGTCTTCACAACAATAGAAAACCTTTAAATAGTCTCATCTGAAGTCATGTATTGTTACACATACCAAAGTATCAGCCTACTTGAAATCTTGTTGCAACGTAGAAACAAACAAAATGAAATTGCCCATTCAGCAAAAAAGAGTGAAAATAGCATACCAAGTAGGGTTCATTCTCCATTTACAGTTCACCTACCATTGGTATTCAACAAGAGAAAGACCATTCTCACCTGCCACAAAGGCACCTTAATCCAGTAGCAGCTAAGAAAGACTTTCTCTGTTCTACCAGGAAACATTTACTGAAGCTATTAGAATTTAAACAGGGTCTGCTGGGCACTGAGTTTTATTCTTACTAGTTTTAAATGTATACAGCAGGTGGTCTTGAAAACACAGATGCTTCAACACCGTTGGAGATATTTCCTGAAATCTACCATTTTCCCCAAAGAATATGAAAAATGCTGTTTCATTGACTGAGAAAACTTTATGCATCTAGTGCTACAATACACTGAGGCCTTGCATAGCAAGTGCAAAAATAAGTCCACTAAAATAATAATTTCTGCAGCCATTTCTAAAAAAATATAGTGATGTCATATGCTTGCAAAAGTTCTCTTACATCAAGGTAACTTAATTTCCTTTCCTTAACATCCACCTAGGCTAAAATAGTCTACTTTAAAGATGTTAACTATGTTGTTTCTAAACATTAAAAACTACTGAAAAAAGCAATACGTCTACTAGGATGTTATAAGCTTGCTGAGAGAGTACCACTTCTCACAAATGAACTTAAAGACACACACTTAGTAGAGACAATTCTTTAGTATGCCATAATTTCAGGGGAAAATTCCATCTATTATGATAGCTCTATATCTGCATTCCACCAAACAAATACTGTCCTTGGCTGCATTCATATGATGACCAAGACAAGGAAGCTTAAAACTTTCTTTTGAGTTTGAATTTTATTGTCCACCTTTTTCCTGACTCACTCATTGGAAGCAAATGACCCTCTAGTAGAGAGGTGTTTTTCCTAGTTGTCTAGATCTCACAGGAAGCTTCAGTCAGGAGCAGTAGCTGTAGCAACCTTAAGCTACCTGCACATGTGTATGTAAATCTAGCAACAGAGAAACGGCAGGGAAGCTGGTCTTCATCTTTAAAATAATGAGTCTGGACACATAAGATGCTAGATCTAAGTAAACCACAAATTTTAGTCTCTGACATGAATGATACAAAACTTTCTCCCAATAATTGCATACAGTGATATTTCAAATGCCATGTGTTGAAGAAATGAGTCTGGTTTCTGTATTTTATATCAGTTGATAATTAATGGACAATGTGTGCTCATAGGTAACTGTTACTAAGGTCCTTGTGATGTTATCTGGAAGCTACAAGTCTTTTGATTGTACAACATAAAATTAAACTGCCTTCATATATTACCCTTTTAATATTTTTCTGTCTAATTGGCAGATAGACAGGGAATGCAGAGCCTATTACATGCAAGTTTGGAGATCCATGACTTGGAAATTATAATGGCTACTAATTAATCCAGTTTGTAGTGCAGAAAATACTGTTTTCTAACACTGTTTCAAAGTTTAAAGACATTATTTACTGTGGTTCCTAAGTGTACTTTACCAAGGAACAAGACCCCATTTGAGACCACTACATCAGAACTCAGGTGTCAGAAATGTGAAAAACCATAGGAGGGCATAACCTATGCAGAAATTTGGCCAGTCACAGACTATAGGTTGTATACAGTCTTTAGGTCAATGTTAGTAAAGGAATTTAAACTGGATCTCAGTTTCAGTTACAAAAAATACGTATATAAAATTAACTTGTCTTCACCACATGGAAAAAAAAATTGTTTATTTTATCTTAATAAAGAAATGTTACCTGCCCTCTCTGTACCATGCAATATTTAACCTACCTATTTAATAATTAAATAAACAGTATTTATAGTCCTTATGAAGCTAAAAGGCTGCAAGATATGAAAAAAACTTATATTCCATTCACTAGTGCTGTGTGAGAGACTTGGAAAAAATTTGCTAGGACCCCTAAATCTCAATATTTATCTCATCATCTGGGTAAGTTTTCCAAAAAAGTCACATGGTCTTAGCTTAGATAAAGGAAGCTTTTGAGTAACTATGCTTAAAAAAGTACAAATCCAAAGAGAATCAACTGCCCAAAACATGACAATCAGTCTTTCAGTGGTGGAGTGATTAATACCATCCTCTGGTGACCAACTTCAAAATAAAGCCTACTACAAAGTAGAAGAGATTGAAACACTAGGTTATTCTTGACTCTTTTGCCAAATGAAAGAAATGCTCTCTCTCCCTTTCTCTCTTGATCACACCCACTCAACACATTTTCATACTGTGTATATTCTCCTGGTTCTTACCTTTCTATATGGTTTTAGTTACATTTCTTTTACATTCTCCAAATATTGACCTAAACCAGTTTCACAAGATTGAATTTTCACTATTACTTGATTAATAGTTATCTACTTCATTGTAGACATCTCTCCAGTTCAAAATCTTGACTTCCTCTTTCTCTGCTTCCTCTGGTTCTTCAAAACCCAAAGGCTAGCCCTCTTAATATTTATTTGTGCTTCTGTAATTCAGATGATTTATATTTTTAGGAGATGAGAAACACCTCTATTTTAAGGTGTGGTGATTAAATGAGGAATTTTTTGGAATTGTGTATCTCAAGACACAACCACATAAAAGGCAGTTAACCTGTCTTTTAAGTAAAATTAAGAATGACAAGATATAAAGTTCACAAATTATGGACTCTTAATCTCGAGATGAAAAAACTAGTTGTGAAACCTTTATGCAGTAATATTTCAAGAACTCTGTTAATAATATTGAGTTTTCTCAGTAATTAAAAAGGATACTTCATCATAATGGAATGATGGCTCTGTTTACATCAGCCATTACATCCTGTAGTCATCCAGGCATTTACTTTATAACTCAGGGTGTTTCTTAGTTCTGAGCTCAATGAAGCCATCGAAATATTTAAAATTGGCCATCTTTAATGTCAATCTAACAGTAACTATGTATGTAACTATGTAAACATCAGGATATATTTAAGAATAAAAGCTCTACCTCGAACCACTTTTTATTAGCAAATATAACAGGAACAAAGAAACGTTTTCTTGGGACCACAACCTGAAACTAATTTTAAACCAAAATACAAGATGTTTTGCCAAAAAAAACCCTCAAAAACAAAACCAGAAATCTTCAGTTTTCTAAAATATTAAGATAAAAATTTTCCATTTGACTGAAGGATAACAACTGTAACTCATGTTTAAGTATTAGTAGGTGAATGAGTCTGGTGGCAAAAGAAATGCCTGGTCCTCAAGATTAAGGGCATAGACTTAACATGGGGTTACACTTCCTGCATGGTTTTGTCTGAATTTATGACCCAAATTGTTATAGATAATTAGCTATGTCACTCCTTTACTGCTATATCCAGTATTGAACCAATGAGAATGAGCCCACTAAATGCTTTTGACAAGCTAGGCTCTAGTAGATTTTTGTGTTTCAGTTCTTCCAGTTGTAAGAATGTGCATTAACTAGTTATGGTAGACTGCCTTGTTCCACAAATGGTGTTCAAATATATAGAATGTGTATAAGACAGGAGAATTTTGAACAACCTATAGAAGAATAAATGGAAACAAAATATTATTTTTATTAACCTGAGAATGATTTTAAGATGTACTGAATTTTATTATGTTAGAGCAGCTGTGAATAATCAAGTAAGCTATCATAAGGCTGACCATAATCATGAGCCTGAGGTAGACAAACGATCCCATCTTACACTGGGTGAACAAAATTATGACAAAGCTCTGGTCCAAGTTCAGATTAACTATGACTGATGTAGCGCTCATCTATAATGATTACAAAATTCTGGTCCGTGTTAAATTAGCTGACTTAATATTACAGACACATTTTACTATAACCCTTCTTTGTACTGAAGATAAGGTCAAGAGATTTGTCAAAAAAATTTCAATCATCCACAGTCTTCTAAAACAAAGATAAAAGCTTCCTATTTGACTGAAGGATAACAAATGCAGCTTAGCTTTAAGTATTAGTAAGTGAATGAGTCTAGTGGAGAATGAGAGGATTAATTAATCTACAGATCAGTGTTTCAGCTGCAAGGAATTACTTCCCTGAAGTTCTTTTCCTGATAAAATGAATGAAAACCCGATTGGAGGCAGTGAATGATGGAGCTTTGTAGGTAGATAAAGAGTTAGTCTTGATAGTTGCTTTTACCCTTGGATTGATTTTAAGCTTTTTGTGTTTTCAGCCTAATCCTCCAGGAATGCAATAAAGTGTTACATGAGGTCAGTATGAAAGTGAAAATAGCATTTGAGTCTACAGGATTATCAAACTTAGACTCCCTTTTCATATTCACAATTACAATTCACAACTTACTTTAAATTGACATTAAGTGGTATAATAATGGATCATAAAACTCTATGGCTATCAGTATAAAGAAATACAAATAAAATCAGCAGAAAAAGTATGGCAAGTATTCTGTCGGTTCAGTCGATAGCAATTACTAACCTAGTGTACAACCCAGTATGCCTGGCTTTGTAGCTGGTAGAAATTTGCTTGATAAACACACAAATTACAGATTTTCCAAATGCATTGCTTCGTAATTTATTAGTTGCTTGACCAACTGTCAATCCTTGTATGACAGGGTGACCTGCTCAGTGGATGAGGGAAAAGCTGTGGATGTTATCCATCTGGAATTTAGTAAAGTTCTTGACACCCTTTCCCACAGCATTCTCCAGTATAAACTGTCTGCTCATGGTTTGGACAGGTGCACTCTTTGCTGTGTAAAAAAACTGGCTGGATGCCTGAGCCCAGAGAGCGGTGGTGAGGGAAAGTAAAGGCACTTGGTGGATGGTCACAAGTGGTGTGTCCCAGGGATCAGTACTGGGGCCGTTTCTTTTTAGTGTCATTACCCATGATCTGGAGGAGAAGAAGTTCTCTCAGGAAGTTTACAAGTGATTCCAAGTTGCAGGTGGCTTCAAGCTGGAGTGTTGATCTCCTGGAAGGCTCTGCAGAGGGATCTGGAGAGGCTGGAGCAATATGGGTTGAGGCCTGTTGTACGAGGGTCAACAAGGAGAAGTGCTGGGTGTTCTGGACAACGAAGCTGGTGAAGGGTCTGGAGCACAAGTCTGATGGGGAGATGCTGAGGGGCCTGGAGGTGTTTAGCCTGGAGAAAATGAGTTCAGGGGGCACCTTATCACTCTCTACAATTAGCTGGAAGGAGGTTGTAGCCATGTGGGGGTTGGGCTCTTCTCCCAAGTAAGAAGTGATAGGACAAAAGAAAATGACCTGAAGTTGTGTCAGGGGCAGTTTAGATTGGATGTTAGAGATTTTCTTCACTAAAAGGGTTGCCAAACATTGGAACAGGCTGCCTAGGGAAGTAGTTGAGTCACCATTCCTTGATGTATCCAAAAATCCCAAAGATGTGGTGCCTAGGGACATGGTTTAGAAGTAGACCTGGCAATGCTGAGTTATTGTTTCAACTCTATAATCTTAAAGGCCTTTCCCAAGCTAAACTGTTCTATGATTCTATCCTGTAATGCAAATATCAAGAAGAAAATGTCTACTACAAATCACTAAACGCAATTTAGAACAGCAATAATCCCTTCAAAAATTTTCATTACAGCATTTAATGACTGGCTCACTGGAACATTATGAACTTACAACATCATATTGGTTCATTAGCTGTCAAATTGGCCAACAGTGCTGGCACTGACCAACCCTATAATAATCTTTGGTTATCCTTTCTACAGTATCCATATAGAAGTCATTACTCTGAAGAAATGGTTATCATAAGTTGAAAATATATATTTAAAAGTATATACTTACATTTTAGACCAAAGCTTTGCTCATAAAATAGTAACAAAAATCTATTAGACCTCTATTGCATTCCAGCAAGAGTAATTTGCAACTGTGTAAAAACACAGATTTTATTTTCACTGAGGTACCAGGGTAATGAAACCTGCTGCAATCAGAAGAAAGTTCAGTGAAAGCTACAAGAACTGTTTAGGCTCTGCAAATTCTGATCCCCATATCCTGTCAGGAACCTTGTCTTGCCATAATTCCACTTTTATCAGTATTCAAGACAGCTAATTTAGATCCAAATCTACTCTACAGCAGTATAAATTTTGGTTTGTACAATGATAATAAAAATAACAATAGGAAATATAAATATATATATAGAATAAAACCTAAAAATCATTCTAATTAAAACCAATTAGAAATCACCCTTGAAAAATTTTACCCAAGCAACTGAAAGTCCAAGTATCTTTTAATTCAAATAAGTATATATTTTTAAATGGCTAAAATATACTGTTCTTTTAATCAATATTAAATACCAAGGTAAAGAGTAGGAATGTTATTCTTTACCTAGTATAACAATGTTTTCTATGGCAGCTTTCAGGAGAATGAATTCAGTTTTCATCCTACACAGTTAGCTCAATAGGAATAAACCACTAAATAAATATTGTAAAATCACATGTTTAGAAATCAACAAAGAAAGAAAGAAATCCTGTGAAAATTAAGAGATGGGAAAGGCTAGTGTATTAAGCCACAGAGCAGTAGGTTTGAATGCATGGAAAATCAAAATTACACTCAAAAGGAATTAGAAACCTGTAACCAAGCAGTAAACTCCTAAAATAGAAGGATGCTTAGAGGAGATTGTCAAGCACTTTATAATTTCAGTGATTATTGCAACACTATAATTAAAGTACAAGTAAAGTTATAGTTCAGAACTTTTTGCACTCTGAAAATGTTCTTGATGATGTCAACACTGCTAAATTTTATTGTAGAAAGAAAACACCTGACCTAAGAACAAGGGCTATTGAGTTACTTCTTCTAAGGAAAATGTAATAAAAGGGCATTACTTGGTATGAAATGCTATTAATAGACTCCTTGCAATCCTTCCAAATTGTTAGAACAAAAAAAATGGGGACTTTGATAAGAGTATAAATAAAACTCTGTAGGAATGGTGTTGCTATAATTACACCCCTGAGGCTAGGGGACAGGAGATAGAAAAATGGTTTTGAAAAAAATGAGCATGAGAGCAAATGAAAGGTGATTGTTTAATTACATCCATAACCTCAATTAATTATTCTTAACACTAAGCAGCAGGACCTCAAGAAGTTATATAGATATATATGTGTATATATATCATGGTAGGGTAATTATCTCAAAGTCACTCCAGAGTTTTTAGAGGTAGTAAAGTGAATACAATCATCTCATCTTGAATTTTTGCACACAAATCTCTTATGTACAAATTATAGTCAAACTAGTGATTTAGTCAGCACACTGTTACTACTTTGGAAAAACAAATACTACAAATACATATGACAGAAGTTTGTAATTTTAACATTTACACTTTTTGCACAATTCTCCTCATACTTTAAAAAAGATATTCAAAAAATTCAATAAGGTGTTGAAAACAGAATTGTAAAGTTATTGCTATAACTTACAGTGTATACCAGAATAAATTTAATAAATGTTTCTTTGAAAGAATCTGGTTTTGGATGTGTCATTTGGGATCCTCACAGTCCTTTTAAGACTATGTCAGGTGTTCTCATGGCATGGTTTTCATGCAGTTTGATAACTGCATTATCAAAACACATTTCTGAAAATTCAGTTCACACAAAACAAGATAAGGTCACATAGGAAGCTTGTTAGGATAACTTTATATTTAAGTGCCTCTAAGCATTACTACGAAAATTTTACAAAGTGTAATGAAGTTAGTCATAAGAAAACCCTAGTACAGCAACAACGATTTTGAGATCTGGCAAATACCTAAAATTCCTCCTAGTTTTAATTTGACAAGCATCTGTGTCTTGGGTTGTAATGCAGGATGTAACCAAAAGTATGTATTCTATCACTGTCTCTTGAAACCAGGCAAGGCAATGATCCCTATCTCAGGGGGAGGGAATGGATATCTTCTGTTAATGGGTCATCTGGTAAAACCAGGTGGGGCAGTGTTCTTTATCTTTTCCACCACCCATCCTTCCCCCAGGGAGATAGCTTCTTTTAATGAGCCATTGAGTCCCACTGCATGACTAGTAAAACTACATCATCCCATTGTGAGATGCTCCACCCTGGGGGAGGAGCCAAGAATTTTTTACCTAGATAAAATCTGAGATTTTCAGCATCAGAGCAGCCTTTTCCCGCTGGATTCCAGAGGAAAATCAGACCCTTCTACATCATCACTGGACCTTCGGAGGAAAATGGCACCCTTCTATAGGAGCACTGCTTTAACTGAACCACATCTGTCACTCCAAAAGGACTGCATCCACTATTTAATCGGCCTGCTGACCAACAGGGTGTATTCTGACTCTGTCAGTGTTTTGTTTTTAATATTACTGCATTTTTATTTTAATTTTCCTAGTAAAGAATTGTTATTTTTATTCCCCTATCTCCGCCTGAGAGCTCCTTAATTTCAAAATTATAATAATTTGGAGGGAGAGGGTTTACATTTTCCATTTGAAGAGAGGCTCTTGCCTTCCTTAGCAGACACTTGTCTTTCAAACCAAGACAATCTGGCAAATAGTTTTGGAGATGAGGGGATTTAAATAATTTTCTTTGAAATTGGCTAGAAGCCTAACCCTAAGTAAGAAAGCAGTTTGAAATTCTTCAGCTAGGTGTCCCAAATTTCTAACCTCTTCTTAGACATATTCCTTTAAACATTGCAATTGAAATGTGCCCAAATGTTTCATCACCATCCTTTAATTTATCAACTAAAGCTGTAGATTTTCTGTGCTCCACAACTAAAATTCAATGTGATCTGATTTTTACATCATAGTATGGTCCCTCCAACATAATCTTTGCTATTCTCAAGCCTCTTGACATTTGCCTGTTGTGGAGCTTGCTGGGCACAACCTTGCACAATAGACGGATGCCTTAGTGATTTCAACCAGAAGGCTGACAGCAAACTTCCTAGGGCTGTATGTAGCTCAGCAAATGTCAGACTTCACTGAGTTGTCTCAGGTGAAAAGGCACACAAGCCATGGGAAAGGTCAGACAGCTATGATCCTGGATATACTGCCAACAACAAATAAAAGACTAATTTTAAAACTCTTTTTTTTTGTATGCTAGAAATAAGTAAGGTTTTAGCTCATTCTTTAATATAAAGCAATGTTATTTATTTAGCATACCACTGCAGACAGTTTCAGAATATTAAATTAATTTCTGACTGATCTTTACTAGATTTACAGCTTACAAAAACTTGTGATCTGAAGGCTGATTCATAACTCACTGACACATAGCAAATAGAGAGTATTAAGATACTATTTGAACACGAAAGCATACTGCAAAAGGAGCCTCTTCAGACACAAATATAGAAGTTAGAACAGACAATATGTTCAGCCATACAAAAACTCTGCCATTACATAGCACTCCAGGGATTAAAGCAAACAAAACAGTGACCTGTTTTAAAACGTTAGTCATTGCAATAATGTACAAGCCAAAGATAAAATTATGCCACTTGGCCAAGGCCAGAAGAGATACTTAAAATAAAAGAAATACATTTCAAAGTCTGAGCTTCAGTGGCTGCAGTCTAAATACTCAAGCCCCTAGAAAAAACTGTGTCCCAAAACCAAGGAAGTAGAGAACACCGTATCTAACTGAAAGAGAAATAAGTAAATGTAAAATAATATTTAGTCAACTGGCAGATTGTTTTTGATCAAGCAGATTGTATCTACTGTGGATAAAAATTAACTGACTGCAAACTATGTAAAATGCATGAGATATGTACTTTGGGGAAGAATCTTGCAGTCCAACAAAAAATGACTTTGAGAATTACAACTCGAGTTTAAAGTAAAATACTCAGTCACTCTACTGTCCTTACATTAATGTATGTGCATTTTAGATCTGTATTTTGTATTACATTATGAAGAAAAAAAAATAGTAGTCCTACAGACATTCTATGGGTATTTTTATATACACATATAAGAATTACTCTGAAATTCAAGTGATTGTTCAAAACCACTCTGCCAAAGGTCTGCTAAACCACTACAAATCAATTATTAATTATTAACAGCAACAAAACCTACACTGGAAGCAGGCTCCTGGCAGGACCTGTGGACCCATGCTAAAACAGGTTTGCTGATAGGACCTGTGACCCCATGGAAGGGACTCACTCTGGAACAGCTAATGAAAAACTGCAGCCTATGGGAAAGACTCACATTGGAGAAGTTTGTGGAGGACTGTCTCCCATGGAAGAGACCCCACACTGGAACAGTGTGAGGCATCGTCCCTCAAGGAGGAAGGATCAGCAGAGGCATGCGATTACCTGACCACAGCCTCCTATTCCCTGTCCACATATGTGTGCTCCTGGGAAAGAAGAGGTAGAAAAAGCATGAGTAAAGTTAAGCCCAGGAGGAAGGAAGGGATGGGAGAAAGGTGGTTTAAAGATTTGTTTTTACTGCTCATTACCCTATTCTGATTTTGATTGTTAATAAATTCAATTAAATTTCTTTAAGTCAAGCCTGTTTCACCCATGATGGTAATTGGTGAATGTTCTCTCCCTGCCTTTAATCTTGACCTATGATTCCTTCATTATATTTTCTCTCCTCTGTCCAGCTGAGGAAGGGAGTGATAGAGTGGCTTTAGTGGGCACTTGGCATTCAGCCAGGGTCAATCTATCACAATATTGAAGTCAATATGACTTCTATAATAAACACCTCTGATTTATGCCATAGTAAATGAGGGTAATCTAGCCTTAATCTCTTTAATTTCTTTAATGGAAATCCATGTGAAAAAATAATTATTGCTTGTTTTTTACTATTCTAGCTATTTTCTATTTACTAGCTTATTTTAAGTGACTATGACAGTACAGAATATCCGGCTAACTAAAAACTTGGTCAAACAAACCAGCACTTTAATCCTTACTTGTCTGCATTGCTATGCTCCTGTTTGCATCAAGGTATAAGGACTTGGTACATGATGCCTACGTCAGGTGTTTAAGCCTATATTTGTTTCTAAGTGCTTATTTCTGGGTCTTAAAGTTAAGCAAAGACTTAATGGAAATGAAGCTTTACTTTTAACCATTCCATAGCATCCCATTTTAGAAGAGGCTTTTCTATTTGAAATTCTTACTGGACATAGGGTATGTTCCATATCCCTTAGAATGATTTAATCCATCAGTGGTGAAAACATATTCTGCCACCAAATTAAAGAAATATGAAAATGACAGCAGTAGAAACACTTAAAATACTTCCTTCAGGTGAGTCCTTACCACTTCTTGTTCATGATGTAATAAGTGTTTCACCTGCATGTACATGACATCTTAGAATTACTGCTTAAGCCCACTTTTGAAAGCTCAAGTTATGCTTCTTATGTACTGCAGCACAGAAAAGATAATGATTAAGGTAAATAATAATTATCTCTTATTAATCTATGAGCAAGCAGTTAAAGTCAGCAGTATTACCACACTGATTGGGAAAATAATTAGCAAGGCTAAAGATAAGACAAAGTTACCCAGGACTGCAGTATTAAAATTTTACTGGCCCTTCATCAGGTCTCCTACCTAGAAGGATAAACCTCATTGAGTTAGTGCTTGTTTTTGGTAAAAAAAAAAAAAAAAGAAAACAAGAAAACAGACCAAACACTCCCCCCTTCTCCCCAAAACCAAAAGGAAACACCACCAAAAAAACTTTTAAAATTAAACAAACAACACATCCATTGAGAGGGATTGAAAAATAAGGCTCCAGAACTCGTAGCTCTGGATGACTTTTCATGCTTTGTTTGATGCTTTGCTTTATAAAGTATTAAATTCTAGTGTCCTTAAAATGCTTAAGCTGGGTCATCAGTTGCTATTAGCTCCTGAAATTCCTACCATCTTAAACCCTGAATCCCACACCATGCCTCTTATTTCCTCTCCTCTCAGAGACTGAGATGGGGGCTCAAACTAAAACCTGTTGATAAACGCTGAAAGGGGGATTTACTATCACTTATCTTTTGGGACATATCTGAGATATGTTCTGTAGCAGTGATTTTATTGTTTCCTGCAAAGATACCCACATTTGTGATCTGTCAGTGATCCAAGGTTTGTGCTGCAAGCACTCAATTGTCTGCTACTTAGAAAAATTAGATAATCTACTGATGGGATTGTTTGCTTGATCCATAAACTGTGTCATAATATTTCAGTGGGAAAAGCAGTCTTTTCTTATAGCTGTTGACTTCTTTGTCTCCTTTAACTTTTTCGAAGTTTTGATAGATAGTCTTTGCTCAGATAGGTAAGAATGAACTCAATAAGGAGTGGAAAATTCAATGGCAAGTCAAATGATACCTCCAAATTGTTTGCTACTACCAACATTGAAATAAAAAGCTTTTTGCAGAAGATACGTCTAGGAAACAAAACTAATCACACACTATATTTTCTGGACAGTCTCAGCTATCTTGATATTTACCACTAATAGAGCAATATGGGAGTGTCTAAGTACACCTTCTTGATCAAAAATTGTTCTATGTAAAAGTTAAAAGAACCTAGAAATCTGCTTGTAAAATCACATTTAAACCACAAAGACAACACTACTCAAGACTACTCCTGTTTAATATTTGAGAGATTATAAATTATTCAAAACATCTATTTTTTTCCCCAAGATATGCCCTTCAAGTTTCTTTTTAAAGTCCATTTTTAATGAGATTAATTCCTTTATTTCTCACCATCTTTTTCTTATTATGTCCTTGAAATTCTGATTTTATCTGGCATGACATCAAGGGCTTGATCATTAAAATCCTAACTAAGCAAGAGTCAGTAACTGGCTGCATAGCAGTAAATTTATTTTTGGGTACCATTGTTTGGGATTTTCAGAGAACTGAATCACAGAATAACAAAGGATAGAATAGAGGAACCTGAGAATGACCACTTGTCCAACTCTTCACTCAAATCGGGGCCCATTTTGGTTAGATCTCATAATTGTTTTTAATACGTCCAACTTCTTCAGAAGAAGTATGAAATCTAGAACTGAGCACTTAAAAGCCTGGGCAATATATTTCCATTTATTGAACATAAATATTAAGAGAGGCATTTTTGTTTTGCCTGCAATGTACACCTTTAACACATGAGCACTGAAACACAAAGCAGATGCAACATATATGGAAGCAGATTAAACTCAAAGAGAAAGATTTAGTTTTGTTAAAAGATGGTGGAGAGTATGTTCAAAAGCCTAACAAGTGGACATTTTTATAGTGGCAGGAACAATGTAGACAAGATGACTTTTAATCTTACTTCCACTGTGTTGCCATCTTGAAAACCTCTATAATTCAGTTGCCAATTGAGGCACAACAAATTTTACAACAGTGTATATAAAATATACCTATTGTGATTATACTATAACATCAATGAATCTTCATGTTTCCAGTTACAGACAACAGTTTACAGAGAACAGCACATGCCATGTTTCCAGCAGCCTTAACAACCCAGCTGTCTCCTGCCTTTCCTTCAATGCAATGCTTGAAGATCCAAGACTCCCAAAGGATGGAAATTATCTGGGGAATCTCATATCACCTTATATCCAATAGAATACAAAAGATTAATTAAATCACTTATTTTCTTGGTAAAGAAAACACTTGCTAATGTTTTTTAAATAGAAATTTTACCTACTTTACCAGAAAATATGAGACTTAAAGTGATTTAATTTTCTAGTAGCTTGTTTCACGTGTTTGACACTTTACGATCTTTATTTCCTACCATCAAGAAGGATGATGCTATGAGAGATGATTTGTCTCTTCCCAATTCTACCAACTCAGATACACTGACTGTTACAAACCAAAGAAAGCATACTAACACCGCTGGTAAATGGAAATGAATGAAAACTTGACTTGTTGCATGGTTTTTTTTCCCCCTCACAGCTGCACATATCTTTCTCATATTAGGACCAAAAATTATTTTAGGTCAACTTGGTTCCTTGTTAATGTTGCTAGCCTGAACAGCATTGATGTTATCTCTCTTTATTGTACTTTTTACTACTTTTCTCTTTTCCAAATCTCAAAAAAACCAAAACACAACATAAAACATAATAAGTAGTATTAAAACTGTTACTTGAGTTGGAAGGGAAAAAAAAAAACGTTCAAGAAAAATCTATGTTCAGTTCTTACTTTTTATAGTTGTCCGGTAGGGTAACTTCTAAACAGGAAGCAGGAGAGCTGAATAAAAAAAGTCTCTCAGAAAGAGTCAGTTGTTTCCTTTAAAAACAGAATACAATATCCCAAAATAAGCACGTCTCTCCTCCCCAGCAAAAAACCCCAACCAACTAACTGAAGAAAAACATCCCAAGCTTTTAATAACAGTTACCAGAGACATCACTCTAAATACAAAGGTTTAAATAACCCCATTTTAAGAAACACGAATAGAATTTGGACTAGAAATCAAGCTGTCCTTACAAATCCTGCATTTAGTACTGCTCTCTCTTCTTATGTACAAGGAAGTCACTGAAATGATGTCAAAACAGACTTACATGGTCAAAAGCCTCACTGATCATAATGTTTTGCTACTAAGGAACTACTACTTGAAATAACACCAAAAGCTTTCAAGTTACCTATTTCTTCCTCTGCAATTCCTTCCTCTTAATATTAATTTATTAGAGCAAACAATTATCTTCACATTTAAATCACCTAAATGTCCATATTATAATTGCATTCATTAGTTACTGAAATTGCACCTGCAAATGCTGTATCACAAATATAGCTATGAAATGTTTATGTTGTTCTCCTGTAATGGATATTTAATTTAATTTCATCATTAATACTTTAGTATTGCTGTAAGGAGCTTTGTAAAAATACTCTTTTCTGTAGAGATTAATTGTATCTGTGAAGGAAAGCAGCCCTATCATAAGGGTTTTTTTCCCCCATCTTACTCAATGACAAAGATAATACTATGGCAATACTACTATCAACAACAGTTGATTTTTGCCAATGTACTGCTATACTTCCATGTAGTAACAGAATGAATAGCAAGAACGACTAGCAGCAACTACCTTGAGTTTTAATGCCTGTTTTCGGCACAGAATGAGTCTTTTAGTCTTTCTTACTGAAGACTGCCTACTCTCTATGGGAGTATCTGGAGTTTGAAATCATAATATTTCTGTTACTAGTCCCCCTCCTGGGAGAATTTCGGAAAGGAAAAAAAGTGGGTTAAAAAATTGTCACATTAAAAGTGAGTTAATAGGTATGTGCTTATGCAGCATGTATAAAATCTTCTTTGAAGTATAGAACTCCCACTGAACTGGTTTTACTGTTTGGGGATTTTTGTTTATTTGTTGGTTGCTTTGGTTTTTGGTTTTTTTTGCTTGGTTGGTTTTTTGGCACAAAACTCACCAAACTATTTCTGAAGAGAAATTAGTGAAATATCTGTTATGAAGATGATTTACATGCAAATTAAATGACCTTGCAGGCAAACAAATTCTAAATTTCTCAACCAGTTTAGCAAAAGGGGACATTGATTTAAAACTAAAGTACAAATAAAAGAAAGTAACCTCCCCAAAAGAAAAAAACTGTTGTCTGAGCTCAGTTTAAAAATATTAATTGGTAACAGTTTTGAAAAATTCCATGGCACAAGCCTATGCAGTAGGATACGTTTTGCTGCTTACTGAGAAAGCAGTTTCAATGGACTTCCTTCCCTCTTTCTGGTTCCCATTGTACAGAAACAAAACCAAAACTTAGACAGCTACTAAAAAACAACTGACAAACTCTCCACTGTTAGAGATGCATAATATTTGTCAAAAACATTTCTGGAATTGAAATTCTATGTGTTTTGACACTGATGACCTACCTAATCACACAACAGTCTGACACATCATGAAATGTCTACTTTCCAAAACCTAGATGGACATTTAAAGCTGATTTTTTTCCTCTCCTCTACCCTGTGTATCAAGACGAATTAGCTGCCTGCTACAATTATCTAAAGGCCATTACTGCACTGACTACACATCGGAGAAGGCCCACATTGAGCTCAGCCTTACCTGATGGACTCTTTCATTTCTGTAGAGGAAATGGGAGTGGGATTGTACATTGGCTGCTGCAATTAAACCAGCTCCACTGTCTTCAAAACTTCTAGCAAGAGCACTTAATCTCAGTCATACTAGAGCCTTTAGAGCTTCAGAGGTTCAAAGAAAACATGTGTGTACTAAGACAGGATTTCAAGCATGTTTCAAATCCCAACTATTTACCCTCAACTGCCACCATACTCACTGTATTTTTACTTCAAACCTTTTGGACTGTTTTACTTCCCCACTATTTTAAATTCTCTATTTCCTCATAAAACTAAGCCCTATTAATGAAAATAATTTTTAAAAATGGCAATATTTTTTCTTTATATTCTCAGATTAAGAGGATAGTCAAAGGTGTAGCACTAGGTGTCTGGTAACAAAGCAATTCCCAAAAAGTTGAGGATATTTACCAAAAGTGAAACTCTAGAGCTTCACTCCTGGCATTCTTCCTGGGACAGTTACTCCTGACTCATTCCCATATAAATAGAAGACAGGTGAACTATTGTAGCACCTAACCTAGCGTTCCATAAGCCTCTAGCTATTATATATTAGAGCAGGAGAAAGAAAAACAAGCACTGCTGAGATACAGTGAAAATTCTTCTGTACTACTAACTTCAAGCACAGCCTGGGAACATTTCTTGGTACCGTAATATGATCATCTAGACCATTTCAGCTAGAACTTGAACCAAACAACTCCTAACACACTTTGTCAGTCAGAAGACTCCAGATGTCATTAGTAGCAAAGATGAAGGATGTTTCATGTCAGAAGGCATCAGTGCCAGGCAATCTATCCAGGTGTTAGCTAAATCAGGAAAGGCATGCCCTTAAAAGACCTGATTGTTTGGACTGCTTTTGGAATACAGTAGCAAGCAACCTGTTTTTTGTTTACTTCTCATCATAAACTACAGAAAGTCCATAGGAGTAAAAAAACAACCCAAAACGTTGTTGGATCATTCTAAATATGAAGAAAAAAAATCAGCCACTGTTGCAGTAATTATGTCAAGAGAGACACGACTGGCACCAAGACCAGTCTTTTATTAAAAACTTCTCATGCCTTCTTTCAGTGAATTTCCTTCAAGCAACTCTGACTCCTTCCCTCATAGGCCACTCCACACAGCACTGACTCCTTCTCTCCTCTCTGCAAATTTCCTTCTTCCTTCTGCATGACTGACTAAGCCCCAGCCTGTCCCTTACCTGGCCGCCTTACCCTGACTGTCCCTCATACAATATCTTCTTACATTATCTGTCCCTTGCACGACCACATGTCCCTTACCTCCTCACAGTGCAGCCAGCAGACTCTATCCCAAACTGCAGCAGATTCTGGGTCTCAACTCACAACTTGAACTGCAACTGTAACTAGTGACTGTAACTTATAGCCAGCAAGCCCACTCTTTTATAACACCCAAACTCATTGGGCAAGCACAGATGTTTCTGCTCCTCAGTAACCAGTAGAGGTGTAATTCACTGGGAAAGATTGTCTTCTACACTGTCCCTACAAACCTATCTTCCCACAAGCCATAATAAAAGTAACAAAGTAATTGTCACATGGCATGTCTATAGACATGCCTACTCCTCACATTAGTATGGTATTTAAAAAATCACAAACAATGGGACATGGCAGCTCAGTTTAGGAATTCAGCACTTCCAGGCGAGAACAGGATAACAGTAAACAGATAATAGCACCAGACCTTCAGTAAGGCATGTGCTTTATGCAACTGTAGTGTTTCTGTTTTGCAGCTAGTTTTGTTTCTCATTAAGAACGTTTTCTTCACCATACTGCACCACTGAGCAGTCTACTCAACCTCTAAAACTTCTTTTAGATCTACTAAGCTTATCCAGAAATCAATAAGAAATAGAAAACTATCAGCAGCAAGCCTGTGATGTAAGAAATCCAGTCCCCCTTGTACACTCCCTCGCAAAAAAACCCCAAAACAGAGCCCGAAAATCTTCAAAGAGAATAGGAACAGCTAGAAAGGAAATACATACCTGGTTAGCACTATCCAATCTGGAGTAGTTTATTCTTCTGAGAACAAAATCTAGCCAAAGAAACTCTTCATGATATTGTGAAAACATTTCAGGAGACTGTGGCTCCTATCCAAATGAAGGAAACAAATTAACTGAAACAAGGTGATCACCTTTTAGTTTGTAAGAGGAATGCATCTCAGTAAAAGCAAGTTTATAAATGTATTTTATTATAATAACTACACAGGCTTAAGCCTAAGAAAGATCAGGAAACTCTTAGGAAATATAATGACAAATATGGACAAATCTGAACTTTTGTTTCACTGAATTTTGAAGTGTCTCTGTCCTTTGCTGGTATGTGGTTTTTGGTCATCAAATTGTCAAAAGAAGATAACATATTTTTGGCCAAAAACCTAATTTCACATCTAAGTCTTATAAGAACATCAAAACAATAATTTCTTGCTGAGAATCAAAAAGGTGTGGTCAAAAAGGAAGATGTTGGAGTCAGTAAGTCAGTAGTCTCTCTGATTTCTTCAGAGAGAAACCAGAGTGCAGAGATTGAATTAAAGTTTTGAATGGAATGAGTAAGTGAATAGATGGAGTGAATAAGTAAGTAAGTAAATGGAATAAGTTTTGAGTGCTTTTAGTGAGTAAAAGGTCTTAGATGCCTGAGAAGTAGTACATGTTCTAGTAAGGTTGAAAAACATACTGGTGTTTCCTTAGAGGCTCCAAGAACCTAGCTTCAGACATAATAGAGTTAAGAATATTGCTTACATTTTTCAGTTAGAACAAGATAGGCCATGAACGTAGTCTATACATAGCCTGGCACGCTAAGAAACTAGAATTCTAATAGGTTAAGGAGTAGTGGTCCGAGTTGGTGTCTTAGCTAGTTGGAAAGTTTCTATAAAAGAACGTGCATTAGGGAGAGCTGGGGCTCTATGCCATGGCTTTATGCCATGTGCATTTTGCCATTGCATTTTGCCACTGCAGTTTTGCCATTGCTTTTATTCCATTGCTTTGCTTTATTTTTGCTTTTGAGACTGATGTGCTTCTCCAATAAATGACTTTATAGCAACTATTAGCTGCTTCGCTTTTTACACAAAAGGAGAAGAAGCCCAACAGTGTTGGTGCCCTTGAGGCATCTGGGAGGTTTGCTTAAACCTTACAGAAATGTTATCAGAAACTATGAAAAATATGATTCTCGTGTTTGTAAAAACAAGTTTCTGGTAGAGATGCCCACTGAAACAGGAAAGAGAGTCTGCTTCAGCACAGATGAGTCCTGGGCATTTGTTTCTAGACCTGTATGCAGCAAACCAGTGGAACAGGGTGTCTACTGTCTCCTCCTCACCTTCCCAAAGCAGCTGCATATTACCATGGCTTTCACTTAAAGATTATGCAATTTTAAAGGTGAAGTTGAAGGAAGATTCAAGTGCAGCTGTTTTTGAGAACTAAAAGAATTCTCATTTCACACATGATAGGTTGCCAGACACTGGAATGCTCACACTGATGAAGAGATTGCTGTTCCTACTAAAATGTGAGGAAACTAAAAGTTTATCTCCAAGACCAGACTGAACACAGAAAAGAGTTCAAGACTGAAACACTCCTGATGTGCAGAATTTTCCACTTCAAGAACAGAGATAGTTAAAACTTGGCTGTATATGCACTGAGAGTAAGCATATATATGTGCTAAAGGTGTTACTAAGGTGAATTCACAAAGATGATTAGCATTTGAAAATACTAAAGTGGTTAAAAACCTCACTGAAATCTAAAAGAGGGTTATCTTTTTTATTAAGTTAAGATTTAGGAAGAAACTACTATGTTTTGATTCAAACTGATACAGCAGACACAAGTACAGATAAATTCTACCCCATATAACACTCCCCCTGCCAAAAAAACCCAAATACTCAAATAACCTTCCCCCAACAAACTCATACCTCCTTGAAATGCTAACAGACAAGTCTGTGAAAATATCAGCTTGCTACTGATCACAAAAAAAGTCCCCAGCACAATCTAATTATTATCAATTAGTGGGAAAGAAACAGACAAGGCAGAAAATCCTCTTTTTTCATTATATAAATAGGGGACTCATATCAGTAATATATCCAGTTTTGTCCTGAACCTCACCCTGTGCCCACATCCTAAAAGATTATGACAAAACTGCAAAAGCATTGAACAGTGACAGGATGATTAAAAGTAGAGAACAATTTCCTGGAGGAAAATGCCTACATAGTCTAGGGTTTTTCAGCCTTGAAATTAGATAAGTGAGAGTAGATAAAATGGAGGTATATAAAAGTCAAGAGCAATGAAAAGGATTAAGTAAGAATTATTGATTTATTAAAATAACATCTGATCCTTCATCATACAAGAGCTAGCATTATATATTGAGTTCAATAAATTGTTTAAAATCAGGATTAAAAACCCTCCATGACATCTTGGTTCTTGAAACCATTAAAGCTATTCAAAGCCTCCCTATACAAATACTGAAAAATTTCTAGTCATGTTTTGTGTGTCCATGTCAGCTGAAACATATATTAATTTCATTTATGTTGTCTAACATACTTCACTCAAAAGAATAATGGTGGAAACTTTCTGAAATGAAGTTCCAGAGACAGTTACAAGGTTCTGCTTCAATGACTGTTATTTACAGCAAATCAAGTATGACAAGAGGAGTTCAGAGAAACTTCCAGCAAGCACAAATAGCTGGGACAGGATGCTTTAATACAAGAGGTCTCATTTTCAGTTCAGTCTCCAAATAGGCATGCAAAGGGAAGGACCATGAAACCAGATTTCACAGCTGCTGGCTGTAACCAAGGAGCAGATATTTCAGTTAGTTTTTCTCTTATTTACTAAAACGAAAAAAAAAGAAATAAACTTCTTTTTAAGACGCCTACCTTCACTGTAGCTGGGAAACCAAGACAAAGAAACTGGTTTTCCATCACCTTTTTTAGAACAGTTTTTGCTGGCTGCCTCAGCTTAGCTATTGGCTTCATACTTTTGGATGCTGTTCTAAAAGTACTCTGCAAACTGAGCCTTTAGGAATAGCAAACTGCAGGGGTGATTTTCCTACATTAAGGCATCCATTTTAGAATAAATGCAGAGATTTTGACTGCAATAACTGTTACTTAGGATTGGTTGTTTTCCTGTCCTGGCCTATTAAAGTAACAACACACAACACTGCCAAGTGCTCTCTTTCACAAGTACCAAGGCTCCAGCTGTCTTGTCTGCCCTACTCAATATTTTTTCCACTTTAGTCTATGAAGAATACAGGACTTTCCCTGTCTGACAAAGAAGAGTGGCAAAGACTAACTGAGATTCAGTGCAAATTGACTTTGACAACAACAGCCCTGACTCCAGCACACAAATCTTTGCTATAATGAAAATATTGGCATAGCATGACTCCATTTACTTAGCAATGACTAAGGAGACATGCCAGGAAAATGAATTATCTTGCTTCTATAAATTTTGTGAGTATTTTAGGATGGACTTTTTCCACTTTCCCAGATATTTTTGTGGTCAAAGAGTCTGGAAAACAGTGAGAATAAAATCTGCTCTGTTGATGTGTTGGATACTTAAGATAGTCATATAAGCTTCCCTCCAGAGCCTATCTGACTATCAATTGCTTTCCAAAGTCCTGCTAAATAATGTATAAATTGAATCTCTAGACATTACCAACTATAAATATTTTATCACTTTTATTCTCTTCTAGTGCTTTAAACCTTCAGGGCCTGTACTACACCAATATAGAGCATTTAAATATGGCCTTGATGGGGTTTTGACTTATCAAATACAGCCTGTTTACATCTGCTGTCACCCAAGCAGGGTGGTGCACATGCAAGAGTGTACAACTGGAGTTGAAAGGCACCCACTGGTGTTTGTAGCATGCTGGACTCAAGCTGTCTTTACACTTACGTCAATAAAAAACAGATGGGAGTAAAGACTGTATACACAGAGTAGCTTTTAGGTTATTCTTTGAGCTAAGGTAAATCAATACAAGAAGCAAGACAGAGAGTTTCAGACCTTGTGAAATCTTTCCTGTGATCAAGGGTAACTGAACTGAAGGAGTTTTCAAAATCTGGGTAAAATTCTCAACGCCTTAAGGGACCAAGCCCAGAATACATTGGCTGCTAGACTCACATGTACCTTTTTTAGATTTCCTATTTAATAGATTAATTTATTAGTAAATGAAAAACAAACAACACCAAAATTTTTAAACTGTTTTCCTACTTAGTGTTTGCTCTAGGTAAGTAACTTGATGATGGCTATGAAAATACTTGCCTCAGAACACTAGTTCAGCTGTTCTAAATTAACGTTTTTTAATGCATATCTTGACCAGAACGAGATAATCCTGAAAAAGCTGTGCATTGTCTCTTTGAGCAAATACCCTGAACATTTCAGTTAGTTTTTGTCTGTTAAAATAAATACTACCATCATATAAAATAAGAAAATGAAAAAAGAGAGCTGAATAAGCACAAATATATCAGCATAACTTAGAAGGAAGACGTCTTGGGACTAGTACTTAGCACACATATTTTGGTGTGAAAGTATTGCTGAAACAGTTTAGAAAGATTTTCTGATTTTTTGAAGAGCAGTATGAAAAACATCGAAGATAGATTTCCCTAGAATGCCTGTATCTGATAGTATGACTGCTTTCTTCATTAAAACTTTGTACTTTTCAGAATTGGCTGCAGTTTCAATAAGTGGGATATAATATGTCTACTAACTGTTTTCAGTGAATTTAGGGATTCTTATACCTTACACACTAAAGAGTGTATGCATCTTCCTGCTGTGTTGTTTCTATAGTCTCTCTGGGCTTCCATTATGCTACTTCTTAGTTCACTACTTCAAATCTTTGTTTATTTGTCCATTGAGTGTGTTGGGAGTTTTATTTTTTTTCCCTTAAAGACTATTGCATTTAAAATAGCTAAGCATTTTAATTTTATAGACATATCCCACAATCATCCAAAACAAAATGGTGAATTTCTTGTCTTGGAGTGATTAAGTAAAAAACTGCATTCTTCAAGATTAAAACGACCCCAGAAATGTAGCCATTAAGCTATTTTGCTTTTAAATCGATACCTTTGGGACTCTTTTTGTTGCCTTATATTGCCC
Organism: Acridotheres tristis; assembly: GCA_037013685.1. Lineage (NCBI taxonomy): Eukaryota > Metazoa > Chordata > Aves > Passeriformes > Sturnidae > Acridotheres > Acridotheres tristis. The sequence continues at coordinate 49,370,752 of CM072886.1, forward strand.
TATCTGTACATATGACATATGCTTAACCAGTAAGCTTCAACATTAATTGCAATTTCTCTGTCTTCAACCTATTGACAAAACTTATTTGTTAGCTATATTATTTACAATGAGCAAATCATCATATATTTATTGTTTTTCTTGATTAGAAAATTCTGCATTAGTTGATTTCTGCAAATACATTCATTTCCTTAAAAATTCACTGACTCTTTCATATGAAAAAATCAGTGGCTTGGAGTTTTCTCCCCAAGTCTAGTACAGAATATGTTATACAGTATCATAATACACAATACAATGCTGCCTCTGTCTCCCTGGTTAAGGTGCCCACATGCTGAACATAAGCCTGAGGAGCACTGATAATTTTGGGGAGAATATTTGTTACCTGAATTTTCTGGTACCTTTAAATATAAGTAGATATGTTGATTTTGTGAGTATTTCTTGGAGGACTTCAAGGCAATCAGATGTAAGAATCTGAACACTTCTATGAATTTTTGAAATTAATTTATCATTGCACCGTTTGCAAATGAATTTTTTCTAATAAGGGCATATTCATCCTCCATATTCCACCCTAAATCTCTCCATATTTAACTATATAAATATATAGTATAAAAATCTTAGACAATGCTGTTATTTATGAATATAACAAGTCCTGTAGGTCCCATGTGAAAATCAGTGTCACAAGTGCTGAGTGCAGGCTTTTACACACAGAAAGGAAAAAAAGAGTTCCTTATCTAAAATTTCAAATTTAAAATAGCGTGGTTAAAAGGTGGTATTTTCCCAAGTGATCTGTACACCACAAGAGGTATGAAATAAACTAAATGAGTTCTTGTGAAAGCTGTGACAGAACTACAGTAAATTTGATTTGCCACCTGTACAGAGAAATTGTTAATAAAAATGTTTTTAGACACACTTCCCTCTATTTTGGTGCAGTATGAATGCTGTTTTTAAATTTATTTCGAGGCAATATAATATATAAGTACTGAAAACCACAGACAATAAAAGTATTTATTTCCATATTACACTCTGCTTTTTCTGGCTTTTCTAATGCATTTTGCTATGTTTCTCCACAATGTGATTTTCTATTTACAAGATACGACCACCATGCACACTCTTGGTTTGCAGTTTTTTTGAAAAGCACTAAAAAAATCAGCATGAAAATAGAAAATAAGAAAATATTAAACAATACTATCCAAATAAAGCAAAGCTAAGATCATGATAGGCTAATGAAGATTTGCATAAAAGATGACTGATGAAAGATTTATGATGAAAGATCAGTGATGTCTTCTCACTTTTGAAACTTCGTTGAAAATTCTGCAATTTGAGACTAATTTTGTCTATGTGTAGCACACTGCTTCTTGAAGAACTGTGGGAAAAATCTTGTAAGATTACTCTAAGAGGCAGCATGTGTTCTGCTCCAGAATTTTATCCCATCCTGCTATTGGCCCCAGTTGTACAAGGAAAGGAAGGGTGCTTCCTTTTTTACTACAATCATTCATCAAAGCCATCATGAAACAAGCCAACCTAGTCAATAAGAACTTTGAGTGAATTATTTGAACCATAAGTTAGACATGGATAACTCAAAGTGCTATTTCATTCATATCACTGATCACGTGTCAATATGAAGAACCTGCTTTCACAATAGGACACCTCACCCTGCTCTCAGTAGCATAAATTCAATAGGAACTGCAGCTGTGTCTTGAAAGCCAGAACAAGCTTAGACTCCTATAGAAAAGGGTAATGCAATTGCTTGCTGGTTTACAATATATATTTTTTCAGTCTAGGATTATAGAGCTGTTGAGCTATGTTGCAATCAGATATGATCATTCACCATGAAGATAATAATCTGTCCATTTCTAACCTGTCTTCCTCAATCCTGAAAGGCCAAATCCTCTGACAGTATATATATATGCTAATGTAAACACTTACAGTACCTCCCTAATGCTGGCAACAGTCCTTCAGAGACTAAAGTAAGACAAATAGACTCATTTTGTCTGTGACAGCAGTGCTAGACTCATAAGTAAACATGTCAGTAAGGCAAAGCCAGCATATGTTAATCACATTGAACATCTCATTTCACTTTTCTTCTACAATCAATTAACAAGCTTTAATGTTCCTCTCTATTTGGAGAGAACAAAATGTAATTATTTTAATTGTGGATTATTTTTCCTCTTTCAGTAAGTGCTGTCCTTAAGACCAGGCTCTCATGTAATCTGTTTTTGAGAAACTGATTGTCACTACTGGTTTGCTCATATATCCTTATGGCATGCCATCATAAATAGAATTTGGCACTCCCGATCTAGCTCCTCACAGCAGTTGTCTTTAATGTCATTTACTCAAGTGGTTCAAGGTCTTCATCTATAATTACTCTTTAGCAATGCACTGCCGTGCTGCAAGGCAACCACTTTTAATTTCAAGTAAGTCTTGACACTTTCATTCAGTGAAGCTAATACAGGTAACTTTACACCTCTGAAATTGCAAAAGCATCTCCAGAATGAACTTAACAAAGGAAGGACTTGTGGCTATAGAGAAGCATCAGTCGGAGCAATCAGTTTTCTAACTTGTCCTTATTACAAGTGAGAGTATATAGAGAGTACTTATGCTTTCTAAGGTCTGCAGAGAAAACAAAACTTATCTGAGCAAACAGACGGTTGGCGAAGTATGGCATGCTCTCCTACAAAAGATGTAAGTTAATTACAAATACTGACCTTAAAAACCTCTCCTTTTATTTGGGTCACAGTGGAATACATTTTACTGAAGCTTAAGGCAAACTGGTAAATGTTCAGCTCCAAAGGTATGTGAGTCATTAGGAGTATATTGCAAATCTTCCAGACTGTTGATACCATTATTTATTATTTGCATTATGTAGTGCTTATAATCTCCAGTAAAGGATCCCCCATGGTGCTAGGTAATTATTGTAACACTAACATGGCATGACAAAACCCTAGAGTGTTGTCATTAGAAAAGAAACAGCTAAAAAAGAAATATGATCAATACTGGAGATTATTATTAGGAAACAGTAGCTGTTATAGACAAAATTCACTGTTGAAATTCGAACCTGGCTCTTCCCAGTTTTCAAGAACTACTGCTTTGTAGATTGACATTAGAGATCCAGATCTGACGAACCAAGACTTTGAAGCAGTACGACGTAGGTCTCACTAACATTCTTTACTGAAACACATGCTTAAGAATGAATGAAAAAAAAATTAGGAAAAAACTCATCAGGAAAAGTATTTCAAGCCTTCCGATTTGGAGATCTCTAAAATATACATTTAATCATTTATGAAGACTGGCAGAAGTATGCTCTTACACAGTGACTTAAGAGTGTTTGAAACAGAGCTAGGAAAAAAAATCCTTTCTGTATTGCACAGAAGGAAATGTGAGCAGAGAACATATCTCATCATTCACTAGGGAAAGTGTGTTCAGAGCTTTTTAGTTGTGAACACTGGGACTTGTTTCAGAAAAATATCATCTTTATTAATAAATGAACAAAATCACCTCACCCTACTTAGTGCTTAATATGGTGAAAAATTCTTTCCATATCTCATGTACCAAAATGATAAAAACAGTCTTTAAAAACTAGAGTTTGTCTATCAGATTGTCTTTTCAAGAAAACAAGTATTGCTCTAGTTGATTAAAAGTAATTATTTGCAAGCCTATAATATTAAACTCCACTCTGGGAATGCAGTCTTGGGTTAAATTCATCATTTAAGCAACACAAACCAAACCAACTCACACTAGAAGTTATCAAGGGACCTATGTGTCCAATACAGGAGTATGCAAAGGTATCCAAAGTACTGTCATGATTAAAAATAGTCTATATTGTGCTGCTTGACTGCCAGCAGTCTCAAGATGAGTTTGGGACTAATGTTTTGCTTTGTACAGAATACCACAGAGATATAAGCAATGAACTGAATACAAAATGAAACAGAATACCCTATTACTCTTGTACAGAGAGCAAATCTGATTCAGATGTAATGCAAGCACATAAAATTTTGTTAGGATCTGGTTGCTATTCTTTTCTCTATGAGAGATGCAAACATTTGAGCACTGTCACAGCATTGATATGGAAGACTACCTTAGAGAGATACCAAAAGTCAAAAAACCACCCATGAGTGCCACCTAATTTGTAGTGTTTTAGACATATTTCCTGATAGACTCTGGCTTTCACACTGTAAAATAAATTTCTGTGGAGTGACTCACTAAAACAAAGGTTTTTCTAAGCAATTTGTGATGGAAATATTGCTTCAGAAATCATCCAGCAAAACCTTAAGAAAGTCAGTAATTGCTTTCTCTCCTTTTTCTTTTCTTTCAACAATTATGCTGAAACTTAAAAAGATTCCTGTGTTCCAACTCAGATTTTGATCCGATTTTAAACTCTGTAGGCTTGTCCTGAGTTTTCAGGGCCTCAGGAATGAGACTTATAAGATTTTTTAATGAGCTGCTGTTGATCTTACTCAACCTCTGTTTTAACTATGTTTTGTTATAATAACAAAAAAACCCCAAAAAACAAAAAACAAACCACAATGTGGGTATGCCTAATTTATTTAACTTTTGCTTTTTTTTCTTGAGTTATAAGCCAAGTGCTTTACAAGTAGTAGAAAAATGCAGTTATTCTGTGCAGAATTACATATTTATAAATAATGCACACTGTAGAGGAATACAGGTCTGGTGTGATAACAGGCACCTTGAAAAGTAGGGACAGGTTCAGGATACAAGAGTGGAATGATAAGAATGAAGGGACATGCTGTCCCTGGGGACAGCAGACCTACAAACCAGAGGTCAGGTAAAGAAAAGAATACTGGGGAACTGAGAAAAAGTGGCTGTAGGACAAAGAGAAGAAAGAACAAACATCTAACCTAAATAAAACATCAGTTAGAGAGAATTTAGAAGAAGTGTGAGCAAGCTGGAAAACACAAAACTAGTCCCAAGTAAACCTTAGAGGAGATTAGAAGAAACCCCACCAACATCCAACTTTTCCCAGTAAAGAACTTGGGACACCAATGACTTGCAGTCTACTGCCCCTTAATAAGGAAGGGTGGTGGTATTGATGTTAAGACCCAGAAAGGAAGAGAAAGGGTGAATGTAATGCCAGAGAAAATGTCAATGAGAAGAGAATCGTGTGTACAACAATTCTGATTATCGTTATTGTCATTGTATGTGACAAAACTCTATTTTCCTGGTCTTTAATAATTACATATGTGCTTACAATAATCCTCTGATTAGATTACTAAGATTTCAGCTATATTGACAACAAAGCCTTGGCTCTAAATATCAGTTGTGTTTCCTTTATCACTGACAGCAAGATTTGGAGTGCAACAAAGTATATCCAAGAGTACACTGAAAAATATTATTTTAATGTTGGCATAAAGTTGATAAATAAATGGTATTTGTACATAATCCCTGGATAACTGTATTTCTCTACATCTGTTAGCATCAACCGACAGTGAAGCTGTCCCTTATTTCCTAGGATACAAAGAAGAGGAAAGATCTGAATATTCAAAAGTGTGTGTATGGATTTTGAGAGAGTGGAAATTTGGAACAGTTGGATACAGAGGAGTCTACAAGGATGCAGAGGTAAAACAGGAGAGAGACATATTAAGAGGCAGGGAACTAGGAGCTATCAAACCAGAATGAACATAAACTAAATGGCAAGCTAAGAGGGCTAAGAAGGCCTGAAGTGACATGGCAAGCAAAGGAAGTAATGGGCAAGACAAAGAAATTGACAGTGAAATGGTCAAAGGAAAAAGGTTTGGGAACCAAAACAAAAAATCCAAGCGGGGAGCGTGAGATTTGATGAGGAAACAAGATCAACATGAAAAAATCTAAGAAGATGGACCTGGAACCAAATGAGAAATAACCTTCATGGTACTTTGAGAGTCACTGGTGCAACCAAGTATTTGTTGAGTGTGCTGGCCAACACATCTATTCTTTTGGTCATCTGTCCTATCCTGCTTACCAAAACTGAGGCTGGTGTTACATATATTATTTTATAAAATAACTGTGCATCTTTATTACTGATGTAGAATGGTTATCTTCCTTCATGAATTTGGTATCTGGCATAAGTTCTATATCCTTCTCAAAAGGCGACTATTGTGAGGGCCAAACAAGACTTAAAAGAAAATAATAAAAATCATAACATTTTAAAAAAATACTCAATTTTCTTAAAAGCAACAAAAAAAATCAAACAAAAATTGAAGATGCTAGATGAAAATACATTTCAAAAGTTATTAGCAGCAGAAAAGCTGCTGAAGTTCAATTGAAACTTTTTTTGGCAGCTCACGGAAGGAAAGGAGGGAGAGGAAAAAATTAGAATAGTGTTATTCTACATTTAAACTTCCAGGAATATGCCAGACACAGTTTAATTTTTCTTGTATACTTAACACAGTTACCATGTGTGCCAACAAATAACATACAGCACCCTGGAACCAGCATGCTATAGGGAGATGATGCACAATATAGATGCAAATATGTTATATTGCTAAACGAACATACTAAATGCTAACATGAGTTTTGTGAAGTATCAAGTGTAATTGAAAGAAAAATAGATAAAATATTATAGATTATTTTGCTCTTCTCATGTTACAAAAGTAGTTTAGTGTCCAAATCCGTAGAATGTTATATCAGCAGCTGGATGACCTTTTTCAGTTTTCAATTCCTCTCACTTGTCTATCATGCTCCTAACTTTAGAACTGTAATGCAATGCTTTCTCTAGGAGCATATTAATCAGTTTATTTCAGAAAATACTATCAACTCCTTGACCAATAACCCTATACATCATAAGTTCTTCAAAATAACTGATAATGTAGTTTTCCATTGTATCTTCTATATTTTGTCAGAGGGGTAAAATGATGGGATTATATCTCTGCTGAGTTACAAATACTAAATATCAGTGAGACAAATTCTCCATATATTCTAAACACTGAACTTCTGACTTTACTCAAAAAACACTCTTCCCCCATCCCCCATCCCCCGCACCCCCCCACTAGATGCAATACAAAGAACTCTATACAAACTTCCTCTGGATTACCTAGTTGGTCATTGGTAATCAGCCAGTTGGAAAATTAGAGTACAGGACATGACTGTATTTTTATTTCCTGCTGTTTAGAATGGTTTGTTTGCATCTTAAAAGAGTGTCAACAGTGCTCAGCTTCAATTTGAGTCTACTCTAACCTGAAGAGATAGAAGACTTCCATAAATAGCCTGCAGGAATAGGAACTCTATTAGAAGCCCATATGTTTGTAACTGCCTCCTTTAAAACTGCTATCCTTATTCTGGTGGTAAAACAGATCCAATGCAAGAGTTCTGATGTCTTCATTTCAGAACTTCCTATAAAAATATGTGATAAACACACCCAGGGTATTTCCTGCCAAATGTGTTTTATAGAGTATCTTCAAAGGACACATCTGTTTGGATAGTGAAAAGACACATGAAATAATAGCAGAGACTGACATTTACTAGTTATATCAAAGGCATTAGACATCAACATCCTTCCTGTTAGCATCCTGACATTTGGTGTAATACTGTGAACCAAGTACTGTTATGCATTGCTTTGAAAGTACAGAAGTAATATCAACATTCAGCTAAGACTTAGGTTTTTAAGTCAGATAAATTATTACATGGATATATAAATGCTTTGTAGGTCTAAGAGAAAAACCAAATGTTATTATTCTTTCACATTATAAATATTTTAAGTTGTTGGCATCTATTTACCAATCAGCTGAACAGACATACCAGTTTCATTTTACCATGAGTTTCAGAGTAAAATACTGGCTTTACTAAAGGTGACAAAGATTTTGCCACTGAGAAAAATTATATTTTACCTTCTATGTTTCCTATGAGATGAGAGTAAGGAGCATTTACCAGCCAAAAAAAAAAAACAAAAAAAAAAACAAGAAAAAAATGAAGACAATGCCCGGTAATAACATTAGGAAAATAAGGATGCTAAAAGCAAGAAAAAAAGTTTAAGAGTTTTTTTCTTTTTAGCAGAAGCACCACAAATTTACTATATCGTGCAAAACACCTCTTTCCCATTTGCATTTGTAGAAACATATAGTTTAGTTTCTATAGTGAGTCTTTTAATGGAAGAACAAGCTCTCCAGTGACTGGGCAAGTAGGTACTGAATGTCCCTGCATCACACTCACTGAAATGAGTATCACCACGGGTTAAAAGCAGCATCAATTTAATTTCAGTCAAAGATGGCCTCTTTGGTTAGTCTTTCAGAAAAGAGCTAATCTGTTGATAAATTGCTCCTGTCACATCCTTTAAAGAGGTTGGTCATCCGAAATAATAGAATGACCTTATTATTCTTTCAGAAATTTTATATTTAGAGAGCAAAGGAAAATACATTCTAGGTATATAAAAAAATACTCAGGTATGTGTTCATATAAGTCTAACATCTATGAAATTGTTTTACACTTCTTTGAAAATAAAGCAACAAATTTATACTAGAATTCTAAACTATTTTTAAAGGTTATCAAAGTTGCTTTCAATAAGACAGAAGAGTTTGATTTAACCTTGTACATTTTTATTGTGTATTTTTATTCCAACTTACAGATAGCTTTGAAAAATTTACCCGGTTCAATTCACAGTTTCCTTCCCCCTTTCTTTTCTCAACTTCTCATTTCATAATGGTCTGGTCTTTGAAATAGGCAGTGTGGTACTTCATTCCTTTTGAACATTGATGTCGACTACTGTATTATTCTTGAGGCAGAAATGTCAAGTACTATCAAGAAATGTACTACTGTTCCCTGCAGTCAGGAAGATTTTAACCAGGCTCTGGGTTCTATATTCATGTCTTGTGGGAGAAATACATTATGTTGCATTGCCCAAGTAAGTGACTAAATATAAAGCTCACTCTATCTACATGAAGTGAGGATTTCTGTATGAATCTGACTCAGAAATAACCAGGAGGTTGTTGTTATACTCAAGTGAAAACACTGGTAGTTTGAAAATAGAAAATAGGAAGAAACTGGGCATAATCCTCCAGCTCTTTCTGCTGGAAAAATCCTCAAAGAAGGCTCTCAGATGGTCCATGCTGTAAACTCTGTGACAGGAGGTGACTGAAAATGTGTCCTCCTTGATATTACAATTTTTAACCACCATCAATATGACTTGCAGTTCAACCTCTGCAAGGCATATTAAATTAAAGCTAATAAATGTTTAATTCTCTCAATCCACAGGTTAAAAAGTATGGGTCACGTTGTGTGCTAACACAGGTGCCAAATGCTATTTTCTATCACCAAGTGAAACATGGAGTGTGACTCACACACAAATACCCTGATACAAACTGAGAAATACATCCACTCGGAAAAGTCTGATTCAAAGGAGTTTCAGCAAAGTATCTTTAAAGTTTGATCCATTAACTTAATGAGAATACAAGCTACCTTGTTGATGGAAACAATAAAATGAGGATTTGTCTATGACTGCTAAATGCCTCACAGAATGAGATTGCTTACACCAGAAGATAGGGAAAGCACTTCCCATAAAATGACTTTGTTCAAGCAGTCTCACACTTCAGTTGTATACTTCCCTGTAGACCTTATCTGTGAGTGCTACTCAGCAGAAAAACATATGGAAACTTTTAATAGATAGTGTATACATTCAGAGAAAATCAGACCTTAGAATTCCTAATGAAACTTAAAGGTACCAGGATTGCTTACAGGAACTCACTCTTCCCCAGTCTTCTCTTTTCTTCCTTCATGTCTGCCTGCCAAAGGACACGTGGCTTCTGTCATCAGTTACTTCATTCTGCTTTGACCTTTGCTTTCGTCTGTGTAAGGCTAGGTTTTTTCCTGGCATTGTTGGTTACTGATGGATTTAGCACCCAGAATTTGTAAATGTAAAAATCTGTATATTACCATACTGTGAGAATTTTAAGAGACAGCTATTGAATCACACTATTATTTCATGGGAAAAAGTTAAAATTTCTACATTCTTTTCATATTACCTCAACATCAAGTAAGTAGTAGTATATTTTTAAGATAAGCTGCAGTTTTCTTTCATCTTACTAAAGCAAATACATGCTATAATTAGTTCTTTTCTTACTTGCATATTAGCTTCATAATACTATATTAAAAAATTCCATACACACATAAATTAGACCTAATTGGACTGGATGATCGATCTGTTCCCCAATTACATAAGAAAAATACATTAACTGAATGTGATTTATGCATAAGGTCTTTGTGAATGTTTGTGACAGAATTCATAAAGCGCTCATTTGCATGTCCTAATGAGCAGTTTATTAATCTTAAATGCATACAGAAATTAACAGCATTTTAATCTTCTAAAATGCAGCTTTTTTTATCCTTTCATTAACAGCCATCAGTCTTAGTATGAGACAATCTTTAATAGCTTTTGGATACAGATTATGAGTGCCTATGTACATATAAAAATATGCAGAGATATTGTGAGCAATTCTGCCTTCCCTTCAGCATGAAGAATTGCCACATGTGTAAGACTTTAATAAAAATAATTGATGAAGCCTTTCCAAGTAACTATATGTATTTATATATAAAGACAGCCTCTTTGCTAAGTGGTCTCATATTTTAAAACATCACATGATAATTTTCCTTTTGGAACAGAGATTGATTACATGAAATAATTTTTAAATTTATTTACATCTTTCATTTTATGTTTCTAAAATGTAGACAATATATTTAACTGGAGAGGGAAGGCCAGTTAATTATAAGTCCTAAAAACCAAATACCAAATATGGGTTGCATAACAGTGAAATTTTAAACACCATTAAGAAATAATTTTATTCCATTTTTTCTGAATCTCAGCTGAATACAGAATGATAACAGCTCTGTTCATCAAAATATCAGGTGTGCTTTCTAATTTTAAACTGTAGTAACAGGTCATTGCTGATTGCTGGAAAATGACTCACAGCTTTTGAATTCTGCAGATTGCAATTTGCTTTTGTAAATATGCTATTTTCTGTTCCCTATTTTGCATTAAAAGCTTAATGCTCACAATACTTTTTCTTTCTTCCCCTTGTTTAAATTCAAGTGTAGACCAATAAAACATCTAGTTTAGTTATATATTGAGCTGTACCACTTGCAACCTAACAACATGTAGCAAGAAACAAATATATGAGCCTTTTACAAGACTAGATTCATTATTACTGCGTAATGGGTGTTCACTTATTGTAAAGTCACATAATATTCCTAGGGAGGAAGACCAAGGTCATGGCAGTGGCACTGGTAACACTGGCTCCTTCTGTAGGGTCATTCTTAGCAGAGTACGACAAGGCAAAAAACCATTTCAGTGTACTTTAGGCAGGGTAGAAATAATCTTTCTTCTTTTCTTCAGCTCCTGCTCATTTATCAGTCTGAGCTGATGTTAGACATCCTGTAGTGACAGTGGAAGATGGACACTTCTCTGTCACAGGAACAGGCTTGGCAACATATGCCACAGCTCCCAGACTTGCTGTTTTTATTGAGGTGCTTATTTTAGTCTATTTCATGACAGATGCCACTTCCATTAGGAATCCAACATAGTGACCACAGGGACCAAAACCAACTGCAGTGCCTTTAGATATAATTCTATAAGGGATCCCTTGTGTAAAACTGCATCATTGTTTCTACTTCAAGAAAACTACAGGAGAGAAGCCTCTGTTGCCGCTTTGATTTAAAATGTATATTCAAAGCATAATTGTTGTCTTCAGCTCTGTTGTTCAAAATAAAAAAGTGAAGACTTAGAAATATATGTAATTGCTGGGTATGAAAACAATAAAAGCAATTTCAAACCCAATATGCTCTTATGTATGTGTTTCACTTCAGATATTTCACATATAATGTCCTAGAAGTGGTGGAAAGAGAAGTAAGTTCTAATTTTACAAACGCCTAATCTTTTAATCTGGAAATAAGTTTTTTTTAAAGTTATACAACAAAAATAGTGGTCCTAAAAATAACAAGTTATTTTAATAAATATGGCAAAAATCTTTAAGTGATCTGAAACTGAAACACACCCAGAAATAGAACCTTGGACTTTTGGCTCCCAGTCCAAAGCAAAGTTGAGAAGTTCGGTGTAACACACAACAAAATTAAACAAAACCAACCAACCAACCAACCAACCAACCAACCAACCAACCAACCAACCAACCAACCAACCAATGCTGCCCTTGAAACCAGAATATCCTTTTATCAGTGTTTTGGAAAGAAAGGCTCCAAGAAGTAAAATTCATGTCATGCTGGAAAAGAAATTTCTTTTTCTGAATTAAGATATTCTACTCAGTTTTATCCTTTCTCCTTTAAAATACATTGTGTTTACATATAGCAGTTTCATTTGCATATTTAGTGTTTATATTATAAATGCCTGAAAACAGAGAAATATTACTTAAACAACATATTGGTTTGATACCTGAGGTTGAACATTCTGGTTCAGTTTTGTGGTTCAGTTCATAGAAAAGTAAATACCAGCCAGATGAGATGCAAATGGTGAAAATAGTACTGAATTTTAAACTGAAGGATACTGTAAAAATGAGTATGAATAACAAATTGAACTTGTGATCTAAGTCCGGCTGTCCTGACAAAATAGAAGGAGTATACAAATGTTAATCCATGCATAAAGCATCCTCTTGACTACAATTGGCTGAATTTCATGTAGGTATGATTAACTACTCGAGTCTAGTGTATGCACAGGTTAGCATCCAGTCCATATTACCTTCCCTATATTCTATTATGTGATCAACATAGAATTAAATAAAAAATAGCATTTTAAAATATTATTTTAGTTTGACTAAGTGCTTTGCTTGTCTCCTGGTTGGAATTGTAATATGCAATAAGGCAAAGTAAATGCAATTAAGGAAGTTAAGTTTTAAAAATTGCCAGAGTCATACATGAGGTACAAAGTAATTTATCAATCTGAAATGAATAATTTTGGATGTGTATTGTCTCTGAGGTAGCAATCCACAACTAAATCCTTTGGCAGTTATCCATCAGGAAATGTAACATTGTCTAAAATGTTAACATCATTTCATGCCATATTGTAAGCTCACAAGGATATTGTACTCATTAAATTGAACAAAAGAAAGGCAAATGAAAAAAGTCAGTCTGTATTACCCAGCTTCTTCAGACAATTACATTTGATACCGAAAATGCCTACCTTGATTTCTAACGATGTATGTAATCTTCTATTAACCAGCCCAATAAAAATAATGTCCATCTTGTTTTCAGAATATACCAATTATCCTTGTGTTAATTTTTGATATGTGTGAGTTTACTGCATCTTCAGCTTGTCTTGAAAAAACCAGAATCTTAAGGTAAAGTTTGAGCTGAATACAAACTCAAAGACTTCACTTAATTTTACGCTGCTAATTTTTCACCAATCATTTCATAAACATTTCAGGAACTCACTCATAGCTTTTAAATTTTGAAAGAATAGAAAATGAAAAAATTCAGTCTAGTCCAAAACTTTAAAAAAAAACCATTGATATTAACTAATTAAAGCTGGAAGTCAACTTTTGACTAGATGAGAACACTGCATACATACATATAAATATATAAATATGGGGTGTGTGTATAAAACATTTCTAATTTTGATTTCTCATAAAAATTAAAACAGAGGAAGAAGAAAATAGATACTAAATCCAATCAAATTTCATAAGATTCCAGTGGTTTTCCTAAAGGATTTATCTTTGCAATGGAAGATGGAGTCACACTTTTTGCAAGGTGAACAGAAAAGATGAGGATAGCTAGGGAGCTTGTGAATCACCACTTAGAAACCATTAGGCTTTTCCATATTTGCTGGTTATGTCTGAGTTAAATGTTCTGTGCTCATCTCTGTAAACTAGCACAAAGCAAAGAGCTGAGTACAGATGTGATTCTTTTGACCTGAGTGCTATGTGAATTGGATGGAGATTTTTCATTTCCTGCATCATTCACCATAAACCAAATGATTCCCCAAAGCTCCTGCATTCATTACTCTTGAAAACTCAATAAAAAAAAGAAGATAGAAAGAAAAATATTGTGGTGATTATGAATTAAAAAATAGATATTTTTCACTTAGAATTGCAAGTTATGTTGACAGGCATGTACACTACCTTGTAACAGAAGGAAAAAGAACAGTTACTTTCTATTTGCTTAGAAACTTCAGCACCGACATAAAAAGCAACCAAAATCTCAAAACCTCCCATACTTCCTATGGATGTTTCAAGCTGTAACAAATGCAACCCACTAATTTCAGACTTATCCTCAAGGTATCAATAAAGAAACCCTTCTCCCTGTCTTGCATTAGCAAACACTCCCCTCCCAATGCTGGAATCCTGCCCAGCACTTACAAGATACAGTCTGAGGTATAGTTTCTGCCACAGGAAAAGGCAAATCACAAAAATATTAAACATCTAATCATCTAGCCCTACTGCCATAAGGCTCAGAGAGTATAAGCAAAGCATTTTAGCAGCAGCAAATCTAGACCTGCTCTTGTTGCACTGCCCATGGGGCCCTATGGAACACTGGAAAGAGCAGAGCCCAGTTTAATAAGCCACCTGTGTAACTAGTCATCCACAAGTCCATCCTCTCCAATATTGAAGACCAAATACATCCTTATTGTGGACTGGACTTGATGACCTCCAGACATCCCTTAAGAATAAAGAAATTATTGTGTGATTCTTATTACAACTTCTGTAGTAGTAACAGCATACACTGCAAACTTGATTAATTGCTACAACCCAGTAACAAAAACTGTACTAATAACCCAAGCCTAAGGACCTTCTCCACTGTGGTTTAAAATTCCCAGGCTTAGGGTGACAGCACAGAATGATTATTAAACTTGAGAAAATGTTAATAGTAATTAGATAGCATTGAATTAAAATATTAAAGATTAAAAGAATAGAAAGGTTAAAAGAAAAACGAAAGCTGTCATTTCAATACGAACTACACTGGACTTGTCCCAAGCCCCTAGCCTGGGAGAGAACAAGAAGTGAACATTCCTGGACTTTCAGGTTCCACATCTAAGCCATAAACCTTGGCATGCATCTGTAATGCCTCTCTTTTCAATATAGTTTCCTTCCACCAGAGTACTTCTTGTATATCTTGAACATCTTGTGAAAAATTCTAATTTGTGAAATTCCTTCATTCACATATAGATTAAAGAATAACCTTCTATAATTAGAAAATTTCAAAGCATTTCTCAATTCTTTCCATTTGCAGGAAATAAACATGCTAAAGATTTTGATATTTTTCTCTTACTGAAATCCACCTAATCTATCTGAATGTATCAGTCTACTAGATGGGTAGATCTGAATAGTTAAGTACCAAGCATACTTTGTGATATCAAAATGCTTATGAAACCAAAGATAGGTGTTATAAAGTAACTGATCAGGATCATATGCATGAGTGCATGACAGTAAACAAGAAAGCCAACATGGGAAGCTACGGAATTTTGCCCAAGCTGTCTCACAAAGACAGACAACAAGTGAAACAGAGAGATGGAAATGTAAGCTTTCCAGAATAGCTCTATCTCTGAGAAAATGTTTATGCTAGGCAGTAAGAAATACTTGCCTGTCCCAGTCTCTAGAAGATTAATGATTTAGAATAACTGAGATGGGATATCACCTTTAAGCTGTCGAACTACAAGGGCACGGGACAACTTCCTTCTCAGGCCAGTATAGTAATTGAACCTTGAGAGCATTCACATGGACCAAATATATGGACAGTCACATCTTTTGGAGGTTAAGCCCATATGCCAAACACTGACAGATGTTACTCTTTTCAAAGCTTGTACAGTTTAAGGGATCTCTTCTGCCACATTCATATTCCAAGAATAAAAGCTTTTACTAATCGGTTCCATTTATCTCATATTCTTATTAAAATCTCCTATTAAGGGACAAAATATGCAAAAAAAAAATATTAACAGGTTTTACAGACACCTACAGAATGGTATCATAGGTGATATAAAACTGCCAGATACAGTATTGCAGAAAACAAGAAAGAATCTTGATTTTTGTATGGTTTGCTCTGTTTACTCACTGTTCTAACTCAAACTTGACTTAAAATCACCCTGTAAATCAATTCCCTTAAAAATTACAGTCCGTGCCTGAAATTATTTCCTTCTTCTAGGTCAAAAATGATAAAAGTGATTTTTGTAGCAACCTTTTTCATTTCTGTTGTAATAGAAAACACTTTGACATATTAAATCATGACAGTGTTTTAAGTAAAATTTTGTTGTGTGATCACTCAAAGGGATAGCTCATAAAATAATGACTGACAATGCAAATGGGTCACTTTTATGTCTCTTATCGTTTTACTGAGTAGTTATACCTTAAGCAGCTGGATTTTGAAATAATAATGAACTTTTAAGAAAATAGTGAAGTTCAAGGTTGCTGCAGAGATTCAGCACCATTCTGTGCCTGAATAAAGTTCATTGAGCCAGCTGGCAGAAACATCTCTGAAGACTCATCTGTACAAGTCTCTTCATTATAATGCTAATTTTATTTTTCAGAAAAACAGCATTGCATGAGGCTCCAGAAATTCAGCCACTCTCTTTTGCATACAGCCTTCAGATTTATGGCATGAACCTTCCCTGCTGTCCCATTCAGAAAAAACTGGCCTGGGCGATAGAGTTCCATAGAGTCAGCTGTTCCCCAGGCAAGCTCTTATTAATAGTTGAGGTAATACTTTCCAGGCATGCAGTACAGTTAAATACATGCTAATGTATTTTTCTGTGGAGGGACAATACAGCCAAGTTCAAGGTGTGACAAGTCAGCTTTGGCATCAGGCACCATTTCTGCATTTCAACCTCAGTGAACATAAGTTTCTCTTCTAAAGGAGTTGACACATGACTAACCTAAGTACGCACCAGTACCTGGTCTCCTTAACCCAGGTTTAAGAGGAAATTAAAGAGGAAGCTTGTGTGACTGCCACCCCAGAGACCACTTGCTGCATGCCAAATTCTAGTACTGCTTGCAAAAGTCCTTAAGTGTTCCTGCCAAAAAATTATTTACACTTATGGTTATAAGTAAGGAGAACAGAACCTGGCTCCAGATAGGCATTTATGAGGTATTCATCACCTCATAAGAGGGACATAATTGGATTTCCTTGTGGGCAATTTCTCATTTCTTTATTTTTCATAACTAACTTAGGAACAAGTACAACTGAAGCACTATTTTAAAAGAAGAAAAAAATGGATATATCTTGCAGGTGGGGAATTATGTCCTTTTTCTTGCAAGTAATAAAATCTAACCAGCCTTTAAAGCTAATAAAAATAGCAATATATGGCTGCTTACAAAGATCTAATTAGTCCATTTCCCTAAATATGCTTTCACACTCCAAAATATTAAAATTGAAATGCAAATTGTAGCATGAAGATGGGAATTAAGGAGAAATTATTTCTATTTAACTGCCTGAGGACAGCCAAATCCTCCTCCCACCTTTCACCCTCCCCTTCAGTTTAGCCAAAAGGTATATCGAATAGATATTGTCAAACCACCCCCTTGTTTGCTTCTGCAGACTTCTTTATGCATATACTTCATCATCCAAACATGAACTATCTACAATATCTGTAACAATGAAAGAGGATGAAAAAAAACCAGAACCAACTGTTCACCTGCTCAGGTATGGAAGGCCTCCAATCCCACACAAGAAATTCCATGCGCATTTATAACAATAAGATTAAGCAACACTCAAATCCCTTACGTGTGCCTGGATATCTGTATGGAATAATGTATGTGACCTACTAAAGGACAGAAACTGCTGTGTTAGGCCCCTTAATGGTCTCCTATGGTTCGTTCCTCTTGTCTATAGCAAGGGCTAACACCAGATGTTTTGAAAAAAATTGTGGAAAGTGATAAAAGTGATTATGTATTTCTGCACAGCAGCGGGATATTGTTATAACCACAGATGACGCTTGCACTATGTTACAATATAATGTAGCAGACTGTAAGTTTTGCCTTAGCTAGTACAACTGCTGACAGCTTTTATTCATGCTATTTAAATGAGCATATGCCTGCCTCATTGCAGAAGTATGCTGTTTCTATTGAACTCAAGGTCTATTTCCCTGTAAGTCAGTAATATGCTTTCTAGGAAACATCAAATTTGACACCAAAAAATAACACCAGTACTACTTCTTTTTCTTCTGTATCTAGAAAAAAAAAAAATAAAAAGAAGCTTACATGAAGCAATTAAAAGTATCACTGAGATTTGCCATAGCCAACTCACATAGTCAACTCACTCTACCATTAACCTATAAATACCTGTATTTGGGATAACAAAAGCCTCATAAGGCTAAGGAGGAGATTATTCAAGCTGAAGATGCTCCATTTTAAACAAAAAGTAGTGGAATGGAATATACAAATGCACATGTATAACAAATGTAAGAATACAATCCGATTGAAATTACACACAAACACAAAGGCCACCTCTTTTTTCCTGGTTTCTCTTCTGTCTGAAGAGAAATAGCTGCTGTCAAAGAGTGAAGTCTCCAAGATTCATTGTTCTGGGAGATGTCAGTGCACGTAAGGGTAGTGTCTCTAATGCTTTCAATTAGCTTGTGTCCATCATGAGAATCACAGGATTGCTCAAGATGCTGTTAATCTGGTTTATATGCAGATATAATGTATTTATTAATTAGATTCTTCCTGCGCCTTGCAAATGGAGGTCAAAGCTCTTTCCCTTGTTTGTCTAAATGGCGATGTCTAATGAGCAATGACACGGATCCAGTAAGTCTCCAAAACACTTTGAATATTCCACCACTAGTTGATGGTTTGGAGAGAAGACAAATTACTTCCAAAGCTGTTTCAGCATTTCCTCTAATGCCTGGATCTTCATAACTACTTTATCAGGAAAGTAACTTGAAGAATTTAAGTTATTTGTTACATAATGTTAGGTAGAGAGGGTGCCAGGGAGGAAAAATCCTTTTTGGAAAAAATTAAATGGAACATGATGTTCACTTGATGATCTTAAGGGTCTGTTTCAACCTAAATAACTCTACGATTCTATGAAAATCAAAAGAAGTCCAGATATTTGCAAACTCTCTCTATTGTCAGTCTACTCTTTCCCAGTTATGAAACTATGAGCTTAGGAAGGTGCACTTCATATGACATTTCCCTGATAAGAACAAACGAGTCTGCAAGAAAGGACAGCCTTGCACCTTGACAGAGTGCTGTCACTAGTGTTGTTGCCTAGAAATGAGAAAAGGGATGTGAGGTAGAATGTCCCCAGTTGCTGCAGAGCAGTCCCCGTGACCTGGATGTTGGACGGAAACGTGGCTTGTCTAATAAAATACAAGAAAAACATTCCTGTGAAAAAACAACAGCCTCAGACAACTAGACTTGACTGATCTGCAATAAAAGTAAACACAATAACAGAAATACAAACACTAGCAGAAAACACATTGGAAATATGTTGCTGAAATTAAGAATTAGATCTTGCATGTGTTTTTTTTTTTTTTTAAATTTTTGTTGTAACAGATAAAAAATACATTTCTAAGGAATACAGTCTCACCAACATCAGTCTTGTAGATGGAGGAAAAAAGTGAAAACCCACAATGGGTACCCAATACCACCTGTGAACCACTGTCAGGCATGAACGTGGAAATCCCAGTCATCCAATTCCTGCATTTATTCTATAATCATTATGCATTCAAGCTCCCTAGCCAGGATGTAAGCCATCCTTTAAATGACAGAAAAAGGAAGATCTCTCTATAAAAGAAACAATATATTTTCTTAGATGAAGAAAGATTTAAACAATTTCATGGACAAATTATGATAAAAGATTGCAAATGAAATAATGATCTTTATCTGAACTGTAATTTCCCTTAAATCATGAAACAAAATACCTTCTCAGACAAGAAACTAAACAGTATAAAGATTTCTGATTGGTATGCAAATGTGTTTGGCTTCAGATACTAATAGAGGACTACTTTAAAAAGGTGTTTCCACTCAATAAGCACAAGTAAGCCAAACACTGTTTGACTTCTGCCTCTGCTCTTTGGTTCCTACTGTGGACTTGATATCTACTTTTACTTCTTGATTTATCTAGGTGTGTGTGGGTTGCTTCTTATTGAACAGGAAACAAATTGGCACATATAGTTACCAGGAATGTTTTACTTCATCAAATGAAGTCTAGTCATGTTAGTAATACACTCTGTTCTGTTTAGTGGAGACTGCTTTTTTCTTTCCTTTCATCAACACAAAGCACTTTTAAATATTGTACAGAATTCTCAACTCTTGGGTACGTGAAAACAAAAAAAAAAGTGAAGAAAATAGAAATAATGATTAATTCAGCATGTACTGAAAAGAATGTTATGTCAATGAGGAATTAATTTGCATAACACCTTTAATTTCACAAAGTTCTTATTGGACTTGACCCTATGTGCTGAGTGCAGAAAGGAAAAACATTCACAGGACTTTCATTCACAGTTTTACATCTTCCCTTGGAAGGACAGAGGTGAATGAAAATCAGTTTGAGCACTGCCTTCATTGTCTAAACAAATGAGCAAACCTTGAGTACTATTTTGGCTTTCTTCCAAAATTCTAGTTGAATAAACTCAGCTGTGTGTGGTGACAGACTAAGCCTCATCTCTGTCGGAAATATCCCCATCACTGGCTCCTCTAGCACACTGCATGCAGCATGTTTAACCCCTGAGGGACACAACTCACACAGAGGCATTGCCTACTACAGGTGGATAATCTAGACCTTCAAGGCATTAATGGTGCTCAGCCAAAGCCTAAATTCTTTCAAGCCGTCTGTATAGCTTCACACAGCTGTCATGAACTTTTAATTTTATTAGGAATTTAATAATTCAGTGTAGCTGGTGATATACAATCCTAGAGACCAATATACGTGCTTGATTAAATGACTTTAAAATGCATAAAGCTAAGTTACAATTAATGTAATCAAGAAATTTTGGCCACATGCACCCTGCAGAGATTTTAAAATACATAAAAAGACAAAAAACAGAAAACAAGGTTTTTAAAGAAATCTACACTCTTCATGTTTCTGAATAGGGTCATCTTTACCACTCATATTGGTATCTATCCTTATTTTAGGCTTTCATGCAAAATGCCAATGTACCATAAATTCTTCAGAAATATCAAAACTGTAATTATATATGCTACATTCCTGACAATTTGCTTGTATTTTGACATGGAAACACCATGCTACCAAACAACCCTCACTCTATCTCCCTTTATAGTCCAGTGATAGATATTTGTTTAAAAAATTACCCAGCTGGAAAGACAGAATGTTGAGGATTAAACTACCCATGAAGAGAAAATCATTGATTTTGAAGCCCTTTTCAGAAAGAGTACATCTATTCAATTTGTTGTCTTCTGTTAAAGACAGCACACAGATGAGTATCAGAACAGCATTATCATAACTTACAACTCATACACTGATTCCAAAATAACAAAGGATGTTAGATGAAGAGGATTTCCTATGACATTTCATCAGCAGAGCTAAGTCTGGATGAAAAATAATGCTGCTAATACCTTTTTAGTTTTGCTATGAGTATCCCAATAAAGACCTCTCTGGTCTATTTGCAGATAAATACTACAACATTTTTTATGAGTGTGACTGATGGATCTGCAAGGTTAAGGCCATTTCTGTAATGATCTATAGTTTCAGGTGCTCTTTTTGTGCACTCAGGCTACAGCTCTCAATCAGCTTTTCAAAATTACATTCAAAATAACTCAATAGCACTGTGTGATAGTCAATCAGAAAAAACACTCATTAAATCTAAAGTACAATTTATAAATTGTATTTTAGAAATATATGTATAATATAAATAGGGAAATAAACTTCTACGAATACATTTGTTCATGCACACACAGAAGCATTAACAGAAAACATTATCATAAGATAACCAACTCAAATAACCAAAGAGAATTCAGAAAAAGAACAGACACTTATATAACACCTCTATTACATTTAGATGGAGTGTTTTCATCTACAGCTAGTGCATATGCAAGATTAACATCCTCTTTGGCAAGTTATTCCACTGCCTTTTTTTAAATTATTATTATCTCAGAAGAATTTGGTGTTAGTCCAGGTTCTAGAACAGGTACCAATTTATGTGGTCTGTTTCCAAGAAACTAATTTCTTGCTGAAAGATATAAAATAGTCATTGGAAATTACTCCATCATCTCACTGAATGGTCATAGGTGGTGAGAGCTGAGACCAGAGTTGGAAGACATCACAGAAGTGTTTGTGCTTCAAGGCACTTGTCAAAAAGTTTCATGTCCCTCTAGGTGGCCCATCCTTCCCATATGGAAATTAAATCCTACTTATTAGTGTATGCAAGGGTTGCAACTCCCTAGATGTATTGGAAATGGTAGATTCCGTGACCCCTGCAATGTCCTGTGCTCTGGTCCCTCTCCCTCCTGGCCATACCTGGCTGGCCGAGATCCAGTTTCTTCCCCCTGCTCCCTTACAAACCCTGGAAAAGACCTGTGCCCCCTGAGCTCGCCCTCTTTTCGCTCCTGGAAGCCCACAAGTAATAAACCTCAGATTCTCCCCAGGGGGGAAAGAGCCTCTTTTGTTATCTTTTACTCTCGTCCATGTAGTGGATCCCAGAGGCTTCTTCCTAACATCTGAGCAAGTCGGGAACTAGGGTGAAGTCTCAGGGACCGCTACACGCAAGGAAAGGGCCACAGACCAGACAAGTTGCTCTGGAAATCAATTTATGAGCAGAGAGACCTCTACCAGAAAATATGCTCAGATGAGTCAATTGGTCTCTTTTCCTGATGTGGCTGACTAAAGCAGAGTCTGGATTCAATCTCTCCTTCCTCCAGATATCCCTATCAACTGCAAAAAAGGTGTTTTTCCACTCTGAGGATTGCACATGAAATGTTGTACCCATTAAAGAATATTTAAGAGGAGACTTTGACAAAGTCTCAGTTAGCCTTAATGTGGACTGGGGACTCATATTCCTCTTTTCAGAAGCCTTTTCAGCAGCCTTCCTATGAAGCAGTAGTATACTTAATCAAAGGAAACATTTCTGGTAGAAAACCAGCTCTCATTGCTATAAATCTTTTGATGTTGAAACACTCCCTCCCAAGTTTTGTTTGTTACAACTTCTAAGCAGGAAAGAGCAAGATGAAGACAAAACTATGTAATTACATAGAGTCAATGACAGATGTTGCAAATTGTGGTAGAAGCAAAAGAAATAAAGGATTAATGGCAATTACAGTAATAAAGAAATAAGAGCAATCAAGTCAGGTAAGCCAGGCTACTAGAGCAGCAATAAGGAAAAAAGCAAGAGTTACAATTATCTTAGGAGTTTCTTCACTTCTCACCAAACAGATGTTCATGAAACAACAATTTAACTTCTAAGCATTTGAATCAAAGTCTAGTATTAGTAACAATTCATAAATATTACTTAATTGAAGCAAAATATGCACAGAAGGATTTATACAAATCTGAAGTAACTTGTTGGGAGTAGATCCCCTAGCCAGGAGCTGTATTACTCTTCTTCATCAGAAATCTTTTCCATCTGTTTTATTTTAATATAGCTTTTCACCTCAATATCACTAGTATGGAAAAGCTAAACTTGGCTCAAAAAGGTAAAATAACCAATGTGATTTATTTATGAGGTGTTCAAGCATTCCATGCACTAAGGTGAAAATAGAATGAAAAATAAAATTATATAATTCAATGTACTAAGGTGAAAAGATAATTTTACATGTTGGGAGAGGTGGTTCCATAGGACTTCTATATATTCATTCACTAACTCTCCCCTATTTTTTACTTTAATATCTTCCTAATTGTTCAGTGTTATGTTGTCAAAATCTGTGGGTTTTTTCATTGAATTTTATCCTTAGCTATACCTTCTCTTGAGATGAGACAGCTGTAAGTACTTGAACTCTCCTTTTTGCCTCTCCTTGGGGCAACTATATGAGGGTAGAACTACCTCAGTATATTTAAGGATTTGCACTCTACTGCTAACAATTAGTGGGGGTGCAAAAAACAAAGAAAAGAAAAAGGACAAATTAAGTCAACAAAAATTAAGGCAGAATATAATTACAGTGCTAATTAGAACAGTTTTCCATTAGGAATGGATATGAACAAACACAATAATGAAAGTCTCTGCTGCCTCAACGTGTCTTTTACTTCTCAGTCCTCTGAGAATAGAGCTGATAACATCACCAGATCTTTTCCCCTATCCATAATTCCAAATATTTTGTTTTATTTTTATGATTTATTTAAAGAATGTTCTTTCATGACATCACCAATCTTCCTTTCAGCTTAAATCCCAGGACTACTGCTTTCTAAAACAGAAAGGGTTTAAAAATTTATCCTTGAGAGTCCCCGAAAAATAACTAAAAGCCAAACAAGTAATTAGCTCCTACGTTAAACAGTTCTTAATTAATTTACTAGAATATTTGTACACTTCTTAGTTTTAGTGCGTATTCCTAGGGCAACAATAGCAAATGATACAGAACATCCATTTGTACAAAGGAATAAGTCAAGGCTACTTTGAATGACTCTGATACCTTGCATTTTCACCTCACCCCCCAAATTTACATATTGTGCTACCATAAACTTAGTGTCTTCTGAGTGAAATCAATGAAAGATGTTAGATAAAGATATGGTACTATTTTTACAATCAGTATGGAGAGACCTTCAGTCTTCCCATAGAATGCAGGTAATTAAGTAATTGAAAAACTGAAATTCAGGTATTTTCATAGAATTTTTCTTCCTCAGATATTTTATTATCATGATCAACCAAACAAGGTAATTGAAAAATCTGTTTTTCAATATAATGTGTTTTAGAAGAAAAAAATATAATTACCATTATATATATATATATATATATATATATAAAATAGCATTACCATAA
Organism: Acridotheres tristis; assembly: GCA_037013685.1. Classification (NCBI taxonomy): domain Eukaryota; kingdom Metazoa; phylum Chordata; class Aves; order Passeriformes; family Sturnidae; genus Acridotheres; species Acridotheres tristis. Next base: position 49,395,530 of record CM072886.1, read on the forward strand.
GGAATCTAAATGGAAAAGCTGCAAAAACATTGATCTGAGAACCAACAAAAAATTCAGTGAATTTTTGAATGCATGCAAACTGCACAAAAATATCTGTCTCAAGATTGGGAGATTTTTAAAATTAGGCTGAAAACAGAAGCAACAAACTGTCTTGCTTGATCTTGAGTTCAAGGAAAATAAACCTATCCTAAACCAGAAAGCATGACCTTCTATGTCCTCACAATATGGAAAACTAAACAATTCTGCGACTTTAATCTCTAATTGTTTTAAGACAGTTTTACCTCATGAATTGCCCATATGGAAAAGGGAAACAGAACCTCTAATTATGATGACAGAAGAACTGAAACTGTACTGTATGAGTTTAATTAAAGGGGATGGTTCATCTGAAGATAATTTCTTTCAAAATTCATAATGATGGCATTAGACAGTTATTAAATATGAAAATTAATTGAGAATATCATGTTTTGTAGGGGTATTGGGTTGACTAATACTTTTAGATTATTTTCTGGATAATGCTTTGCAGTAGTTGTGGCTGTTGCTGTACATACATTCTTCAGCAGGGTATTTGGTTTTCACCAATGGCTATTTCCCATCTCTAATAATTCAGTATCTGCCTGAATACTACAATCAGACAAATCGGTCTTCTGATGGCAAACACCTTCTGGGCAGGTAAACACTATGCTTAGTGAAGGAAAGGGAAAGAAAAAAAGGAATGCAAAGGAAATCACTCCTGATCCCCTTCAAGCAGACCATTTCCCAGCCACTCTCCAAGCAACTGTTAATTTGAAATTCACATCCCACATTTGCTTTCTCTACCCCAGTGTTTTTATGCATGATGTTTTATGGTATGGAATATGGTCTTGGTCATTTAAGGTATTCATTTCAATGTATACAGGTACCTGAAGGGAACACATAAAGAAGAGAGAGACAGGTTCTTCCCAGTGGTGCCCAGTGGCACAGGACCAGAGACAGTGCACACGCTGAAATGGGAGGTTCCCCCTCAACATCAGGAAATGCTGCTTCACTGTGTGGATGACTGAGCACTGGCACAGGTTGCCTAGGGAGGTGGTGGAGTCACCTACCTTGGAGACTTCCAAAAAGCCACCTACAAATTGCCACAGGCAACCAGTTCCTTACCTGACAGGTGGTTTGGATTAGGTGACTTCCAGAGCTCCCTTCCAACGCTTTTGTGATTCCATGAATATTTACTTTTCCCCATCATATTTTTTACTCTTGGTTTCGATCCCTTAAATGATTTTTTAAATGCACTTTAAAAACATAATTCTCCAATCCTGCAGTGCTTAAGGAAAGCATAATTATATCTCTAAGCACTATCATGTGTATCACAGTTTCTTTTTCTTTGTACAGCATGCCTTTTTCCTTTTGCAAAGAAAATATGAACACCATTCTGCCAATGTGTACTGATCTGAGGCAATGATATTGCTCACTGATCATCACTTCATTTAGTATTTCATATATTATAATATTCCCATAAATTACCGGAGGATGTGCTCTGTGTTAATGCACATTTCAGTAGTAATCAACCATTTGCATGAACCCATATAAAGAGCATCATACCAGTGCTTTTCACACTATTATTAACATAAATTGCAGCTTTTCTAATATCAGTTCTTATTTACAGCTGACAGGATGGAAGAATTAGCTATGTGTAGAGTCATTCCTGATGTAAATCTCCTTATTTAATATTATTTTAAAAACATTTTCCAGGCAACATATACTGACCTGTGGTTCTGGGCCAGTGGCAAATTCAAACAACAAATGAGAAAAATGCTATAAAATAAATTGGAAGGAAAAACACTGTAACACAAATACTGAAATACCTGTAATGTGAAAGAATCATTTTGACTATCGTGTGCTTGATATTGTACTGACCAGAATGAAATATATAATCTCTTGTTTATAGAAATATTCTAGATCCACCAAACGTCAGAGCAAGTAAAATAACAGATTTCCTGTTATCTCTGTTACATATACTAGGATATGAAATAATTTCCAAATTTGAAAAATAAGTTGCAAGCAAAATTTAGTCCCTGGTCCTTAAAAGTCAATAAAGTTCCCATTAGAGTTGATGAAAAGACAATTAATTATCAAATAAACAAGGTCTGTACTTTGTTACTAGTGTAAAAAGCCAGAATGTTATCAAATGACAGCAGTACTTCTGGATGACTGCAGGATAAGGATGATTGTACTATACAAGAAGTTATTTTCCTCTAAAATATGGTACACTTCAGTATGCCTTATTGTCAGAACTATCCTGTATAAATCATATGATAAAATATAACTGTAGTAATTTCCCCTGGCAATTAACTTAATAAAAGTAAATGACAATAAAAATTGCTAGATTTTTAAATAATTCTGATAAATGTTATCCATCTTAAAAAAAAATACAAATCAAGTAGAAAGTAAGCAAATGCAGTTAGCACAAGTCTGACCACTGCAACTTGGAACAAATCAATTTTGGTATCTTTCCATTCTGAAAAATGGCTTTGAGCTAAAGAAACTTCACTGTCAATCTCAGCACACTGTTTAGACCAAAAATAACTGAAGGAAAAAAAGAACCCATATAAACTGAATTATTGTTTTATATTTTTAAAACAATAATACAGTTATTAATTTATATTGATTAACGTATAATAACTTGACCTGAAGAAGCTGATCTTTTGAAACTAGACTTCTAAAAATATTTGTTCTGTTTTTCTTATTCTACCCAACACTCAGCCAATCAAAAATAAATTGTTCACACAACCCTCTATCAGCTGTTGTAGGAGACTGTTGGCCATTTGATAGGGGCCAGGTGATGATTATATTACATTCAGCATATGACCAGGATGGAGTAGACTGAGGCTTTCAATTAATTTTATCCTGACAGCTGAGCAGCTACACAGTAAAAACAATTTTCAAGCACTACTGTTTTGTGTGGGATCCAAAATGGTCAGACCTGATTGCAGAAGTCCGCAGTTCAGTATTTTCAAAATTTCCTATAAATGCTAGTTTTCAATTATTAAGAGCAATTGTGATGCAAACCTTCCACCTGCTTTATGTTCTTCAGTCACAGGTTTTGAATTGGAACATGCATTTAAATTAGAGTTAATACTTAAATTGATCAGATGCACTTGGTTGAATCTTCTAAGGAGACTCTAGGAAAGTAAATTCTTGAACTGTGATTACTTTTTAACTTTTATTTAGATAATTTCATATCAGAGAGTGAAAAGTGTACTGACCTCAGGAGCTTATGAAGAGATTTTTAGTGCATGCCAAAAGCCGAACTCAAGAGTTGATAGCTATTTAAGACACTAGTTCAGTTTCAAAGTCACTATAGATTAGAGCATATCTCTGAAAGTTTTATGTTCATCAAAGCAAATGTGGATTTAATGTACCGTAGAAATCCTGTGATATTTTGTATGAAACTGGAAAGCACTTAGTTCTAAAATGTTTTTGAATGAAAGCAACAGCAGCTGTTTTTTGCCTCACTGTCCAGGACATGTCCAGACACTCAAAGCCATTTTGTTATTTTTTGACCTACAACTTCCTCTGCATTCTCAAAAGGCTTCATTTTTAAAACACAGAAAATCCCATTAAAGTTATTCAAAACCGGAAAACAGCTTGTGTGGCAAATTGAATTTTCATTATCCTACTGACCTCAAGGAAGTTACACTAAATGTGACTTTATTCAACTTAGAACTTTAAACTACTGTTGAATTTTTCCAACTGCATAAAGCTATCAAACCATTTTTAATATTCCATATTTTTATTATTCTGAACCACCTCCACAATTTCTACAGTCCTTCCACGGCACTCTTATCTTAATTTCCCCAAGCCAAGCTAGTATTAGCTCAATAGTTCCAATTAAACTAACTCCAATTTGAGAACAAAGAAATTAAGGTCAACAACGATTCCCTCAGAACATTTTCACTGGCTTCCAGAAATCTTTAATCGACTATATACACAGTGATTTGAATTCTCCACCAACTCCTAAAAATTATGCTATGTTACCCTCTTCCCAAGTAGCTTTCAAATTCCCTAATCTCTCTAGAGTACTGCTGATATATAATTCCTATATCTCCACCTACTAAACTATGGTCCTCTTTCACTGCCCCCAATATCGTTTAAACCCTTGCCCATCTTCTCCAGAAGAGTCTGACATGATTTGAAGGAGAATAACATAGACAAACAGAAAGAAACAACATTTTAGAAAAAAATTTTATAGGTTGAAAAAATTAACAGTGGAAGCAATAAGCCTTCTACACTTACCAATAAGAATGATTCAGTTATAAAGCAGGAATGAGAGGAAGAAAAAAGGAAGCCAAACATGAAAGAAAGGGTGCAAAAGATAATGAAGACAAAAAAGGCAGGAAAATTAAAAATGGGAAAAATTATTAATAATTTTACAAACAAAGCAATTGTTCTCCTTAGTATTGAAGCTATACCTTAATATAGTTTTTACTTTTTTCTTTACAAAGTTACTATTAAAATGCTCATCTACAGTTGAAAATTTAGACTGTATATTGTGAATATTTTGAATATTCCTGACCTTCTGATATGCCTGTTTTGAAGCAGTGATAACTTTAGAAATATTTGAAATAAACTTTGAAACTCTTAGAAATATTAGAAAAAAGTTTTACCAAAATGGATATATAAAAGATATAGCATCTTAAACTGTTTGAAAATCCTAATAATAGTAAACTGTGTGAGTAAAATAGAGTACTGAGCTAGGAGGGATAAAACCTGAAATAATTTATTAGCTTAGGTTTATAGAAAGAACATCACACAAAATGGCAACAGAAAAATCATTTCCCTTCAATTTTAAAATGATCTATTTGTGTAAATATCTATATTTCAGTAAAATGAAATAATCAGAAATAAACAGCAATTCGTGGTGTGCTGATGATCACAGGATTGTAATCTGCATTTAAATTTGACTTCTTTTTGTTGTAGGTGATGTTTTTTTGTTATAGATAATTACAGCAATTACAAGTTTCTTCATTAATATGGGAGGAATATAGGAAGAGTCCCATTTGGAATTTATTATGAAACTCTTAATTATAGACTCTGGCCAATTATTGTATATTTCTGTAGCCTCATGCACAGACATATGCAGGTTTAGGTATCCCCTCTGGCAATCATTGGCAATACCACGTTTGATACATTTTTTTCAAAATTTTATCACATTATTTTTGTATAAGAAAATACACAACAGAACAGAGCCCTACTTTTTCTTGAATTGCAGTAATCCTAGCCATTACCATTTCTAAAGTTTCTCTTTAAAAAATGAATAATCCCCAAAAATGGATTATTTAAAAGCCAGAGAGAGAGAGAGAGAGAAAAAACAGAAAAAGTTGCTTGCTGTAACTCCCATTCAACTTTATTCATGAAACATCTTATTAATGACAGATTTTGCTCTTTGATACATATCCAACCAAGCTATTACTTGCTGTCTTAGATAAATGATTATACCAGGAATACACTCTCAAGATGTTCCATGACTTGCAAACATGCTATTCCTTCAGTTTTCAGGATTGCAAGTAATTTAACACAAGCTTCTGCAGAGTGAAATATATTCTTCCTCCAAGAATCATGCCAAGCCTTGTACATATGAGAGAGAGAATATACTCATATAAGCCATTTTTTATGTGCCAAACCTGCTGCACAATGCAAAGAAATCTTCTGTGGCTTTAGAGAGGGCTTGTATTACCCTTCAGCAGAGCAGAATAGAGCTCGGAGCTCCTTGTGTCCTGACCCAGGACTCACTTCAGGGCATGCAGGTCCCAGGAGCCCTGACTGCAAAGGAAGGGTGCTTTCTGGAGTGCTTTACCACTTTGGTCCTCCTTTAATTCCCATGAGAGAATCTGTAATAACTGTTATGCCTGCCTGCTTACCAGTGCCCACCCATGTGCCTTGGAAGGATATCCAGACAGGCAGGAAAGAGGGTGTTCAGAGCATATCCAGACTGTGTTTGGAGAACAAGGCTCTGAGAAGCAATGCAAATGTTCCTTGCAGTGTTATTCTCCCTGAGCTCACAGACAGATCAAACCTAGTGCCATATGCCTGATATTTGAGAATTCCTTTTATTTGAAAGAAAATTATTTTATTAATCAAAACACTTTTTAAATTTAACAAGAGAGAAGGGAGACTTATAAGGATGAAAAATGACAACTTGAAGATGCCACCAACTTTACTGATGAAATACAGCAGCAAGAAGATGGTCACCATCCTAGTCTAGCAAATTGTTTTTAATAATCAGTTTTAATACAGGAAATAGGATTTCAGTAAGGTCCGTGTTTCATTAGTGTTGCAGCACAATTAATCTGAGAGAAATCTCTAAGAATATACTGAAGTAGGAGAGAAATAATTTTAAAATTTGTTTTGACCCTGCTCAACTTATTTATTCATGATTTTGTTAGCAAGAAAGCATTACTATTTTTCGGTCATTGACAAAGATGAGAGGCTATTCTATTATCATCCCTCAGTCATAACTCCTAGCAAGGATTACAAAGTTTGAGAGACAGAGAAAAATGATGCTTTAACACACTGAATTGAGAGGAAATGTTTTGTGTGTTTATTCTTAAAATATAGATGGACAGTGAATTCTTGATGAACAGGTATATAATAAAAGGAATACTGAAGATAACATGACGAAAAACTATCGAACTTTTTTCTCTTTCTCTGAGCATTTGTTCATGAGGTTGCACTACCTTGAATAAAGTTAAATCTAGGCAATAATAATACTAAAAACATTAGAATTGCTGATTATTTTTCTTGTGCTCTCTGGAATCCATACAGGATACAAAACAGAGTCAGCTTACAGAGGATGCAAAGCGATTTGATATAATGGGCAACTGGATAACTTTTCTTTAGTCCAGATCCTACTGTACTATGAAAAATCTGCATGTGAGTACCAAGAAAAGTAGACACTGACATCGGGATACGGCATGCAAATAGGCTCAATCACCTATGTGCTTTTCATTGAAATATAAGGGTATCCTCAGTTGCTTCACTTTGAAAATGAGCCAAGTGAATGGTAGGAAGACGTTCTGTTGGTAAAGCCTTACTTTTACCAGAGGAAAGACATTTGGCAAACTTTCAGTTACCATTCATTATCCTTTCTTTACTATTTCTACACTGACAAAATCTTGCTGGTGTTACAGATTTCTTGTACTGGATGATTGTGGACAACAGAATTTGCCATCAGGCCAAAAATCAAGGTCTGGTATTAATCAGGGCATGGGTCAAGAAGTTTTGGTTTAGTGAGAGTAGTTTCCTCTTTGCTTAGCATGGTAAAGGTTGATTTGCATTGAGGACTAAGTTGTGGCCAGCAATCCTCTCAGTTCCTCAGTACTGCTGCATTCCAAGACACTTTGCACAAAAAATTTTAAACACACAAAACCAAATCCAAACAAACCAAAAATCCCTAATATTTGGGGATTTTGTTATTTTTAGATCTGTGGCTGAAAAACTGGCATAATGGTACAGAGCATCATCACAGATGGATTATAAGTCTGACAATTTTTTTTTGGTCCTGTTTGCAATTTCAGGGTTTCCACAAAAGAAATTGGTTCAGCATCTCTTCCAAGCTTTCTTGCTACTTGACACAGTGCTTTGCAAAAAAACCCAAAATGACAAAAACACAGTCCATGCCATAGGGGACAGATGATTAAAAAGAAGGAAAGCTTTGATCTCTTACTCCTGTGTCATTCAACAGTAACAGCACTGTAAATACTGTTAAGATTTTACAAAAGTGTATATGAAGTCAGATTATGTTACAAATATCAGACGTAGAGACAGAAAGAGACATCAAAGAGGAATGAATAGTGAAAAGAGAAGAAAATGTTAAAAGAAATTTTGAGATGGACCAATGCTAGCAAAGAGCAGATTATTTATTCTTAAGGTGATGGGAGAAAAGATTTCCTTAAATGATACATAATGTCGCAAAATACAAATATTTTTTGTGAATACAATTTAATCTTGATAGAATACATTCATTATAGCTATGAACCTATGGAAGAGATACATAATTTTAAAAATATCTTGACAGATCTTAAATATATATTGAATTCATGAATTAAGATCTATCCTCTAAGTAACATGTATCTAATTAGACGGTTTAAACAAAGCATCATTTCTGCTGTTGTGTCAATGCACAGGATCTTAAAAGACTGCAGGTGAAACCCCACTATTAGCTGTGGAGTATATATTTGCTTTATAGAGTCCATGTTGACTATCAAAACATTCTGAAGCAGTGTACACTTCCAGTGGAAATAAGTGAAATAGGTCCTTTCTATAGTAACTGAGACAGCAGCATGCACTAATTTGCTGCTCCTTTCTGAAACTGATTATAGCTCATCAGCTAAATTGGTAACTGCTTCCAAATCTTTAGCTGCTGCTTCTGAAAAGTTGGACGGCATTTCAATCCTTCGCATCTTGTTAGCAGCTCTATCTTTATCATCACTCTGGACAGCAAATGCTCAGATTCAAAATTTAATTTCCACCAGTAGAAATGATGAGCAGCCTTTCATATTTTTTTTTAAATCTGCAGATCCAGTTTTTCAGAAAAAAATATAGTTACTGATTTTTAAATCAATAAATCCTATAAATCAAATGAAGTATCTTTCCCACTTATTCTAAGAATATTAGGAAGTGATCATGAATAATTTTTGCTGGCAACACAAATTTTGTGAAAACAGAATTTATCTGTCTACCATTTACCTAAGAGGACTGATGTGTATTTGATAAGAAACATTTAGCATAGGAATTATTTTGTTAGTATATTTCTGTTTTATGGCAATATAATGATGACTAAAGGAAAAAGAAATCACTAAAAACTAATGTTTTCCACTTCTAGGACAAGAGCATGTAGATCAGAGGGGAGCAAGGTTGTTACTCCTGCTATCCTTGTGCTTTAAAAATCACTAGAAGTTGAAATCAGCTTTTCTAGAATATTGAGAAGAAGGGGCCAGTCAATACTACTAAGGGTGGACAAGTTACATGACAGCTTAGGGGCATGTTTTCTGGAAGAAGACTGAAAACAGAATGATGAAGCCTGAGCAAGTTTTAGAGGGACTTCCATTCATCACTGTAGTACTGCAGCAGTCCCATTCCTCCCTCAGACTTTTTCAAAACTCTTGTTAAGCAGGAATTATATCTGCAACTAGCACCCTAGATCAGTTAACACGTAGTGATGGCAAAGTTCATATGTTCATTAAGCTCTGATTTGGATGGCTACTGAGGAAAAATAGCATATTGCAATTTTAAACTTTGCTTTTATCTCAGTCTATGCATAAATCTTACTTCCTATTGGTATTATGATTGCTTTATTGTAACTGAAACAACCAAACATCAAATTAAGTTTTCCACTTCACCTGTTTAGCTCCTAGGTTCATGAAGCTGTTGTCTCATTTCCTCCAGAGACAAACAGGGCGTAAAACACTAATTCATGTACTGCAGTAACTGCTCTATGTTTTTCATATGCTGCCTGCAGGCACAGTGAATAGGAATAAAAATTGGAACAAAACACCAAGAGATCTTGCTCTGTTCTCTGTATCTATGCTTTTAGCTCCCACTCTCTGATTATTTGTTCCTATAGTTCTGGGAAATGACAGATAACTGTGAATGCAGCAGCCCTTTTCCCTTCAGGGTTTAATTCCAAGGGTAAGAGGAAGAACGGTAGAACCAGCATGCTGTTCCCTCCCCTTTTCCTAGGCAAAGATCGGTGGTGCATGGAAAATTTCATACCAAGAAAGTCACAAGTGGATACTATCAGGAAGGCTCATGAAAAGAGTGGATGAAGATGTACAACTTTATTAACTAACATTTTACATTCTATGAGTATATTGTATCACTGTTCTCTGTATAATTTTGTTTCTTACAGCAAAGAAGGGAAGCTTCTTTTTATAAGAGCAAATGGCTACTATATATAACACTGCCTCTTTCTCCCTCATTAACTGGCATGCACAAAAGGACTTTCTTCCCTCTCCAAGCTCCTGTTTGCAAAAAAGGGAAATGTCCTATCACCTCTCATATCAACTGGAAAGTATATGGGCATCAAGAACCCTGAAAACAGACAGCTTTCTGCATGTCCTGAGTACTAAAATATTATTATCCTCTCAAAATGGATGTTTCCAAGGGAACAAGCAGAAAAGAGGATATGAGAAATGTAACTGAAAAAGAGAAAAAACAACCCCCAAAAATCTGCACTTTTCTTTTTAAATTCACATATATTTAAATTGTTATTAGGTTGCAATTATGATCCATGGACTTACTATTTAATTCACTTATTAACTGCCACAGTTACTTGAATTGCCAAGATTAAGCCTCTATCATGATGATAACTGCATACTCACAAAGGAATTACTATTCTAAAAAAGCATATCTAAATAGTCAATAAGAAGGATCAATCTCATGCTGATAAAAAAAACCCAACAAAACCTGCTATAGTCAGTCAGAGCAAATCTGTACCAAAGTCAGGAGCAACTGCAGAATCCCTGCTTGAAAACAGTTTCCTCAGAAATTTATGGTGTACCCATAATTTTACTGTTTCTTGTGATAACATAGTATATTATAGGATATTATCAGCAGAGGTGTCTGGTTTTGCACTTCCTTAAGAAAGTCACCAAGCTATCTTGACTAATTTTGTTTTTTGGATAATCTTTAGTGAGGCTTTGAAACAGACCCCTAGGTTTGAACATAAATTATAATATATTGGGCTGCAAGTTCAAAACAAACTTTAAAAACCCCAAAGCCAAAACAGTAAAAACAGAAAACTGAATTTCCGGATAGCCTTTGCTGATTACTAGACAAGGACTGTTCATTCATCTTGGAGTAGAAAGTTGAACCAGATGACCTTCTGCAGTACCTTCAAACCTGAATTATCTTATAGCTTTATGAGATTCCTAGGTATGTTTTCAGAAGTCACTTATGACTTCATTTACATGGAACTTCTTATTACTATCTTCCCTCAGACTAAGTAGAAAGGCAGTAGCATTATTACCTGTAAAATCACTCCCAATCCCTTTTGTCAGCAATGATTTTAAACTGTTTGCTAAGATGTACACATTGTTCTGCTCAGATGAAAGCTCATTATTAAGAAAAAAAAGACATAAAAAAAAAACTTGGACATGAAGCAATAAAGTCTTAAAGCCATAAAAAACTAATATACTCATAACAAAGCATGAGAATTCTTAGTCTGTACAGACTAATTCTCATATATACCTCTGAATTCACATGAGAATTCAAATTGAGTGCTGTAAATGAGAACTCTTTGAGTGCTGCGCCTGCAGCCAAAAAAAAACCCCTCAAAACCAAAAAAAGAGGCTTATTAATATGAAGGCTTTCCTCAAACACAGAATTTTGATGTATTTTCTGTTTCATACTAAAAATGCTATTTAAGCTATTATTAGCAGCAGAATCAGTGGAATTGTATATATCTCTACCTTGTCAGGAAACATCACAACAATAAGCAGCAAAAGCTGTAGTCCACTTACAGCTAATAATTACCTGTCATTAATAGATCAAAAAACAGCTTGAGTCCTGATTTGTTTAAATATGCTTACTGAGCAATTTCTCCCTCGGAAGGAACCACATTGTAAAGTGACAGGATTCCCAAGAGACAGAAAGTGAGAAAGTTGAATTGCTTAACTATCTTCTCCGTTTTCTCAGTTCTCTTTGATGCACTTTAAAACAAAAGGACCTTTCTATCCTAAATGGTTATTTAAACATCTGAAATGTGTATGTGTAAAAGTCCCAGCCTAGAAAAGCATCTAAGGTCAAGCCAACAAATGCTATCCTGATCCCACGATGCTAATAGAGGTTTTACTATTGGTTGCAATACCACCAGGTTCTCACTTCCTGAGGAATACAAAATCTATTTTTTTATTTTTTGAAATTTCTTTGTGTGGGAATCATACTGCAATGATTTATATACAAAGCTCAGTGGTGGAAGATACCACATGAGTGCTTCGAGCTGTACTGTGAGATGAATAGGGTGTCATAATGTATTCAGCAAATATGGCAATCCTCCAAAACAGAGAAAGGTATGAAAAATTAGTTCCTTAGTTTAGAAATCATACACTGAAGCCAAGAACACATAGAAAGAAAATGTACTGGCCTCTTTCCCACTAAGACACAAATAAATGTGGTTCCATGTGTACAAACCATTACAGGTGTTATGCAAACACTGCAGTGTGATTTTTTGTTACTGTCTAGGTAAAAATAATCTTTGTTGCTTCTTTCTCCCACTTAAAAGGAAAAAAAGCCAAACCCACATTACAGAACATCTGTTGAAACTCACTTTCCAGGCCAAAAAAAAATGGATTATAAGGAATTTCTAAGAGAAATTATTTTTCCATATAAAAGGTGAAAACATGAAGAAGGAGATACCTGCAAAGTATGCTCAAAATTTTCTAAGAACCTTAAAAAATGTAAGCATTAGGAACTGCTTGTTTCTTAAAAGAAAAAAAAAAATCATCACGTTATTATTATGTGTGCTGCTTAATTGTCCTTTAAATCCAGAAGCTAGGGTAAACACCTGAAATTACAGTGTATGTTATTTTATTACAATATAAACATATATTAACAAGTACAAATTGGTCCTGAAATAATAGTCTTATACATATGAGGAAGTAGAATCTAACACTGCACTCTGTGCAAACTATGAGTTTTCTAAGCACAATGTCTCCAGCTCTATTACCAAATAAATTTGCCTTCTAAAGACCTGCCAAAGCTACATTCATATAGAACTTTTCTGAAGCACACTCAAGTAGGGAGCTTGTATCCATCAGCAGAATCTAATTAGAACACTTCTAGTTATGAACATGATTCAGGATCCTATACATTAAGGCTCAAGAAGGAACAAATAATTTTCCACATTGGAGAGTGTCTGTGCTACGCTAAATTAAGCAAAATAACAGCAACAGAGACAAACCGTGCATTAGAAATAGTTAAAAAGCAGCAGGGAGGATGGAGAAGAGTAACAAGCATTACATTGTCTATTAACTAATGGAATGCTTATGGAAATAGGAATAAGATACACATGCATTCCAAATAAATACTTATCTATAGCACCGTAAGAAAATATAGAAAAAAAAATTATGAGGGAAAGCAACCTAAAGTATAACACTGTAAGCATGCAGCCATTAAATTAATCTGAAATGCATTTGAATTGCTTCCAATGAACTCAGTTTACTATCAAGAAAATGTGTTATATGTTTCCACTTATAAACCAGTCTTCCCTAAGTACAATTAAGATGTATTTAACATCAAAATCTATCATACACAATTAGAGCATATATAAAGTACTTGCTGCATATTAATAGAGCTTTTAAAATGCAATTCCTTTGTATGCTAATTCTGAACTACTTTTGTCTTTATTGGTTACAGGCAACATTTGTTGAGGAGCACATACAGAAAGGGTCTCTTCCTCTTCCTGCTGCGTAAAACTACACAGCAAAAGAAGAATCTTAATCTACTTAATCTACTTGTAGGTAATATCATATAATTTCTCCTACAATTGCATTACTGACCATGCCACTCTCTACAATATATAAGGCATCTGATTACCCACAAATGCTCTGCATTTAAGAACTCTTTCAAAAGTGTTAGTGGAAAAATTCTAACCTTCATTCAACCAGTGCCCTTGCTGACTGCAGCATATGAAAAACAGGATGAAGTTCAAAGCAATTTTTCAATGCCTCTATTGATTAAACTTTAAAAGCTACTTGTTTACCAAGTACCACCTGCTTTAAGGAGCAACAGATCAGAGAGAACATACAAACACTTGGTGCAATCCAATCATTTTTGTAGCGAGCAAACAGGCAAATTTTCCTAAGAAAATAATGTCTTCTGTATTTTCACCCTCTTTGTCGACTTTAACAAAGGAGAACAAAGAAGTATGTTCAATAAATGGACTTCTCTAACAGCAGTACCTATTAAATTGTGGAGATAAAGCTCTTTAAAACCGTATTTAATGGATTTCCCGTTCTCAGCCTACCTGGTGTATTCAGCAGCCGGGACATCTTGCAAGAATAGGAGATAAACTGCTCACAGTATTCAGCACTACTGGTAATGGCAGAAATCTGGTCCATTGTTGCACTGTAGTTGAGCTGCAGCACAGATAACTTCTCCAGGCTGTTGCCTCCCACAGAAGTCTGCATTTGCAGATCATGGTACACAGTTGTCCATACTTTATCCTCTGAAAGAGAGGGCAAGAAAGGCAAGACAAGAACTGGTAAAAGACAGACAGTGGAACTGAATTAAAATAAATTTAGGTCTTTAGCAAAGTTAAAAGTGTTCTGCAAGATATTTGTTGAGGTGGTAGTGGGGAAGGAGGGCACGACACATGAAAGGTCATCAATGAACTGATGAAGGGAAGAAATTCTGATCACCTTTATGAAAAGATACCAAATATACCATGTGAGAAGTCTTCCTTAAACAATTGATGCCTACAGTTACATATGGAACTAATAAGGTTCAAGTTTCATCAGAAAGACAGAAGCCTGATGCCCTAAAGATTCAAAGTCTTTATGTGAAGGACATTCACTATGCATGGTAAATTGCTGTGAGCTGGAGAGCAATACTGCTTTAGCAAGGTAGTAGTAAAGTAACCACAAGGATGCACCAGAATCTCATGTGATTACATAATTTAGCAATTAATACTGAAAATGTTTCCACATTTTTTACCCAGGATGTGTTCTAGGATAAAACAAAATTACTGGTTAGTGAGATCTAAATATTTTAAAAGAGCAACACCATATAACTTTACTAATTCTGATTATGGTATAGAAAGCACCATAGAAACTATTGAAGTAGAATGGAAGTACGAAATCTTCTGTTTAGTTGTGAAAAGGTACAAAGAATGAGGAAAGACAACTTCAAAAATTTTTATAAGAAATACAGCAATATTTGCCAAATCTCAAAAACTATAACAAACTTTTTTTGCAGGGTCATGCAAAAAGTGTGTTATATCCAGCCCAGAACAATGTCTATATGCATTATAGTTCTTTGAACTATTGAACAGCAAGCCACTAGAAATGTTACTGTGAACCATTTGTCAATAGTTACCAGAGAAGATTTAAGATGAGGTGTTATAATACTGAAACAATGCATTCTACACTCCTTTAATAGCAAGATTTGTTGAAGTTGGAAGATACTTTAGAAGGGAAACAAAGATAAGGCACAGAAACTTTGCTGTTATAAACCAACCATTTATTTTTCTTAGAGGGACATTCCACTGAACCAAAAAGAAAAAAAATATTATCTGAGTAATATAGAACTTTGGAATGAAAACTATGAAGATGCAGTCAATATTATTGATACTGTCTTCCTGTAAGAATGTTATTCTATCACTTAGGTGTAAAGAATTTTAAAATTTAGGTTGACTAGATACCACTCTAAAAATCCATTATCTCAGCTGACATGTACTACTATGCACTATACTATACTACTATATGTAGTGTATCTCACATAGACAAGGACTGAAATAAGTCAATTATCAAGTGAATAAACCACAGAAAATTCTCTTTTCCCTATACATTAACCTGAAACATATCACCACAAAACATCCTAGAAGTGCATCAGATATTGTCAATAATGTTTGTCATGTAAGATTCTTTCACATTTTAAGTTGTTTTTCTGCTTCTCTTTTAATTTTTCTGCCTTACATATTTTTGCTGCTGAGGACAAAGTCAAAGAAATCTGTCTTGAATTAAAATGCTGAACCTTAAAAAACATCACTAAGAATCTACTCTGGTGTGTTAAAATGGCTTGTACAAAAGTCCAGTTTCCCAAATGAGTCAGGCCTTTGCTCCAGGTGGTCTGTCAAGCAACACCACTGACCACTGTCGTCCTTCAGAGATGCAGAAACAAAATACACCATGCTGCTAACTTTGCTGCATTTATCACAAAAACTGACTCTCCAGGGAGATCACCTGGCATTTTCTGAGTATACTAATTCACCTGACAGATGTGCCTTTCAGCAATAAACCCCATAAAATGTAGTCCATTGCAGTATGTTTTCAATTCCTCGATGTAAATCTCTTGCCTGTTAATGCAAATTTCAGTCATTCTAAAACTTGTGGTCTGCACTTCAGTATTTTAACTGCATAGAAAAGCTTTGCTAAACTGACACATACTCAAAAGTGTTTCAGTACTTCTTCACCAAGTTCACAGGAATGTGCTCCCATACACTGATGAGTTTTGGTGCGACCCAGAGTAAAGATAGCTCTCCACATTATGATTATCCTTATCTCCAGGATTCTGTACTCTGCCTTATTTTCCAGTCTTAATTTTTACTGCGTAGTGCCAAGCTATTTTGAATTATATGGAATCATGTGGACCCATGTGTTTGCAACTGATATGGTATTAAGTCTTTCTAATCAAATGTTCATAAGCAAAGCAGAAAAATCCTCCACAGGTTGTACACATCACTAGCCAGATGAGATGAAATTCAGCAGATGATGCAAGATGGTTATTATTTTGATATTCATAGCCTTAGTCCAAAACTCTTTATAAAACACAGCAATATTCTTGGATTGAGAAAAAGAAATTAAAAAATCAGGAAAAAGGAATCCTACTCCCAAGTACCAATAAAAATTTATAATTGTCACCTGTCAAATTATATAGAGAATATAATCTAGTTTTGTTAAGAGCATGGGATGGAGTTTTACTGCAGATTAATTTTCAAGAAAGGATTAAGATAGTTTATACATTCACTGACAGAAACCTCTAATTTTTGGCAGAGAACACTGTACGTGTAAGAACAGAAAAGTGTCCGTAAGGAATGTACTAGGATAGTCACAGCCTCATATTGAATTTTTGATCTAGCAAAGACTCCTAGACTAGCCACTAAGAAGGTACACGAATGTGACCAGAAATAGGAATTGTGTTAGACACTATATTTGAAAAGGACTTTTCTTATGGATAACAGATTCTAGACAATATACAGTCACTTCCCCTCCAAGTCAGGAAGTTCAATCTTTACTATGGCACACTGTACTAAAGATGATAGAAACATATTCCTTCCAGTCAAATGCATGCACTGAACAAATTCAGGACCTTTTTGTCAAAATACAAGTACTACATAACAGTTATAGGCATCATAATATTTAAGCACTTACTGCACCTTATAATAGATCTTTTTATCAATATACTTATATATGTGCATAAAGTCAATAATCTTTTATAGCAAAGCAACTCAATCTGTTCTTGTGGTCTAAAAGATCATGGAAGACTGATTAGGATATACCTGGTCAGATACTGAAAATAAACTTAGGTCTTATTTCATGTGCAACTAATTTTTTGATAGCCTGGCTCAAATGATCCATGAACACATTCAGCAATCTGTCTTATCCAAACTCTAGAAGCTGAAGTGTCTGTGCCTGCAGGTTAGGCACAGAGAGTGTGGAGCAAAAGTTGTGGCTTGTTTTCAGGAAGGAAGCTCCTTCTCTGGGTAAGGATTTCATGCTCTTCACACATTTTCCTGATTTAACTGTAAATGCACTGCCATGACACAAGGACCAAAACTGTATGGAATGGTAGGACCTTTCCTGGGCTGGGAAAACACATTTACAGGGTAATGTGGTCACAGACAAAAATCCATCTCCCTTCTCCACCAGACTCCTGAATTCATATAGCTATATATATGTGGGGCTGGCTTCAAGATCTCTGGAAAGACTCAAAGGAGATGCCGGGCAGAAATCTCAGCCTTATCTTCTGAGTTCTGATTACAAACTGGTTTTTGCCTTTTAGTCTTAAAAAATTGTTGATGTCTTTATACTTCCCATGGAAATCAGCTAGGCATTTATAACTTGAAGATAAGTCCAGTATCTTCACTTATGTTTTCAATTTCTCAGAAACTCCTAATTTCTTGAGACCATTCTTGAGAGAGATGGAATCAGTACCCTGCTTGCAGTCACCTTCCATTAGAGAAAAGGTAATGCAGATAGTTCACACTATCTCAAATACCTGTATCCTCACCATTTATGGCATTTTCCCTGTATAGCTGAGAACAGGATATGGTATTCATAGCTAATATATCCTGATTTTCTCTCAGTAGTGTGCAGAAGTCCCATTTGAGGTACACAGAAGTGAAAAAATCTGTCCTAGTTAACAGTAATTTGATATATGTTCCTGGCAAATACTGTCACCACAATACTGGAATGAATATTCCCCTAATACACGACTAGTTATTTGAAGAACACTGGGCATATGGCTATTGCCGACCTCAAGTGTTTAGAGACAATTTGTCAGGCACAGATGTGTGTATGACTTATGCACTATCAAAATTCACTTCCCTCACACATGGAAGGATATGAGCTCCTAACTGGATTTACTAGGCTGATTCTAGCTTTCCCGGGGGAGGACAGAGTATCAGCACCAGCTAATTGCTAACACTTCAGGAAGATAAGGGCCTCCAAGATGACCACTTCTTCATCCAAATGCATATCTTAGAGCTTTTTTTAATGGTGCACAGTGTGTTGCAGTTGCACAGGGTAAAAAAAAAGGGTATTCTTCCATTATTTTGTTTTTAGCAGTGAAGAGGAAGTATAATTTTCTTTGAAAAGTAAGTCAAAAACCAGTAACCACAGATTCTTAATAGAATTCATAATGGTTTTCACTAATAACAATCTAATTAGATCTAAACTGCTAATACATTTGATGAAATTATAGAGAAAGTAGGTTCCCTGTAATTTAGTCTGTGCATTACTCTTTGCTGAAACAGTTCCTCTCTAACAGATAGATATTACAGTAAGATTAAGTTCCTTAATTTAAGAATTATTTTTTAAGAGAGGAAATGACCATCTGTTTCCTTAAAATGACAATAGTGACACAATTTATTTTGCTGAAAATACTTTTCAGTTGCAATGACTAGCAGTTCTGCCCACTCACCACTCCTTTTTCCAATAAAAAGTGAACTAGGTGACTAACAAAATAATCAATAAGTATTAGTAATGGGTCACTAATAAAAAGAAAAATGAAATTAAAAATTTCCTTAATCATCAGCTATTCAAGTGATCAAATCAAATATTGGCAGAAATTATTTTTCCCACTTAATATTCAACATATTTCATTCTGTTATGATATTTATCATTATTCTATTGAGTATTGAGTATTCTGAGATGGTCAGTTTCTTATATTACTGAACTTTCCTCACTCATTTGCTTGGTGCTCAGTTAAGCAAGAAGACTTTCTTCTGACAAACTAAGTAATCTTTTGTAATGATAAGTAACTGAAAATAAGTTTGAAAAATAAATTTCAGAAAACATTATACTTGTACTCCACAGCTATAGACACATTTTTCCTGTTTTATTTTAATTTACAATTATATCTATTGCTAGTAGAGTTTTACTTTTTTCTTTTCATTAATGGACTTCTATGCTTAAGATATTATTTTATTAGGTATTTTCAAGAAATAAGAAAACAGTTTGATTTCTCAGGAAAGATCATCTGCTCTCTCTCTCTCTGCCTCAATATGTCTGTGGTGTTTTTTTTGATGGATGCAGTTTCCTGACCTAAAATTTGGCTGATGTATGAGAGAACACCTCGGTTCCTGGTTGAAATCTTGGAGAAGATGATTTTGAGAATTCTTGAGCATATAAAAGCCTGGAGGTGGTTCTTTACTAGACATCCTGATTTTTACCATCATCAGTGCATTTGTCCCTTCAAATTACTGCAGTTAGATTACGGCAGCATGTTCTGCAATATGCTACACTACAAATCAATCAAGGAACTAGACAGGATAATCCATTTAAAAATGGACTGCCTTCTAGGGAGGACAAAAATTACAGTTGTAATCATCTCATATTATAAGGTCTCCATTTCTTTTTCTTGTAAGAGCATACTTGGTATGGTTAAATTGTGTGGGATGGTAACACAACAGTCATTAGAAATGTGAATATACTAATCACCTTTTTTGCAACAGTGTTGTAGATACAAGACCTGATGTATACAGCTGATGTAGGAAAAATTACAGGCCATATCCTCTTCTCCATCCTTTTATATTTCTCTTGGTGTGTGTTTATATAGAAACGCTTAAAAGTATATATAGCAATTTGAAACTAATTTGGCTATGAACTTCAAAGGAGCTACAGCTGAGTTTATAAAAATGAAAAATATATGTTCGTTTGAAGTTAATGAATGTTTTGATAATCTTTCCTGAGATTTGCAAATGCCAATTTTGCAGTACAGTTACTGTGGTGATATGAACTACCTTCACCTTACTGATGTAGAAAATGGGGCTTAGACCAGAAAAATCCAATATTAAAAACAACAAAAAAGAATAATTGAAGAGTGTTCTTATGAACTGAATTCTATAGAAAATAAAGTCAGTCAGTTTCTCAAACAATTTAGGTGGCGAATAGGAGCAACTCCAAAATGCAATTGAGCATTCCTTCACCCATTTTCTATGTCTACGCCTTTCATTCCTTCCTTTCATTTTTTCTTGATCAAGATAATAATGAACCTTCAAATTTAACTAAGACTCGTATGCTCTTTTTTTACTTATGATGGTGTCTTGTGAGAAAATAAACTTCCCTAGTATTTACACAGTCTCTTTCATAACAATTCAGGAAAGAAAACTTCATTTATTTTGTGAACTTACAGTGATACTGAACGATATAATTTTCTAATAATTTATATATATAATAGATAAATTCAGATACTTTACAAAATAGAGTGGAAGGAAGTGACCAAATTACAATTTTCACGGAACCAAAAGTTTCCAGACAAGTGATAACGAAATGGCTGTTCCAATGCAACTTGTTAGAAATCTCAAGGGATGCTAGTGAAGTAGCAAGTAGAGAATGAATTCTCTGGGTTACTAGAGATGGTTTTGGACCATTCAACACAGTTGTATGTGAAAAGCTAATGACAAGAGTACCTTGAGAAACAGAATAGAGATCACTCATGCCGTCAAAGAAAAAAGACTGCAACAAGAGATATTGTTATGCTGAAAAAAAGTGCCTGAGGGAAGAAGCTTAAATCTGATTTGGACCCAATGTAAAAAATTACCTCCTATGGGTGTTATTAGAAGCATGAGTTTAAAAATAATCCTATATTGAAAGGGACAATAAATGAGATACAGTATAGCCCTATGAAGGAGGACTTGGATCATTTAAGTGCCTGGTCTAACAGATGGCAATTGCAGTTCAGTTTAGATTAAGGAACATTAAAATAAAGAAAAAAGGACATAAAAAAATTAAGTGTGATTGTTTTCAGTACAGTGAACAGAATATGGGCAAGGGCTGAAAACTTTTTTAACAGTTGAATAACTGAAGAATCAACAACTGACTCTACTTTCTGAGGAGCAGAAATATTATACAAACAGAAAGATCAAATGTCTCCTTTAAAGCATCTTTCAGTTTATTCTAGCGTATCATAGGAGCGTATGCACTTTAAAAAAAATCAACTACTGCTTGATTTTTTCTTTCACAGAGCAACATAACACAATCCTTTAGCTATGATCCCAAACAGGTCTTCATAGAATCACTGAAAAAAAGTAACAGAGTTAAAAAATATATATTTCAGAGGATATCCTGGAGGGCTCTTCAAAGCTTTCACTATGTTAGATTGGAGCATAAGAAACCATGAGCTGTTCTGGCTGACTTTCTATTCTCATGGAGAGACAGAAAGAGACTAATGCAGGTCTCAAGTGCTACCACAAAAACTCCCCTTACCTTTCATTCCACCATCTGCTAAGTGCTTGAAGCCTCACCATACACACTTGACTGATCCAACTTAGTTCTCTCCAGAACATACTCCACTCTCCTCTCTCACATTCTGCTAACCCCACTCTGTAGACAGACAGTAAGAGGAATATAGTGTGCTGAAGTACCCTTTCTAATTATTCCATCAATAAACTGAATGTTAGGCAACCTCCTGAAAAACTTTTTATTTTTGTTTCAAAAGGTGCATCCTGATTGGAGAATTTACACTTGCAAGCTTTAGGGTATGTTCTTGGTAGTTTGCAATTATTTCATCATTATTCTGAATCATTTAATTACTACATAAACCAAAGTATTGCCTAATTAAATAACAAAAACTACCATTATACATAGTTTAGTGCTTAGTATGGGGATTTGTATCCTATACATTGCTTTGGGTGTAGGGATTTCAGAGGTGAAATCACAGCTTTTGGTTTCCTCTGCATGAACTGCACACAGAGTAGAGAGCATGCAGGGTTCAGACACTGTTCCTTACCCAGCACTAACATATTTGCTTACAGTGGGGTCTCCTAATTTCTAGTACCCAGAAAACTGTTTCAGAGTAGCTGATGTTGCAACTCAAACATTTCAGTAGAGCTGAAATTACACTATGTCATCTACTGAGTACCTACTTAGTGAGTAAAATTTCACTAAACATGCAGACTGGATAGCTAAGGAAATTTATCACAAAGTAAAAGGCTTCCCCCATTAATTCAAGAACCAAAACTAATCTCAGATTTTTAATACAAAACCAACTTTCATTTGTAGCATTTTTTTAGCCCATGAAAAAAGATTGGATCCCAATAACAAAGCCGTCTATAAAAATATCTGGCATTAAAATGCCAATGCCAAAATTCAGTGAACACTAAATTCAAGAAAAGCAAAAGATCAAAAAATTAAACGCCTTAAGAATTTCATAATAATGGAAAAATCTTTGCAATATATAGAAAAGGGGTGAATAGTCTCATTTTCTTCAAAATCTATTTTATTTCAGTCACTTGGCATATATTCACTCAGACATAAGAATATATTGCAAATAAATGAAAGATAAAGATTCTTCTATTGCCTTTTAAAAAAACTGAACAAGCAAACAAAAAACCCCAAACCTAAAAAACATACCTACCTAGAAGAAATAAAACATTAAATAAACTCTGGAATTTTTTACAGAGACAAAAGGACAGACCATTTGAGAGAACTGACTCATACCTCAAGATATTCACAGGTCTGGGCCACGATTTAGGTTTACTTTTTTTATTTGCTTAAAAGCACATAGGTAGTACTGACAATTGTTCCACATGCAGCCTCATTCATGAATCTGAAGAAATAACTAAGAAACCATATGAAGCAAAAAATATTATTGATAAGGGAAGAGGAAGAGATTCAATACTGATGTTGGTATTAAAATGCTAGTTTAAAATGCATTTCAACCAAGTGCTAGCAACTGAGTTAATAGAAGATATTTCCCAGGCCTGGAAAAAAAAGGACAGTGGAGAAATTATCTTTGTTCTAGATACACTTTCAAAAAACATTATGTGATTTGAAAATACTAAAATTTAATCTTGAAAAATTGTCTAGTTTTGGCACTTCACGTACAGCTAAAACCCATAAGATTGCTACCTAGGAAGAAGGCTGAAACAGCAGCTACTCTAATTTGATTCTCTTCCACCTCTGATGCGATGAAAAAAGTGGTTTGCTGCTCTCTGGCATCTGCAGTGCTTCTTTTCCACTGCAGATGTCACAAAGTCCTGCAAAGCATTTGGGAGTATAGGTTTGCAATACAGTTGGGCTTTAAGTAACACAGTCTTTATATTAATAAGACAGTTGTAGCAAAAATCTGCAATAGCTATGGCAGAAGTGCCAGGCAGAAGTGAAGCAACCACTCAAAGCTCCAGGACACAGTGGTAAAGACTAGAAATTTCAGACAGCCCCTCTGAATATCAACATTAATTAATTAGGTTAGTGCCTTTTTTGTAATTTTTATTTATTATAGATCTGTAATTTCTAAGTAATTTGGTTTACGCAATGAGATAGACAAGCCATGAATACTCATGCCAGTGCACAAAGCAAGTTCATGAGTAAGTCCTTTTGCTAATAACTCTTGACCAGAAATACTTATATATCTGCCCCAGTTGCTTCTACTCTGCCTAGCAGAGATGTCAGTCACCTGAATAGTCTCAGTGCACTTTTTGGTTAGCATCCAATTGGCTCAGCTAGTTGTTCATCAGATGATCACCACACAACTCAAGTAAGATTGACCATTCCAGCTTAGTTCTGTGGTAGTTACCAGAACAAAACTAGCAATAATGCATCTTCAAGTAGAAAAATGCTTCTGACAGAAACATGTCTGATCTACACTCACAAATAATGCACACTCAGGGTTTGGAGAGCTACGTCAGCTTCTATTCAGTTCAGTTCAGTTCTCTTAGAACTTCTAAGGGAAGTTTTCTGTGAGAATGCCAATTCTTGTCCACCAAGCTATTGCTAAGAAAAAGGGAATCCAAGTGATGGTCCTAGGTAGCCAACACAATAATTTACAACGTTGCCATTTCCAATTGTTTTGCGACAGTATTTTTTCCTACTACTACTGACATGCTATTAAACATATTTAATTATTTTTTATCATTACTGACAAGCTTATTCCATTGTAGTCAGCAAACACAGGATTGAAAAAAATCTACTGTGATTTCTACTTGTGGTGCACAAGTGCATCCCAAAGTGAAGATAAAAAGCTATTTTCTTTGGAGAAATATCATCTCAAAGCTTAGGGTACTGCTTTGGAAAAACCCACAAAAATAATTTTAGGAAGGCAATAATTTCTTCTCACAGTTTTCCTAACTTGCTTACTATTGAACCCTTCAGTGTGCTCAGAGTTAGTCTAATAAATCTCATCTAGGATAATAGAAGATTATTACCTCAATAACTGTCTCTCAGGGCAGCATAACTTGAAACATACTAGGTAAAGCCAGTATTTCCAGGTCTCCTGAAGAAAGGAAACCTTTGCCTTAGCAGACAGAAAAAACTCTAAAGCAGGAAGCATAGAAAGCATGCTAATTCTCTCAATAATGTGAACTCTGAACATAATAAAAGTGAACCCAGACCCCTAACATTGAAACACTTGACTTCAGTACACAAGTGAAAGGAAATCCTTACACCTACCAGTTAAGACCTTTTTAAGAACAAGAGACCTGGTTTGCAACTGCATCTTTCCATTCAAAATCTAAACATTTTCTCTGGAAGTT